>CM031714.1:3600191-4200191 GCA_018466805.1 Hippocampus abdominalis
GTAAGGGAAGCCCCATCCTGAAGGCTCGTAGGCGCACACCACGTTCAGCAGCGACGTGAATAGCGGGAGCGCGTGTCTGTGCACACACACACACACACACACACACACACACACACTTCTGAAATGCCCTCACTCACGATGAAAACGCTCACACTCGTACCTGTTGGCGGCGGAGCAGAAGAAGAGCACCCAGGGGTTGACGCGATGCTCGGCGGGCGCCAGGTAAAGGACCTCGGAGAAGCACGTCAGCAGCAGCTTGAGAAGCTCCGCCCTGCCAAAGCACAAAAACCACCGTGACGCAAAAAGCACGGTGACCAGATGCGGCGGGGGGGGGCGGGGCCTCGCTCACCTGTTTCTGTCGTGGCTGGAGTTGAGCGGCGGCGATTGGGAGAAGCCCACGCCCGCCTCCCAGATCAACTCGCAGCTGTCCACCGCGCCGTCCGCAACAACTTCCTGTGGCCCATATTGCGCGCTGTTAGCAGCTAGCATTAGCGCCCAGACGTCACCTATTTGTTCTGGAATCATTCAAATGTCGTTTATCCACGCGGAATATTTGAGAATAATTGAAATGCTTTGTGTCCATCAGGAATATTCTGGAAATTTTGTGTGTAAAGTAGCAATATTCTGGAATAACTGAAATGTTGTGCATCCAGGAGGAATGTTGTGGAATATTTTCAGTGTTATCTCACGAGTGAACATCAGGCTGCCTTCCGCACAGTGTTGTTGTTGGGGGGGGGGGGATAGCCCCCACCTTGCACACCCCCTTCTTGTGGACTCTTGGTGTGTTTACTCAGGCTGTCCAGTTTCCCCGCCCGGTAGTCAAACATGGCCGCTCCAAACTGACTACGGAAGATGCTAATGAGATAACTGCTAAGCTAACAAGTAGTTTAGTGGCGTGAGCAAACAACACGCCTTGTTAGCTTTAGCTGCAGGGCGAACATAAAATCAACAGTGAGAAGCGGCCATGTTTTTCTTTTTGTTCTTGTAGGCTACGGTTAGCCTAGCTTCTGGAGTGCAATGCATTGTGGGTAGCGGAGGATGACTCGCCTGCCCGCCCCGCTTACGGCCCTGGACGGTGAAGTCGGGACAGAAGAGAAGGTCGGCGACGGCCAGGAGGAGCGACTCAGCCAGGGGGCGAGCGCCATCGGGGTCGTCATCATCGTCGTTGTCGTCGTCCTGGCAACACCGCAGGAAACAGGAAGTCAAGGCAAAGGAGATGCTGGGATTGGCCAACTGCAATGTGTGACTTGTGATTGGAAGAGTTCCTTCATACAAAGAGGATTTCAGATTTTTGGGGGGTGCGGGAGGGCCACAATGGAACCTGTGTTTGGACTGCAATAAGCAGGTAACTGGAGAACAAGCGATGGGTGGGGGGGCAGTAAGAGGGGGAGTGATAAGGGGACTAAAGGAGGAAGTAAGGGGCTATGGGAGGAGGTGTGAGGGGTAAGTCCGGATGGTCAGCATGGGTGGCATCAGGGAGGGGAGGGGGAAAGTGACTGAGCTGAGCGGGTGGGTGCCTACTTGCTTACGGGCGGCAGGCAGGCCGGCCCACATGAAGCCTCGCCAGTCGGCGTCCTCGAAGACGAAGGGCAGCACGCGGGTCAACAGACGGGTGCAGTTTAGGACGGAGACGCGCTCTCGCTCCGACGGGCAGCCACGATCCGCCGCCCGGCCCAACTTCTCCACCGCCTGAGCGTTGAATAACAATTAAAAGCTATTTTAATCATGGTGTATTTTTAAAGTTAATCGTGACACAAATTGGTTTTCAGAATTTTAATTAATAAGCCCCCGCCCAAAAAATGGTGTCGGTGGGGCCTGAACAGCAAGCCGCCCACTCACACGCACCTTGTAGCACAATGTGGCCAGGTTGGATGGAGATTCCTCCCTCAGCGCTCGGATCTCAGCCGGCGGAACCAAGGCGAAGATGTCCTGGACCGACATGGACGGCTCGGCCCAGAACTGGTCCCAGAAGACCTCATCCGATGCTTCCACGGCCTACGCAGCGCCCGTCAATCAACACGTTTAGTCACGTGTCATATCCCCTCGTTTGGGGTAAAACACAACTCGAAAGTCGGCAAAAAAAGTGTGTTGTTTATTTGTCAAATTTGTTATTTGTCTGACAGCTGCAAGTCAGTCACGTGTCATTTTAGTTGCGAAAGTTTCACTTGGATGGGCCAAAAATGTTGTCGTTGTCGTGCCATCTGTTGGCGTCGTGTGGCTGCCCTATGGCAGCAGCCCCCCTTTCCCGCCCCCAGTGACCCGGTTCGGTCCGTTTGTCTGGCCTGACCTGAGTGGAGCTGGTGAGCTGGATTACAGCCTTCCTGAAGTGAAGTTTGCTGTCACCGCTGCCCATGTTTCGTCTCGTGTCGTCGGTGCCGGTTCGGCTCCTGCAGGTGTTTGCAGCGACTGACAGCAGGTCCGCTGATGGTGAGGAGGCGTTCGGGGCACGCTCGGACACTTGAAGACTCTCTCTCGGGCGTCCCGTGTCTGACTCAACTCAACTTTATTCCGTCGCGCTTTCACAACAGCTACCACACTGCTTGGTTATTGTGTTTTTCGTTTTTGAGGTGGTAATTGTGATAAGTGTGGCAGTCACCACCGTAGCATTTAATTCATGGCTCCATATACCTGATAGGTGTTTGCTTTACAGACTGTTTGTTTTTTTCTTTCAGTAATGTGTCCTTCAAATTTACGCTCGATAAATAAACAACCATGCCTGACTATGTATTAATAAAAAAAGACCATATAGAAATTTTAATGAAAATATATCACATTGGGAAAGTGTTTATCAAGACTTCTTCAGGAAACTTTTTAATTCCCACTGTCACGGAAGGCATCACCATAACCGAGCCGGAACTCAGCTGGAAGACTTCCGGGATTGAAAAGTTTTTCTATTTGAGTTTCATCCGCTTTTTGATGACGTCACACTCCGCTGCCGTGACGAAGACTTCGCCTGGCAGTCACGTGATCCAAATATGACCGTTTTGGCATTTATTATCGGAAAAGTGACGTCGTAAGAGTGACAGGCGTGACAGGCGTGACGCAGAGGCCTACCCGTGTCATTGTGTAGTGTTTATAAAGTCCAAAATACAGGGGTAAATGTTTAGGGTTTTTTTTGTTGGTGAGATTGTTGAGCTTTTTTCACATCAAGCGTTTTAAACTGTCCCTCTTTCGAAACGCAAGTGGTTTTGTGCGACTACTAAAGCGTGTGCATGGGTCTCTGCGCATTTCAACTACCTGGGAGGCTCCTCTCGTGTCTCCGCCCACACGCTGGGTGGATATCGAGGACGCGATGCGGCGCGCTGTGGCGTTGGTCCTCCTGACGTTGACGTTTTGCTCCTCATCAGCAGGTGGCGCCATCTTTAGCGGCCAGGTGCGTCTCTCCTCTCAGCGCTTATCACCTGGCTTTGTCGTGAAAATGTCACTTTTCCTCAACTTCAGGCCGGGTGGCGCGAGCAGCCGAGAAGACGGCCGCCGCGGCAGACGAATTTGTCGTCGTCGGGGAGCTCAGGTGAGCCGGCGTCAAGCTGGGACACGTTTGAGCGCAGGAATGAGCCCGATAGGCTGTGGTTCACCGTGGCGTGCTGTGATCCGTTGGTAGGAATCTGCCAGAACGGAGGAAATTCGGTCCCCAGCCTGACGACGGGCCGACACATGTTCTGCTTGTGTCCCAACGGTTTTGAGGGGACCTTCTGCCAAACGGGTGTGAAAGCCACAGCTGCTCCACAAAGACCCTCACTTGTCCACCAAGGTCCGGTACACATATCGAGACAATCGGGTTGATTGTGGTGATGGTGCGGATCTGAGATGCGTTCGGACGGGAGTTGTCTTGAGCACAAAATCTGGATGACAACGCCTCTCTATCCGTGTCTAAAGTGGCGTTTCTCCTCGCAGTGAGCAGCGCCGACTGCTACGAAGGCGTCGGGATTTACTACCGAGGGTTCCGCTCCTATTCGGAAAGCGGTCGCCAGTGTGAACCCTGGGACGCCGACACCAGGCTTCGCTACCTGACCTTGGACGTGTATGGCGGCAGACACAACTACTGCAGGTCCTCTGCAAAAAAACAAAAACAAAAAAAACGCTTCTTCTGTTTCCACGGCAACGCCACACTTCCACATTCCCCACTGCAAGTGCAATGAAAGGTTCTAGAACAAGGGGGGTGTGCACGCCAAGATGGCGGCTTGAGTATTTCAGGTTGCACATGCCTGATCCAGAAGGGCGTTAAAAAAAAACCAAAACGAACCATCCAGCTAAGACGACGGTTGCGCAATGGTGCGGGTCCATGAGAAATGTTGCGGACTAACTCGCGTGTGGCGCCTCCATCAGGAACGTGCGCTTCAAGCGTCGGCCGTGGTGCCACGTGTGGAAGGAGCAGCACCTGGTTTGGGAATATTGCGACGTCCCTCGATGTGCCTCATGTAAGTCACGCTCTCGTTTTTTTGCAGCTTTTCAGCAAGGAACTGGCCGCAGCGCCACCTGTTGGCGCAAACTTGTTGTCGTCATTCACCGCACCCAAATATTCCGGAATATTCTCCAGACTATTTGAGTGAAAACTTGTTTGTGCTCTCGTAGCCCGTTCGCTCGTGTTGGCAATGACCACCGGAGCCCCACAGACCACACCCACATGTAAGCCACACCCCCTCATCTGCACATGCGTGTTTTAATGTTTGTGTTGCTGCAACATTGCGGAATATCCCTGAGCCTGCTTGCATTGTTGTAGTGCCACCAACCACTCAGCCACCACGGACCACCCCGCCGGGTAAGCTCCGCCCCCTCAATTGTGCACGTGCGTGTACGTCGACTAATGTTTTTGTGTCACCGCCAGCAGTGACCAACGCGTGTGGGCGTCGTTCGCGCCGGAAGCAGATGCGGATCGTGGGCGGTTCGGTGGCCCCGGTGGAGTCGCACCCGTGGGTGGCGGCCATCTTGTGGCGCGGCAGGCCAAAAGACGTGGTCTTCCGTTGCGGGGGGAGTTTGATCGCCGGCTGCTGGGTCATGACCGCCGCTCATTGCTTCCCTGACGGGTAGGCCGAGGGCGACGTCGCTTCCCGTCTGGAAAAATAAAGAAATGAATCATGTCAACTTCCTGGCCGCTCCGCCGTCTCCTTTCCGTGCGGCAGATCCCGTGTCAACGAGCGGCGCTTCCTGGTGTCGCTGGGGAAGAGCGCCCTCAACCAGAGCGATGCCCTCGAGCAGAAGTTCCGCGTGGACAAAATCATCCTGCACCCGGATTTCAACAACGAACTCGGAAACTACGACAACGACATCGGTTAGCTTCTCGCCGCGCACGCCGTTAGCACCTACCGCGGCTTGATTCGTTTGTCACATCCGATTGCGCAGCGCTGCTGAAGCTGAAGTCCAAAAAGAACGGCCGCTGCGCCCGGGACAGTGTGGGCGTACGGCGGGTGTGCCTACCCGGGGAGGGCCACGACCTCCCTGTGGGTTTCCCGTGCGAGATTGCGGGCTACGGCAAAGAGAAGCACGGCTTGTGGTACCACTCGCAGTTCCTGCGGCAGGCGCGGGTCAACCTGCTGGCCGCCGACGTGTGTGGCGCCGACGATTACTACGGCGACAAGATCACCAGCAACATGCTGTGCGCGGGGCGGGACGACTGGACGCAGGACGCCTGCGAGGTAAAGTCCCAAACGTCTCGGACTTCCGAGACGGATTTTGACGTGTTTTGTTGCGTTCAGGGCGACTCGGGAGGTCCTTTGGTGTGCCAAGCGGACGGGCGTTTCGTGGCAGTGGGCGTGATTAGCTGGGGCGAAGGCTGCGCCCGCGAGCGGCGGCCTGGAGTCTACACCAAAGTCCACAACTACAGACAATGGATCCGGCAGCACACCGGCGTTTGACCACCGGGGGGCGACACACGCATATGCTTTTCATTTAGTTTTTTTTCCCAATATGTGTAAAAGGCGGGAGAGAAAACAGAGTTGTGTTGCTGGTGACAAAGTAAAATATGTTTTTTCTTTCTTTTTTTTTTTTTTTTAAATGACAAGAATCCCATTCCAAATGCATTTACTATTTTAAATGAATGAATCAGACAGCACATTTTCGAGATTTTTTTTCTTTTTTTTTACACTGCTCAAATTCAAAATAAAAAGTAATAATTTGTAAGATTCAACTATGCTGATCATTTTGGTCGTCACGCACCAGTTGGGCTGGAATGACAAACTCACATTGTCCACCAGAGGGCAGAGTTGTGCGCAACAAGGATGTGAACGCTTATCAAGCCATGCTAATGAGCCCCGGTGTTGTAGTGCTGTAACATTTTAACAGATTGAACAACAATGGTGCAGCAACACATGGGGACAAAGAATATCACAATGGCTTTTCGGGTCCATACAATGGGGGAAAAAAAGATTCATTCTTTTGAATTCGATTATATTAATTGAGGACTGTTTTATGATAAACAACATTATATTGTGTGTTTTTTCTCTCTCATTAAAACACACTTTACAATGTTGGTTTTTTTTGGGGGGTGGTGCTCTCGTTTGAATTTTGGACATACTAATGTGGACTTGAAAAGCTCCCCGAACAAAACTGGTTGAACCTGCATGTGTGCGAGTGTGCGAGTGCGCATGCGTACGAACCCGTCTGGGAAGTTCGGCACCTTTTTTCCGGTCGGCCGAGGCGTGTCCGGATAGTCACCACGCAAAACGCCGGGCAGCTTCGACAGACGCGGATCGTCGTGCGCGTGGGAAACTCACATCGTCTTTGCCAGTCGCTGTCGTCGTGTGACGCTAATCAAAGTGAGTAAATGTAATGTTATTGATGACAGTAACGATGATGATGATGATGATGATGATGTCGATGACTTTAGACCATCATGCCCGAGACGGCCGAGTCGCACGCCTTCCACCTGACCACCAACCGCAACTGCACCATCGAGGTGCTCAACCTCACCTCAATGTTCTGCCTCACCAACCCCAAGTAAGTGTGTCGCCCTGAAAACGCCCCACGCAGCGCACGTATGATGATACTGCAAGCATGTCGCGCACAGCGCTCTCAAACCTTCTCAAAGTATTCACAACTACTTAGTAGTTTCGGCCAGTAGACGGATTCTTGCATGTTACATTAGCGTTAAATCTCGCACGTGAGGTCGGACTGGCAAGTCAGATTGATTTTCGGGTTGGGTGTGATGGAGGGGGGGCGGGGGGGGGGGGACACCCGTGCAGAAATACCACGGCTGACCTGGCCGGTGTGCTGTCGCGCAGGGTGTACATGGATAAAGGCTTCCCCTACAGCCCGCCGCAGCCCACCGTGCGCACGCAACGCGGCGAGGTGTGCTCCTTCACCAAAGACGACCACACGCCCTCGGGCGCCGTGGGCGTGCTCACCTACGAGCTCTTCCAGATGAGGACAAAGAATTGCACCGATATGATGGCCGTCATGTTCTCGGTGCCTTTCGACTACAACCTCTACAAGAATTGGGCGGCCATCGGCATCTTCCCCAAGGCCACGCCCACCGACGAGAAGCTCTACGACCTAATGTACAACGGCAAGGGAAGCTTCGTGCGCCACAAGGCCGACGGCGGCGGCCTGGAGTACTCAGGCGGCGAGGTGGACCTGGCCGCCACCATGTCCGACGAAGGCCACGCCATCATCAAGTTGGAGATCCACGACAGGGGGCAATGAAGCCGTCCGCCTTCGCCAGTCTTGTCTCAATAAAAGCGGCGCCTCGCAGCCAAACGAACGTTTGACCTCTTCTCTTTTTTTCCACGCAAAAAACCCCCCCCAAAAAACACAAAGCCTTTGCCCCCGACGGCTCCGTTAACGCGCAACACAACACCTAAACCATCAAACATACAACACATTAAATACACAAACACAAGACATGCGTCAAAAACACACACACACACCCCAAAAAATATTGCGAAACACCTGAAGCAAACACCTGAACCACGGTTCAGGTGTTTCAAAAACACAAGACGCATGCTAACACACAGAGCCTGCAGGTCTCATGAGCAAAAACACATTCAAGACAAAACATACGCACACGCACATGCACACGCACACACACACGCACACACACACACACATTAAAAAGACAAATGCACGGACCGGATTAAAAACACCAAACGGGCCATTGACGTCAATGAAACATGTGAAAGACAAAACACGCGTGACGGACTCCAAACTCACAAACATGCATGAAACACGCAATTGAGAAACGTTAATCACAGGGAAACGCAACTAACACAAAATAAGCACACGGAGCTCAGTCAGGGCCCGTTTTTTTCCCCCGCCCCAACCTGTCAAACTCACGCCCGCCTCGCATGTCCCTCTCGGCTATTGTTTTCCGATTTTTCTCAGACAAGATTGTTTCCATTGCACTTCCTTGTAGCTCAAAACAAAACATTTAAAACAAAACACACATGACAAGGCGTTGGATACAAGGAGTGTACAGATGGAATGTCATCCGAGCCGGACGCACCCCAACCAAGGCGAGTGAGGTTGGGTGATTTCCGTGCAAAAATGTCCCCCATCCGGTTGCGGGCCAGGTCCGTTTGGGCACGGCGCTCCGGTCGAGCTGGACCTCGCCGATATGTCGCGAAGGTGCGGCGCTAACCGGAATGCCAGTCCAACCGGCCAAACCGCCAACGCACAAAAGCCCGTCTGTGTCTACGAGCGCGGCGACGTTTGGCCCGACCGCGCCCCGCCGGTAGGCGGGGTCTAAGGCGGTCCCGCCGGCGGCGGAGAAGGCAGCGGCGGCAGCGACCGTCCGCTCGGCAGTTCCCGAGCCAGCAAGCGCCCGTGCCGTCCTTCCAGGTAAGCGGCTTTGTCACCGCACGCATAGACTTTTTCCGCCGAGCCCGACGTCGCCGCCTGTGTCGACCCTTCGCATTCTCCAAAAGGTCGTCAGGTTGAGGTTTGTCAACCTAGAAGGGGCGAGTAGCTTTCGTTCCAGGGGACCTTGTGTAAGCGTCACTTAGCGGACTACTGGTGGGGGATCGATCACTCTCCTGGATAGTTTTGATTTTAACGCCAAAACTTTCTTCGCTCAGCAGCCACTTTGCGTTTTCCGAATTGTTCCGTTGGATCGCGGCGGCTCGGCGCTTTTGCTCAAACACGTTGAAGCCGCTTGAGGAAGATGCCAGATTTACGGGGCGGGGCTGTCACGAGAATTCCACAAGCACCGGTCTGGCGCTTCAGTCGCTTCTCTTCAACATGAGCGTCTCCTGAAAAGCGATTGGAAAAAAAAAAAAGCGTCCGACGTCACACCCATTCACTCGTTCGTTCGCTCGCTGCCATTTTGTACAGAAGTCCCGATTACCGCCCATCCATGGAGTCCGCCGAGGCTTTAGCGGCCAACCAGAAGAGCCGCAGGAACGTCACCATCGAGATCGCCAATCTGACCAGCGGCTTCAGCCTGAGGCGCCCCAGGTAAGACACAACTTTGGAGACGTCACCTCAGCCCAGCATCCAGAGACCCCCGACCTATCACCCCCCCCCCCCCTTGTGTCTTCCCAGGGTGTTCCTGGAGAGCGGCGACTGCCACAGCCCCCCGCAGCCCACCGTGCGGCCCATGCGCACCGAAGTGTGCAACTTCAACAAGACGGACGCCGCCGCCTCGGGGGCGGTGGGGGTGCTCACCTACGAAATCCATGAGTGCGGGTCGCCCGTCGCCAAGCTGGCCATCATGTTCTCCGTGCCTTACGACTTCACCTTCTACAAGAGCTGGATGGCTGTGGGCATCTTCCCCACCAAACGCGAAACCGACGAGAAGCTCTACAAGGAGATGTATGACAACAAAGAGCAGAAGGGCTTCGTGCGCCAGCAAGCCAACGGCAACGGGCTGACCTTCGAGAGCGGCAAGATGGACGTCAAGGCCACCATGTCGCCCTTGGGCAGGTCCATCATGAAGGTGGAGCTGTGGGACTTGCACTTCCACCCTTGAGGGCCACAACGCCGCAAACGCACGCAGGGGCCCCGCGGCCACCAGGTCAATTAAAAAAATAAAAATTTTTAAAAAAGTTGCTCTTTTGTCTTTTTTTGCTGGGTGCTCAGTTCAAAACATTAAACACACACAAACAAAACCAACATGAGTCGAGCAGCAGTTTGTCGCCCTCTGCTGGACAGCTACGGAACTGCATCAATAGCATTTTGTCTCTCCATCTATCTCGGGGCCACAAATTCAAATAAACAGACAAAAAGCACGTCATGCCTGGGGCTACGATGGTCTCCTTTGTTTCGATGGGGGGGGGGGGGAATTGGATCAGGGGACGAAATGGATCAAGGGGCCCCCAATATGATGCTGGATGGAGACGCCAGACTCTTCAGGTCATTTCTCACTGAACGAATCTCGATATGCTTCATCGTGGGTATTGGGAAACGAGCGAGTGCGCACCAGCGATCACCATGGAAACAGACCGTACTCAGGTGGCCACGATGGTCGCATGACAGGAAGTGGGCGTGTCATCAAGGAGGAAGCGCCAAGCCTGCATCGCAACAGGAAATTGGCAAAGGCACGGTAAGACTTTTGGGACATCCAACTGTCATGTTCTCCTTTGTCTTGAGGCGACCCATCAGCAGGTGAGTTGTTGGTATTTGACTGTTTTTTGTTTTTTTTTTGGTTGTTTTTTTTTGGGAGACATCCATCAGCTTCCTGTTAACCATCGACTTCCTGTTGGGCCTAATCCAGCCGTTCACAACCAGTGTTTCAAAAATGATTGATGTCGAATTGCAACCGAAAATATCGATGCCTCCGTACAAATATTTACAATTGGATTTAGAGGCCACAAGAGGCGGCAGAGCACTACCTTTGTCTAAGTGAAGCTCTTAATTTACTTCAGTTTAATTCCCTGGTACCCACTTTTTATCGCTTTTTTCCTTTTGGTGGGGGAGTGTGAGATTTTCTTTTCCAAATGTGAACTATGGGCCTGAACTCAAGATGGGGGGGAACCCCGCCCTAATCATCCGTGCACCTTTCACAGCCATGTCCATCATCGTGTCCTTCGATTACGGCGATTATACGGACATACTGAACGTCTCGCATGGCCCACAGCCCAACATTTCGGTGTTCGTGGTGGACCCGGGCACGCTTCCGTGCGAAGCGCGTCCGCTGGACTGGGCCTTGGCGGCGGCACTCAGCGCGCTCCTGGCCGTCATCTTCCTGCTGGCCGTCCCCGGGAACCTCCTGGTGGCGCTGGTGATCGGGCGTGGCCGGCGCTCGTTGACGCCGTCCGACGTGTACCTGTTCCACCTGACGGTGGCGGATGGCCTGATGGCGCTGACCGTCCCCTTTTGGGCAGCGGCGCTGACCCGCGGCTGGATCTTCGGCGACTTCATGTGCAAAGCGCTCAGCCTGATCTTCGAGGCCAACTTCTACACCAGCGTGCTGTTCCTGGCGTGCATCAGCGTCGACCGCTACATGGCCATCGTGCGCGCCAACCGGGTGTCGGGACGGGCGCCGAAGCGGTGCAGCCGGATGGTGTGCGGCGGCGTGTGGGCCCTGGGGACCGCCCTGGCGCTGCCGGCGCTCTTCAACGACGCGGCGCGGCCGGATCTTGACTCGGACAGGAAGACGTGCGCCGAAAGCTTCGATGTGGGCAGCGCCCCCGTGTGGAGAGTGGCCACGCGCGCCCTCCGCCACCTTTTGGGTTTCTTGGTCCCGCTGGGAGTCATGCTGGCGTGCTACGGCGTGACGGTGGCCCGGCTGCTGCGCACGCGCGGCTTCCACAAACACCGCGCCATGCGGGTCATCACGGCCGTGGTGGTGGCCTTCCTGCTGTGCTGGATGCCGTACCACCTGGCCCTGATGACCGACACGCTCATCAGGACCGACCTGGTCCTCTTCGACTGCGCAGGGCGGCGTTCGGTCAGCGCGGCGCTGGTCCTCAGCAACGGCCTGGCGCTGCTGCACAGCGGCATCAACCCGCTGCTCTACGCCTTCGTGGCTAAGAAGTTCCGCAGGAACGCCAAAGCGCTGCTTTGCAGGAAGGCCCGACAGGAGCGCGCGTCGGGCTCCAAGTTCAGCAGGTCCACGTCGCAGACGTCCGAGGGACAGGGCGCCGTCTCGTGAAAGACTCCGCCCCCGCTGCTGAGCCAGCTGGGCCTTTTTTTTGTCCAAATGAAACTCAAACAGAAGCCATATAGAGTCAATAAATGCAACATTCAGGAGAATAAAAGTTTGAAAAAGAAAATCACCACTGGCTGAAAGCCCACAAGTGAAATATCACAAGTCAAAAATCTGAACTCCAAGGCAACAGTTGGAGGATGATTCACTAGTCGCGACTTCAAAAGAAAACCCCACTCCGAGATCACAAATCGGAAATGATGACTCAAAACTACATGAGTCCAAAACTAAAAACACCACAACACTCAAAAAACAACATTCTAAAATCCTGAACACACAAAAAAAAAAAAAAACACTTCCAAAAACGAGACCAAACCCATCAATCAAACAGCACAAGCCAAAAATGACTCAAAAGTCACTAATCAAAAATCATGACTCAAAATTTCAGTCACCAAACCATAATAATCCAATTATGAATTGACAATCGCGTCTTAAAAACACTCCAAAATCACAACTAACTACTAAAACACTGCTCACCATGCCAAAATCTTGACTCAAAAGCCACAAACCAAAAACCGCCACAATTCAAAATACGCAACTGAAAAACCGAACCCCACCCCACCCCCCTAACTGCCGTCATCGCTCAAAAACCACGACTTGAAAACCACAAATTGGAACCCACGACTCAAACAGCACACAAACGAAAAAGCGCCGCTGGAACATCACGATGACTCAAAAGCCACCGCTGAAGAATGACCCACTCATGACCCCCGACTCCAAAATGGCGACACCAAAAAAAGAGTGACCCCCCCAAAAATAAGGTCTCACATTTTTTATTTATTTTTTTAATCGCCTCTCTGGCAGTGACATCGTTTTTGCACTCATCGGTTCGCATTTGGCTCCGTGCGGCCGCTCCACCGGGCGACGACGTACACCAGCAGTGGGACGAGGGCGACGGGCGCCAGCGTGAGGCCCAGGACCAGGCGGCGGGGCGCGTCCTCCAGGTGGCCCTCTTGCGGCCGCGGAGGGCAGGGCGCGAAATAGGCCGAGTGGACGCGCAAGAAGGCCGAGTGGGCGGCGGCGTTGGGGTAGTGGCAGCCGCACCATTGGGACAGCTCCTCCAGGCAGACCTTCAGCTGGTAGTAGGCACTGCGGGCGACACCCCACCTCTGTGTCATTGGGGGGGGGGTCACGCTCCATGACCTCACCTTCCCGGAGTCGGGAACGAGTGATGCCGATTCCCAGCGCGGTCTTCATCGGCTCACGTTGATGACATCATGACGCGGGCGGCGACTCTTCTTACCCGACGACGTTGTCGAGCACGCAGCGGGCGTCCGCCTCCAATGTCGCCATCTGCTGCTCAAACGGTGAAGCGCAAAGGGCCACGCTGAACTCGGCCAACTTGGCCGCGCGACAACCGACGGCGAGTGGCTCCAAGTGCTCGACTTCCTGAAAGCTCTCTACACGCACATTCGTACAAACAAAAAAAACGCACAATCATGCATGAGGCACGAATGACCAGTTTTTTGTTTTTTTTTTGCCATAAACTGACTGACCTTCATCTTCAGTGATGACGTTTTCCTGCTCAAGTTCGTCCAGCACTCGAATCCGCTCGTCCTCCGATAGGCTCCCTTTTTCCTTTCCCACCTGAGGCGCATCTGCGGTCCCAAAAATGCAAAACACAAGTCCAAAAAAAAAAACTAACTCAAAAATGACAATTCAGTCAACAAAAACAGTCGAGAACCACCGAGACGCGCGAGAGAAAACTGGTCAACGTGAAACCCGAAGACCGGTGACGACTTCACATTTGTCGTCGACGACTCACTTGTGCTTGAGCGGTGCCAGCCGCCGGACGGTTCCGGAAGGTTTTGGACAGTGGCTGGAAGGAGACATTGTGACCTCATGACCTCGTCAGCCAATCAAAGAGCAGAAGAAAAAAGGGCTAAAAAAGATTTTACTTTGCTTCAGGACGCTTTTGTCAGCCGGCGGCGTCTGCTGGAACGTGCGCGGGCAGAGCAGACCTGCGAAGACGACAACTCAAGGCGACGCAACGGTCACCAAAAATTGCAAATGGCGTCCGGCCGTACTTACCCGCGACGATCACCATCCCGAGCGGCAACCACGCCATCGAAAACGCCAAACGAGCAAAAACGTCAAGCGGGCAGCGGACGGATCGTCGGGTCGTCGTCTTCGGGGGAGATCGGCCGGGGACTGTGAAAGCAGCCGGGGGGGGGGACGCCACCCTGGCGTGACAAGCCCTGCCCTCTCTGCTGAATATGGGTCTGCGTTTGTGTGCGAGTTTAAGTGTGTGGCATTAATGAGCACAAGTGAACGGTAAGGCCCGGCTAGTGAAAACAACAACAAGTCGATGCGGGCGAAAGGGCGGCACCTCGACTTCCTGTTGGCACTCAGGGGCCCCGAGAACCACTTGAGGGATTTCCTCTCTCTCGTTAAGAGACACACTTGCCCAAACAGACACACACACACACGCACACAAACAGGAAGACGCACGCACGCATACCGACTGGTTGGCCCAGGATGCTAGCTTGGGTGCTAATGGCAGCAGGAAGTGTCACGTTAGCCTCACACTGAAAGACGACTTGGGCGGTTTGAGGAAACTTCCTGTTGACCCGGGTCACAAACACCAAAGCAAAAGCTGCATCGCAATGTGGCTTCTTTTTTTTTTTTTTTTTTTTTTTTGTGGTCGAAAGCTCACTGGGTGTGACGACCTCAACGGCTCATCTCGAGTTCAAGTTTCGGCACATGTGGAGGTCAGAGGTCAGCGTCAGCCAGCCACCCGTCAGGTCAGGAGGTCGCCGCGATGCAGCCGCGTCCCGATTGGCTGACAGGCTCCGACAAGATCGAAGATGACACAGACGCCCCCTCGGCACAACTCGGCGAGACTGCAGACAGGCAAGGTGAGGAATCATTTCGAGCGAACGTGTTGGCTGGCACGCTCGACGTTGACGTTTTTTTTGGCACTTTCGGCAGGATGTCGTCAGGCCTCGGCGACGGCGATTCCGACGACTTTGGCGAGTACGCCAACTGGTCGCTGGAGGATTGGCGGCTGACGGATGATGATTACGATGACGGCGGCTCCGATTGGTGCGAGGCCGGCGAGCAGGAGTCGGCCATCAAGGCGTTCCAGACGTGTCTGTTCACCGTCATCTTCCTGTCGGGCGTGGCGGGAAACGTTTTGGTGATGGCCACCTTCGCGGCGTATCGCCACCGCCGCCGCTCCGCCACCGACGCCTTCCTGTTCCAGCTGGCGCTGGCCGACCTGCTGCTGCTGCTGACGTTGCCGCTGCAGGCGGCCGACACCAACGTGGGTTGGATCTTCTCGGCGCCGGCGTGCAAGGCGGCGCGCGCCGTCTACGCCATCAACACCTACGGCGGCCTGCTGCTCCTGGCGTGCATCGCCGTGGACCGCTACCTTGCCGTGGTCCCGCGTCGGAAACCGCCGCCGCGCCGCCGCGCTCGGACGGCGGCGTTGGCGAGGTCGGCGGCGGCGCCGGCCATCTGGCTGGCGGCGGCGCTGCTCAGCCTGCCCGAGATCATCTTCTCCGACGTGTCCAGCTCCGGGGCCAACGCCTACTGCGGCACGCTGGCGAGCCCCCGGGTCAAAATGGCCGCCAACGGCGCCACCGTCGCCGTCTTCGCTCTGTCCTTCCTGGTAATGGCGGCGTGCTATGGGGGCATCGCCCGCGTGCTGTGGGCGGGGGGCGGCGGGGGCGGGGCCAGGCGTCCCCACCGCACGTTGAGGCTGATGGCGGCCCTGGTGGCGCTGTTCCTGCTCTTGCAGCTGCCCCACAGCGTGGTGCTGTCGCTCAAGATGGCGCGGCCCCTTTGCGCCCTGCTCCTGGAGTACGTCACGCGCAGCCTGGCGTACGCCCGCTGCTGCCTCAATCCAGTCACGTACGTCCTGGCGGGCCAGCGCTTCCGGCGGGACGCGCTTCGGCTCCTGCGCCGCCCGTGCCGGCCGCCCGTTCGGGGCGACGGCGCCGCTTCGCAATCGTGATCTGATTCCGTGTGTTGTGATGCGATTCGATTCCGTCTGATTGTCATCCGTGAACGGTCATCTGATTACATGTAACCCGACACAATTCTCATTTCACGCCAAACTGGGTTTTTTTTCTTCTTTTATTGCCACTTTCACGACAATTTATAAAAAAAACTCAATGACACACTCATGTCTTGACATTACTCTGATTATTATTATTATTACAAGTCATCAGCGTGCACGTCTAGAGTTTGCATGCCACTCGGGTGTGATTTTATTTATTTATTTATTTCCCCCCCGTCCTAATTGCGATGACTGAGAACATCAAAGTCCATGAAAGCTACGAGATGGTCGACGGGACGGGTGCGTGCGGCCCACGCGCGCGCGACTATCGGGAGATATCCGGGGAAACGGGTAGAAAAAAAAATGGCCGACAGAGCTCGATGGTCGTCCGAAAAAATAAAACATCTCTAAATCATAAAAAAAATTATAATTTTACACAGTCGATGTGTCACGTACGTATAAAAATAGAAAACAAGTAGAAAACATAGATGGCATTTGTCTATTTTTTTTTTTTTTTTGTACATCTTCATTGCACGACAACATCGACACGTTCTAAAGTCTAAATCACCACACCGCCGCCAGCGCCCGTGATGTCATCGGCCGGGGGATGTCATCACCTGTGATGTCATCACCCGGCGAGTGTCATCCGCGACGAGTTGCGTGGGTTGGGACACGCGACGACGAAAGAGAAGGGTTGAGGTTAAAAGGTCAGCGGGTCATCATCGGCCGACACCGGGGCTGATCACGTGACTACAGATGAATTGTCATGCAAATGATTTTTGAAAACGTCATCGTTGTCCGAGCTGATCCGAAAAAAAGCGGGAATGGCCAAAAATGATCCTTTTGTGCTTACGGGTCCATTCCTCGCTCGGAACGCGTGCAGGCGCGGATTAAGACGAGCGAGGCCTTGCGTCTCTCATTCAGGGTCTTTTTTTTCTTTTTTAAAGTTGGAAGAATATGACGAAAGGTCAGAAGTAGATTATTGCACGTTAGCCATGAAGCTAATTCCGAACAAAGACGCCGAAGGGAAAAAGGAGCCAGCTTGATTGCAGAAGGCGGAGAGACGAAAAGCAGCGTTGGCCCCCCCGTCGCCTTCTAGAAGTGGAATACCTGCTGCTGGCCGCCCGCCAGCGCTTGCACTTCCTCTTTGGACTTGCGCCCTCCTTGTTCCAGATGTTTGAGGCGGGCCGCCACCGTCGGACCTTTGACGGACACCGGCACGCCGCCCGCCACCTGGAGGGGGGCGGGGCGAGAACCGAACCACACACGTCATGAACATGCATCAGCATTTTTGGTTTGACAACTAAAAGCGGGAACGCTACCTCCTTCTCGATGCCGTCGTCCCGAAGGCCCGGCGGCGTGGAGGCGGGACGGGGCGCGTCCGAGTGGGCGGCGCGCCTCAGCTTGACCAGCGCCGCGGACAGCTCGCCGTCGTCCATCTTTCGACGCGGCAGCAGACAACGACGTCATCAAAAACGTTTCCGGGTGGGTCGTGACCGCCGCACAAACGGCCCGGCGCTCACCTTGTTGTTGGCGGCGAGCGCTGACGGGAAGCTCCGGCGAGGAGGCGGCGGCGGGGGTGGAGACTTGGACGGCTTGTCCGTGCGGCAGCGGGACACGCCCGCGTCCACTGGGGACAGACGCATGGACAAACAGTCAACCGGTTGCTAGGCAACGTCAGCGCGCATCCATTCCAGTGACCCAATTTGCATTTTGCCCACCCGAGCCTCGCTGGGAGGCGGAGCCTTCCATGCTGTTGAGCTTCTGCGCCGCCAGCTGCACTTTTCCCGCCGGCGGCGGCGGCGGCGGCGACTCGCCAGCCGCAGGGGCGGCCATCAGCGGTTTGGGGGGCACGGCGGGTTTGGTGACGGTCTTGGCGGCCAAGTCCAGGTCGGGGATGGCCTTGAGCAGCTCGGCCTGCGTCTCCTCCAGCAGGCGGTTGATGTCCCGGGCGCTGAACTGCGTCAGGCTCGCGCGCTTCTCTGCCCAGTCGCGCTCCGCCGCCTGACACACATCATCAGCACTTTTGTCATCATCTTTGAAATACAAGCCCTGCCACAAATCGAAAAATTCCCTCGAAAAAAATAAAGTTCAAGACACCCGGTTTGCTCCCAGTGACTCACCAGAGTGACATCAGCGGACACGTGCACGTTGAGGCTCTTCTCGGCCGCAACGCGACTTCGGGCGCTCAGCGGCGGCGTCTTGTCCGGCTCGGGAGCGCAGGCCGCCATCTTGCCGTCGCTCGCGTTGTCCGTCGGGCCGTGGGGTGAGTTCCTCTGCGATTGGCCGCCCGCCTCCTCCTGCTGATGCTGCTCCTTCTCGCTGGCCTGCCTGAGTGAGGAGGAGGAGGAGGAGGAGGAGAGCGCACGTCAAGTGGAGGGGCGGGGGAGGAAAGGAAGTAAGGAAGGTTGGAGGAAAGGATGGAAGGAGGAATGAGGGCGGTAGGTGGCGGACGCGCGCAGTCGCGCTGACCTCCGAAGCGTGCCGAGTGTGTCGCGGATGTTGTTGCAGCGCTGCAGCAGGGCCTCCAGACGATGAGGCTCCTCCTTCAGGAACTTCACCGCCTCCACCTCCACGCGCAGCACCACGCGCATCTTGCTCTGCAGGCCTGGGAACTGGTCTGGCGTGGGGAAGAAGAAGAAGAAGAAGACAATGTCATGCAGCGGTTTGAACTTGATAGGCCAACAAACTCCAGTAGTTACGGTCGAGTACTTGAGTAGTCCCCCCCCCCCTTGTACTCGAGTACTCACTCTTGAGGCTGCCGAGCGTGTCGGCCAGCGTTTTGAGCTCTTGCGTCTTCTGCCGGAGGTCATGCTGGCTCACCGGGAGCCTCGCCACGTTCGACTGCTTCTGCAGGTCCTCCACCCACCGCTCCAAGTCGCTGGGCGGCGGGCCAAAGGTCAAAGGTCAACATCCCAAGGCGCAGGGAAGGGAGGGAGCGAGGGAGGCGGGGAGGAGGTCTACTGACTGCAGCTGGTGCATGAGCATCTCCTCCTGGTTGAGGTACTTGAGGCGTTCCTCCTCCACCAGGAGGCGCTGCCGCTGCAGGGGATCCTCTTGAGTGCGCGCCGCATCCTGCATCAGCACTCGAAGCTCCGCCTCCGTCTGCCTCAGCAGCGCCACCACGCAATCCTGATTCTCCAGCTGATCACATGCACGCACGCGGCCGTTTTAGTAGGAACGCCTGCGCATGTTGTGCATGCCACACACACACACACACACACACACACACACACACACACACACCTGCATGTTGCGCAACTGCGAGAGTTGCGTACGCAGCACATTGGTGCTTTGCTGCAGGCCCAGCAGGTGGCGCTGCATCTGCACGCGGGACACGGTCATCGGCTGGTTGGCGTCGCCGGCGTTGACGGACAGGGGTGGCGGCATCAGCGCCAGGGGGCCGGACGGCGTCACGGCTATGACAAATCATTGAGGTTTGACCCAAAAAAACTTTTGCACTCAGCTTTTCTTCATTTTGAATTCATGCACGATGTGTCATTCGCGCGCACGCAGACTCAACTATGCACATGCCAGCAATGCACACACACACACATGCACGGACACACACACACACACACAAGCTTGCCAAATGACAGTTGATATGTACCTTTCTTTACTTTTGCAGGTCCAGCTAGAACAAGAAGCATGAGCAGCAGTTACATGCTAGCAGCAGTTAGCGCAGCGTGTGTATGTGTGTGCTACACGTTAGCCTTTGCTAGCCGGCAATGAGAAGCTACGCGCTGACGCTTACAAGCTCGCACTCAGAAGCTACACGCTAGCAGTCGACGGCTCCATGCGAGGAGTTCCATTCGGGTTACTTACGATCTGTCCCCGAGCCGTCGCTGGCAGACTCCATTTGGTCCCTTCGGGAAAGCACAAGCGGGAAGAAGGCGAGGATGAAAGTATGGAAGGAAGAGAGAGCAAACGGATACACGGCAAGGAAGGAAGGAGGTCTTACGAGTTGTGGTCTTCGGGTCCTCTGCTGAGGACTCGCTGCAGCAGACCTGTCAGGCTGGCGATCTGCTTCTCCATCACCTCCATGCGCTCCCTTCACACCCGCGCACATCATCATCATCATCATCACCTTCCTCACGCTCTTCAAAAGGACTTGACCTCACCTGGTTTCTGTCTCATCTGCTCTGACGTCTCCTCCCGCCGCCGCCGCCGCCGCCAACAGGCACAGCTGCTCCGAGGTCAGCCCCCGACCTCTCGGACTGTCGCCGCCCACGGACGACATCACCGAGTCTCGCCGCCGCTCGCCCCTGGCGGGAGAGCCGCGGGACGGCAGCGTGCTGGCGTAAGCCTCGCGCGTATCGGGAATCTTCTGCGGCGAGGAGAGCGACGGCCCGCGCAGGCCCACGGCCAACATGGACGCCGTGTAGGCGTCGTTGTAAAGGGCGCCGCCCGCTCTGTAGAGGCCGCCGCCCTCCATCAGGGAACACACCGCCCCGCCAGCTCCTCGCCGATATAGGGAGCCATACGGGTCGCTTCGGCCGGTAAGCGGCGATTGCGGCGCCCCGGCGAGACCCAAGCGGGCGTCCACGCCCAGGGAGTAGGGGTCGGCGTAGATGCCGCCGCCACCCCCCCGCGCTCATCCGCCCGCAGAAGCACGACGCCGCGGGCCCCGCCCGCCTCGTCATCCGGCTTCACGTCGCGTCGTTCCAGGATGGCACTGGAGGAGGCGGCGGCGAAGGCCGGCGGCGGCAGGGGGGGCGAGTGGTGTGCCAGCGACGCGCCGTGGTGCTGGGGCAGCGCCGGCCCGGCATACGAGGACGGACGGCCGCCGCCGCCGCCGCTATAGAGGAGCCGCGTCCGCGACGGCGAACCCTGAGGTGGCGAGGACGAGGCGGAGCGATGCTGGGTGGACACGGCCGGCGCGCCCAAGCGCCGGTTGGGGGGCGAATCCTGGGGGGTGTACACCATCTCGCGCTACAAGGACGTATCGGGGCAAATGGGATGGTCAGCGGACCTTCTGGAGGATTCTCTTTCTTGTTGGAGGTCCAAGTGGTGTGTGACGCACTCACCCTGAGGTCTCCGTTGGCCAGCAGGTGCGAGTTGTGGCGCTGGCCCGGGTACGTCCCGTAGACGGGCTCCTTGCAGTAGATTTTGATGACGCAGCGGTCCCGGACGTCCCGCGGGTCCTCCAGCTCGTAGAACACGTTACGGCTCTCGTCCTTGATCAGCAGGGCCGTGCTGGGAGACCTGAAAAAAACGCCGAACGCTTAGCAAACATTCACTCCTGCCCGATAGACCCATTTTTAGGCGGTGGGCATTCTCACGTACCTGAGCGCGGCCATGCTGAGCCTCTGAGGGAACATGTGCACGATGAGCGCTCGCAGGGTGTCCAGGCTGCTCAGCTCGTGCGTCAGGTGCACCCGGCGGGTCTCCTCGCCCAGCTGGAGGAACAGCATACCTGCGCAGCATATGCCAAAATTAAGAAAAGGAAGCAATGTGGGAGTCGAGACAATGAAGGAAGAAATGATTTTGGGGCGAGACCCCCCCCCCCCCCCACCCACCTGGCGCGTGCAGCTTGGCCTGTCCGCCGGCAGACGATCGGGCAAGCGGGAGACTCTGGCGCAGTCGGTTCATGCGGCTGAAGGCCACGGGCAGGTCGCGGTCGGACATCGCGTCCAGGTGATCGGCCGTCGACAGGGAAAGTCCGCCGCCTCGCGTCGGGCTCAGGCCACTGGCGCGCGGCGTCCGACTCTGCCGCCGCCGCCGCCACACCACCGCAAGCATTTTGGGTTATTCATCAACCGAGACAACACATAATCATTCACTCGTTTCCTACTCATAAATTCCACAGAAAATCCCTTTGAAGGGATCGGGACGCATCTCACTCCATAGGGAGTGCCGAAACAGTCGACTGGAAATCCAGAAAAAACAAAAAAATTGGGTGCGTATGAATGAGTGAATGGTTTGGAACTCAGTCAGCCTCACACTCGTACGTGCACACACACACACACACATATCGCTGCTTGCCGCAGTGCAACGAGCAACGGATCGGCGCCGACAGTCAGAATGCGAGCCTCCGACTCGGGAATAGCGATTTACGAGGCGGCGCCCTATCAGTCGGCGTGCAGCTGCACGAGTCCCAAATCCTTCAGTCCTCGAGCCGGCTCACTGGGACCGAGATGTCCGGGCCGGGTCGGGTCGTTCCCTGACAAAAAAAAAAAAAAGTTCTTCCTGACTGAAATAATCGATTCTGTTTATGTTGGATTTATTTTTGAGACAAACGTCACACGCCGCTGCGAGATATTTTCACGCTCACACACGTCTCGTCTCAGAATTTCGCGTGTGGATAAACCATCCCTCTTGTGTCCGCCAGAGGGCAGTGTTGCTGCCCTCATTGAACGGGAGCGACCAAGTCAGGCAACAAAATGCGACGGTGATTTATTTCCCTCCAATTTGTTTTGCCTTCAGGTGGAAGACTGTCGTCTGCTGTCGCATAGATTCGGGGAACCCCAAAACACGCGTGAAAAAAGAATTTTGACACACGAATGGAGCAGAAAAAAAGGAAATCCTTTGCTCATTTGTGGTCACGCACGCCCATCCTGAGTGTGTGTGTGTGTGTGTGTGTTTCACCCTGGCAGACATCCTGCCAGCTCGCCTGCACACCCGTTACCATGACAACAGCAGTCATGGTGCCATATTGTCAAGCAGAGTGAAGGATTAGCATCACTCGCTTCATGTCAAGTCATCAATTTGGTGCTCCCACGCCATGTCGCGCTTCATCTTTCGCAGGCGCCGCACATTTTTACACAATTGTCCGTTTTTGAGGGTTCGCTCTCTCTGTCTTTTTTTTTTTTTTAAACTGAGCTTAGATGGGCAACTTCGGTGCAGTACCATGCCGAGCCACAACATGATTGGCAGCACTGAGTTCGACGCGAGACATGCGGAGTAATAAAGAGAAGAGGAAGAATTCTTGTTTCAGTCAACCGTGTTGCCGTGCGAATACGGAATTGAATCCAATTCAATCATACCATTCTCAAAAAGCATGCGAGCGTGTGATGCGGGGGTCACCGTGGCAACAGAGACTTCTGCCGCGTCTTCGGCGTTTATCGGGGGGCGGCGCGTGCACACGACGGGGCGCGAATGTGATGAGGATGATGAACGACGAGGTACGATGGAGAGAGGAAGAAAGACGAGCGCTGCTGACCTTGAAGCTCCAGTAGTTAGCTTGTTGCTGAGGAACGAGAACAACAAAGAAAACAACGTCAAAGGCTCGCCGCTGAGCTTGACCCAAGCCAGCGGCGAGTCGTTGGAGCGTCGACGCGAAATCCTACGAGTTCGCCCGAGACAATTCAGCACAATGACGGCATCGTACTGGTGACGACGGCCTTTCACTAGTCGTTGAGTTTTCTGCACACTTGCCCAACGGTGACGACGCACGAGTTGAGTAACAACAACTCGTAGAAGGACGAGGACGCACTAGTAGTATCGATACTTGGTATCGGTGTGCAGCCAAGAGTGAATACTGGCCAAAAAAAAGCTCCATCCAAAGAAATCGAATCAAACCTTTGCTGACTTACATCACCCAAAAGTGTCTCGTTTGCGTCGTGCACCAGGAAGTGACATCATTGGCTTCCACACACACACACACACAACACACACACGAGCGGCCATCTTTGTACACACCCTTCCTCTTCCTCTGCGGCCAAACTCACGTGCACCCGCACACGCACATCTTTTCTCTCAAGCGGGTTGTCCCGGCGCCAACATGCACACGCAGACCCGGCTGCGCACGTGCGCCGTGTCCACACACACACACACACACACACACACACACACACACACACACACACACACACACACACACACACATTAATACATCATCAAGAGGATGGCGGCGACGCCGCAGAGGAGCGTCCTTTCTCCTGAGAGGACGAAGGACGAACGGAGACGGTTACCGTGGATACTCAGTCTTCCTCCCTCTTCCTCCTCCTGGCGCTCCATTTTCCCAGAGACGCCCGCTGTGGGTTTCCCACGCCGGAGTCCCTGCTCGTCGCTACGGCGGCGGCGGCGATCTGCATCCTCCTCAAATCCCCCCCCCCCCCACCCCTCCTTCCTCCATGCCCTCCCCATCCTCCTCTCTCGCTCTCTCCTGCGTCTCAGCTGACACCCCCCCCCCCTCGCTCCACCAGCCGCCAATCGCGCAACGCCAACACGCCTTCCCGTAATGCCAATTAGGTAACGCCGGTCTCGTTACGCCAATCACACAACGCGCCTTCGTGTAACGCCAGACATGTCACGGCAATGACGTCAATCACGCAACGCCGGCACAAAGTCACCAAACGGCAATTGCCAACATCTCGTCACGGAAACGATGCGACAACAATTTGTCTAACGCCAACGCCGACACACGAGCGTACCTGTCGTCCTCGAGCAGCGCCCCCTAGCGACATCTCGCTGTCGGCGTCCCTCCTCCGCTCCGCGTCGGCCTGGCGGACGCCGTTCAGGGCCTCCGGTCTGTCGGCCGCCGGCATGTCGCGACGCCGGTCCGGCGACGAGGACGCAGACCTCCCGTTGGCGGCGAAGCGCCGGCCTCCTCGGGATCCGGCCGGTGAGCGGCAGTCCCGCGGGAATTCGGCATCACTGGCGGAGATCATGGGATTCCTTCGCTTCTCTCGACCTGCGCGGGAGGCGAGAGGGCGACGCCGTCAGAGGGCGAGATCTCGTCTACGATACGTCGCTTATCGCTCACACACAGGAGACAGGTGTGTGGCACCGGTGTCCAATCAACGGCGGAGGGCCAGCTGCGGCCCAACACATCGTTTTAGGCGGCCTGCTGAGGCAAATCAGGTTGCTTGCTAAAAATCTGTTTCGAGATTTTGAAACCTACTGTCAATGGTGAGTTTGGCTGAATGCCCCGCCCCTTTTCATTTGGGGCGCCCCAAAGTCGTTTTTCTTCCATTTCTGCTGACGTGCAACAAGCGTATTGCGCGGACAAACGCATCACATTAATTTCAACGAAACTGCACACACGCGCCCGTAAAGACGTCAGTCAGCACGTGCACATGATGAATGTTTCATTTTGTCGGGAGACGAACGCAAAGAGCGAGCGACGGCTGCTCAGCGTCCCGCCCGCTCAAGGCCAAACGTCCGAGTCTGTGCGCGCGTGGGTGCTTGACAGGTGCCATTAACTTGGTTTTATGGCTTCATCTGGCTGGCTGGCTTGGTTGGTTGGATGCACGTAATCATCCGCACTGCGAGCGGGAGGAGGTCACGCGAATGTCCGAGTTTCCTCGAGCTGCAAACCTTTGAAGAATATATTATGGGACTGGCGCGCTAATAAAACCTCTCATCGGGACTGCAAATAAGAAACAAACAGCAATCACGTGTCGCAAGACACCTTTACATCATCCCGACATGCCTTGATGCAACTCTAATCATGTAACGGCAGACATGCCTTCGGGGCCATGCCTATAAAGCAGCGCCCCAAATGCAATCGCGTAACACCAACATGGCTTCACGTTCGTCAATTCCGTCACACCAACATGGCCGAACGTCATTCACGTCATGCCAACATGATGTTAGGCAATCCTGTAACACCAATGGACCTTGTTGCAACACAGACACACCTTGAACGCCCACACGTCACCCCAACACGCCATCACGTGACATCAAACATGTCAGCCAATCACAGAACACCAACACGCTTTCACCTAATAGCATTTCTGTAACGCCGACGCTTCGCAAGGCGGCAATCATGTAACGGCGTAGGTTAACTCGATGCCGAAAGGCACAGGCGGACTTGTGAAGGTTTGAGGGGAAAGCTGACGGCACCCCAAGGGGGGGGGGGGAGGAACGCGGCGTACCTGGCACGCGTTGCAGAGCGGGCCGGCGCCCCCCGCTGGCCGAGCATCGTCTTCATATCTTCTCCGCTCGGCTGTTCCTCCCTCCCTCCCTCCCTCCCTCCCTCCCTCGCCTCTTTAATCCTCTCTGGCGGAGAATGAAGCGCTTCAATCTCTCACTCCACTTTTCCCACCTCCTCTATCTGGGCGCCGCACATGTGCCCCCTGTGAGCCCCCCCCCCCGCACCCCCACCCCCACCTCTTCCAGCGAGGCCGCTTTCAAGCCGCCTTGTGTGATGTCGCAATGCTCCCGGCTGTTTCCCTCTCGCTCGCTAGCGCGTACGGCGCCTTTCCAAAAAGGGAGCTGGAGACGCCTCGTTTTGCGGAATGGACGTTAGCCAATCGGATCCCATTTTCAGGCATGTGACGCCGTTTACAACTTTTCAGCATAAACCTCATGCAAGTGCTCCAGGCAACGTGACCTACTCTTCAGTGTGGCACCTCATCCCATTGGAAAAGTACAGTGAAAACTCCTCTACAACGAAATCATGTTTGCAGCAAGAAATGTTTTCACAAGAGGGGGTTTTTCACTGTAGCAAATTTAAAACAGGAAAGTGGGCATGGTGTTAATGCATGAAGATTTTTTTTTCACACTAGGGGGTATTTTCACCCATGTAGATTTCGTTGTAGAGGAGTTTCACTGTACCAAAGTACTTAGTAGAGCAAAAGTCTTTGGCCGCTAGATGATGGAACATCGCATGGGCCATTTTTTGGCTTTCGATGCTTGAATGCAAAATCAATTCGAATCATCTCTCATCCTGCTTTTTATGCCGACAGAAAGCGACAACTGCATGCAGGTTCGTTTCGTTTCGGGTTGAATCACTGAGATGAGTGTCGGTTGGGGGGCAAAAAAATCCAATTGCAGTATACACGGTTTGAAAATAATCTCTCTCTTATCCATTGCTCTCGCTCTCTCTCAATGTGTTCCAATCGTTTTTTTTAAAGTGTGACCTTAAAAATGGAAGCGCTGCTATAAAAAGTCGGGTATTTGTCTATTGCGGGTTTTTCCTTATTGCGGAGATGGGCTGGAACGTTATTTCCCCCACCGGTAGTGCCAAAGTACCAAAAGTAGCCTACTAGTCGTCCTCATAGTACCGACGGCAGCCTACAATGAGTAACATCAGGAAGATGCGCTAGCTCGCTTCCTTCTGTGTCGCAAAGGCCGCGCCGCCGCCGCCACGGCAGCAGCAACCGACAGACGGCGGAGACGAGCACACGCGTGTGTGAGAGAGAGAGAGAGAGCACGGGAAAGTCCAGAGCAGCGACAAAGTTAAGTATACCTGCGGCGGCGGCTACATGCCTGGGAAGGACGAGTTGCCCATTCCGAGTGCGACGGCGCCTCCTCCTGCTCCTCCTCCTCCTCCTCCTCCTCGGTCTCGTCCCCGTTCACGCCACCGCCGCCACGCTCCTCATCGTCGTCGTCGTCTCGCCATCTCGGTGGCGCCGCTCGTGTGAGCCAGCGCGTCTGGCAAGACGGCGGACGCTGGATAAAGTCTTATTTTATGGATGCCCCCACCCCCCCCGGCCCCCCCATTCCCGCAGCCTCTTAAAGGGGCGACACCACATCTGCACCAACTTTCATCTCAGTACCAGCCTCATGTCCATGACACACAAGTCTACCTGCGTGTGTGTGTGTGTGTGTGTGTCTATTTGTTAGTGTCTATGTAAATGTGTGTATTTGAATGTGTGTATTTTGTGTGTACTGTCTACGCACATTTGTGTGTGTGTGTGCACGCCCATGCGTGTTTATGTCTATGGCTGTTTGTGTTTGTACTTGTCCATGCACGTGTGCGTGCACGTGTGTGTGTTCAGGGAAAATAGCGAGGGCAACGTTTTTTTTTGGGGGGGGGGGGGCTTTCAGCGTTTGAAGTGCTTGCTGCATGTTGATAAATGAATCATGAATTCAAAAAGGGGAAAAAACATGCAGAGAGAGCGTGTTTTTGCGCCTGTGAAAGTTCTCACCTCCAGCTGCCAAAACGTCTGCGATGTCATCATGGCAGCTTTGCCGATTGGTGATTGACATTATAGGTCACTCCTCAGGTGTGTGGGGGGGGGGGGGGGGTGGTGGTGGAATTTGTATACAGCACCGTCAAGGGAAGTGGGGGCAATGGCCTGTGATGACAAGAGAGACTCCATCCAGCCAATAGGTCACTTCCTGCTGGCCTGCCCCTGCACAGCAAACACACACACACACACACACACACACACACACACACACACACACACACACACTCGCAACGTAGATTTTATCTGGAAGCTATCAATGACAACGACTTGCGTCATGTGGCACCTTTTTAAACTGATGAGGCATGAGACTCACCTTTCATATGAAACATTTTATTTTAGACGTAGAAGAGAAGACTTATAAAACTAGTTCTGAATTTTAAAAAAATGTCACGCTCGAATATTACAAATGTGCTAAAATGTACAAGATGTGGTGGGTGTGTGTGTGTGTGGGGGGGGAACAAGGGTGTGTCATTGTACTTTCCTGTTCGGGTGGAGAAGGACAACCATTTACGTTGGTCACATGACCTTGCGCAGGCATGACCATCCGTCGACAAACGTCAGTCATTTTAAAAATAAGGGCGGCCCTAAAACGGGGGCGTGGCCTCACGAAGCAGTTCACAGGTCACTGCGCCACGCACACGCACGGCCGCTTGAGGCAGACGGGCAGGATGCCCTTGTTGATCTGGTGGAAGTCCACCAGCTGCAGGAGGTCGGTGAACAGCGTCACGCCGTCGTCCATCGTCAGGTACTGCCGCCCGCCGTCCTCGCACTGGAAACACAAAGGCCGTCAGCCTGCACGAGCGCGCGCACACACACACGCACGCACGCACGCACGCACGCATGCGGGAAGCGCTCACAGGGATGACCAGGAAGTGTTTGGTCTTCCGCTCGAAGCACAGCGACAACACGAAACACTGAGCGTGCCGCTGGCTCACTCGAATCAGGAACGTCCTGCACACACACACACACACACACACACACACACACACACACACACACACACACACACACACACACACACACACACAGATTGTGTTACGTTGTGTGCGTTGGCACTCCCAAAGTAGGCCACGGTGATGCGGTTGCCATGGCGACCGCCAGGCTCACCCGTCAACCAGGCCCTGCTCCTCGATCAGCGTCTCCGCTCGCTTCCGGGACACGTTACCGTGGAACCACGGCTGGCCGGCGTGGAGCACTGCTGACAGGACAACGAGATGATCAAGGTCGCGCCTTGCACACGAAGACTAACCACCAACCAGGCGGCGGCGGTGGCGACTTACGGGGCGGTCCTGAGGCTGAGCTTAAGTTGGGCAGGCTGCAGCGCAGAGTTTCACGACGCTGACGAAAAAAAAAAAATAGACGGAACCCCCCCCCACCACCACACACACACACACACAAAACAAGTCAGAGTGCAGTGATGACATCGCTGCTGTTGGACCACGCCCCCCCTCACACATGAGGAGCGGCAACAATATGGTCCACCCCCTTCCTCACCCGCCGCACTCGGCCCTCCTGCCACTCGGCGCACTCCGCCTCGCTCGGGTTCTCGATGACTCGACCGCCGGAGCTTCCGGAAAAGTCCATGGCCACCAGGTTGGCCTCCGACTTGGCCTGCAAGCACACACGCATGAAAAAAAACAACAACAACAACAAAAAAAAGTCACCTTCATTGTGTGTCTATGTGCTCACTTTGCCCTCCGTCAGGTTGGTTCCATCCAGATTGCGTTGGGTCCGCTTGGACTGCTGGAAGTTACTCTGCAGCTGCTTCCCATACTAACACACACAGATAACACACACACAAAATGGGTCAAAACATCAGTCATGCCGAGAGCCGATTGGTCAAAAGCAATCGAGTCCAACCTTAAACAATCGGAAGGCCGAGGTCCAGCAGGTTCTGGTCTGCTCGCTGTCGGCGCACAACATCTTCACATGGTGAAGGCGGACCGGACTTCCTGAGGACTGTGCGTGCACACACACACACACACACACACACACACACACAGATGAGATTGCATCATCATCATCACATAGTGAAGTGCAAGCGTGGCAAAGGTCACCGACCGTGATGGCGAAGCAGAAGTTTTGGGGCGCGGCGTAAAGTTTCCGTGCGTTGACCACGTTGTAGACGTAAAGGTCGCGAAGGTCGGCCACGTACTGCAGGTGCCGCGGTTCCTTGGACGCGCCCTTGGACGAGCTATAAAGACCCGAGGGGCGCAGGAAGAAGTGCGCGCGCTTCCAAGATTTGCGCGCGCTGTCCTTGACGTGGAGGAAGCCTTGGATCTCGGGACACGAGCCCGAATGGACCAGATCCTGAAGGCCCAATGGGAGATCGTCACTAACGCTCGCCTGCGGGATGCTAGTATGCGACACTGTACTGGATGTTGTTATCCTGCTGTGTTGTATTTGTCACGTCTGTGTCACGCGTGTGCATATTATGACCTGTACGAGCTGTTGCGATGTCATCTGTTTGCCGCCGTCCGCGCTGTCCGAGATCATGGCGTCCGGGAAGAAGAGCTGAGGGAACGTCGTCGTCATGATTCGATGATGATGTCACGGGTGTGCTGCGATAACATGTCACGGCGAGGAGGGGCTTCGTACCGCCGGCTTTCGGAAGAACTCATACTTGGCGTAATTCTTGCAGAAGACGAGACGCGTGTCGGCCTTGACGGCCCAGCTGGCCTGAACCTCCAGCACCGCCTCGTGGTCCTCCAGGCACCTCTCTGGGCAGACGCGCGCGCGGCTCGTTCAATCGCTCCGTCGCCACCGCGTTACGCAGGGTGCGCGCGTTTACCGAGGCCGAGCGCGGGATGGACCTCCATGAGGGCCCAGTGCTCCCGCTCGCTGCAGCCCGCCGCCGCCGTCGTCGTCACCAGCATGCGACAAACGTCCATCGCCGTGGCGCCGTCGCTCACCCGAAGCGAGCGGGCGTGCTCGTCCTCGCCGAAAACCTTCAGCAGCTGACGCGTGCCACAAAAACAAACACAAAGAGAGTCACAATCTCGGGGCTGTTCCGTTGCTGCATGTTTGTGCTCACTTTGCCTTCGTCCAGAGTTTGAGGGCTCCATTTGCTCGGTTCTGAGGTACGCTTCGGACGCTGCTGCTGCTGCTGCGCGGCTGCAAACATGCACACACAGGGCATTCAGTCAGACCGAAACACAAACCGTGCACAAAACGTGTAAATCATGTCACTCGTAGTTGTGTTTGGATGAATGATTTGGAGACAAAATCTCTCCCCAAAGCGAGAAGAGAGCGTTCAAACCAGCCCGACGAGAAAGTTCCGGTTGCAAGAGGGCGTGTGGGGGGGGGGGGGGGGGGGGGGGGCGGACGTGCATGCGAATGTTTGTAAATGCAAAAAAACAACCGCCACAACCTGTCTGTTGTTCAATCATGACTCACAACTGGTCTGACGTCACCGCCCCCGTGCGTGAGAGACAAAAGACGACGACGACGACGACGACGACTCACTCGTTTGTCGCCGGCTGCCAGCGAGGCTGTCGTCGAGGGGACGGGAGAGCCGGTGAGGCCGCACAACTCCGGGAACGGATTCGGGACGGGTGGAGCCGATGATGACAAACGCTCTCTCCAGTTGCCCCTGGAAGACAAAACGCAAACATTCATGACAGGAAAGGTCGCCCAACTAACTCCTAAAAAATAAATATACAAAGCAATGTCATGGGCATTAAGCTTTTTAGTCCTCGTAGGAGTTCACCATAGAGACAAATCTTAACGTGGTTTTATGCACAACCAATCACCACCAAAATTCATCTCCAGTTATCCCCTCATTAACCTCTGAAAATATCCTCAAAAATCACCCCAATATTTGGGCTTTAATGCGATAAAATCCAAATTATAGAGGTGTTGTTTTCGACAGAAAATAGAGAAAACGCCGAGAGCGTCTGAGTGCACGCTGGTGACGTCATGACGCACCTGTTGGTTCCGAACGCCCCGCCGGCGATGTTGATTGGCTGCGAGCGATGCGCTTCTGGGCGGGTGACGTCGTCCTCCAAACTTTCCTTTCGCGACATGGTAAAAGCGCCACAAGGGTTTCGATTGTTTTTCCGTGTCTCCTTTTTTCCCCTTTTCCACGGACAGCGACCACTCGCTTGGCGCCGATTCTTTCAGGTAACGTCACGTGAGCCGCGAGCAACACAACGCACAGCCGACCAGCTTGACGGCGTTTTGTCTCAGGTGTGTCGCGCACCTGCGCCCCGCTCAGCTGTCGCTCATCATGGCGACGATGACGTCACCAGTCGACACCTTTGGCGGGTCGGCTGCAGGGGGAGGAGCCAGACGCGGCCAGGTTAGCGCCTGACATGCAGGTCAATAGAGCACCTGCGGGTCAGCCGACCTCCCCACCCAAAGGAAAATAATCAAAACAACTGATTTGTATTTTAATCTAAATGCGAAGCCATTAAAACGGAATCAAGCAGCTGTGACAGGGCATGTTTGTTACAATTAAATTCTAAAAATGACGACAAACGCTTCGTCATCTGCAAATAAACATTTAAACTACACAAAACGAATTTTAAAACGAAGCAACTTTTATTAATTAATATCATTTAATTAAAACTAGTGATTGTGGAGCACTGACCAATTTCAGGTCAAATGATCTTGCTGAATAAATAGTGAGATGGAATTCATAAAAAAAAAAAAATCAAATGGTGACTGTTGTACAAATGGCCTTTATAAAAATGAAAATGTGAATGACTGTCATATCAGTGAACGTTGTCAGAATGAAGAAAAAGATGAAGCTTTTGTGTTTTAATTTAATAAAGTCTATAATAAAGTTTAAAGATATGATTTGGGAGAAATCAAATGAATGACGGTTATACAATCGATATTGTAATTAAATATAAATGAATTGTAATGGAATGAGTTTGAAACGTAAGTAATTTTACAAACGAGTTTATTTAATATATTAAAAGAATGATTTAAAATTGTACATATGTCCATGAAAAAGTAATTTCGGGTCAACTAATGACTTTTTTGCAAATACTTTATTATCATGAACTTCATTTAAAACGTTAGAATCAAACAAATGACCCTGACCAACGAGCATTTCAATGAAAAGTGATTCAAAAACGTAATTAAAAAGACACAATCAAGTTTCAAACTCAGGTGAAATGACAAAGCTGAGTGTTGTACAAATAAACATTTATTCTGATGAAAACTGATCCAAAGAGAAATGCAAAACGCGGACTGTGTCCCAAATGAATGAAATGTTTCCAATCTTGTTGACGCTTCTTTGGCGCCACCAGGTGGCCCAGTTGGGTACACAACCCGTTCGAATTGCGTGAGCGGTGCGTGACGACGTCATGGCGCGTTTCTTTTCTTTTCTTGGATCAAATCAGGTTTTTATTTTCCTTTCATGTGTTGAGAAAAGCCCACACAAACAGTTTAAACATTTACAATCATTGCAACGGGCGAGCGACGGCACGAGCAGCCCTCCGACGACACCCCCCTCTGCCGCCTGCCGACTCGGTGCCCATCCGGAGCAGTCGTCTCGCCGGGTGCCAAAATCCTTCATCCGGACCAAATGGCGAGTGCCAGCGACCTGAAATGTTGCTGGCTGGGGGACATTTTTTTTTTTCCTTCCTTTCCTTTTTGTTTGTTGGAGTCAAAACGGCTGAAATGCTTTTGGTTGGTTGCGCGGTCAAAAGTACAAGTAGAATCGCGTGATAGGAAGAACAAGAAGAACGACAAGAAGAAAAAGAAAAAGTTGGTTTGAAATGTTGACAATGAAGCTCGTCACACAGTCTTGTGGACTCCTCCCACAAACGCGCCTTGTGCTGGGGTGGGGTGGGGCCAATGGGCTGATTCCAGAGACAGCATGATTTTCATGAGTGACAGCACGGGGAGCAGGGCGTGTGAACTCTGACCTGATACAGGTTAAATGCTTCTTACAGGAATGAAATGACATCTAGCAATCAGGCGTTTAATAAAGTGAAGGGGGGGGGGGGGGCGGGTATTGAAAACCATGCTTCCTCTGGGGAGGGGAAGGGGGTGGTGGGGTGTGCGTGCAGACTGAGAGGGAGATTGGGGTGTGAAAGGACACCATTGTTACTCCCATCCCAGCCCACAGCGGACCCACGTAACAAGTGGGGGCGGGGGGGGATTGCAGGTGGGGGCTGGGCGGGGGTCAGACGGAGCGAGGGGGTGGGGGCGCCGGCGCGGTGTGCGGAAAGAGAACAAAGAAACAAGGAAAGGAGCGCTCATTTCTGGTTCTTGAGCTGGTTGGAAAGCCAGTCGAGGCCCTCGTAGAGGCCGTCGCCGCTGGTGGCGCACGTGGCCTGGATGTACCAGTTGCGCTGGCGCAGCGAGTGCAGGCCCAGCTTGTCCGTGATCTCGGCGGCGTTCATAGCGTTAGGCAGGTCCTGCGGGGGGGGGAAGGTGCACAGCGTCATGCTTCGTCGGCATGAGCACCGGTGCCACTCAACATTCACGTGCGGTCGACCGCCAGGGGGCCAACGCACGATTTAGCCCAAACCTCAATGAGCCCGAACGTCTTTACAGCCCTCTGCGACCTTGAACAAACCCTCACAAAAAAAGGGGGGGCTATTTGCTCAGTTTGATAAGGGCTTTCAGGCTTCTTTTAAGCTGCTCAAAAAAAAAAAGCTACCACACGGGAGTCCAAAGTCAGTCGGCCGATTGGGGGCAGACAGTCGTTTCAAGAGGCAAAGGACAGCAAAAACGTTGTGTCAGCCTGCCCCAGGTCAGGTGCATCAATAGTATATCTATTGTGAACCGCCATAGAAATCTGAGGCATTATTATTAAATATTTTGACAATGGCTTAGTGACACGAAATTGTCCAAATGATGACATTTTCAGCCAAACTATTATCCTCCATGAATGCAGACCGGTTTTCAAAATAAGACATCTGCTTTTACTTTGATATCGATTTTGTTCCAGACCAAAGCACCAACTCAATTAAAATCAATTGATCTTTGTGCATTTTCCAAATTGCCAATTTGAAAGGATGTCCCGTTTTTGACTGAAAGGGCGCTCTCACCTTTGATCAGATGTCTGGAAAAATGATCAACAGCTCCAAATAATTGTCAGTTGCCACCCTAAAAATGTGAGCACTCAAATGGCTACATTGGCAGCCGCGTGCATACCTGTTTGTTGGCAAAAACCAGCAGAACGGCTTCTCGGAGCTCGTCCTCGGACAGCATTCTCCCCAGCTCCTCGCGGGCCTCGTTTACGCGCTCCCGGTCGTTGCTGTCCACCACGAAGATCAGACCTGCGCACGCACACAGACACACGTACGTCAACATGCGCACACATTGACGCAGGCACACTCGCGGCTAGCTGACCTTGGGTATTCTGGAAGTAGTGGCGCCACAGCGGGCGGATTTTGTCCTGGCCGCCCACGTCCCACACGGTAAAACTGATGTTCTTGTATTCAACCGTCTCCACGTTGAAACCTGCAGGAGAGAGGACAACATTTGGACGTTGATAATGTGACAAATCATGTACGCACGCTAGCAAGGTTGGCGGTCCGACCATTTCCAGCGAGTGCGCGACGTGTGCGTCGAGTCATCAGGCGGAATTTAGAGTGCATGTTGAAAACATTTGAAGCAGTCGCACTACGCGCAAGCAGCGCTTCTGCAGTGGTACGCAACAAGAGTTCAAGCACAAAAGCTGACATCTCCACTTTGACCGTCGAGTGTTTTGAAAACCGCTATCCAGGTTAAAGCTAAGATTTTTGGGGGGGCTATTCGGCAGTAATCCATTCATCAATCGCTTTCCCAAAAACAGTTGCGCAAGTTCCTCGACGGGGAGACGTACCGATGGTGGGAATGGTAGTGACAATTTCTCCGAGCTTGAGCTTGTAAAGGATGGTAGTCTTCCCTGCAGCATCCAGGCCTACCATTAGGATCCTCATCTCCTTCTTGCCAAAGAGGCCTTTGAAGATGCCAGTAAAGATGTTCCCCATGGTGACGACGCTGCTGGAAGGAGGAGAACCACATTAGTGGAGAAAGCTCACAAGACGACAAATGGGAGTGCATTCGTCTATGGCGTGTAACAATCTCCACTCTTTTGGGGAGCGATTGTTTGGTTCTGTGCACGTCCGCTGCCTGGCAGTCACCTGTCATCGCGCTGGCAGTCGCAATGTGCCCACTCGCTCAACAAGCCGCATTGTTCATCATGCATTAGTCCGTGCGGTGGGCGTTGGCACGTCACGCGTTTCCACGCGCCACTTGGCCGTTTAAGTCAAACATTTAGTCGTTGCCGTTCAAAATGAAGTCGAGCTAATCACTCGGGCGGCCCGCTGCTCCACGACCGACCATTGAACGTCACCAAACGGCCCGAAAACAGCGCACAGTTCCGAACGAAGTCCCAACAGCGGGCTCCCCTTTTACCGCAACGGTCAAATCACTGCCGGAGATGCGTGTCTTTGGATAGGATTTTGAAAGGAACTTGTGGTTGGGAGGTAGCGCCGATACCGTTAGATTCGCTTAGGGCGGATACGTTAGCTGTTAGCATTAGCTGTCGGGACGTCATCTCTCTCACACACACACACACACACACACACAATCACCTCTAAAAAGCGCTGCGCTGTTTCATGGTGATTGACGAATTTATTGGGAATTTTTAATTCAAGAACCAGTGGATTAATCTAACCGATTGGGGGTGGGGGGATCCAACTTCCGCGAGGAGCCTTTCCCAATCGGCCCGTTAGGAGAATGTCTGCCCTAGCTTAGCCGCTAAATGCCGCGTCACAGCACAAGGGGGGGCGAACGTCAGCTCGCGCTCAAGTCTCGACGGTTAAAACGCTGCGTTCGGATATGTCGACGCGTCTTCCCGTAGGGGACGGAGTGTTGGGGAGCCGCCGTCGGCTTCGGGTGCGAGTTTACCTTTTTGACGAGCTTTTGGTTCTCTACCGTTAGGATGGCCGTCACTCCAAAATGGCGTCTTGCGCAAGCGACGAGACGCCGGTGCTTCGCCGCGTCCTACTATCAGATGGCAACCAATCGCAACGCGCCCACTGTCACGTTTGTCCCACCTTCTCCACGCTGTCGTCCAATCGCAGCGTGCCCGCCCGGGCGACGTACGGTACGTTGCACAAAATGTCGCAAAAGTGCACCCCCCACCCAAAAAAACACACAATTCTTGACACTTTCGTTCGGCGTGACAGCACAAAAAAACAACACACACGAGCTAATTTGACTACTGAAAGACTTTCCATTTCCTGGACGTCAGCAAAAGTCAAAAGTACAAACTCTGAAATGTAGAAAGTCAATATAATTATTTACTATTAAGAGGGTAATGCGCAAGCAACTTCCGCATTGGCAAACACTTCTTTCCGGTTCCGCTGACTGGCCGGTTCCGCTGACTGGCCGAACCCTATGGCAGACACTCGGGGAAAAGCCACTGTAGAAATATGCAAACATTCACACTTTCATTTACGCTCTGAGCTCGCACTGTCTTATTCCAACCTTTTGAAAACTCAGCACTTCAACCGGGGACACAGTGCGCCGGTGTGTCAGGCAGTACAGATGGAAACAAACAGTTCAAGCAGAGGTCGGCGGATGTCATTAATGTTTGTCAACTGTGGCCTTATGCAGTTCTTTGAGAGTCTTTTGGCTTGAATGTGTGCGCAAATAAATAAAATTGACTTGAACTATTCTTTCAACAAATGAAAAATCGTATTCTGGGGGGCCTGCTCACCAAACCGTTGACATTTTGGCTCATGCGTGTGTCCTGATGATGTATATGTGCACGACCGTATGTCTTTTAGTGACCCCCAACACATGCCGCTAAAGTTCACTCAGTAGCGCCACTTGGAAGGTTTGAAAAAATGATGCACTTTCACCAATCAACACAAAATATGTGTACGTCTGCCATAACACGACGCACCAAAAAGTCTCCATGCCATTTCGTACCTCAGGAGGTCTGGCCTCAATGTTAGATAGCTTCATTCTTAGCTCGCTAGCCAATGGGACATTGCAATTAACAGAAAGTCTTTTTTTTTCTTGTTTTAATCTTTGTAAAATGCATTGATCCCCCAAGTCACTCTCGTAGACACAAAAAGTAATTTGCTCTTTTACAACACTTGAATTGGTATGACAAGAAACTCCCTAGCATTTTAATTTATAATAATTAAAATGTGATGTGCCTTTACAAATACCCTGTAGTACATTTGCATATTGAATGTCACAAGCTAAATGCATCAGATGTTAGCTCGTTGCTAGGCTTCTAGCTAACATGAAAATCACACAAAAATCGTCCTCTTTTGATGTTTGCCGTAGCTAAGGAAGTTAGCATTTGTTCCTTTCCTGCCGTAGCGGCAGGCAGCCCAACGAGACGCCACCCTCTGTCGGTCCGGAGTGAAACATCAGGCAACTTCCGACAAGTCCGGGTCATTGGCGGACTTCCAGTTTGCCATCTCGAACTCGCCACTTCCATCGTGGGCACGAGTCGGGCGCTTCTACGCAGCGAAGCCACAGACAAGACTCGCGGATCTCCTGCCTGAAGCAGACCGACTTCCTGTCCAGCGTCTCCAAGGTAAAGGCACTTGTTGACATCTGATTGGAAGACAGGAAGTGATGCCACCTTCCACATCACGGTGTCAGACTGATGCCGATGGAAGTACAGTAAAGCCCCGCGAAAGGGGACAAGTGAATGTGGCCCTCACCTGCTCGCTGATCCCGATGGCCACGTGTCCCACTCGGACCTGCCGCCGTTCCCGAATCCTCACGCGCCGACCCCGAGCGTCCTCAATCCAAATGTCCACGCCTGACGGGGGTCACATGACCAAACGTGACGCTCAAGCCGCTATCCGCTGTGGCCGCTGCGTGCGGTATTACCTTCAAAGCGGCGGGAGGGGGGCCCCCGTGCCCAGGATGAACTCTCCGCGTGACCCCCGCTGGAGGAGAAGATCCCGGAGCTCAGGTCGTCCGACGAGCACTCAGAGTCCTGGATGAATGGGGGCGGGGTGGGGGGGGGGGGGTCAATTATCCACAATGAAGTGGATCCACTTGGACACGCGCACACACGCGTACCTTTTGCGAGACTTGTGACGAGCTGCTGAAGCAGGAGGGGGGGTCGTCTCGCGGCTCAGGGGACGGGGTCAGCATGCCGGCATGACTGAGGGCCACGCCTAGCCAAACAAAAAAGGAGCCCTTCAGGAGTGTGTGAGCACAAAATGCGTTGGAGTCACGTGTGTGTGAGTTTTGTGCCTGAGAGTTTTTCAGTAGTGGGTGAGAGCAAATGCTTTTTAAGTGATGTGTGTGTGTGTGTGTGTGTTTTTGAGTAAGTACCTGGGGGGTGTTGCACCTCGCCGTCCGAGTCCCCTGCCACCTGGCCCCTCCGCAAAACCGGGTAAAACATCCATCAGGGCTCGGAGGTATTGTGTCGATGCCTCATCCACGTCCTCCTCTTCGTCATCCTCATCCTCACAGTCCCCCTCGTAGTCACCGTCCTCTTCCCCCACATAAATGTCCAAATCCGAATCGGAGTCTGAGTCTGAGTCCGAGTCCGAGTCCCAGGCGGTCTCATCCCGCAGGGACGCGGGCTGGCCTTCCCGCTCCAGAGCGAGCGAGTCGCCGTCCTCTGAATTGTCCCCGTCCTCGAGGGCCGCTACCGTCCGCCAGGGGCTCACCCAGCGCATGGCGGGAGAAAGGGCGGCGGGCGCGGTTTGGGACCTCTTCGATTTGTCACGGGCCATTTCCAGCGAGGCGGCGCTCACGCCGCCGACTGCGGCGGCCAAAAGAGACGGACGGTGTGGTCACGTGATATGTTTCGGTAACAGGGTTAGCTTGAAATGCACGACTGCGGCGCTAACATGGGAACACCCCCCCGCCCCCCCCACCCACACACACACACCCGCTGTGAGGGCGACTGCGGTATTCCCCCGAAGCTGCGCGACCGTAGCCCGTCTGTCAGGATCCTTGCGCAGTCCGGCACGGAAGACTTTGAGGGTGGAGCGGTCGCAGTCGGACGGCACCTCCCACAGCGGCGCCGGCTGCGTGACGATCTGACAAACGCCAGAGAGTCACGACTTGTATGGTTTTGTGCTTCCCGCCGATTGCGACTAGAACGCCGCTTTTTTTTCTGTGCGAATTTGCGCGTCGAGAGCGACGTCTTACGTGCAGACAGAGCGGCTGCGCGTAACGGCGTATCCACGGGTGTCGCCCGTTGAGCATGTGCAGCAGCATGCAGCAGCTACTCCAAACGTCCGCCTTGCCGCTCGGACACTCGCCGCGTGCCACCTCGGGGGACATGTGGCTTTCCGTACCCTGGAAGGATGCTCCTACACATGCACATAAACACACACACACACACACATTCAGACACATGCACACACTTACATTATGGATGAAAATAAAAGTTTTAAACTTAAATTTGCATTGTCACCTCTTTGGAGACGACATTCAGTGTGAATGGATGGAAGGAAGGGTTGTTTGTTTACTTGTGCTGTGCAATTGCTAGGCGACCAGTCCAGGGTCTACGTGATCCATAATGATTCATTTGATTGTGTGTGCATGTGGGGTGTTTTTACCCATGTCTTTGGTGCTGCGCCCGCTCTCGTCCAGCACACGAGAAAGTCCGAAATCACACAGGAAGCACTTGGCGAGGTCAGCCGACAGCAGCACGTTGTCCACTGCATCAACATACACACACACACCCACACACACACACACATACACACAAATACACACTTGGACAAACACGCACACACACTCATAGACACATCACAAAGACAACACAGACACACATATACACACAAACAGAGGTTAAGATGATGTGACGAGCTGACTATGTTCAGGTAGCCCTGCGACCTTTGACATCCAGATGCAGCACGTTCCTGCTGTGGAGGTGCTGCAGTGCCCCCAGAGTTTGGTGCAGGTAGTGCAGGGACAGGTCTCGGGGCAGGCCGCCGCCGCCGTTCGCCCCCAGCAGTTGAGCCAGGCTGGCTGTGGAAGTGAGTGTTACACATTGGTGTCAGGCGACAGCGAGGGAGTGTGGACGGGGGTCAAAGGTTACCTGGCTTCAAGTCCATGAAGAGGATCATGTTGGGACCCTCCCTCACTGCGCCAAATAGGCGCACCACCCGCGAGGACGTCGCCAGGCTCCATGACCTCACTTCCTCTTCGCGGAAGTGACTCACAGGAACCTGAATGTGCATACACACACACACACACACACACACACACACACACACACACACACACACACGCCACTCAACATGAATGACAGAGAGTGGCGCACACAACATACACACGCACACTCACACACGTACAGACAGAGCAGCTGACCTTCTTTGCGGCGCACGTGAAGCGTGTCGCGTAGTCGCGTACGCACACGACGTCTCCGTAGGCGCCGCTGTGGATGTGACGCAAGACGTCGTACTCGCGACCCTCTCGGTAACGACCCGTGACGGGTCGCAGCTTCTACACAACGCAAAATGCAAAACAACTGCTCAGTGCTTTTGCGTTAATGTGTGGAACACCTGCCATGCTTGTGTGTGAGTCTTGTGTGTTCTGTTCGCGTCCGTGTGTCCTGTTTCTGTGTGTCTATATTTGTGTGGATGTTTGTGTGTGTTTTGTGTGTAAGTGTGAGCCTTGTGCATGTGTGTGTTCACCCGATGCAAGAGGAACCCCTGGTTGCCGTGCGCACTCGTATTCCAGTCCAGCAGGTGGCGCGTGCTGCCGTAGGTGAAGGAAGGGCAAAGTGACACGACTTCGGCCGCCGGCGAGGGGGCGGAGCCACACTCCTTCCGAGCCAACAGGGAGCTAAAAGCATTGGACGCTCGCTGGGGCGACCAATCATTTTCATTCCCACTCGTGTGAGACTGGTAGCTGCTGGTCAGTTGACGCGTGCTTTGCGGTGAGCCGCCATCGCCATCGTGCTGCCAGTCCTTAAACAGAGGAGGGGGAGTGATGACATCACAGGGCGACATCATCACTGGGTCTGCCGAACGGGACCGGCAGACGTCTCGGGATGGGAAAGTTGTGACGTCGACTCCTTCTTGTCGTTCTGACTTGGGACTCGCTTGCCTGGCTTCTTTCCTGTGCAGGTGAGCACAACAGTTGACTGGTCGCTGTCAATGGCAGCGACTGGTGTGATGCGAGTTACCTGAATGCGTGGACGAAGCCATGGCGCGAGGCGCAACGGTGGACGTGCGTCGGGCTGAACTCCTGCAAGTCTTCACCTGTCAACAAAGGGGTCACACAGTTTTCGGAGCGTGATCAGCGTGTTGGATGGAGCGCTGGGGTGCAAAGCGGATGACATGGGCCATGTTGGGCACAATGAATTAAACGTGTGCGTTTGTCTCACTCTCAGCCTGCGCCACGACGGACAGACGTAAAGGTTCCCCGGAAGGCACCGGCGGTTGTCCGGTGTGGTCCAGCAGCTCGGCTGTTCCCAGCATCATGGCCCGGCCGAGGGGGCGGCGACCGACGCACCGCTGCCACTCGCGGTCGGACCCTCGGCTAGGGTCCAGCATGCGACCCAACCTTGACGTCCTGCTGCGTGTCAAAAGATGAGAGTGACATCAAAATCAGGAACAACATGGGCTAAAAATAGCGGCGGGAGGTTTTGGCGCCACCGCGCCAGGGTGCAGCTGTCCAACTTTGTCTTCTTCCAGTCGACGCGTTCACACTGACGGCAAATTAGGGGCCGTTTACCACGGCAAAGCAACAACAAGGAAGGGCAATACATGAAACGCAGTCATGCTTTGTACTGCCACTTACAAAACATACATTTCGTTATTTTTTAACGGGAGAGGTGTGTGGTGGAATCAAATTTCTTCAGATTTAAAGGAAAGATGATTTGAGTGTTTTGAGGTACGAATGGGGTCACAGAATGGGTTCAATTCATGTGTAGGCAACACCGCATTGTACAGCTCCTCAGTGGCCAGGGAGCGCACTGTCCATTGAATTGTTGAAAAAAAACAAAGTTGCATTTTTTTTACTACCTATTTCATTGTCTTTTATAAAAGTGGAATAGAATAGAGGGCTATTTTCTACATTCAAAAATGTGACAATTGTTTGTCGTTCTCTGGGAGGGAGCGCGGAACACATTAATGGCCTTTTCATTCATTTCAATGGAAAAAGGTGATTTGAGAGATGAATTAAGTGGGAGACATGCAAGACACAAGTGACATAGAAGAAACATATTGGGAATATGACAAGCGTGATGACATCATTAGCTTTCCCATGATGCTCTGCTGCCTCATTGCCGCCACTTACCCGCTTCGATCCTGCCAGTGGGGTTGTTGTGTGTTCCCCTGGTAGGTCTGGCAGATAAGATTTGGGGTGCTGGTCCTTCCCGAGCGTCTGGATCTTTCTTTGTGGGTCCAGTGCCATCTCGCCGCTTCCTGTCCCCCTCCCCCAAACACTTCTCATTGGCCCCAACAACTTTTGACGTGTTCAACAGGCCAACCCCTCATACCTTAACAACATTCTTGCGCCCCCCACTGACACTGATCCAAATGTGTGTGAGCGTGTGTGTATGTGTGTGTTCTCTCCCTGGCAACATGTAAAGAAGGGCTCGGGTGGGCTTTGATGGGGGCGGGAACGGACCAATGAAGATCCTGAAGTTCTCAAACGACAGCAACTTGTCGCTTCTTCTTGGCACACTGCTCAAGCGAAGCTAAGCTAAGGTAAAATCAAGGCATGATGTGTTGAGGCTGACCTTCCATGAAACGTTTGATTTTATTGACATATAGTTCATGAAAAACACTTCCGTTTGTTTGCTGAGGTGAGCTGATTGGCCAGCAGCGACCGTGGGAATAAATCAAGCAGTTAAACTTGCTTTTGCCGGGCCCAGAGACTTCTCATTGAGGAGGCAGGCTAGCGTGTGCGGCGCACGCGTCAGACGACGTCCGGCTCGCGCAAGGAGGCGGCCCACGTGGGCGGCGCCCGGACGCAGCCGCCGCTCGGGTGGCACGAGTAGTGGGCGGGGCAACAGTGCTTCATGTCTGCACAGCAAACCGCCTGCGGAGGCAAATATATGCCATTAGGACACGCCCATAATACCACACGCCACGTCCGCCATATTGGATGTGGCAGGTCTGCCCTCGTAAAGTCGCGCAACTACAGTGGATTATGACATACCTGGGGGGAGGGGCAGCAGGCCCACTCGGAGGCGGAACTCCGACAGCACGTCTCATGCTCGGCGCAAGCGAACGCCGCCGCCACGTCGCAAGGAACCATCGTCTCCACCCGGACGGCGGCGGCGGCAATTAGCGCCGCGGCCGCCTTCTCGCATGTTCCCGTCTCCATGTTGCACGAGTAGCCCTGCGGGCAGCAGTGCTCGCGATCCGGGCAGCAAATGGCCTGCAGGCGCAAACCCCCCCACCACACATCATACAGGCGGTCTTAAGTCTTCTCAATGTGACGAAAAAAAGGTACCTTGACGAGCGGGCAGCAGCCCCACTCTCCGGTGGGCAACTTGCAGCAGGTGGTGCCGGCCGCGCAGCTGCTCTTGTCGTCGCACTTGACGTCGGCGACTGCCGGGGGGCGTGTGACGGCTGGCGTTTTGGCGAGCCAGGGGACCACGCGGCGTCCTCGGGAGCAGGACGAGCGGTGCGGCTCGCACGTGTGCCCGGCGGGGCAGCAGTGGGACCCGTCCTGGCAGCACACGGCCTGAGGGCACCGAGCACACACTTCCTGTCACTTTCAAAAATGTTGGACGGCGTTATGGGTGAAGTCTTGTGACGTGTTGGGCACAACGGGCAGTTTGGCATGTCAGGCAGTGTGTTTGGTGGCATGTTGGGAGGTTTGTTGGTTGGTTGGCGTGTTGAGCGGCATGATGGGTCACCTGCGGCAGCGGACAGCAGCCCCACTTGCCGGCGCTCTTCATGAAGCAGCAGCTGGCGCCTTTGGGGCAGCTGGTGTGCTCGTCGCAGGCATTGACGCCCGTCGCCACGGCGGCCGTCTTGGCCAGCCAGGGGAGGGGCGGGGCCACGCCAGAGGCATCGTCGCAGGTCTTCACCTCCAGGTTGCAGCGTTTCCCATGAGGGCAGCAGTGGACGCCGTCGTCGCAGCACACGGCCTGGCGAGGACCGGAACATTTTCAACCAATGAGACGAGAGCACGTCAGCTGGTGGGCTGCGTTGGGCGGCATCTTCACCTCCTTGAGGGGGCAGCAGGCCCAGTCCCCGGCCACGTCCCGGCAGCATGTGGATGTCCCGGGACACGCCATCGACTCGTTGCACTTTGTGTTTGGAGGCGAGATGGCGCGGACGGAGGTGGCGCCATTGGCGGGGTCGTCACACGTGGCAGCGGCTAAGTTGCAGATGGTGCCGTGAGGACAACAGTGAAGGCCGTCCGAGCAGCACGTGGCCTGCCAAAGCACACGGCAGGTGCACATACAAAACAGGGCTCGGCCAAGATTGTTTTTTTTTTTTTTTTTTAAGACACATGGTCACGCAAGTTAGAAAAAAAAAAAAAAGAAGAAATAAAAAACATTTTAAAAAGAAAATATTGTGGATGTAAAATTGTATTGCTAACAAATACATTCTATGTAATCAATTACAACAATGTGATAATAAAATTATTACTAAGAGGTGGAAAAACTACATTCATGCAACAAAATTGAATATATTTAGTTTTTCATGGAAGCAATATTCAGTCTGCATGTTTGAAAAGCAAATGTTTCCACAAAGGCCTTACATCGGGCATCGGGCAGCAGCCGTACTCCCCCGAGCTTGTTTGGCAGCATGTGGTCTCGTCTGGACACGTCCATGTTTTGTTGGAACAATGCACTAGCACACACACACACACAGAAGAATGCAGCTAAACGAGGGTTGTGCACAATTGATGGATGATGGAAAGGGATAACGGATGAGTTGCAGATCAATGGAGGAAATCCTGCTGCCAGTCCAGCCGTCAATGAGCTCACCATCTGCGGGCAGCTTGCGAAGCCAGCGGCCGCGCCCCTCGGCCGGCCGGCAGATGCCTTGCTGCAGGTCGCAGACGGTGTGATTGGGGCAACAGTGGGCGCCGTCGTTGCAGCACACGGCCTGCAGGAACAACACTTGTTTCATTGGCTGCCTGAAACGTGAACCGTGGCACCCGCGAGACCACGTACATCCTGGTAGGGGCAGCAGCCGTAGCCTCCGCCAGCCTGAAGGCAGCAGGTGAAGGTGTCGGGGCAGCTGCTTACCCCGCCGGGACACGTCACTGACGACACCTTGGCCAGTTTGCTGGCGGCTGCACGGGGTCAAACGGGATTGGTTAGTGTTAGCGGGAGGGGTCGCCAAGGTCGCCCATCCATCGCTTTCAGCCTCCATCAATTTAGCGCACGCCCTACCTGGAGCACTGACACGAGGCCTCGCAGGAAGTTTGCTCATCAAGGGCTGCCAACCCCGCCAGTCCCTGCCGGCCGAAACACATCTGGAGCGGGCGAGATCGCAGGCGGATCCCTCGGGACAACAGTGACGCTTGTCGTCGCAGCACACCGCCTGCGGAGAGGTGTCCGAAGGTCAGCTGCAAGCTAAGCTAACCGGCACTAGTGACTGCTACTGCTTGTGCGTCACCTTAGCCAACGGGCAGCACCCCCACGAGCCGTCAGGAAGCTGGCAGCACGTGGTGGCGCCCGGACACTCCGAGCGCTGGTCCGGGCACAACACAGCCAACGCTCGCACACTCTGCTCAAAACACACACGCAAATTCCTATTTTCTCTATTTTTAACAGTGGACCAGGAAGTCCAAAGTTACGTACGCCTTTCATGTCGTACCACGTTGTGCCACAATATGCGAGGGAAGCACTGAGCTCCAGTGAAAGACATGGAGCGTCATGAACGTCGCGCTTGTTTGAAGTCTCACATCTATGCTCGTTTCCCTAGCCTGTCCGTGGCATTTCCCTGATATATTTTAGCATTTAGCTCATGTCACGGTCATTTGTGCCCCCGACCTGCTCAGGAGGAATTAACCTCCTCTAGGAAAGAGACAAGAGTCGATATGCGGTGTGCTGCAGGTCAAATGGCCGTTCCTTCCGGACAACAATGGATGCTGTTTGAGTCCTGCGGCGCCGCATGCGCATCTAAGTCAAGTTTGCAGGCGTGTGAGGACTTACGTGAGGCAGAAGGCAGCAGCCATAGCGTCCCGCCACGTCCTTGCAGCACGTGCTTCCCTCCTGGCAGGTGCCACCGTCGGGACACACCAGTGACAAGCTGGTGCCGAGCAGACCGGACGCCAACAGGGACCACCACACCAGCGCCTGCGCCAAGGAAATCACATTCACTCTCCTGGCCTAACTTCAAATGGCGAACAGTCAATTGTTTACATACTTGTGCCCAGTGACCAGGCTCGAAGCCACTTTTGTTCCAATGTCAGCATTATCATCAATTTCTTTTATGATTAAAATGTGTTCACAAGCTGGATTACTTTATTGACCCTGCACTAGTTGTTGGTGTCAGTTGCGTGTTGATGACATCACAGGCCGTCGACTTACCATTGTGTGACAGAGGCGGCAGCTGATGACGTCAGTGATGCGAACAGTCCCTCACGCTCATGTGTGCTTGTCGACTAGTTCCAACAGAAAACAGACAAATACAACATTATGCTGTTATATGGGCCATTGTGTACGTTGATTCTCGCCGTCCCTTGAACAAGTGGGAGCTAACAGTGCAAAGTAACCTAGTAAGCTAGGTGGCTAACGGTCGAGCTAGCAACCAAACGGCGCGTTGGAAAGAATTAATTTCTTAATAACCGGCTCGTTGCTCACATCGGAGTCGAAGCGGGTCAACAGGACGCGGTGCGAAAAAGCGGCAGGCGAATGACTGTTTGACGTCTTTCAAAGATGTTTGCGCAAAAATGAAATAGGGTCACATGACTTGGGGGCACGTGACCCATCTTCTTCGCTTCTTAAAGAGACACGAGAAAGAATAACAAAATAATTCCTATGACGTTAAATAATTGCTTTTTTCCCCCATAGCTAAATGCTTTTAAGTTTTGAATTACGGATGGTCCGGTTTACATGAAAAAAAAAAACAATTTAACATATTTGTTGATTGAAGCGTATTATTGAGCGTATTGCTCAATAAATACTGTGTTTCCCTGACGGAGTCATCTAAAAGTGTGTGTACATCACGCACATGTTTCATTTGTCGTTCTTCTTTGTGCTGTGTCATTTTACAATAAAGTGTCCACCGGCAAGTGAGTGAATTAGGGAACACATTTATTTCTACTTTGTACACAAAGGTTACACTTGTCACGTGATGGAGGCCCTCATGTGCCTCCTTATCTTCACAACCACAAGAAGAAGTAAAAGTAAACAAGTGCAGTGGTCATTGTGGCTGATCAAAAAGTATCAACACAAACACAAAACAGCACTTGAATGTCAATCAGCAATAGGATACAAGCAAAAAGTTGGGATTTTAAAGAAGAAGAAAAAGACGTTCGTGTAAACTTTGACGACCGGAAGTCCACATTATGACCTTTGCAACGGAAACATGCACGTGAAAGTCAAATGCAAGATTGGCGGCGGACGCGCCGCAGGGGCGGGGGGGGGGGGAGTTCGGATGCGTGGTGGGCGGCGGCGACTGTCCGGCAGGTGGCGCGAGACGCTAGAGTAGAAACCTCCACGCCAGAGAACAAGGCACTTGGAGGAGGAGACGGCTGTAGTGACCTATCGAATAATTAAGAGGCCAAATCGAACACTCACAACTGAGTCGCTGGCGCCTGGTGAGGAAAAAAGGTGGCACGACGAGGCACTCTAACCACACAAAAGTCACAAGTGCTTGGGAAAATGGCTGCTTAATCCTCTGTAGGTGGCCGGCGTGACCCGGGGGGAGGAGGGGGTTGGCGTGGTCGCTGCGTTAGCAAGTGACGGGGGGCTCAGTGTGCTCACCCATTGGCACAAACCTGACAACCAATCAGGAACCTGCATGCTTGTGCTTCTTGTGACGGCAATTATGGAAAGTCTGAGTCCTTTTTATACTAGTATACACTTTGCCCTTATTCGTCAGACAATTTCACAGACTAGTAGATCATGTTTTTTCCACTACTCCGTGACATTTGTCATCGAGGTGGGGAAAAAAAATAAACAGGGTCCTCGTCGTTCTCCTAGCGCGCCGTACTTGTTCTCCGATTGTGCCATCGAGTAGTGGAAGGCAGTAGTGGAAAAGGATCACTGGTAAGACAGAACGGTTCTCGACGAGTGCTGGAGAAGAAGAATGAAGGGAGAAAATGCCGAAAAAGGGCTTTCTAGCGCATGAACGCCGGCTGCGGGTTTTTCACTTCCTGGGATGGAAGACCATGAGGGGCCTGTCCTCGATCTTCTGCCAGGGACTCTTCCGGTTCTCCTCTTTGTCCTCGGTGTCATCATCGGGACTGGTCATGGAGTCGTGGCGGGTCTCGCGACCTTTGCGCGGAACGGCGGACCCGCGAGCGGACGGCCCCTGGTCCAGAAGCGGCGTCAGGGAATTCTCCTCAGGGGACACGGGGCGGCCCTCGCCGCCGCCGCCATCGCCGCCGCCGGGGTCGCCGCCGCGGTCACCGCCGCGGTCGGGGTAGGCCAGCTTGGAGTAGCTTTTCCCCGCCCCGCCGTGTCCCTTGCGTGCCGTCTCCCAGCGTTCGTCTTTCGCCTTGAGCCCGCCGCCGTTCTTGCGCTCGTGAGCCTCCAGGGGCGGGACCAGGTTGGCGTCTCTGGCGGAGCTTCCGGCCCCGCCGCCAAATCCGCCGCCGCTCAGGTCGTTGCCGGCGTCGATGTAGGAGTGGCGCACGTGGGCGTTGGCGCGGCCGTCCAAGGAGATGAACCAGGCCCGCGGGTGCTGCTTGACGCCCAGCTCCAAAAGCTTCTTTTCTGTGAGGGCTTGCAGTTCTCCGTTCATCTGGGCCATGGTGGAGTCGTTGAACAGCACCGGGATGGTGACGGCTCCCCCGGACGAGTCGGGCGTCCAGCCGGGGTCCTCCGACCCGTCCCCGGCGGGGCCGCACTGCTGCCGTTGTTGCTGCTGCTGGGCTCCTCCCATCTGGACGCCATCTTTGTTGCCTTCCTTCGGCTCTTTGCCGTCCTTGGCGGCAAACTCCGAGGGCAGGCGCATGTAGTGGGCGGGGATGACCAGGGTGGGCACCATGCTGCGGTACATGTTCTCCTTCATCTGATCGATTGAGCTGCAGAAGATGATCTGGCCCGGCTGGGTGTTGAGGGAGGTGGGGCGGGCCAGGCTGTCGGCCGCCGCCGCCGAATATTCCGGAGGTTTGTCGGGCTGGCTCGGCACGTAGCCTTGGAAGCGCGGCGGCGACGGCGGGTCGGACGAGTAGCCGCGATTGTCGTTGGCGCTGTGGTGCCGGTGATAGTCGGACTTGCCGCCTTCCATGGGACCGTAGCCCTGCTCGTAGTCTTCGTGCAGCAGCGGGTTGTCCAGGTTGTTGGTGTCGGTGGCTCGGGTTGCTTTCATGGCGAAGCATTCGCCGCGCTGAGAACCCGAAGAGTTTTTGCCCATGGAATGTCGTAGCTTGTGAGCAGCCACGTGCTTGGATAGGTCCTCGCGAGAGGGGGATGGTTCCGACTTATCGTCGGACGGACCCGACTCGGCATGACCACCGCATATTAGATTGAGGCGTGACGTGGACGTGCCTTGGTCCCGCTTGGCGCCGTTGGCATTGCTGGGGTGAGGCTTCCCGAGCTGCCGACGAGGTTTCAAACATTTCCGCCTGCAAGCGAGCACACGCCGACGACACGTTTGGATTTTCGGTCAACTAAAAAAAAATTCCCGTTTGGGCTCCGAATGGGCCGCACCTGCAGTAGTAGAGCAGAACGCAGAGCAGGATGAGAACCAGCAGAGCCAAGAGCCCAGGATGGCCAGCAGGAACAGGGTGTGGTAGGTGGTGATGTCCCTCAGGCCCGGGTGGCTCGGGCCCAGTCCTGCAACCGACAAAGGTCAACCCGATTTTGACATTGTGTCCATCAATCTGCTGGCATTTTGCAGTGATCGTCTTTTTAAAGTTAAGTGGGTGTGAAACACGACGGCTTACCTGAGGAGGCGGGGAAAGCGGCCACCCAGTAGCCCGTTTGAGAGAGCACGGCCTTCCACACAAAGTGCGAGCCTTCCTTCTGGATGTAGCCCGTACCGTTGCGCAACCACAGCCCTGTGTCGCAACACACGCACCGTCAACACTTTTGCACGACGGCGATAGGATGAATAAGAATCGTCAGCCTCAACCAGTTCAACTGCTTCAAATGGAAAACGACGTTCAGTGTGGGACTGGAATAATCATTTTGGCGTTATGTGATATCGGCGCAAAATTTGTATTTGATTTTGCTCACCCGTGTGCTGCTGATACATCCACGTGGGCACGCTGGTGGCCATCCTGTTGCGCGTGTCGGACGGAAGCGGCACGGAAATGCGGATGGAGTCCGAAACAGGGACGGGGCTGCCGTCTTTGTCCGAGAGCTCCACGGCGACGAGCGCCAGCGGCATCAAGTCGGTCCAACCCGCGTCTGCGCCTGAACACCAAAAACACAGGCCCAGCCCCAGCGGTGACGGATCATTTTGGTATGACTAACAGAAGCCAGTAGGTGGCGGCGTTGCGTCGCTTTGGGTTTGAGATCAGCACAGCTTTTGAATAGATGACAAAGATTAGGGGCGAGCGTCGTTCTCGGACCTGAGCCGTTGGTCTCGCGGCCAAGCAAGAAGGGGAAGCCGCCCATCTCGTCCTGAGTCCTGGCGGCGGTCAGCGAGGCCGCCAGCGCCGTCCCGTTGGAGTCGGGCGGCAGGTGCAACGACTTCCGGGGAAATTGCACCACGGGATGCTCGCCGCCACCTGCCACAGCACATCGTGCACTCGGTCACAAAGGCAAGCGATGACAAGTTTCGGCATTTTAACAATGGAACTAAGATGTCACTAGACACAATTTTTTTATTACATTTGAAGAAAGTTCATGCGGCAACATTATTTCTTTTTTATTATTACCTGGTGAGCCGGACAGAACGAGAAGGACGTCATCGTACAGAATCAGCGTACCGGGTCGATGAACCAGAAGGTACAAACTTACTGAGGCGTACACTGGCAGAGGAGGAGGACCAGAAGAAAAAGAAGAAGACAAGCATAAATGCATGCCGGGCGTGACCAAAGCGCGAGAGAGCGGGCTGGTCTTACGGGGCGGGCGGCCCGAGAACCACGGCACCGAGTTGGTGACGTAGTTTGCTTTGGCAGCGCTGATGATGACCCAGCTAGCAGCACGGTACCCAAAGTCCACCGTCACCGTGCCGTCTGCGCCAGCGCGAGCCGTTGCCAAGACACTCTGGTTGCCGTGGACCTCCACCAGGGCGTCGGCTAGCGGGGTCAGGTCACTGTTGTCGAACACCTGGACTTTGATTTGGACCTCTGCGGTGCAACGCACGTGACAGGTGACATCATGTTAGCGTGGAAAGAAATGGTACTCTTCTCGTTAGCTTCATGTAAGGTTTGAGATGTTAGCGCCAACATGTCATCCTCATTATGTTAGCTCGCCCTAGCTAGCTTTCTGGTAGCTTCATCATGTTTGCATCATGCATGTGAGCGCTTATGTGTTTTACCTTTGGATGTAGTGTGAGTGTGTTTGTGTGTGCGGGTTTCACCTGTGTCATCTTTGTGTGTAGTGTGTGTGTGTGTGTGTTCTTGGTATTGCATGTTTGTGTTGTCTGTGTTGTGTGTGCGTGTTCTTTGTTGTGTGTTGTGTTATTTGTGTGTGCATGTGAGTGTTATCATGTTGTTATATGTTATGACGTCACGAAACACATCCACCGCCATTTTAGCCTCTCTCCTATTTTGGTCTTTGTGCATCTGTGCGCGGGCACGTCAGAACGCAACCCAGCAACATAGTGACGTCATGGCCCTCACCAAAAAACGACGATGAAGATGACGGAGATGATGAAGATGACATTAAAAGCACACAAGGGTCACACGCGCACGCACATGATGGTATCTGCGCGTGCACGCGAAGCTCGCTCGCGTGACGTCGATGAAACTGAAAATGAGAGTGATGAACAAAAGATAACCCCGAAGCCTCGCGGGTGCCTGCGACCACTCCCAATGGCATGAAGCGCGCGAGGCGAGAGCTTACCAAAATGCTCGTGCACGGACTTGGCCTCCCACAGCGCGCACACGCACGCCAAGACGAGCACACGAAACACGCGCACGGCCGCCATCGCCGCAGCTACATGTCATGACGGAGGGACTGAGTGGTTGCCGCTTCGGTCCCCACCCGGGGATATCCTAGTGATACGGATCCTGGTCTCGGTCCCGGAGCCTGTGAGGAAGTGCTGGTTCGTCTGGGCCGCGCCGTGATGCTGCAGTGCGCGCGCGCACACACATAGACGCGCCTCTTGTTTGTGGATGGCAGTATGAGGGGAGGGTCGACAACATGGCGCCCTCTTCTGGACGGCACTCATGAATAAATTACTATGAACATGTGAATGACATGAAATAGCAACATACATAGACAAAATTAAACTAACACTAAAATAAAAATAAAGTTACATTGGACCTATTTGAAAAGTAGTCAGAAAGATGTCCTTTGGCCAGGGTGTGCAATTTTACAACCTATGGCCTGCGGGCCAATTATGGTCCACCCCGTAACACGTGACGTCATACCGCTCGATCTTCGGATAAGTCTCGTCACTTTGTAACGTCGTTTCATACGCGTGTCCACAACTTCCAATACCGGTCTTGTCTGCAAACGTCATACCCATTTTGTCACGTCCCCATCGACATTCTCACCTTCACGGCAGAAGACGCTGAAGCATCGCGTTTGAAAAGACAACTTTTAATGGTGAGAAAGTCCAAGTTAGAAGGGTCGCTCGGCAACAAAAGACTTGTAGACAAAATGTGCAAGAAGTAAAAAGACACAAACGACGCGAGCGCGCATGCACATTGGACGGTGTCGTCGGGAACCCCATCTCTGGCGTTCTGGCACACAAACAACACGTTTGACTTTTGACACATGGACGACTCCAAATCAAGTTCAATACATACAGTATAGAGGACTTCCCATGGATATATGACTACTGTAGAGGTTAAGGGTCAAATTCATCTCATTTGATCAATAATGCTAAAGACAGAGCCCCACTGAATTTCATTTGGAAAACGGATTCATTTGACTGACACGAGTGAATCGGTTGTTGGCGTTCAATTCGAAACATTTGTATCTTCACCGTTATCAATTAAATGATACGAAAAAGACCCACAAATACATGATATGTATGTACATTATATACTGTATGTAATGTCATGAATGTTTTTCCGTCTTCCTCGCTATCTGTCCGCTCATCATCAGTGGCCAGTAAAAGCTAACGGATCGGACGCATGCTAACATGCTTAGCAACCCGATAGCATGTTGCCGTGTTAGCGGGATAAACCGTGACTGACAAATGCTCACATGCAAAGTTTTGTCACGCGTCGCGCGCACGACGCTTGCCGCTCGCTAGCAAACATAGCATGCCATGCTATCTTTGCATGTCGGAGGAGCGACTTGCTTCATCACACGTCATTGGCGGCTCTTTTTTTTTACAAATGTGCACAAATCGCATCAAAGTGACGCGTCGATCAAGAAAAGTTGCTGTCCCGTTGTTTTTATCCCAAAGCGCAGAGGTGAAGTTTTACTAAGTCGAAGCCTGGGGATGTGATTGGCCCAAGTGGACAAAGACTTTGTGGTCACCCTGCTTCCTCACTCCCATGATGGCGAAGGGTGACGTGTGGAGATATGCCAAAAAGGTCAAAGTGCATGTTTGGACGGGGATGGAAAATGAATAGGCGGAGCCAGAATGTCACCATGGGTGACTTCCTGTGGGGACGTGAAGAGAAGAACCGACGTCTTCCTTTGTCACGTCGGAAGCGTCCGATGTGGGGAGGGGGCTCCCACCTTGGTCGACAGATCCAAATCAGACGGACGGATGAACAAAGGAGGAGACCGTAGGGGTGTTGGGGGGCGGAGTCCTGATGAAATTCTCACATGCGAGAGCCTCGTTCCTGCAGGATCTGGACAGGGGAGAGCGACGCTCAGCTGAGTGACTGCCGCCCAACAAAAGCCCCCCCCCCTAACCCTTCCCACCACCCACCTTGGCCTTCTGGCTGGGTTCCATGACGACGCCGTTGGCCGCGTTGTTGAGCTCCCGCGACACCACGCACAGAAACTCCGCCTGGTCCTCGTTGCCGTAATTGTACGACGAGCCGATGCTGATCAGCTGATGGACACAAACGGGGAGCGTACGGATCAAGAAAGGTCGAGGGAAGGGGTCACACGTCTTCAGGCTCACCTGTTCAAACTTCCACCCGTCCGACATGGTGGAGACCATCTGTGTGAGCTCTTCCTCCTGGCACTGCAGGACACGGTAGACGTGTTTCACGGGGCCCTGCGGGAGTTCGGTGAAAAATGACCCTTATCATTTGCCATAATGGCGTGGCAAACACAGCCGGAACGGGGGAGGGCGCTGGCGGTAGCTACCTGTGACGTGCGGTTCTCGTTGTCCCGTATGCGCTCCTTCACCAGACGCACCAGGGAGGCGATGTTGTAGAACTCTGCCTCTTCGAGGACACCTTGAACACAAACGCACCAAAGTGAGCTGAGGCGTTTGGTGTGCACACGCTCTGGTGGACGGTTTCTGGTGTCTCCTACCTTCCTCGGCGAGGTTTTTGTCCATGATGAGCTTTCCATGACGGAGATAGTTCAGGACGGGCCCGAAGTAGGTGGGATCCCTGTCAATCAAATAGGCTCCTGTGCTGTCCTGCACACAACAACACAAATGAAGAAAAAGTAGGAAGAAACTGGTACAACACTCCTCTCCTAAAATTGTGTTTAAAAAGAAAAACAACTCATCACATCAAAATGGGAACTAGATCACCATAGAACGAGACATTACTCACGAGACATTCCAAGAGCACCACAAAATGGCCATGTCATTATTTCGTGCACTAGTAAACAGCCACAATGTGGTCGAGCTTCGTGGTGCTTGTGATTCGGGGCGCGACTAGGAAGAGAGCAGGCTCACTTTGTCGGAGTCCAGGTCCGGGTGGTCCTGGCAAAGTCGGAACAGGAACGACTTGGGCTCCCTGCACAGAGTCTGCTTGGTGGTGACGAAGTAGGTCCCGCCCACGTTGAGGCGCACCCAGCGAGGGCCCGGTTCGGAAGTCGAACTGCCCTTGGGGGGCGAACGGCCGGCGGCGGCCGGCCCGAGTGGGGGTGGCGCCAGGCGAACTGAGCTGCGGACGAGGTCGCGCTGCTGCTGCTGTTGGTGTTGGTGGTGGTGGTCTGCCTGCTCGGCCGCTTCGAGCACCTGCAGCTCAGCCATGACGTCGCGCTTGCTCACGACAATACGGAAAAGGCGCAGCCACAAAGCACCGCGGCTGCTTCCCGTCCGCCGCCAAAGTGCAACACGTCGCCGTAGTCCTTTGTGACGCTGACCGTAGCGAGCCCGGTGACGTCAGCGGCACGTCTCGCCCGCGACATTTGACGTCGCTCGTGCAAAAGCGACGCTTCCGTGTTGGGACGATGACGTCACGTGGAGCAGCTCGGGAGCTGTAGTTTTACATTTCATTTACTCTTTCCCGGCCAGTGTTTGAAGCGGTTATCAATTAAATATTTCATTTTATGCTATATGATATGTAAAGCGCTTAAGCGCTATGTAAATAAAGATGCATTGTATTGTATATTACAGTATCACAGTATCCATCTGTCTGTTCTTGCGGTATATTGCAGGGACTTTAGGAGGCAGTGTCGTTCACGTTTGTCGCGAAGAAGCGTAGAAGAAGAAGTGGCCGATGCCGCCACTTTCGCAAACCAAGATTTCTATCAAGACCCCTAAAATATGTAAATGAGTTTCCTGAACGTGCCTTCCCTTTGCGTCCAGATGTGACAGCTTTCATCCTCGCAGCTTCTCCACACACACACACCAGCTTTTGTCTTGTGAGGAGTCGCGACGACGGAAGTTCACTGCGGTACGTTTGCAATGGCCCCGAAAGACGAACGTAATTATTAGCATGCTTCTCCGCGGGATGGCTCTGCAGTTTGCAGCCCTCCTGCACGTCCCATTTTGCACATTGCTACTTCAATACTGTGATTGGCCGCCTCTCGTCCAAAGTCAGCTGATATTGATGGAGGGACACCACTCTCAATGTTGCGTTTCTCAACTCGACTTCATGTCCTCCGCGAGATCAAAGCGAGCTATTGCTCTCTCTCCATCCGTGCATCTTTGATCTCTTCCTGCTTGCAGCAGCACCATGAGTGAGTTCCGGATCCACCATCATGTCAATGAGCTGCTGAGCGTGTTGGATGTGCGAGGCGGCGACGGAGCGGAAGGTTACATCGACCTTCTGCAGAAGCACCGCACGCCCTACGTCACCACCACGGTTTCCGCTCACAGCGCCAAGGTACGAGTGAGCGAGCGAGCGAGCGCTCCATTCAAACAAAAAGACAGGCGCAGCAAACAGGTTTGTCTTTGAAACCCCGAAAGGTGAAGCTGGCGGAGTTCTCCAAGACGCCTGAAGACTTCCTAAGGAAGTACGAGGAGCTAAAATCGAAAAATGTCCGGCACCTGGACCCGCTGGTCTACCTGCTGTCCCGCCTGTGCGAGGACTCACAAGTAAGACTTCGCCGAAAGATGCGAATGATGCTTGCCACTGTCGTGTGGCAAGCTTGATTGAGAGGACACGAAAACGCTGCTGTGAAGATGAACTTAAACTTGACTACTCACCACCGATGTGTAGACTCTGCAGCGTCTTCAGCAGAACGCCAAAGATCGTTCGGAAGCTTGTGCGACGACGGCAGCGGCGGCGGCGCTTGCGCCAGCGACGAGCGTGGCGACGAGCGTCTCCAAGATGTCCATGCAGGAGTTGGACGAGCTGCGCAAGAAACTCGGGAACGCCACAGCGGCCTCCAACGCCCCCCTGGTGCCCGACAGCCGCTCGCGACGCCATGTCCGTTGTGCTCGAACCGCTCATCTGATTGGTGGTCCGTGGATTTTGTGGCGCGCTTGATCCGCAGTCGGCCGAGGTGACGCGGAAGATGCTGCGGGACAAACACAACAAGAAGAATCCGGCGCAGCTCAATCCCGTTTTTCCCGGCTGGGTGTACGAGCGGCCCACCCTCCTCGGGGACTTCATCGCCGGGCCCACCCCGCCCGCCGATCCGCCCGTGGGTGAGTGTGTGCGCGTTTCCAAACTGTGCAAGCGCACCCTTTGCGTTATTTAGTTTCTCACCAAAAATGTGCTGGCATACTTGATGTGACACACGGCTCCGTCGCAGGTACGCTGGCGCTGGCGGCACAGGAGCAGCTGGTTCTGGAGGATCTGCTCTTCGTTCTGGTGGGCGTGGACGGACGCAACGTGGCGGCTCAGCCGGTCCTCGGCCGCCAGAACCGCTCCTTCATCGTGGACGCCACACTGGACCTGTCCGTCAAGGAGCTGGTGCACCGGATCCTTCCCGTGGCGTCTTACTACTCCACCGTCACGCGGTCAGTCACCTCAGCCGCCACGTGAAGCTCATCATCACGCGCACGACGCAAACGGCACCTCGAGCGACACTCGGCGACTCAAAAAGTATTTTTGGTCCCTCAGATTCGTGGAGGAGAAGTCGTCGTTCGAGTACGGGCAGGTGAACCACGCCCTGACGGCGGCCATGCGAACGCTGCTCAAGGAGTACCTGATCCTGGTGACTCAGCTGGAACACGTACACCAGCGGGGTTTGCTGTCGCTGCAGAAGCTCTGGTTCTACCTGCAGCCCACCATGAGGACCATGGACATCTTGGCCGCCATCGGTACCGTCAGCCGCTCGCAGCTTTGCCGTCAATCGCTCGCTCGCTCGCTTCGGACTCACTGTCCGGTTGCGCCGTCAGCTTCATCGGTGGACAAAGGCGAGTGTATGGGCGGGGCCACGCTCAGCCTCCTTCACGACCGCACCTTCAACTTCACCGGCGACGCCCAGGCGCAGGAAGTGTGCCTGTACCTCACCAAGGCGGCCAGTGTGCCCTACTTTGAGATCCTGGAGAAATGGATCTTTAGGGGCATCATCCGAGATCCCTACAGGTGGGGTCCCCACAACCCAGACCCTCTGTCTTTTTTTTTTTTGCCGAAACATTTCGACCTACTATGTGCCTGTTGCCGCGTATGAGAACAGTGAGTTCATGGTAGAGGAACACGAGCTGCAGAAGGAGAAGATCCAGGAGGACTACAACGACAAGTACTGGGACCAGAGGTATACCGTTGTTCAGCACCGCATTCCGTCGTTCCTGCAGAAGATGGCCGACAAGATCCTCAGCACAGGTGACCCCCCCCCCCCCCCCCTCGCTCGATCTTCCATCGCTTTTCATTTCCGTCCATTGGAGCCCTTTTGCCGCATGACTGATCTTCTGGCAGGAAAGTACCTGAACGTGGTGCGCGAGTGCGGCCGCGACGTCACCTGTCCCGACGCCAAGGAAGTGGTTTACACGCTGAAGGAGCGAGCCTACGTGGAACAGATCGAGAAGGCCTTCAACTACGCCAGCAAGGTGCTCCTGCACTTCCTGCTGGAGGAGAAGGAGCTGGTGGCCCGCCTCAGGTGCACGCAAACAGACGCTGGAACAGACGCAAACTGCATTTGGTTCAATTCAATCGAGTTTTTGTCGTCACGTAAGCGGGCTTACCTGCACTGCGTGTTTAGGTCCATCAAACACTATTTCCTGATGGACAAAGGCGACTTCTTCGTGCACTTCATGGACCTGACGGAGGAGGAGCTTCGCAAGCCGGTGGACGACATCGCGGCGCCGCGTCTGGAGGCGCTCCTGGAGCTGGCGCTGCGCATGAGCACGGCCAACACCGACCCCTTCAAGGATGACCTCAAGGTGGGCGGGCAGCGCGCGACGCACAACCTGCCGTCAGGCTGAGTCCCGCCCCTGCTTTGATGCCCCGCCTCCTTCTCCTCCGTCCCCAGATCGACTTGATGCCGCACGACGTGATCACGCAGCTGCTGCGGGTGCTGGCCATCGAGACCAAGCAGGAGAAGAGCGTCGCCAACACCGAGCCGGCCGACTCCGCCCTCAGCGGTCTTGAGGCTTTCTCCTTCGACTACGTGGTCAAGTGGCCGCTCTCGCTCATCATCAGCAGGTCGGCGCCCGCCCGTTCCCGCCGCGCCTGCGTTCGCGCCCGCTGACTCGACCGCGCACGTGCGCCGCAGGAAGGCGTTGACGAGGTACCAGATGTTGTTCCGTCACCTGTTCTACTGCAAGCACGCAGAGCGCCTGCTGTGCAACGTGTGGATCACCAACAAACAGGCCAAACATCACTGGTCGCACTCGGCGAAATGGTGAGCGGCGCCGTCGCGCGGCCCCGAAGTTCCGCTCTCCGTCGCTTGACCGATTCGTGCCGTCGCAGGTTCGCGGCGGCGTTTGCGCTGCGCCAGCGCATGTTGAACTTTGTGCAGAACATCCAGTACTACATGATGTTTGAGGTGATGGAGCCCACCTGGCACCTGATGGAGAGCAACCTGAAAACGGTGAGCCGCCGCACGTTCCCTCCCGACCGCGAGGGCGTTTTCAACCGCCATCTTGTTTTAGGCGTCCAACATCGACGACGTGCTGTGGCACCACACCAGCTTCCTGGACAACTGCATGAAGGACTGCATGCTGACCAATCCCGAGCTGCTGCGCATCTTCTCCAAGCTCATGTCCGTCTGCGTCATGTTCGCCGGCCGCATGCAGGTAAGACACGCCTCCCTCCCTCCCTCCCTCCCTCCCTGCGGCCTCTTCCGCGCCCCGTCTTAGCCGCCGTGTTTTTTGTCGTGTACTCTAGCGTTTCACGCAGACCCTCCGCCTGGAGCGCCTCCCGCAGGACACCGGCTGCCACGACCGGAAAAAGAGCCAAGCGGCAAAGGTCAGAGCCGGACCCGCCTCCGCGCCACAAAACTCGGACACACTCACAAGTGTGGGCGTGTTCGTGTGTGTGCGGCATTTGTGTGCCTTTCAGTCGGAAGAGACTGACGCAACCTCGGGGGCGGGCTTTGAGGCGTCCATCGTGAACTTCGACAACAGTTTCAGCGTTCTGCTGCTGGACCTTCTGGACAAACTCAGCATCTTCAGCTCCAACAACTGCGAGCACAGCATGATCAGCATCATATACAGGTCGGCCCCCGCGTCTTCGCCGGCCCCCCGTGTACGGCCCTCGTCAAGCGCATCACCGGTGGCGGTCACGTTTTTTTGTGATTTAAAGTTGATGTCCTATCGCAAATCGATCTGCCTTAGTGGTTAAATGACGGTGCCGCCGCGCTCCTTCCTTCCCCTCCACTGCGGTTCACCTTTGACCTCCCACAGGCTGGACTTCAACGGCTTCTACACGGAGCGTCTGGAGAAGATGGCGGTGGAACGTAGTCACAAAGAGGCCGCGTAGCGAGACGCCGTACCCGAGCGAAGAACTCCAGGGCTGCGTTCTCCGCAGTGACGACTCATAAGATGGCACCAACTCATCTTTATTCAACCTTTCAGTTGTTCAAATAAAATGTTTTGTGTTTGCAATCTTTTTGCATTTCGAACATGCTCTGCTCCAAGTGTGTTTGGTCCCAGCACAAAGTCATCAGTCAGTCAGTGGAAGTTTGGATTCGGTTGATCAACTTCATCAACCGAGCTACATAGTGCACTTTTTTTCCACTGTCACTTCCTGTTTCCTGTTCAACATCCAATCAGCTGCCTGCAAATCCTCAACGTCTCCCTCCACACCCCTTCCCCAAACACCGCAAAAAAAAAAAGAAGCAGCAGCAGCACGACATGAGGAGGAAAAAAAAAAAAAAAAGTCTACGGCACCTCTTGAGGTCAAAGTTCATCTTCGCCGTTAGTGTTTTCAAGGTGAAAGCATCTCACGCGTTTCTCTTCTTGAATTTGCCGCTTAACGTTTCGTATTTGGTCCAACTCCAGTCTTGATCCTTGGGGGCAACACCACATATTTCAATTTCAACCACCAACAAACAAAAATAAGTAATATTATATATAATAATAAAATAATAAAAACATGGTGCCTGATGGTGTGACTTACCACCATGCTTTTGGCCTGTTCGTCCACCGCTTCCTGCATGAGGCTGGTCAGCTGACTCAGGTACTTCTGGGTCTCCTGCAGCAGGCGGGGCGCCGCGTCACTGTAGGGAGGAGGGCGCAGGGGGGGGGGTCATTAAAGCAATTCAATCACTGGTGCACTCCTTTGTTTTTTGTTTTTTTTACGTGTTAGGAATCAAAGTCAAATCCTGTCCAAAATCAATACGTTTGTTTTGCGGCTGAGGGCGAGGAAGGGGAGCGTACCTGTCGTTGGGCCCGGGCAGCGAGGTGAGAGGATGAGGAGCGCTGGCGGGCGGCGCCGACTGGGCCCACTGGGACACCTGAGGGAGGTTGGCCGACTCGGGGCCGGTCGCCAGCGAGTTGCGTGTCGAGTTCTGCGCCTGCTGGAGGAAGACGCGGCATCGGTCGGGGTGCGACGGCGCGCCCTCGTTGGCCCCGCCCCCCGGTCCCCCAGCGTTGGCTTACGCATGCGATCTTGAGGAGGTGCCAGAACTCGCGCTGGCGCTTGACCTGCATCTGCATGACCGTGTTGTCTGCTTCCTTGATGCTCTCCAACGTCTTCTCGATGCGCGGGAACAGTTCGATGATTTTCTGTTTGCTGCTCAGTATCTTACTGGGGATAGAAGAGGGGGAGGGGGGGGGGCTTGTCAGGAAGTGAGCGTTGGTATGCGGCACGTGACAATCCTTGTACCTGAGGTGCGTGTAGAGATCCTTGAGCACTTTGTCCTGGTTCTGCACCGTCTGGATGATGGCCTTCACCATCTCCGAACTGTCGATGCTCAGGTCCGCCTCCGGAACTGTCAAAAATCATCGGCGTCATCATCGGGATCATTGTCGCCGTCGTCGCCACGGCGAGAAGAACATGTCTGACCTTTACATTTCATCTTCAGCTGTTTGTAGAGCTCCATGGCTCGCTCCTCTCTGGAAAACACCAAACGGCGTCACTCGCTGGGTGACTCGATTGAAGGTATTGATATGCGGCCTTAAAATATCTGATCGACTTGATAGAGTCATCAATGTTTCCGATCCGCGTGACGGTCCAAGAGGCGACGCACTCACAGCTGCTCCATCTTGTCCCCTTGGCGCCGCGCGTACGGACTCCTCTGCAGCTCCACGATCTCCGAGTGCAGCGCCATGATCTCGTCGTCCAGGTGGCTCACCTCCGCCACCTGCGGGACGACACGGAAAGCGCGCTTGAGCACGCCGACGTCACCGCACAGTCGCCTCATTGGCAACGCGATAAGCGGGCGCCCGTATCGGAAAAGAGCCCGTGAAAAATCCTCCAGAACAAAACGGAGGGATTCTTCGGGGCCGACAATGGCCAATTACAAGCCGACTTTGCATTTCGACAGACGGCCGCTTATCTCGTTGCCAATATCAACCCTTCTCATCATCTGTGACCTGAGCAAAGGCGGCCGCTCTCTCCTCATTCTCCTGCCAGGCCTTCAGCATCTTCTCCGATGCTGCGGACGAAAGCGAAGCACGTGAGAGGCCGGCAGAACGCGCGCGAGAAGAACAGAGCGGCCGCGGCACTCACAGATGCCGTAGTGCATCTGGTCGCTGTACTTTTCCAGGTCGTACTGGATGCTGCTGCGGAAGAAGTCCAGCTTGGCTTTCAGCTGCTGCGAGAATCCAAACATGCTGTTCTTGCAGCGCGTCAGGTTGGTGTTGTAGCGGAGGAGACTGAGCCTGCGAGGGCATCGGAGACACGGAGGCGTTGAGGACGCCGTGGCCGACCGGGGCGAGCGCAGGCGCTAAGCGACTCACATGGCGGCGCGCTGGCCCTGGAAGAGGCGGCTGTAGTCGTCCTTCAGGCCGCAGATGTAGCTCAGCGCCTCCGCCCAAACCTTCTTGAGAACACCCGGCGGCAGCGGCGTCCGGGCCTCCTGGACTGGAAACGCAGCCGTGAAATCGCAAACGTCAGGTCAATCGGTTTGGGAGCAGCGGCCCAACGAATTTGGCAAAAAGGGGCGTGGCCGCTCTCATTTCAACCCTTCTATCTCAAAAACGAATTTAGAAGATGTGCTCACCGATGGTGTTGACTTTATCCGGCAGCTGCCTGGCGCTGAACGGGCCCGAGTACTCGGTGGCGCTCTTGTCAAACAGGTAAACGATGTAGGCGTCCCAGCCTCGCTGCGCCACAGGACAGACGGGACACGTTTAGACGGCGGCGCGTCAGTACCGACGCAGCGACGACAGGCCCGGGCCGCGTACCACGCCGTCCAGGACGCACTGCGCCGCCGGCTTGCGGGGGTCCAGGGACACGCCGGTTTCCTGCAGCAGCTCCTGGTGGACCACGTGGATGCCGCTCTCCGCCTCCACCCGTTTCTGCAGGGTGTGCAGGGACTCGTCGGGCGCCAGATGGAAGGAGTGCACCTGGGCCGTGGTCATGTTGAGGATGTGCACCACCTGAGCGGGGGGGGGGGAGTGGCGGCGGCGGCCGGCGGTGAGCCGTGTTTTTTCCAAAAGGGCCTTTTTGCATGCTGGATCGTGACCTTCATGCTCAGGATCTGATCGAGAAGATCGAAGCAGAGCGGCTTCCTGCTCTCGGGATGGACGCCGCCTCCTCGGTGGACCGGGTCCCACTTCAGCATGAGCTGCAACAGCGCCTCCATGGGCTCCAGCAGCGTCCTGCGGGGGACACGCCCTCATTTAAATGCTCTCCCAAAAACGTCCGTCTGTCAAATTGAGGCGGGTGCTTGGATTGGGCAGTCGCCACCTCACACCTGCTCAGGTTGTTGGGGTACGGAAGATGCGACGAGAAGCGCACTTCTCCGTTGGCCTCCTCCACCGCCATAATGTCTTTGGGACCTTTGTTCCGTACCTTGCTGGCCCTGCGCCACAACACAACAATGGCGGGTTCGCCCGCGGGTCAGCCGGCGCGAACTGCCGCGCCGATGTCGCCGACGTACCATTGCACGGGCTGCAGGTTGTGCAGGAACGGTCTGAATCCGCAGCTGCACTCGAAGATCATGGTCCCGAAGCTCCAGTAGTCCACGCTCACCGTGTACGCTTTGTTTTCAAACAGCTCCGGCGCCTGCACGCGCACGCGTCACAACGAGCACCCTGACAAGCCGGCCGGCCGGACGCCGATGGACGGACGGAGTTGAAGAGTTTCTCACCAGGTACTGGAGCGTGCCCACAAAGGACGTACACAGACTGCCCTGGTCCAGGTCTTTGGCGTAGCCCAGGTCGATGATCTTGTGCACCAGCTGAAGCAGGAAACGAGCACATTCGTTAGCTGGGCGCTACTCAAATCAAAGCGGGGGCCGCGAGACTGAAGGTCAAACTCGAGCATGTCACCTTGCCGTTGACTTCCTGCAGCACGATGTTCTCCGGCTTCAGGTCCCTGTGGATGATCTTGTTCTCGTGCAGGTACTGGATACCGGAACCTGCGGCACAGTTGCGAACAAGCACACAAGTCAACCCGCGGAAAATGCCGCACCAAACGCGGCACCACGTGCGACCAAACACGTCGCAACGTGACATCAGACACGTACCGACGTCGTTGAGCAAGGACAGAACGTCACTCTCCTTCAGGCCGCAGCAGTTCTCCGGTCTGCTCAGAACCTGAAGAAAGACGCCATTAAGAGGGACGGAAGGCGGTCGGTGGGTGGCAAACCGTACCTTCCTCAGGTCGCCATGCGAGCAGAACTCCATGGCGAGCAACGGCAAGTCATTCAATGCGATCAAGTTGATTTCTTCCGGGACGTCCCGCGCCGTCACCACGTTGATGTGGTTCAACCTGAGCGGGCACAAGGATGCAAATGCACGTTTGGACACTTTTCCCCCCGCCCCAAACATTCATTCATGTTCAGGATAACTTTTGAATTCCATAGCCACTACTACTTAAAAAGAAAAAAAAAGCCACTAAAAAAAGATCGTGTTAATGGACATTTTGTTTCCATCAAAGGAAAAATTGTTTTCACATTCTCACAAACAAATCTATTATTTCAGTGAACATTGATGCACGTTAATGCTGGTTGGGGCCAAAACAAAAAGCACAACTTGTTTTTGATACAAATTATTGTTTCTGCCGTTTTCGATTAGCAAGGAGAAAGGAAAAACAAAAACGAGAGTTAGGAATCAAGTTTGTGCCACAAGATGAAAGTGGAAAGACCAACTTCTTCATGATCTGAATCTCTCGGCTCCAGCGGTCCTTGTTCCTGGGCGTCAGCTCCAGTCGGCACATCTTCACCGCCAGCTTGTCACCGCTCACCTGCATTGACAGGACATGTCAATACGTTCGGAACAAGCCGTGACGCGTACACGGCGAACTCACGTGATGCTGGTAGAGGTAGACGTGGGCAAAGCCCCCCATGCCCAGCCGCTCCTTCAGCTCCCAGTCGCCGCACTTGTTGTTGTTGTGTCGGAAGGGAGGCTTCTCCATCGTGCTACCACCGGCCGCAACCTGAGCCAGAGTAAACGGTGACGACGGGCAGGGTTACACACATCCGTTCGCTCGCGCCATCGTGACCACTAACATCGGTCGACAAAAAATGTCTCATTGCTGATCGTAACACGCGGAAGAAGCTGGCCTAAATTCGTGTTGTCTTGCTAGCTGGTGGCTAATGCTAATGTCAACATCCGACGGCGCTCCAGGACGTAGACGGCGGCGCTAGGCCGACGAACAACGGCGCGTATTTTCAAGTGAAAATGTCGACGGAACACTCACGTCGCGAGTCGTCCTACATGAGCCGCGCGCTTTGGTCTACTCTTCTTTTCGCTCTTTCTGTTGTGATCGCGTCAAACTCCGCCAGCGACTGGACGCAGGACATCTCAGTGTGGCGTCATCAATCTGCGCGCTATTTAAAGGTGGGGGCGGGGGTGAGGAGCGTTGATCACGTCTTTTTCCTGTTAAAAACACGAGAAACTTTTTGTTTCATTTTTTAAAATTAACGATTATTTATTTAAATAACTTTTTTTTCTGAAAGGGAAGGCCGTTTCCACATGTAAAAAAATATAATAAAATTATATATTCTATATGGCAAATGCAAATTTGCCATACTATGGACCGCTGTATAGAGCCCGTTTCCACCAGTATTATTTAGTTACGTGATGCTTTAATTTGACCCTCATCCCCTGTATTTCAGAATAAATTATTATTTTACATACCTAATTTGATTTTTTTTTTCTGTTTGGGGAAACATTTTAGCCTGTTTTTTTCTGGATACTTCTCCGCCCCGAGATTGGAAATAATTTGAAACAACAGAGGCATTCATTCTTTTATTGAGAACCCGTAAACCAACATGATCTTACAGAAGCACATAGTATTCACTTTTTTTGGGGGTCATATACATAATTTTTCAATATTGCGTTTTAAAAAATATTTTTGGGATCTTTTTTTCCTTAAAATTAAAATTGTTCCAAAAACTGAAACAGAAAAATATATTTTAGAAAAAGATGTAAATATGTATCTGATTTTTTTTTTCTCAAGTGAATGCAACACACTTGCGTACACTTCTCCTTCCAGTGAAGAACAAAGAAACGTTTTTATTCAACCAGATAAAAATGTTCACAAAGGAACAGAAAGAGAAGACGGACAGTGACCTGAATTAGTCCGAAAGCCCAAATCAAGAAGAATAAACATGCTTTATTATTTACAATTATCCCGTTATCAATGGAGGGGAAAAATGTTGTCAGGGCGACCACCACTGCGCGCCGAGCACAAGCCTGTGTCCATCACTCGGTGGACGTGGGCACTTTGGTTACCGTGGTAACTAGCCTCTGCCTCCACCTCAAGTCAGTCGCCATCGTGGGGGTGGGGCTTAACCTGTCCTTTGAGCTCAATCTTGAATGATTACCCCCCCCCCCATAAACGTACGTGCACATCCACAGCATGTCTGTTTGTACGCACACACACACACATATCTCGAAAGAACACATGACGCAGACAGACACACATACACACACCCGCATAGAAAAGCCAAGATGCACACAAACGCACACACTAAAATAAATGCAATTGATTGAAGGTGAAGAAGAGTTGAAGTGTCCCCCAGATGATGTATGCGAGGGGGGCGGGCTCTATGAGCCGTCCTTCCGCCAACCAATAAACAGCCAGCCTGGGGGATGAGTGACACTTTTGAAATGCTGTTCTGACCTCCGGGCCACGTTCCCCGTTAAAGGTTGGCCTCTGCCTTTGACGACGCGCGTCCTGCAGTCAAATGTGGCGCGTGGGAGAAGCTGAAAGAACATTCCGGATCCGTCTGGTGAGTGAAAGCACAGCGCCTGAGTCCAACTGGTGGCCACGAAGGACAACAGATGGAGCAAGATAAGAAGGCAAGATGAAGAAAAGAGCCAAAGACGAACAAAGAGGTGAAGAGAAAAGGAGCACGAGAAGAAAAAGAACCCGAGACAAAAGGAAGAGAAGAGAAGTGTCAATGCTGCGCTCTCTCGGCGCCACGCAGGAAGTGATGAGACAAGATGGAGGAAAAGCTGAAAGAAAAAAAAAAAAAGGACAGGATAGAAGTGTGGAAAAGAAGGAAAGACGAGGCAAGTAGAAGGTGTTTATGCGATGCTGGCAGGGCACTTTCCTGTTCTGACCGGGTGCCATTTTGCACGCCGTGTTTGGGCGCCAATGTCCCCGCCCATCCACCCGGGTAGCGGGCAAGCCGGCTGGCCTGAGGAAGCAGCAGCAGCAGGGCGTGGCGGGCGAGAGGCTGCCGCCCGCTCCAAAGCAAAGAAAAAGCCCAGCGGCGGGCCTCGAGACCGTCCTCACTTCTTCACGGCTTGCCTGTAGCTGTGCCTTTGGACGTCCTGCCGAGCTTTGCCGCCCGCTCGGGTTCCACTGGCCTGGCTGCCGTCGAGCAGGGTGGGGCTGGACTGCGCCCTCTGCAGAGCGCCCTCGTCGTCCTCTAGCTCGGCCTCGCTGCTGGGGCCGCCGCCGCCGCTGCCGCCGCCCTCCATCTTGGCCCGCAGCAGGGCCACGTACGTCTCGTAGCGCGTTTTCTACACAAGTCAGACAACACCTGTCAATGTTATTTTTTTTCCCCCTCTCCCAGTAATGGTTTCCACACGGACCTCAAAGTGCAGATACTGGTCCTTCTGCTGGTACTGGTCTAGCTGTCTGCCTTTGAGTTTGTTTTGGGGCGGGCAAGAAAGCAACTCGGCCAGCTCCGAAGATACGGCCCGCAAACGGGCCTCATGGGAACGCACTTGCTCCTCCTGCAAACACACATGGCACGAACACGCGCCGCGCGCTATTAGCATCTCTTGCGTCACGATGTACGTGACTCACAAATGATTTGGTTCTGCAGTTCATGCTCGTCGCTCACATTACAAGTTCGACAGTTGTCTAACAACAATGTTGGTCATTGCGGGCCCACCTCGGACTGTTTGGACATGTTGCCCGGCAACAGAGGCCTGCTGAACTTCTTCTGGGAGCCGACGGCGGGCGGGAAGGGCGGAGCCGAGAACGTGGCCGCCACCGTGTTGATGCTGGTGATCCACGACTGCATCTGCTCGGCGTTTCTGTCGCGGTCGATGGGCAAACGTCAATGAGAACCGGGGCCAATCGCAAGCTAGCGGCAATCAGCCGTGTCGGGGTTGATATGGGACAGGTCCACCCCCCGACCCGCGCCCATGACACATTCCCACAGGACCCCCAAATGGACCACTCACTATCGGAGGGGGAACTTCCAGCAAACATTGAGCGAGCGCTCGTCATTATCAAGAAGAATTGCAACGTGCAATGGTCTCTATGGAGACGCAGGAAGTCTCACACAAGCAGCCAATCAGCAAACTCCCTCAAGACCGAGGCAGCGTGGGGAGGCGGGGCTTGACTATCTGGGCCAAAGACCAGCTGGAACTGGAGCGGCGAGGCCTCAATGTGTGTATGAGAGTACGCATGCATGTTTCTGTCAGTGAATGTTTGAACGTGCGCACACACACACACACACACACACACACACACACACTTACGGCGCCTGGAAGAGGAAGAGCCTCCAGTCTGCAGTCCGCAGGTAGAAGACGTTTGCACGTTTGCTGTAGTCGGCCGCTTTGATGGCGAGCGAGTGATGGATGGAGACGGCGTTCTTCAGGTCGTCGTCCGTCAGCGGCTTGTCGGCGCGGTACTCGCCCTAAGTGCCCCCGGCCCGCCCGGGCGTCAGGAAGTTAGCATGACCGCGCGACGTGACGCCACACGGCGCGACTCACCTTCTGCAGGTAGAGGATGAGCCCCTTCAAGATGGCGTAGAAGGTCTTCCAGCCTCGTTTGCCTCTCGGTGCTGCCGCACAACAATTGTGAGAGTGTGTGTGAAGCGCTGCGGATGAACAATATCCTAAGCCGGCGTCCCAAACGGCTTCTTACGTACTTCTCTTCCCATCCGAGTCGGCGTGCACTTTGCGCACCAGGAAGCCGTTCTTGTACAGCGGCGTCCTACAGGGCGCCGTCTCATCCGCCGACAACGTCCCGTCGTCACTGCCGCCTCCGCCGCCGCCACTCCCCTTGGCCGATCTCGACGACTCGCACAGGCTGTCCCCGAGTTCCGAGAAGGACTTCCTCAGTTCCTCCTCATCGCTACGGAGACAGCAAACACATGAGAGCGACTGGTCACCAAAACAAAGATCGTCATCAAGTGGGCCGAGGCAGCGTCATGTCAGCCGTAGCAATCACGTAGTCAAATGTAGTCCAAAACGTGTGTGTGTGTGTGTGTGTGTGTGTGTGTGTGTGTGTGTAAGGAAGGCGTGGCTGACGGTGTTGTCCGACGTCACACGAGCAACACTTGTTAGCTCAGCAGGTGGCGCCCCGAGTTCCCAAATGGAAGACAGACGAGAGCGCCACATAAGCGCTCGGTCAGGCCAATCAGCACGCAGCCTGTTGCCTGGCAACTGCTGCACGGCCTGAGCGGCTTCTTACACCCGTACTTACACAGGGGGGTTGATGGGGGATGTGTTTCCACGGTGACACCTCGCCATGCTGCGCAAATTATACACACACACACACACACATACACACTCATGCATGCACGTGTACACAAAACACACACAAAGCGAGCACCGATACGCCCCGTCAGGTGGCCCTGCGACGTCATCAAACGGCGTCGTCATGGAGATGAAGTATTTTGCTCCCACGGCTATTCTGGGAGAGGAAGTGGGAGGATGCAGGTGATGCTAGAGAGCGCAAAGTGAGTGAGCGAGGAGAGAGAGAGAGAGAGAGTGGTCGCCATGGTGCCGTCACCTTGGCAACAAAGCCCAGCCAGCCGCTCGCCTAATTGCCATCTCCGAGCATCTGTAGAACTGCCCGCCGTTGTCAACGTTTGCAATTTGCTACTCTCTAATCACTCGAGAGGGATTTTTTAGATACTGGACCGGACCTGGATAGTTCCTGGTCCGGTCTCAAAAGAAAAATTGCAATAGTCCCTCGTGACTAGTGTGTGTGTGTGTGTGTGTGTCCATGTACTGTACGTGTCGGACTTACAGGGTCCACTGCAGCTTCTGTGTTTTGATGGAGTTATAGAGCGCCTGCAGACACACAAACAAACAAACAAACAAACAAACAGGTTATTCAAATTCGTCGTAGCTCACGGTTAGCTAGCAGTTGCCGATGAATCATTCACCCGTTTGTGGCCAGCTCGCGTCGCGATTCAATAGATGGCTCAAATAAGATACCAGCACCCAGGGAGCAAAAACAACTCCAGGAAGTCAGTAGTCAGTAACATAATCAGTTCAGAGTGATCTCTCGTCTGCTATGGCCCGACATGAAGGGTTCGGGTCAGGGTTCAGGCTGAGTTAGTAACCGGTTAGCCGCTCGTTTTTGACCAATCGCCGACCAGCAGGTGGTGATGTCATAAGAATAGGAAATCTATCGCACGAATTAGCCACCACTTTGTTTTCGGATTAGGGTAAAAGTAGGTCAATTGCGCGGATCATCACAGCAGCTACCGAGCAGCAACTACTGCAATTTATTGCAGGCCAGAAGATTTCATTTCACCCATTCATGCACCAGTAATGCTAACCTGTAATGTGACAAGCTGTCCACCGTAGTAACCGCTGTCCCTGATCGGGTTAAAGCCGCAATAAACACAATAACATTGACAATCATACACTCAACTATCGAGACATACGCCTCAGGAAAGAATCAAAGTCTCCTTTCAGTGCATCTGACCGATCCTACGAAATAAAGCAGACCGCAAGAACAATTCCAGTTCTTGCTAATCCGTTCTTTCGTGAGACTTAAGAGCTGAAAAAAGGGGTTTTAAAGTTTTAAACCTATTTTTAGAATCATTACAACAGATAAAGAAGATCCGCACATTTCAAATATCACAAAGTTTTGGCATCTGGGGTGTTTGAAAGGAAATCCCAGGTCTGAACAAGTTTTGGTACAAGCGGCTCAGAACGAGCACTTCTCTGCTGTGGCTTGACATCGAGCGTGGAAGTCAGTTATGAGCGACCAGCTGGGAATGATGTCACGAGAGAGCAGTCGCGAGCGACGAGTTATCACCAACTACCGATCAGTTAGCAACGCGTTAGCGACAAACCCGTTAGGCTTACGGTTCTGATTCCGTTAGCAACCCGTTAGCGACCAGCTAGAGCCCGGTCGGCGACGTACGCGGCGAGACCAGCGGTCAAGCGGCCGGACCAAACTTCGCAGAGGAGTACGGGGGGAGACGACCTGTTGGTCGCCATAGCGACGTGCTTTGGCGTACCTTCCTCCTCTTGCGGGCCTGCGGGTGGTTTTGGCCGTCCTGAGCTTTTCCCAGCAGGTCGGGAAAGACGAGCGGCTTGAGGGACCGCGAGCGCGGCGTCCTGGGGTAGCGAAACGGGTCCATCATGCGGAAATCGCGGCCGTAGCGCACCGTGCAAAGCGAGCGCGAGCGCACACGTCCCGCCGAGTGCAGGCTGTTCACGCCGATCATGGTCACCGAAGAAGTCGCTCGATCCGGGCTGCTGCAAAACGAGGAGCAGATGGCCAAAGGGAAGGAGGAGTCGCTGGTGCTGACGAGGGTGACTGGAAATCACTGGGCCGGCGTGCGCGTCCCTGACGCAACCGCGTCCATGGCCGCTGCACAACTTCTGCGAAGGGGGTGTGTGCGAGGGGGGTGGCGGCAGAGGGGGCGGAGAGGGGGGAGGGGGCTGTGGGGCGTCAACGCTCGGCGTCGGGATTCCAAAGAGCGTCACTTTCGGCGCAAGCCGACGCGGAGGAGAGCAAAAAGAAAAAGAAGCTTCCTGTTGCTGGCGGCGTGGCCGTTTCTCCGGTTTTTCCCAGCAGGCATTTCTGTCGCCGTATATTTTTTTTTTCCCTTTCCTTTTGTGTTGCCACGGCGACCAGAAGGCGAGAAGCTGTCGAATGTCACCAGCCGAATGTCTTCCTCGCTCTCTCGTTCGTTCTCTCTCACTTCATCACTCGTACCGCCCCCGTACACCCCGACCCCCTCCTGCCTCCCTCGAGCCCCACCCCCTCCCTCCACATTCCTCCCCTCCCTTCCCTCTCTCCCTCCTGTTCTCTTTGGTCTTCGCACATCCAGGCGGTGATGAGCAGCTCGTGTGGGCGAAAAGGTGCAAATGTTCGCCATCAACTTTCCATCCACTTCCTGTCGGACTCTGACTGCGCCGGCACACGTGTGTGTGTGTGTGTGTGTGTGCCAGAAAGAGAGAGTGCGTCAGCGAGTGCGTGAGAAAGAGAATGAGTGTCTGTGTACGTGTGTGAGAGAGCGAAAGTGAATATGAGAGATTAAAAGTGTGTGTGTGTGGGGGGGGGGGGGCAGGGGGGGCAAGAAAGTGAAAGTGTGTGGTGATGGCCTCTAGGGGGCAACGCCAGCATGAAGACCAGGTTTGCCAATGTCATTTTTGTACTTCCTGTTTCTGGACGCTCATCAAGAAGACACCGTCGCTGTGTCCAAATCGGTAGGCTGCGTCCTTGAGGGCCCTCAATTTGGGAGGCGGGGTCTTCGCAAGGCTCCTCAATCATGTCGCGGCCGCCGTGGGACGCAGAAACCGCGGCCAATTTGGACAAGCCGAGCCTTGGCTGAGGGCCGTCTCCACGGAAACAAAGGCCAGAGGTCAAGGCAAGACTTGAAGGCCGCGGCGGAACTTACGTCACGTGGCCTTTGGAGGACGACTCATTGTTAAGGAGACGCTAACACTAAGGAGACGCTAATGCCAAGGAGAACGGGGCCTCCACGCTAGCTCACTGGGGATCGTCATTAGCACGGAACGGACAAACAAACCGCATCTAATGAGCTCGTTAGAAACAGGAAGCCAGAAGCCGGACAGATCAGCCGCCCACCACCTCGTCTCCATAGCGATCGGGCATAAAGATCGTAAAAGGAAGGGGGCGGGAGGGGTCTCGATAGCAGCCACGCGTTACCGTGGCAACCACGCAGGGGGACACCAACAACAGGAAGGAAGCCGCGGTAGCATTCGGGTTTGTTTACACACATGCAGCTAGCACACAATGAAAATGAAGATAATGAGGACAGCGGGCTCACGAGGGGGCGGGGGGAAAGGAGGGGAGGGGCTGAGGACGGGCGACGAAAGAGACACCAGGAAAACACATGGAGGAAAATGAGAAAAAAGAGGGGGAAATAACAACAACAAAAAACAAGAGGGACAAAAGGAAAAATGACAAAGAGGACAAACGAAAAGAGCAAACGGTTCAAAGGAGACCCCGAAAAAGGGAACGAAGACTTACTTTGAGCAGGTGTTTGGGGAAGGCTCGTCCATCATTGAGTCCGTCCAAGTTGTGGACAAATTGCACGCAAGACATCTTGGCGCCGACATTCTGATAAAACGACATCCACATTTGGATCGATTGCATATCATTTGGCGAATGGCCGTTAAGACGCACTCATTTGGCGCCAGTCCACAGCAGATGTCATCGCAACAACAAGACTTTGGTCAAACTCACCGGGCCGTGCAGGTCCGTGCTGAGAGACACGAGCGCACGCGCCAGCGTGTGGACGGCATCTGAAGAGATATGCAACATTTTCATCGCCGACGTGTTCTTATTGAAAAAAAGAAAGCCGCGACAAGTTTCGAGATTTTTCATCGGTCATATTTTTGACTTCATTGCGCAATACGGCAAATGTAAAAGGAAAAGTTCCATCGTGATAAATTGCACATTTTAACATGACGGGCTCCACGTTAAACCTGACGTCAAATTTATCATGTCACGTGTTTTTTTTTTTTTTTGGGCGTATGTCGAGCGTGGACGCCGTCATCTGTACGAGAGCGTTGCGTTGCGTGTTCTCACCCTCCGAGGGAAAAGCGGCCGGGTTGCACAGCAAATAACGGCGGGAGAAATGCCGCAGCAGCCTCTCTCGCTCTTGACTCTGCCCCGACACCTGCTTCAGGAACTCCCTGCACACACACACACAAACACACACGAGCATTGTAGCTAGCCTCCATAGGTCATAGTTGAGCACTGTTCTCGAAGAGCAAAATTACACACACACACACACACACACCTGAGAGCTTGGTCCAGGGTTAGATGCGAGAAGTCAAAGAGTCGGAGGTACTCGTCTGCCAGCAGGCGGCTGAAGTCATCGTTGCCGCACAAAAAAACAAGACAAGAAAAATGAAGGCGGCGACGTTTCGGGATGAGGTGGCGCAGGCACTCACTTCCTGCTCAGCTGCTGCGCCGCGTCCGCCCGTCGGAAGCCGTCCGAGTGGTAAAGGTGTCGCGCCAAGCGCTCGGCGGCGGTGCGGTCGTCTGGCCGCCACTTGGCCCCGCGCCGCTGAACCGCCTCCTCCCTGTTGACGATACCCAAACATTCCTTTTGTCAGTTTGCTCTTTGAACCGTTTTGCCCAAACTTCTTTTGTCTATCTACGCCAGCGACGTATCGTGACAAGCGCAGACAACCGGAGGCACAAGAGCTTATTAGTTGACCTCGTCGTGTCCGCCGAGCCGCCGCTCAGCCTCTCGCTGGACGGCGCCCGCGTGGCGTCTGAGTCGGGGGCGGGGTCGAGGCCGTCCAGGCTTTGGAAGGACGTCCCCTTGGCTCGCGCCGACTCCACGATGCTCTCGAAATGGCGGCTGAAGGCGTCCTCAGTCGCCCGGTGACGATGCTGCAGCCGGACGGGCGACTTGAGAGCCGGCTGACGGGCGTCCAAGAAACACTCCGACGCCCTGGACGCAAAACGGCGGGTGGTATTATTCCTCGTATCACTAGCGACGCTATTCTTATTTTTCTAAACCTGTGATGGCTTTTTTGTTGTTGTTTGTTTGTGCTGTTGCTGCATCAATGTGGGTGAATCAAAAATTCCCAAATCGGGGTGATGAATGTCATCATTAGCTGCAGTGCTAATTGGTATTTTTCAACTTCTAATTCAAATGGGCATCATAAGGTTTCAATCAGTATGGAATTGATTAGAATGTCAAGATCAATAATGGCAATGGAATCAAACGGTAAGGTTCTTAACCCAAATGTTTGTCGTGTGCTGCGTACCTCTTCATGCATGGGAAACCTTGTTCCAGTTCCTGCGCCGCGTCCTGTTGCTTCCTGTCATCCCCCTGCATCCTCACACTAGCCCAGCTCACCACCTCTTCATCTTCCTCTTCCTCAGCCCTTCCCGTATAAGACCCTAAAGCCAAACCGTACGGGCTTAACCCGGAGCCCTGAGGATCCTCCCCGTGGACACTTCTGTTACTCCCAAACGCAGAGTCTTTGTCCACCTGCCCACCCATCAGCACCTCGTCCATGTCCGTCTCTCGGTAGCAGCGCAGCGGGACGGCGTCCAGGTCCGTCTCCGAGTACTTTAGGGTGCGGCGGATGACGCCCGTTTCGGGGGACCACCCGACATGGGCGGCGGCGGGGGGCGGGGTCACCAATTCCACCTCCACCTGTCGAACATGTTGACTGGCGGCAAGCAGCGGCAGGGAGGAAGGAGGGGTCGGGGTGGGGGACTCGCTGGAGTTTCCACTAGGGGGTGCTGTGGAAGCTTCCGCAAAGTCTACATGAAAAAGAAGAAGGAAAATAATTTGATGAGATGTTTACTTCACTCCTTAGCCACTCTACTAGTCAACTAGTCAACTGTGGATTGGCCTTTTTTGCTAGTTTCCCATATTCACTTTTGTGGGTGGAACCCCCTTTGTAGACCGTTTTGGGAACTATGTTGGTCCACTTTGTAAAATTCTCAACCTAGTGAGTGGGGAATGACTCAGTGATTCCCAACCCCTCCAGTGTTTACACCAAGACGATCAATGAGTTCTCCATTACTTGCGGGCCCTCTGCCGGCGCCCTCTTCGGGTCCGAAGAGAAACTCCCACTTGGCCCGAGCGATCTTCTGACAGTGTAGCGACAGGACAGGCGCTGCACTGTCCGTCTGAAAAAGTCCAAAGGACAACGAAATAAACCATCTCAGATGATCTAAACTCGGCTAAAGACGGGTGGGAGTCGGGTTGCAAAAGGTTGGGACAGTTTGGCTAACAATGTGAATTTGAATAGGTTGCCTGTTAAAAGTCAACCTTCATTTTTTTGTGTGTGTAAATTTCTTGGATCATGTCACAATTTTGCAACCCTTAACGGTGGCTCGGGGGTCCATGTCCCACCTGTATTCCAGAGGTCGAGGCTCCGCTCTCGTTTCCCTGGTGGCCGGACTGAAGGGACTCAGGTGACAAGCACTCCCGCTCCCCTAAACTGCCCGTGACGCCGCTGGAGCCCGGTGAGGATCCTCCCATGGCATCCAAAGGGTAGTCACAGTCCGCGTCCGGAGAGTCTAGGACCACAGGGCCCAGTAGGAGGCGCTCTCTCCTTTTTTGCTCCGCTCGCTTCTGTTGCATTGTTGGGCTGAGAGATCCATGCTGGCCGGACCCATCGCAAGTCCGGTCGCTGTCCGGACTGCTACTCCGCCTCTTATCCGGTGCCTCTTCAATCATCTGACTGACTAAGGGCTTGGAGGTCAACCATGAGTGATCTCCTCTCTCTCTGCATCCTGAGCCCCTCCGGTTGGCGCTGGTGTACTGGGGCGTCTGACATCGATGCAGGGTGAGACTGTCAGGTGGTCGGAGATTACCCAGGGACACTCCAGGGTCCCTGATGGGGGAGCCAAGCTCGGTAGGAGGGTGAGAAGGGCGGTGGACGCGCGGAGGAGGGGAGGGCGACTCGGGAGCCCAGCTCAGGAGCTGGTTGGACTGGTGGAGGGGTCGCCCACTCTGGTTTGCAGATGCCATGTGGACGGGGATGTTCATCTTGTGGCTTTGATGTGGAGAAGCGGGTCTGGATTCTTTGGGGTGAATCCAAGGGGTGGCTGAACGTTTAGAATTGCCACTCAACTGGTTTAAGCCTCCCATGACATCATCTCCCAAGTCAGCAGGTCTTTGGGAGTGAAAAAGAGGACTTTGGGACTGCGAGGACTGCTGGTCTGACACCGGAGTCCAAGGCCACCCACATGTCCCGCGGTTTTTGTTGTGGTGCAGGACAGGAGAACCGGACCAGGACTGACAACGGGTTGGATGATGGGTCCGAGACCACATTGAGCGCTCCAGTCTATGCGCCACTTTGATACTCAATAGCGGGGATCCCAAGTGCTCCAAAGCCCTTCGAGTTGCGGCCCTGCCAAAGGGGTCCAGAGCGGGTCGGAAACCTGAAGATTGACATGTCAATTTAGGACTGCATGAAGAATCATACCAAAAAGGGTCACAAACTCTTTTGTGAACCTGGGTGGCACTTTCCTGACTGTTCCCTGGACTGCTTAAAGTCTTCACGTTGGACTTCTGCACATAACTGAAGGAGACCACAGACCGCCTCCCATCAATCCCCCCTTTGTTGTTGGAGCAGGCCTTGGTGGAGGTCTTCATGTCACATGGTAAACTCCAGCGCTTGAACGCCCTCGGAGAACTGATGCCTTCATTGAGCCGAGACCTTCCAGAAACTGGAGGAGATTGGTGGAGTAGTTTAGGACTGGGGGTCTGACACCTGGTGCGGGTCTGGCTGGCGAGCTGGGACAGGAGGTCCCGAGTATTGTCCTTAAGTGCAGAGTGTTTCAGAGGAGAACCATGTTTGTGTTCTCCAAATGTCTTCCCCCCTACACTGGGATCGGAAGCAGACCGGACTTCCACATACAGGTGGACGACCTTCCCGGATTGGGACATCGCCTCCCCCGCTTGTGTCCTTGTGGGAAGTTATTGAGATGGTTCGTGTGTGGGGGGGCGGGGGGTATCCGTTTAGCTAAGCACCCCTAGTCAGCACCTGGAAAAGGGGGAGGAGCTTGTTTAGGATTAAAAAAGAACAAGTAGGACTCATGTGCAGTACACACATGCACATGTGTGTGAATGAATAAAGGAATGGGGGGGGGGGCACGGGGCGCGTTAATAAATGTGTGCATGAGCATGTAGAGGTCATGCAAAGAGTTGAGGATGAGGCCAAGAGGAAACATGAAGATGACGATGAGGAAGACGCCAGCAACTTAAGTCGTGCAGGCACACAAAAAAAAGTTGTGTGAATGGCACACAAAAAGCTGCTGCGTCAATTACATGTTGGGGGGCGTTTGGGGTGGGCAAGTGTGTGGGGGGTGGGGGTGAATCTGAAGGAGCCGCATGCTGACGAACGCGTGCGTGAGACGCTGTGCACGACGGACGGAAGAAGAGGAGGAAGAGTTACTCACAGAACGGAAACTCGCACGTACGCAGCCATGTTGACGACCATCGCGACGGTGACGGCATCTCGTGGTGCCCGCGCAAAGCGACAGCGAACCGGACCGCCGCGGCTGGGTCGTCCTCCTCGCGGATTTTGCGCGTGCGCGTGCACTTGACGTCAGGTGGGAGAGGAGAGCCCAACGCCCGCAGCCCCGCCCCTCCCCGTGCCGGCCGGCCAGCCGGGCGCCACTGAGCATGCGCAATGCCTTCGCCGCGCCAACACCTGCGTCTGCGTGCGCGTCCCCTTGGCGGGACTGTTTATGCGCACGCGGAGCGTGCGTGTTGAGAATCACGTGACGCGCTGCTGCAGTGCACGTGTCGCTCGGATGGAGACACGCGGGGCAGGTTCACATTTATCCAGCAGGTGGCAGCACACGCGCGTACACAATTATTGTTCTCAACACCCCCGGTAATTAAATTGTATTTTTTTGGCATTTCTTCATCTGCAGTGAATTAATTAATGGTCTTATTTTAATTTTATTGTGAATGGCAACCTTTAAAACTAAGTAAATTAAAATATTTTCACTCTATGTATTTCAAACAAAGGCAAAAGGTCTGTTTAGCTTAATGCTAACACATAATGCAAAACACCATTGGCATGGTAACAGCTAGCATTGCTCGTCGCAGTTGTAGACAGCTATATTGCGCTAGGTGTAGAAGAAGAAGTACGACTGGTCTCCGTTTGAGTGTATTTACTGTACTGCCTCCTGGTGGCCAAGACGGGCACACCATAAGGATTGCAACATTAAATCATGATGCAAAAAATGCTTTGTATAATGTTTCAACGATACAATTGGCAAGTTTTATTAAGTCCAACATTATGAATGATGAAGCAGACAAAGGAGAATAATTTTCAAAAAAAAGAGCCACCGTGAATGTCTCTCTTCTCCAATGTTGTTTTTTCGCCCCCTTGTGGCCGTTCTGTTGACTGACTGAGTGTCAGGGCGGGAACAGAGCAACACATGCATTCATTTATGTTCAACTATTTTTTTTAAATACAAATAAAAGAGTGCGTGGTGCAAAATTTGTCATTAAAAAAATAGAACAAAGATGAATAAATACATTTAAATCAATTTTAAAAAACGCTGGTTTGCAAGGCAGACAGCCAGCCTCCGTTTCAACACAGGCGCGCGCCCCCCAGCGGCGTGAGCGTGCACAGCGAGGAGGAGCCGTGCTTGCGTGCGCGCCGTCCAGCCGAGAGAAGAACGAAGCGTCTCCAACTGCACGCAGGTAAGAACCAACGCCGCCGTGGCCCACAATTCCAGACCAAAAACCCGACCGGACCGCATTTAGCTCCACGCGCCAGGCATACACGCACAGGCGGCACGGGGCGCGCCTCCGTCTTCATTTGAGGTCATGCACGTACGAATCCACAATGTGCGTGTTCTATTTCTAAACGTGTGCGTATGTGTGTGTATGTGTGCGTATGTGTGTCTATGTGTGTTTTTTCGCGCGTGGGCCGGCGGGCGTCGTTCGGCGCGTGCACGCGGAATCCTTCGAGCAGGTTCTCGCGACGAGCGTCTTTGTGTCGCGCGTGTCCGCTGCGAGAGCGCGCGCTGCTTTATTCTAGAACATGCAAGCAACGATGGCTGACACCATCGCCCCCCCCCAACCCCCACCACCACCCAGAACATTCGAGCAGTCTGCCTTCGCCACCCGCCCCCTCCCTAAAAAAAATATAAAGATGACATTTCCCCTTGTGTGGTCTTCCATCACGATACAGCACAAGGTGCATGCATTAGTCGGCCTCTTTGGCCTGGCTAGTTTGGCGCCTTGAGATGCGAATGGCACCACAATCGGGTTTTTGGGGAAATGAGCAGTTGCTGGGCAGATTTTTTTGCTTTGCCTTACAAGAAAAAAAAACTTGAGATACAGGCGCCACTTGGTGCCAGTGGCTCAACTCAATTCAATTAACAATAAGAACCGGTTTGGAAACTCGTGAAGGAGTCTCCCGAAAAGAAGCTTCCTGGTGTTACTTGCCACTCCCAGCTAAAGTTTGACTCGAAACCTAAACACAAAACAAATAGAATGACAAATAGAATATGCGCTTGCATAGGCAAAGTCTATTTGAACACAAATGATGGGGCAACACATGCAGACAGATAATTACAATACTCACCGGAGTATATTCTTTATTCTCTATGAAAACCGACTCAAGGAAAACCCTGCTAAATCGCAGCTCAGCTGTCACAGTCCCAGAATTTCTCATTTTGGAATAAATCTACTGTGATCAGCGACCTTAAAAAATGTCACGTTACATCATCTTCCTCAGTCAGTTGCAATCAAAGTTGACGACGACTACATTTGCACCTTAGGTGCACCTCACACTGGCCATCAAGGATATGGAACAAAGCAATGAGGATATTCACCATGTGACGTGTGGGGTCACTCGGGGTCACGGTGCATGAGGACGGGTGTCCAGCTGACAATACATGCGTACAAGCACACACGTCCATACAGCTCCGTTGAGGTGAGGACTTCATGGTGCGGTTAGCGCTGTTAGCTTAGCATAAGTTAGCATGAGGCATTCAGGTGTGAAACTAGCGCCAGTGTTAGCATGTCAGGGAGCGCCTGCTTGGCGCGTGCAAACGGGAAGAAAAAATAGCTTTTAGTGTGCGTGTATCACATGTGTGTTTATGCTATGTTGCACTTTGTGACTGTGCGCGTGTGTACGCGCAAGCTAATTTTGCCGGCAGCTTCCCAGGGTGGGCCTGAAGCGGGCAAGTGGGTCAGGACCAATCAAGCACAAAATGGAGCAGGAGCGGGTTGGGAGGAGTGGGTGCTACCTGGAGTGGCGTCCAATCCCAGGCAAGCTTTGAAGCAGCGAGCAGGACCTACATCCTGTTTGCTCACGCGGGAGTGGTCGCCACAAAGCCGAGTGCAACATTTGTTTTGCAGCACAGGCTGCAGAAAGTTTGAAAGCGTGCTTGAGCTCCACGTCGAACGACATTGCAACGGGCAAGAATGCTAACACGTTAGCTTCTTCGACACGCGGCGGCGTCCAACGTCGGCTGCGGGGGGGGTCGATGAGGGGGTCGGCCCCTCCCCTGCCCGTCCTCTTTGTCTTGTTCCGGCTGCTCGTTCATGCAGACGCCTCAATGGCGGTTTTGTCCGCGAGCGCTGAGGGAGCACCGCTAAATGGGACACGCACGCGTGCGCACGCACACTGTGCGGCTCGACAAGGGTCCCCATTACTGTGAAAAGTGACATCATCATTTGCTGTTGTTTGTTTGGAGCGAGTCGGGACACTGGAAGCCATCTTGTGCCGGAGGCAGCAAGTGGAAGGTGCGGGAGAGAAACCTCGTCGCCCTGGGGGGGGGGGGATCTTTGAAGTAAAAGGACACTTATTTTATTTATTTATTTATTTTTGCTTTGACATGCGAGTGCCAACTTACTTGACAACAAGCAGCAGTAGTTTGGCAAATAGAAAGCAAAACACTTCCGGGGCCACCAGTTTCTCTTGAGGGGCTCCGTTTCCATTGGGGGTGGCATCACGCAGTCCTTCCTTCCAAATGAGTCTTGCGTCTCCTCCTCCGTCGCCAGCATGGACCACACCGCCGCCAATAACAGCTACACGGCCGCCGCGGAAGCCAACATGGCCACTTTGAACCTCAATGAGCACCGCCACGAGAACGGCGGTGTCCCGACGGGACAGGCCAAAGACCCAGGTGAGCCAAAGCCCCGCCCACAAGTGACAAAGTTAGCCCCGCCTCACTCGTGTCTTTTGATTGGCTCTTGGGCTCATCTTTCCAAAGCCGAAAGAAAGAGGAGACTCTTCTAGCTCTTTGCCTTCATTGGCCTTTTGTTGACCTTTTGCTGACCTCGTCCTCTTATTTCGCCCCGCAGCTCACGGCGCCAAGATGGACAACGGAGCCGCGGAGAAGGTACGTGATCTGCGGTCCTCGTTTAGCGCTGATCTTAATGTAGCCCCGCGGCAGACGCGTCCATCCTCCCAATCAGGGAGTGTCTTCACTTGTCTTTTTGTGCTTGCAGAAGTCTCAAACTCCTGCAAGCAAAATGCCCGCCAGAGCTCAGCCAGGTACGTCAACGGGAGCGCGACCGCCCCCCCCCCATCATAGAAACTCAGCATCCGGTCTACGTTTCAGATGCTGCAAGCGACCAGAGCAGTCCCGGGACGCCCAAGTCTCCCTCCAGCCAAGCGCCCGGAGGCAAGTCGGCAGGCGACGCCCACAAAGTGAGGAAGGTGGCGGTGGTGCGGAGTTCCCCAAAGTCACCCGGTTCCCTTAAGACCGCCGCCCCTCTGGCCTCCGCCCCACCCATGCCTGACCTTAAGACGGTCAAGTCCAAGATCGGATCCACTGGAAACCTCAAGCACCAGCCGGGCGGCGGGAAGGTAAGCGTGCCGAGCGGCGGAAGGTGGGGAGGGGCGTTGGTATTTTTTGGGGGGGTGACCCGGAGGTGCTCTTCTTGCGCAGGTGCAGATCCTGGACCAGAAGGTGGACTACAGCAACATCCAGTCCAAGTGCGGCTCCAAAGCCAACCTCAAACACGTGCCTGGTGGCGGCAATGTGAGTCAGGCGTGTTTGCCGCCTTGACGCTAATTGGCTGGCGCTACCTTGTTGTTTGCTTTCAACGCGCTTCCTGTTGTTCTGATTCAGGTTCAAATCCTGGACAAGAAAATGGACCTGACGGCCGTCCAATCCCGCTGCGGCTCCAAAGGCAACCTCAAGCACACGCCAGGTGGCGGGAAGGTGAGGCGGCCGTGTTGGTCGCAGCGCCCCCCGGTGGAGGCCACGTACGCACGAACGCTCGCGACCGTAGGACTTGGGTGTGCGTAGTGGGGATGGAGGCGGGGTTTTGTCCAGGCACATTGGCCGTTTTGTGCATGGTAACTGGCATCTCTGCCCGTGTTGACTTCCAGGTTGAGATTGCGGACAAGAAGTTGGACTTGAGCAACGTGCGCTCCCGCTGCGGTTCCAAAGATAATATTAAACATGTCCCCGGTGGAGGCAATGTGAGTAGCTCACTGCTGATTGGCTGCTGGACAGCCCAAGACCCCCCCCCTCCCTTCCTTCTGAAGGAGCAACCCCACACCAATCCTTACTTCCCTCGCCACCTGAGCGCTACAAGCTTCACTTTTGCCACGAGTAGGCGTGTTCCTAAAGGGTTCCCCTTTTGTGTCTGTCATGTGGCGTTCCCGTGGCAACGCAAAATCCATCATCTGGTGTGACGGACGTCTCTCAAAGCAGCTGCATGGCTGGGAAATGTGAAAAGAGATGGGCGGGGCGGGGGCGGGGCGGGGGCGGGGGCGGCTTTTCGGGCACCGCGGGCGTTCCGTGTTTTGCGCGCCAAGGACTTGAAGGTTGGCCTCTGTTCTCCCGTCAGGTCCAAATTGTCCACCAAAAAGTGGACCTGAGCAGCGTTTCGTCCAAGTGCGGCTCCAAAGATAACATCGGCCACAAACCAGGTGACGGCACGTGCGCGCACGCCGTCAAGCTTAGTCCGCTCCAACCATCGTCTGATGGTTGCGGACGTTGTGTCCTCCAGGTGGCGGCAACGTGGAGATCAAACACGAGAAGCTGGAGTTCAGAGGTCAGTCCAAGGTGGGCTCACTGGGCAACGTCAGTCACGTGCCAGGAGGCGGCCAGAAAAAGGTAAACAGCAAGAAAACAACCAACTAACTCCATTTCTCTGCCTGCCGCAAAACTCATTTGCTTGATTGCTTTTCTTGGCTGGAGGGAAGAACGTTTTTTTTTTCAACCGTAAAATCATATCACGGTAGGCTAATAAAAATGACATGAGGGCTTGTAGCCGCGCGGGCGTCGTCGATGAGCCGCTTTTTCTTCCCCATCATGCGCCTCATTATTATCCGCATTATTAATTCTCATGATTGTGATTTTTTTTTTTTCAGCCTGCGCTTTGATTTGCTTTCTGTTGACGCCATCCCGTTTACTTTTGTTGCATGCGTCACCCTTCCCTGCTCAACCCCGCCTGCCCTATTACCCGCTTCCCCACACCCGGCGTAGCGAGCGAAGGGGAAGAAAGGCGGGCCGAGCCCTTCGGACGGCCCCTCCCCTGCCGCCACCCCCCCTCACTCTCCTCAGACTGTCTCGCACGCGCCCGCCAAGATGAAGGACGCCAGTAAGTACCAGTGCGTCATCATCATCATCATCCTCATCCTCATCCTCATCATCTCCCTTCATGCAGGCACTTGAAGTGGAGGAACTATCTAGGTCAGGCCGATCTTTTGATTCGGGAGTGTTGGGAGCAGGAAGACATCAAAAAAACAGACCGGCGCCGCCACTGACGAGCGCCCGCGTTTGTGTCCGCGCAGATCGAGAGCCACAAGCTGAACTTCCGTGAGGGCGCCAGGGCGCGCACGGACCACGGCGCCGAGATCATCTCCCTGGAGGACTCGCCCACTCAAGAGCTCAGCACCGTGTCGTCGTCCGGCAGCCTCAACATGACCGAGCCGCCCCAGCTGTCCACGCTGGCCGACCGGGTCAGCGCCTCGCTGGCCCGGCAGGGACTGTGAGCTGCGGCCATTCCCTCCATCGACACCCCCCCTTACCCCCCCCTCATCCCACTGCGTCGCCCTACACGTCCTTTTTCTCACCGGACTTTTTGTAACCGTTGTCATGTTTCGACAGTAATTCACATGAGAGCAGAGGTGTCAAACGCATTTGAGCTGGCGGGCCACATTCACCCCAATCTGATCTCAAATGAGAAATAATGTCCAAATCTTATATTGCAAGTACACCGGGAAGACCAAAAAAAAAAAAAAAAAAAAAGCCTTCCTGAAGCTGTTGACGGCTCTTCAGATATTTCGAAGGAGGGTTTCCTTTTCATGTAAATGCGGCAGGCGTCAAATGTTCACAATGTAATTTCAGTGGTTATCAACGCGCCCTCTAGTGGGCGAAATTAGCAACGGTCATTACTTTGAAAAACGGCAGTGTGAAGGTGTTCTCTTTCTCCACATAGCCCGATCGGACCTCCGTCAGGCCCGCGAGCCAGTATACGTTTGACACCCCCCTGCATTAGAGCCTTTCCTCCTTGGGTGTTTTCAATGGAAAGTTCCGCATTCCATTGCGGGTGCTACAGGGTTGCCATGACTGCTGACGCCGCGTTCAAAGTCAGTTTAGCTTCTTCCTTTGTGGCCATTTTGATTGAGGCTTTCCGCTCTCCCGCTCGTCACTTCCTTGACCTCGTTTGAGAAAAAAAAAAAAAACAATGTTGCTGAGGCACCGTCAGTCAGTCACTCTTCCGTTGCGTTGGCTTTGGGGGACGGGGGATGCTTTTGAAATGTCAGTTGCCAAATGAGAGACGGCAAGTGAATGACGAGCCAGCCTTTCAAAGCAGTATTGTCGCCGAGTCGAGAGAACCAAGCGCGTGGACTCCCGGTGCCGTCTTCCGCGTATTTTTAGCTTCACGATTTGGCGGGTGTGCAAAGTCGGTTTTGTGTGTTGTATGTCTGTGTAGGTTAGTTGATTGACAGTCAAGGATATTTCTAAAGTTTATAGCCAACGATGCTAAGACATCACTTCCTGCATGAAGCGCCAAATGGAAGCGAAGCCGAGCGAGTGCCGTTTGCCCCCCCCCCCCCCTACACGAACCTGCTGGATTTGATGCGTGTGCATATGCAGGGTAATGCCATTTTTGTCCACCGCGTGTCGTGTTTTCCTACCAGAGCTGAGGTGCATGCCAACTTCGTCGAATGTGTCGCTCGAAGACAAAAGGCGAAGATCTCCATGAGTCTGTTTCCATAGTAACCCACTCACGCTGTACAGTGGTGCAAATGTGATCGTTGTTGTGCATTTAATTGTATGTTTGTGTTTGACAATAAACGCTGACCAGTCACCTAAGTCTCATCGTATATTTGACATCGTACTGATGAAATCGATCACACAGCCTACAGTCCGGTCAGGGATGTGATTCGGGGCTACAAGTTACACCAGGCGCCCGCATGCTAACAGAAATAGAACTTGACTTGATTTCACTCACCCATGGGACAAAGTTTTGCCAGGAACGTCGGTCCGTCCATCCGTTGACTGGAGGTCAGGTGAAACGCCACTTTTAGAAGAGGAAAGCTTACCTGTTGCAGCTCCAATTAAGTGAGATTTTGTCACACAGGAAAACTAACTGACAAAAAGATTGTCCTAAAGTAGGTCAAAAAAGTGCGTGTGGGGGGGGGGGTCCATCAAAATGTTTCGCCGAGGCATTGCCGTCAAGCACAATTGTGTGCAACCCAAACATTCCCAGGAACCGCCCACTTTTCTTAGCGCCCTCTCCTGGTATAAAGTTGACAATTCAGTCAGCTTTTCGGGGGGGGGGGGCAATTTTGGCATGAGGCTGATGGATCCCACTCTTTTTTTAATTTTTTTTAATAAATAACCCTGGCAGTGGTTTGAAAAGAGGGTCTAGCTTAGCCAGATTAGGATTTAAACGCCCCAAAAAAGGTTGGTTCCACAAAGCTCGCCCACTTCTCCCCCAACCAGGCTCTGCGGTGCAATCAACTACCTTCCAGAGGCACAGAGAGGTAGCGGAGGCACTTGGCTTCAGTCAAGCTGTTGCCGTGGGTGTCCACGTGCCTCAAAATGGATTTTTGAGACCTCGGCCGCTCGCTTGTTTTTCACACTCTGAAGCAGCAAGCGGACAGACGGCAGGCCACGCGAGAGATCCGGTCTGCCGTTGCCGTGGTAACAAAAGCCAGCAGCGCCATGATCCCAAGAGGACACAGGCCGACACCTGGGGACTCTTTTAAATCGTTAAAAAAGTAAAAATATGACAAATTCCACAAATTCCCCAAAACCTGATGAAGAGGGCGTCCAAGTTAAACATAAATGTTTTAATGGAACTATTTACAAAAAGCAAACAATAGTGATAACTGCTGCAACAATCAAACAGGTACATCAACATGTGACGTCACTACTGAAGAGAGAAGAACAGTGATTGGCTGAGGCAAAAGCAAACTATGATTTTTTTTTTTTTTTTGACTTTTCGTTTTGCATAGTCAGAGTTGACAGACGGGAGGAACCCACGTGAGATGGAACAGCGAGAGCCTGAATAATCTGAGCCCCCGCTACACAAGTGTTAGTAGCGCCTCCTAGGACAAGTGCGGCCGCTCCCCCCCGGAGAGGGGGGAGGGAGGGGAGGGGGACTGGGTGGCTTGGGGGCGGGGGTGGTGGTGGCTGGGGGCCTACAGTAGGAATGGTTCACAAGTCAAAGACAACGTTACGCTGGAACACGCGACATACGAACATGTCGGGAATGGAAAACGAAAGCAACCAAAGTCAACAAGTGCTCTGCTCTGAGGGTGGAGGGGCTGCATCCTAAATGTACCTGTTTATTTTGATGGGGGGGAGGGGCAGACTTTTTTCCCTCATCTTTTCTTGTGAGTCACTCCACTACAATGTACATGGGAATTACAAACAAACTAAAGGATAGAAAAACACCCTTTGGCCATAGTGGAGGAGTCGCTACATTGTGCGCTACAAGTGTACACGCCACGTATCAAAACAACGCTAAGCCGCCCCCCCCCGACCCCGCTCCCCCAAGTCCATGTACATGTTTCGCCTACTACACAAATCAGACTTGTAACATGTTGCGTCTATCTGCGTCGGATTCACTAAAAACTGTGAAAGGATTAGACTGATGTTTGAATATCAAACAACAGGAAGCGCACAAGTCCGCTCACAGTCGCCGGGGGCCGGCGGCAGGCGCAGCAGCGTCGTCGTCATCATCATCGTCGTCGTCGCCGCCGCCGCCGCCGCCGCCGCCGTGGCAACAAGACGGCTCGCCATCGTCCGAATCGGGCCGGCCGAAGGAGCGGCATCCCGACAGGCTTCGCATTCTGGGCCTGGCGCGCTCGCCGTCCTCCTCGGGCTCCGGCGCCGGGTCTTCGGCCAGTGGGAAATTGCGCCGTTCCCACGGCGCCACCGTCTGGAAAAGAGGAGGGGGAAAAAAAAAAAAAAGGTTTCAGCCCTCGAATTACAGCAGTAGTTGATGCAAGTGTGCCAGCAAGTTAAGATTCACGCGTGACACGAGAAGGACGATGCGAGAAGGACGATGCGAGAGGCCCGAGGAGGCGGCGGCGTTGGTCGTACCCTCTCCTCAAAGGCGAAGTCGGGCGTGGAACATCGGGTATCCTCGCTGGACACGAGGCGGTGCGAGTCACGCGAGCAGGGCGTGTCAGGGCTGGGGGGGCTGAGGGGAGAGGCCATGTAGCCGTAGTCGTGCAGCGCGGGGTAGTGGCTGGGCTCGGGGGACGCCGGCTGAGGGGTCGGGGGGTTGGTGCCGCCCAACAGCGGCGTGGTGCGTCCGTCCAGCGACTTGTACGACCTGACGGAGAGAAAAGAGGGGGATCAGGGGGGGCGTTACTCCAGGCGCGTGGTCGTTCCCACCGAGCAAACGGTCGGCGTGCTGCCGGCCTGACCTGCTGCCCCTCCGCTTGGCCGGCGCCAACGCCATCCAGGTCCAGCGGGAACGCTCCTGGTCCTCATACGGCTGGTGCAGCTGAACAAAGGCCGCGTCCGTCAAGTCCTCCACCTAACAAACAAGCGATTTGTTCACCGTCCGTCCCCATTGGGGTCAAAAATCAAGTGGGGGGGGGGGAGGGGGGGGCGGCGGCCACGCACCTCACGCTCATTCTCTTCCGGCACCGTCGGCTGCGACAGGACATCCACGGCTCGCCAGCTGCGCAAACCAGTCAGCCGGGTGAGCGGATGAGGCGGTCGGTCGGGCGAGCAAGCGGGCGGGCGAGCGCTTACCTGGGCGTGAGGATCTCCTTATACTGCAGCTTCTCCACTCGCGTGGTGGCGGCCACCGACATGGGAATCACGATGTTGTTGATGTCGAAGGAGCTTTCGCCGCGCCTCCTCTTGACGGGCTGCAGCTGGAGCGCACACGCGTACACACGGCAAACGGTCATTGCGCCCGACTCCCCCCCACCCCACATGTCTGATGTTCGTTGATCTTACAGGTGTGCCGGCGACGCCCAGCGCCGCGGCGTTGTCCGAGCATGTGGACAGCTGTCGCGCGACGGGGCTGTGGATGCCGGCCAGCGCCGGGCAAGGGGCCGCGCCGCCGCCGCCGCCCGACTCCAGGAAGAATTTCGGAGACGCTGCGGAACACGCGGACACGTTGATGGAACTGTTTCCATTTAAAAAGGTTTTCCGCTTAAAAAGGTCCTGCTCAGTTTCCAGGGGAAATTCAGAGTCGGGGCATTTGGCAAATATTCCAAGCTGGGAACTTCAGGGGAATTTCTGGAAATTTAGGAGAGTTTGAACGGAAAGGTGTTGCATGTTTTGTCAGTTTGCAATTTCAGCCTCTCACCAGAATTCCGTTTCTCTCTCTCTACAAATATCCGCTTCCACTTTGGACCGCCAACAACTTTGGCGTCCCCACTACTCACAGTCGCTCCTGTCCAACGAGGGCTCTCGTAATCTCTTCCGGCTGTAGTTTTTGTCGTAGGGTCCGGGAGGCGCAGACGCACTGTGCAGTCGCTCCGTCTTGCAGGCGGCGGCCTCCGGCGTCCTCGATTTGTCGGCTCGACTCTTGTAATGGCTCAGCCCTGAAAAGTGCAAAGTGCGATTCATCCATGCATGAATTATTTCGCAGTCTGTTGCTGTTTTTCTTGTGCGGCCAGGAAGCTTTTTTTTTTTTTTTTTTTGGTGCTTGTGAGTGCAAAGCACATCTTTACCGATGCGCAGTGCTTCGACCAACAATTTGCTTGCAAACAAGTTGACAGTGTTCACAACGTCGCCACTTTTCTGAACCCCGCTTTGTTTGGTACCAGACGAAATTACAGGAGTGATTTTGTCATTTGTGCTTTCGAGAAGCGGAGGAGATGAAACGGACTCAACTCGAACATTATATTTTGATTCACGTTCAGTCTTCTTATCAGAGTGAGAATCCCGTGCGACGGCAGCGGCGGCGCACACTCACTGACTGCCATGAGCGAGCTGGCGAACTTGTGCTTCTCTTTGGATGACGCCAGCTTGTGTTTGAGCGAGAATTTCTTGACGGGCTTGCTCCTCTCCAGCAACCGGCCGCTCCAGCAGCTCTTCATGGCCTGCTGCACGCGAAGACCCACGCCCACATCTGTACCCCCCCCAAAAAATAATTCCAAAAAGAGTAAGAATCACACGCCGCAAAACAAATCCCCCCCCCCCCCACAATCTGAAGCAAAAGCTGCGGAGACTGACCGTCTGGGAAGGACAGAATGGGGTGGACGCCGAGATCCAGTCTGGACAGGCGCTCCAGGACGGGCAAGTGGAACTGGGGGTCCTCACGGGGGACGGGCCGGCCGCCGCACATCACGCAGCTGGGGTTGACTCGGCACGCGCAGCCGCTCCGAGACGCCTGCGCGGATGACAACGCACGTCGCACATCAACAAGCAAACAGGAACGAAAACATTAGCGTGCCGATGTCGCGAGGCTTCGGTATGCCCCGCCCCCGCCTTCAGCTGGGACGCGAATTTGTCCCGTGACGAATCCCGCGACGCTCGTATCGGCTAATCATTGTACCCCATCGCAACGAGCGTTGAAAAAACAATCCAACGGTTAGCCGGCGTCGTTACCTTTCCCGTCAGGTTGGTCACCGTGTTGGGCTGGATGAGCCTCCGCCGCCTCCAGCCAATCAGAGGCCGCGTGCGCGCCGCCACGCACGTGCCGTCCGTCGTCTGCTGGTGCTTGCCGTCCACGCTCTCGCCCACCCTGCCGCCGCCGCCGCCACATTTCCGCCATCGTCATCATCATCGCAACCATCATCTTCATCATTGCCAGTACCTGCTGAGGACGCCGTTGACCGGCTGCCCGTTTTGAGCGTTCCAAGGTTCCGCGGTGACGACGTGCTCGGCGCACTCTGAAGACGATTCCTGCAGCCACAACCGTTCGTATTACACACAAAAAGCATACAGCTCAACATCAAAGTCTTTGTTTATTGCACGTCTCTGAGACATGAATTAAAAAGAAGATAAAAAAACAATGTGGTCATATTACCTGAGAGTTGGAAGGCTCCGTCTTGGCTTCTTGAGGCCCGACACCCCCCAGCTCCACAGTGCCCTGCAGAGGAGACGGCAAGAAAACATGACGGCGTGCTCTTGAGCAACTCAAAAACACGTACGTTACCCTGGCAAAAGGTTGACGGATCGAATTTTGAGTTCCAAGTTCAGGATGAGGCAAGAACGCATGATAAACTCTCGACACGAATCATTTGATTTCACTGTCCCACGTTGCCCTATTTTCCACAAAACGGAGGGCACACCCGATGGAGGGGGCGTTTTTTTTTTTTTTTTTGGTGTCAAAGGTCATTTAGTGCATTTCCCATCGATCGGAGAATGCGGTGGCAAGGGTGCGACTGACCTTGCTGGCGCGGATCTGCCTGAAGATGTCCGTCTGCTGTCGGATGCGGTACTCCAAGTCGGAGATGTGAGCCTGCAGCCAGTTCCAGTGACTGATGATGGCCGCCCTCTCCAGCGTGTAGCGACTCTCTGCGCGCTTCCATCTGCCACGCGCGCACAAAACACGCATGAAGGTCATCCTCGCCTTGTTTCGGGCGGAGGCGTTCGCTGCGAACTGTTCGCTGGGAACTGTTCGCTGGGAACTGTTGCGCAATTGTGGCCGACGGGCAGCTTGGTAGCTTCGTGCTAACGCGAAATCGCATCTATGCTACTGTGCTCAATCAATCGACTGAACACATGATGCAATGTGACAACAGGGGTTTAAAGGTACACTGTGTAAGCCACTACACTCGTGCTAGATGGCAATAATGAGCCCCAGTAACGTTTTGCTGGGTTTTGGACCTTCCCACACGCCGTACTCGGTGGGTTTCTTGACTGTAAAAAGCTACCTCAATATTTTGGCATTTCTGGAGCGGAAAACAACGAGCTCGACCGAAAAATCCGTCCCCCGCGGGCTGTGCTTCAAAACAGCTGCGCCTCTCGTTTGACTGCACAATTCCAGCCGATGGGCGACGCAAGATACGAGTCTCGACTCCTGAGCACAGTCACGGAACAAATTCAACTCTTTATCTCTACGGGTCACCGCAGGTGCAATACAAACATGATTAAAGCCTTATTTTCTCTCTTGGCCATTTTGAAGTTCAAATTTGGCAGACTTGTTAACACTCTTTTCGCTTTGGCGTGTCAAATTCACAGGATTTCCCCCCCCCCCCCCTGTGTTACTGTTCCTTCTTTAGAGCTCACCTTCCATATGGTAAATCCTCGCTTCATTCCCTCAAATTCGCATGGAAAGTTTCCAGGTTTGAAAAGCCCCCCCCCGCCCCGAACGTTACAATTCCAATGGTGTGAAATATAAACAGCACAGCGCTCTCCCGGTATGCGAACTGAATAGTGCGCGCGAGCGGCGGAGGTTGACTATGGCGGGCGGCCCGACGGGGTGTGGGCAGGAAAGAACTGCAGCAGTCATGACATAAAAAAAAAAAAAAAAGGAGGGCGCGGGGTGGAGTTACATAACAAGTGTAGCTCGCTGCTCGGTGTTGACAAACTGACAAGTCAGCCCAACGCGTCCAGATGTTTCCAACAAGCTCTGGCGTGCGCATGGCACAACCAAATAAACAAGCAGATCGTCACGGGCACTCTTACTTTCACCCCCCCCCGCCTGCTTTTAAAAAAAGATACATTTCCATGGTTTACTTCCTTAACGCGACAACCATTCGTTCCCAACAAGCTACTTGTCACTGACAAAGAGGGGAGGGAAAAAAAAAAAACTACAACAACAAAGCGACAGTGTCTGTCTGTCAACACACATGAAAGGAGACAGGAAAGGCAAGCGGGTGACACACCTTGCCTGTCTCCGTGTCATATGCCGCAGCTGCTCGCGGTCAGGGTCTCAGACGTGCATGAAACAACTCGCAATCGATGCGTCTGAATTTCCTACTCGAGTCAATAGGAAATCTCCTGCTTTTGAATCGAGGCGTGGACATTCAGAAAGGATTCAAGCTTTGTGGCCTCCTTGGTTAATCATGGACTCCCACAGTGGACTGAGTGCCCTTGCTGCAGTCCAAGCGAGGGGAACTTCCTGTCAAATAGTGCTCCTGGCGGCGCCGGCTGACGTCACGGCGAGCGAGCGTTCCTTCCTGCACTCACTCAGACATGTTCGCGTTGCTGATAAACAACTTTGGCGCTTTTCCGTTATGTTCCCACCCAACTTGCACTTGCCCACCCGCCCCCAACCCCCCCAGTAGGTTGTCCAATCACCATTCGCACCCTCTGTGATGACCTTCTGTGATATTGTGGCTCTTGAAGCAAATTCTTTTGGAGGTTTGTTTGTTTGTTTTGAACAGCAGACAAGTGCGCATCTAACGTTTTGCGCCAACATGCCGGGGCAGCGCGGAGCTCGACAGGAAACAGGCAGAGTAGGTCCCCAACAAAGCTGCTCTGCGTGTATGCGTTGCTCCCTTTGTGTGTAGCAGTTGATTAAAGGTTCACAATTACTGTCATGTCGATGCCAATTCGCATCAGACATTTGGCACGATGATGGCGTGATGCTCTCCTCAGTTGAACAATTTGCTGTTAAAATGTAGCCGAGCTGATGTGCCAAACCATGTGCTGCGTTTATAAAACACTTGACGGATGAAATGATTAAAATAATTGATCGGTTCGCGTTTTGTCAGTGATTTGTCCGACAACTCGCAATGTTTAAAGCATGTTGGAGGGGTAAAGACGACAACCCCCTAAAACGGCGTATTGCCGGTGCGGGTGTAACGTCAGCCCGCGGCTGTGACGGGCCGCGTGAATCGACAAGCGCAACTCACATTTTGACGTGACGCTGCTCCACGTCCACCCTGGTAAGCTCCTCCTCCTCCAAGTCCGAGTCGCCGCCGGAACTGCTCTCCGTCACGTCCGAGTCGAAGGCTTTCTCCACCGAGTGCAGGTTGGCCGAACCGCTCAGGTACAACCGCTCCAGTTCCAGCGGCACCGAGCCGCTCTTCAGGAAGCGGGCCAGGCTGTCTCTGTTGCTCGCCGCCGAGTGGCGCCCCGTCCTCCACGGCGCCGAGCCGGAGGCCGAGGCGGCGGCGTGGTCCTTGCGGCCGCCGACCAGCAGGCGGCTGACGGCGGAGTCCAGGAAGCTGCCCAGCTGCTGCTGAACGTGGCGCTCCACCTGCTTGGCCTGGACCACCTGCAGGCGCTTTCGCAGCCGTCGAAGGCGGCCTTCGATTTCCGCCTGCCGGGTGCCGTTGAGCCGCGCGCGCTCCCCCACTTGAACGTCCGGCGTGTCCGAAGGGGAAGCGCGGGACGGGGAGCCGCGCCGGCTGCAGCCCGGCCTTTCCCGGTCCGACTGCTCGGGACTCGGGCCGCCGCGCTCCGAGTCCGCTTCTTGGCCGGGGCTGTGGTTGTCGTGGGAAAAGGGCGACGGCGCCGACGGTTGCGCGTTTGGACAAACTCCCGGAGAACGCTTGCGGGGAAGAGTTCCTTTGACGGCAAGGTGAGCCGGCCGGCCGTCGGCGTCCGGCGTGTGCGACTGCGCGGGGACCGGAGGCTTGTCCCCGTTGACGGCCGCCATCACGCAGCCGGAACCGGACACGGCGGCCAATTTCTTGGCCAGGCCGTTGACGGGCGCCACGGGCTGGCCCCCGCCGTTGGCGCTGCCGCTCATCAGGCTTTTGAGCTGGCCTCCGGAAAGTTCAATGGTGTGCCGCTTCCTCAACAGGAAGTCTCCGCCGTTGAGCAGCGAGCCGGGCAGGATTCTGTGACTTTTCAAGACCGACTGTTTGATGAGGACCCCTTGCAGCGTGATGGACTCTTTGGTTGAGGGCACGGGGGTCACATCAGAGCAAAGGTAGGACGCCACCAGGGGCTGGAGTTTGCTCAGGGAGTCCCCTTGGGGTGGCGGCTTTTGCTCCTGATCGGCGAGGGGACACGCGTCTTCGGGGGCCACTTTACACTTGGGGGGGCCGCCGGCGTGGATGAGGATGTTGCTGGCGTTGGCGTGGTTGTCGGCGCTGGCCGGTGACAAACTCGATGACGGCGCAGCCAGTTTGAAGCGGATGTGGTGAGCTTCGGCTGGGGCGTCGGTGAGAGCGGGCGCCATCGCAGCCATGCAGTGCAGAGGGACGGGCACGGCGGCCTGCTCCACACCCCCCGCTTACCGCCCCCCCGGAGGACAGCCTGGGGACGAGAGAGGAGGTGCAAACAGTTGGTACGAGAGCGCCTTACTTTCGGTCGCAACATGGACACAAACATTCAAACTGGTCTCTGATGGACAGCAAGCGTCATTTCGAAGGAGGATTGCGTCCCGGCAACTTGAAGTGGAGCTCAACCTGATCGTTTCATTTTTTTGGTGCACTGTATGCGCTGTTCAAGTCGACACAGGGCATTCCGATGAATGTTGCGATGATGGAATAGGAATTCAATTGGATGATTCACCGATGGACGTCATGCGGCGGCCATCGGACCGTGTGTACGCCGACTTCTTGATGAAGGCCAGGCTCGCAAACAGAAATCCTGCCGGGATATGTTTGTGGGCGAGATGGTTTCAACTTTTTTGGGTGAAGAATAAATGTCCCACCAAAGAAGATGTGCACATTGAGGCCCAAATCTTTCAAAAAGAAACTTGGCCACTTTCATATTTTTTCACAAATCTGTATTTTTGAAGTCCTCACAGAGCTATTTAATTGTATTTATTTAATCAAGCAATTATTTTTTTATTTAATTACGTGTATGTTACTTTACTTATTTTAGTCTTTATTTATATTACGACTCATTGCAACGTGTTGAAAAAGGCTTTCATGACGCAACGCTCATGGCTCAACAAACATGTCGTTTTTCTGGTTACCTGAAAAGTGTTACTTTTGGAGATGTGAGGTTTGCACCCGACGCCAGCCACATCGCCTCAAAACGTTGGTTTGGTTCGAAATGCAGAGACGGACGGCTTCGGCTGGCGTTGAGTGAAACACAGCCTCCGGTCACCCCAAAAGTTTAAAGTCCTGAACTCTTTGCCTTAAAGACAAAGCTGTGAAGTAGCAGTTTTTCCCCAAAATAACAGATAGACAAAATGTAATTGCTTAGGTGGATTTATTTTAGTGAGTTGAATAAATTCAAGTTAGTGGCCCTCACATCCTTTAATTTTCTTTCGATATGTTGCCTTTAGGGGGTTAAATTGGGACACATCACATGTTGGGATTTCATTTTAAACGGTCTTACCGTGACACCGATTTAAATGCACTCTCTTGGGGGTTCAATGTTCATTTTAAATGCCTGGTACAATGCCTGGTACATTTGTTTTGCTAAATATTATGAAGGCAGCGACACCCCCAACAAAACCGTCAGAAGAGTTGCACTGATAAGATGACGAACGTAGCCATTTCCTAGGAATGTTTTCTTGTTGACAGTCGACAATCACTTCAGTCAATATCGATGAGGCAAAAAGGGTGCTTTTAAGCATTTTATCTGATATTTTGTGCTATCGGGCATTCAAATAAATGGAAAAACTCAAGAATACAAGGCGGTCACGTCCTTTTTTCCCACGCCTATGCATTATAATGCGGTCGGGGAACGTGAGCTACAGTATGGTGAGTGGAAAGAGACTCCAGCAAGTCAGCTGTCCAGCTACAAAACCAGGTTCAGGCCCACCGACTCAAGTAGCAGCATGTGCTCCTAAATTGCGCGAAAAAGCACCGAATGTAAAGCAGAAGGGAAACGAAACGAGCAATTGAGGCTCCCAGCGCCCTGCTAAGTCGGTGGATTTAGGCCCCATGACGTCACGGCGTCTGCTGCACATTGTGTCAAAGGAGTTGTTGCGTGCATTTGAAGGTGCGCGACCGAACGACGTGACGGCGGCGTCGCCATCCATCACACGAATGGCCCCCCACTTGGTTCACTGCAGTTTGCAGTGGGCGCAAGGCTACGCCATGTTGGGACTTCCCAAGCACATTATGTAATCCGCCTTTTAGCACACAAACACCGACAACGAAACGCGCGGCGCGTTCCATTCGTGGCCCGCAAGCATCCAAAATGTCTCGGTGGTGTTGACGCAACGGGCGCAGGCACGTTGGCGCCAGTCGCCAACAACAAAAAGAAATGTCACCAAGGCGGCTCGCGTTAACTCCGCTGCTGCTGCTGCTGCAACAAACGCGATCAGAAGCCCGAAAGCGACTGCAAGGCCACGAGAGCGTCGCAACGACGAGTTCACACATACGTTCAATTGCCCGCTCGCCAGCGGTGCCGGGGCGAGCAGGCAGGCAGGCAGGCACGCCTCATTACGCAAGGCAACATTTGGCCAACTGGTCCCAGAACGACGCTGAACGCGCGGCCCGCACGGCGAGGCGCTCGCTTGCCTGCTCGCTCGCTGTGGCCCGCGCGGGAGCGGTGAAGGCGCGGACAAGTTGGGAGCAGGAAGACGACGCTAGCTGCGGCTAACAAAGGAAAAGGAGGAACCTACCACGTGACGAGCTCGCACTATCCGAGGGAATTCGCCCAACAATTGCCTGCACTCCGCTCCGAGGGTGGGTGGGGAGGGGAGGAAGGGGGGAAACAAGGGCAAGGGGGAAAAAGGCTGCTGGAATCGACCTCTAGGCCATCAATTTGGCCCCAAAACGTAACCGGGGGCCCGCCCGACGGGGGCCACTCGGCTTCGTTCCGGACCGAGGCAATGGACGAATCAACGATCTCCACCTTGCTCGCTCGCAGACTCGCTCGCCTTCCTTCTTTACCGATTTCAGCACAAGGCCGTCGAACGAGTCCTCCCGGGCCGCGAGGCGGTCAAGTGAAGAGCCTCTTCGGCCGAGCTTGGGCCAGATTCTCGCTTTGAGACGGGCCAGAAGAGCTCCGGGCGGCCGCTGAACGCTCGTTTTTTTTCTCGGCTTTTGGGGAGAGACGCTGATAAAATGGCGGCTAGCTGCTCGCTCGGCTTTGAGCTGACAAACACACGAGCGCCGCACTGCGCGTGCGCACAAGAAACGCTGCCAGGAGGCGGCAAGGCAAGGCGGCCCCCGTCAGTACCGCCGTTCACCGCCAGGGGCCAGCGCACCAAACAAACAACAACAATGAACGACATAAAAGCTTTACACGTCACATTTGCGGCGCAGCACCACAAATACGTACTTAATCCTTAGTTACTTAGTTACTGTACTCACGGTATGCCTACTTGAGGGTGGAGCTTTTGGCTTTACTTTCCTTTTAACAAAAACGCATTTTTTTATTTTGATGGTGCCTACGCCTGCAGTCTTTTTTGGGCGAAAGATTTTGACTTTTACTTCCTTTTTCTTTTGTGACTATATTTCATAGTAACATGCTTTCTCTCTCTCCAATGACAAACAGCCGCGTACGTTCTACTCCTTGCTTTGTTTTTCAACATCCGACAAAGTAAGATCTCGACTTATCGCTTGATTGACATCTGTAAGAATGCAAAACAAAAAAAAATGGGGAGGGCGAACGCCCATCACGCAGAGCGCATTCCCCACGCTCCCCAAAACACAAGGACATGAAGAAAATGGTGTACCTTCAAATCCATGCTTGTGGACTGGGCGTCGTCTGTGAAGTCTTCCCAAGTGTCACGTTAGTCGACAAGCGTCTGCAGGGCACCTGAAGTGATAGGAATGTAAATTCAGTCATTTGCAATCCCTAAGTGGCGAGCTGTCATATGGTCCTGTCCATCCTGTCACTTAGCTTCCGCTGGACTGGTCGCCGGGCAAAATCAGGGCACAGAGAGACTAAAAATGATTGGTCACCAATTAATCACAGCCCGCGTGAAAACTAACTATTGACTGCACATCTGGAGAATCACCAGACTGGTTGCCAGTATGCAATATGACAAACAAGGGATTGGCCGCCTGTTAATCACAGGGCACAGCCCGAGTAGAAAAATGTTGAATTAGTCGCCATCCAATGTCATGGCACGCCGAGGCCGGACAGGGGTGCCTGTTGGGGAGACTCGAACCCAGACCGTGCGCCTGCGAGCCAGCCGCCGTCACGCAGTGAAAAAGTTGTCGGCGCGCCCCTGCATGTCAACGTTGAGTGGCGACAAGTTGCCAGCAAGACTTTTCATTTTGGTTTTGTTTATATGCGTGTGCGTGTGGCTGACGGGCATGACTGGTCGCCCCCAGCTGTTTTGGGGGTCAAGTTTGATTACTGTTGAAGAGTTTAGCAGTGAAGCTAATGGTAACCAAGTAGCCTGAGCGACAGCGGGCTAAGCTAAGCTAAGCGAAACTAAGCCTCCGTTACTTGTGCAGGATGACTTCTGATTGAAAAGTGACCGAAAAAGGTCCGCCTGTTTACGAGCCGACATTTCAAGTTGAGAGCAAATGGCTCTTGTGGTGGTGACAAGTGTGGCGTTTGTTGATTTGCAGCAAATAAGAAGTCAAAAGTGTTACTTACCTGCTTGCCTGTACTGTTACTAAGCGTTTAGGAGCGCCTAACAAGCCTCCGCTTTCCTATTGGTCAGTGGCAATATTTCAGAGGCTCCCATTGGCTCACGCGGTTGCCAATCTGTTCAAATGTCCCGTACAGCGGAAATACGGACCAAAGTGATAGCACGAAACAAAACCAGAAAACCAACACAGAACAATTGCATTCACGTCAAATGTGTTGTGTAAAAAGTTGGACGTGACGGATCCAAATAGGACCGTCAGGAGCATTATGAATGTGCTCCAGCTAAATGAGCCAGCTGCTCTCGTGTCACCAAGCGCGTTTTTCTTAAATTACTCGACACTTAACTGTAAACAACATCAACAAAGACTTTTCGTTCGGTTTGGGGGTCTATTATTCTTGTTTTGTGTCAGAAGACAACACAGTAGCCAGCCTCCATGCCTTTACAAGAGTACATGATCAGGGAGCAAAGGAACGCAACTCGACTGAGTAGAAGCTGCATACTAACATATCGCATTTGTTTTTCTGCATACTTGCGTGATGTCACATTTGATGTTCACATATTGTTGACTTCCGCAAGGCTGCAATTGTTGTTCCATGTAGGAATGCACCACCCAGCAATTCTCCAGCAATCTTTTGTCCTCTGCTTAACATGGATGTGCAATAAGTTCTATGACAGAAATGATAGAAGACAATAAAATAATTACATGTAAACGTGCCCCCTAATATGGTACACACATTCATCACTTTAGAATCGCAAATGAGAAATGCTAACCCACCTGAAATTGCGAGCACTACTTCATGCAGCAGTCCCAGTCATCAAGTAGTAGTCTCGATAAAGTGCCACGAGATGGGGTTAGTGTACAACAATGGGGGGAAAAAGCAGCGATCTGAGTCGGTGGGAGGCTGTAGTTGATGGCTGCCCTCGGCATGCCTTCACATGGGCTTCGTCGCAATCTAGCAAAATTGAAAACAAAAAACAAAAAAAACCCTCCTGCACCATGACAGCTAAAGAGGATCACAAGATGCTCCAAATGTGGACGCTGCCCTCAAGGGGGGTCTGGAGGCAAACGGCCGATGCTGTCATGCGCACGTGCATGCATCGTGTTGCTTCCAAAAATAAAACAGGCAGGCCCATTTGTTTGGAGTCAATGCTACACACGCTTTATTCGTCAGTAGGAAAATACGCAAGATGGGGGACGACATGAATAGATTGTTTTTAATTTTCATGCCATGCACGAAACTTGTAATTCACACGTGTGCCACAAATCTCGGGATCCCGCAACTTGAGTCGGAATGGTCAGCGCAATCAGCAAGTCGCACCCGCATCCAATAGGTGCTGTACAGGCCAAAAATCACATTTACCCGTCACACGCAAAAAAAAATTCACGTTCGTCCAAATATATGCTCTCACATAACAACAATCCTCTCACACAAAACAACAGAACTGAGTTTTTGGAGTCTGTGAAAGATTTTTGGGGTGTCAGTAGTTTGTGTGTGAATATATGTGTGTGAGAAGGTTGTTAATGCGTTTTATTTTGTTTTGAGGGGAGGGTGAGTTTTCCGGTGTGTCAAATTTGAGGTGTAAGTGAGAGATTTTTTGGGCTCGTGAGCGCGAGTTACAAGTTTTGGGTTCGACATGCGGGGGGAAAAAACCTGTCAAATAAATAACAATAAACACAACGAACAGCAGCTAATACACAATACATCAGTGTCACTCGTCACAGATTGTGACTGGCGCGTGTTGATGACAACACACGCAGGAACAAAAAACAGGAGGAAGTCAGCAACGTGTGGAAAGCCGTCGGAGCTTTTATTCCATTAACGCTTCTCCGAATTGACATTAGAGGTGCAACCATTAATTGATTAATCCGCAACTATTTTGATCATCGATCAGAGACCTTGTAGAACTTGAAAAAAATCATTTAAATTATCAGCCTCTAAACAATAAATATTCTCATCTTTCTTTACTAATCTCACATTTTTGAGTAAAAGGAGGGAAACTTGTACAATCATTTTGACTGAAATCAATCTGATCCACAGCTTAATCGGAACCCCGCTCCCATGAAGCGACAAATGGATTATTCAAATAATGGTTAGCTTCCTAACTAAAATGCTCAAACGGCTTTCCAGAGCAGCCGGCGAGGTGGGAATGTGACGACCGGACGCCAAGGAGGATATCAAAGCATCTTATTTACATGGAGGCTACCGATTGGCCCACCAGGAATTTTCATTCATTCCAAGGAAGGAAAAGTACATGACAAAGAATGTGTATTCTTACTGATGATTAGCTCTCATTTTCATTTTGAACACACAAAGTAACACACCCAACTCGTTTCCCAACGTCACCGTGTGCTCCCAAACAAACGCCGTGCGGGTGTCCATGGCGATGAAAAGGACTTTGGAAGAAAGTGCGGAATGTGTCAAAAGTTTGCGGAAAGACGACGACGGTGACGTGAAACGGCGAGCGAGGGCGGCCATCTTGGCGTTGATTTGAGTTCATCGACTTTTCACAGCGACGTGGACTGCTTGATGCTGTGGAAGCTGACCCGCGACGGCGACGTGGGGATGGACATGGCCTGCGTCATCCTCGCCCGGATGGAGTGTTGCTCCTGCCAGCGGTGGAATCGCTTCCTGGCGGCCGAACGCACCTAAAGGACAGCGACGCGCACACAAACACATTACACACACAGAACAGAAACGGAAACTCCCATCCAACATGTTGGTCTCCACGGCGACCAGATGCCATCCATGCCATCGTGGGGACGCCAATTCAAATTCGTCTTCCCAGCGCGTGTCCTTAAATCTAACCCCTGTCCCCTGCGCCAGGTGACATTTTGCTCAAACACGCCGTGAGCGACCCGACCGCGGCGATGACCCAAGACGACCCCGCGCTCCTCGCCATTTCCTACGACCGCACGGAAGACGGATGAGGACCAGGAGCAGACATTGGATTTTGTCCGCCTCGTTGATTGTGCAAACACGCAATCGATATCCAGCGGGCGCAAGCAATCAAGCGCCTTCCTGCCAGCAGATGTCCGTTGCCGCTTTTCATCTTGGCGGCCGGCTGTCGCCATGGAGACCGCAGCCTGGCACCGGCACTGTCAACACGCCGCCTTGCCTGAATGTGTGGTTATGTGGCCTGTGTGTGTGTGTGTGTGTGTATTCCTCTGCATGGTTTTGTGTTCGTCAGCATGTTGTGCGCGTGTATGTCGCAGGGGCCGGTCGCCATGGTAACACGCCCGACAAGGTGGCAAAGCAGGCGGGGCCTAACTTACCTCGCTGTTCAGGAAGCAGTAAAAAACGGACACGAAGAAGCCCTGAGGGACGGATGGAGAAGGAGGGCAAAGGTCAGCAGGAACAGGAACGGTCGCGGGAAGGCGGGCATGCCATTTGCGTACCTGGAAGGATTCCAGAAAGGAGTTGAAGTAAATGAAGACCAGCTGCGAAATCTCGTCCTCGCCCGGATTGACGAAGAAGAGCATGTAGGTGATGCCCAGAAGGGGGAGCAGCACTAGCGTGGCCTTCACCGCTTTCCTGCCAGGAGAAATGGGCACGGGGTGAGCGGTCGCCCTCCGCCCCGTGCCCTTTGAGCGGTCTACCTGTACTGAATGGTCTCCGAGGTGGTGGATGCTCGCAGTTTGGTCATCAGGATCCTGACGATGTTGAACAGGAAGATGAAGTTGATCTGAAACCACACATGCCCCTTGATTGATATTTGATTGATTGACCCGTCGTCACATGATTGACAGTCCCCAAAATGATGACATCATCGCTGAGGATCACAATGGTGTCCTAAGTAGAGCTATGAGTTGGATTTCTGGTGGCAGATGAGACACGCTGCAGGACTCAGATGGGAGAGACACATCCAGAGTCCGGCCGGGCCCCGGTTGGACTGAGCTGACAAGATTTCGGGGACGGCAGATGCGCCCAGCAGGACACGCCGAGACACGCGCGCGAACACACCAGATTGGGCTAGCGGTCCTTCCCGCCAAGGTGGGTCCGCACGCGGCGTGTGGAGGGCGACGGGAGCTTCCTGATTAATTGAAGACCACCGATTATCAGACGCAGGTCAAAATGGACGCCGTGCGACATTGTCGCAATGCGTCTTTCCCTTTATTTTGGGTTTGTTTTGATTCGATTGACTTTAGTTTCACGCTCCGCTTTGTCTAGTTCACTCTTGACGAAATAAGATCCTCCCTGCGATAGTATTGCCAAATGGTTCGTTAGCTTGCACGTTTATCAGGGGGGATCCACTTTTGGGTGGTATTTCGCCAAAAGAATGCAAAAAGCAACTCACCACCAGAACCAGAATCATGGGACCCTGGTAGATGTAGTCCGTGTAGACGCCCGTCCGCTTCCCAAACCAGCACCTGTCGACGCCAGCAGACAATACAGTCACCGGGGCAACCAACTCCACTGTCAAACAATGTTGACCAAGGTACAATAAAATAAAAGAAGTGTCACGGCTGTCCCATTGTGTGAAATGTCGGGTGTTGTGTGCGTGCCTTAAAGAGGCGTGGCCTAGTGAGTGACATCTGGGAAGTTACTGTCGAGTATGGCGCTGACATAACCTCGGCGGTGCCGTGGAAGAATTCCCAAATGTTCCCAGTGGTTAGTCCCGCGGGGAGCGTGCTAGTGTGCTAACACTTTGTGGCTAACACTTTGTGCTGATGGCGGATGGGATGCTCGCTCCAAGGATGGCCTAGTTGGGAGGGGGTGGGCCTAGTGGAGCCACGGAGGGGGGGTGCAAAGTCTTTGGAGTCGGGGAAGGGGGGTTCAGTGGGCAATTAAATGTGCTAGCACGCATCTGATCGCTCAGATGTTCCTGGAAAAATCCGCCACGGATCAGGAATCATCAGACCCGTCTAAGCGGAAGGAAAGGCGGAGTTAGGGTGAGGATTAGCACGCTAATTACAAGCACTTTCACTTCCCGCGCAGGATGAATGAAGTCTATTTGATGAAGTGTATCAGTCCGTGGGTGCCAAAGAGAAAAATGTGTGGCCTGGATGATTTGTGTGAAGGTTCGATGGCGAAACTGACTTCTCGTTGTCGTAGTAGAGTTTCCCGATGGCCCAGGCCACGATGATGGGGAACGGGATACCTGCACAACCGGAAAACACAAAGCGCACAGACATGACCATACACGGACAGCAACTTGTTTGCGTGCTCGGAATCCGAGCACACACACACTTGTGGAATTAGCCCGATGCTAATTCGCGTGAAAATTAGCTTGATTTCGTGTGATGCTCGACTGCTAGCTTGAAGTTTTGTTTCTGTTTTGCTTTTTTCAATTGCCTGCTTGTGCGGTGCCGCTGTACGGATGATTTTGTCAACTTTTTACACCCGTTCGCCGGTGTGCTTTTTCCACGCCGCGTTTGACCTCGTGACCCTCTTCTCACCCTCGGCCGCTTCTCACATCTCTCATCTTCCTTTCAAAACCTTTGCGCTATTTTTAGTCTGTTGTCCCATCGCCCAAAAACGTTCAGAATTCAGCTAGCGTGACCGCTCTGTTCTCATTTTGTGTTTTTCTGCGAGCTCGCGTGCGCGTGCGCGCGCGTCTGCGTACACCAGCCGATGCAGATGAACATCCACTTGCGCAGCTTGTCGGTGGAGTACGTGAGCACGATGGCGGTGTGGAGGTAGCATCCTTCGCCAAACATCCAGAAGAAGTTGGTGGAGTGGAAATAGTTAAAGGAAGCCGTCACCAGCCGACACCACACCTTCAAAATAAAACACACACGCACGCTTTTAAGTCACTGGACTGGTTTACGGCAAGCACGGCGGCTTGTGTGCTCAAGTGCCGCGTTTGGGTTGGAAAACTGACAGATGGTCTCAAGTGAACAGTTTTATTGAATCAGATTATTGATTTCCCGGGAGGCTCGACCAATTTATGGGTTCAACTGTTCAATTGATTTGACTCCATTCGTTTACAACCAGAGAGTGAACCAACTCATTAGTGGGAGGAATTAATTTGAAACAAGAGGAGACATTTTAATGGACCAATTTGGAGCGAAAAAGCTGATATCGACGCTTCTTGGTAATTTCCACCCCACTGTCAGATCTCATTGCCAGGCGATAGAAGTTTTCTCGGCGTCCAGATGTTGCCGGCGGGCGGGGTTGGACTCACCACGTTGCTCTCGTGCACCTCTGGGGTCATGGTGAGCTGCACCACGAACCACGTGGCGTTCCTCAGGATGAAAGCGCTGATCAGGTTCCAGTGGATGATGTTCCTCAGGCAGCGGATGCTCCTATCCAGACCGCCAGCAGAAAAAAAAACAATTGTCACGTTGTCGCAATAACATGTCTGCAGTTTATCTCTCCCAGAAAAGAATTGATAAGTATATTTTCGAATATCAAATCAAACCGGAGAAGCTTAACTCATTCACTCCCAAAGACGTTTTTAGACGTCTTTTCAGACAGAATTGGCTGGTACTGAATGAGTTAACTGGGGCTACACAGTGAAGGCCTCATCTATGTGGAAAAATGATCCCAGCAAAATGTGTGCTTGAAAATTCGGAATGGAGCACACCACAGCAGGGGGGGGGGGACGACGACCACATTTGCATATAAAACATGACGTGTCTCATTTGTGCTCTTGAAAGTGGCTGACAGCAAGCAGGAAGCGGCGCAGGCGAAAGGAACATTTTGTGACGCCACCCAGCGAAGGTCGCATTGAGCCCCCTGACGGGTGAAATACGCCGGTTGACCTTTCATGCTTGTCAGGACGAACAGGTGTGCTTGTTAGCGGGGCGGGAGCGGCTTGTTAGAGCTCAAGTGACTCAAAACACGCTAACAAGACGTGTTGTCTTGTTAGCGTGTTTTGAGGAAGAAAAGCTGCCGGTCAGATTCAAACCCAGAACCTTGAAATGCCGAGCGGGAATGTTGTCCGCTTTACCAATACACCATGTGAGGTGACGACCTGGCGTCTTGTGATCTTTTTGGAGCTCTTTTGCTCCATTTTGTTGAGTGCACCTCCCCAGGGGTGTACAGGCTGCCCCAACACGACTTGTGCATAAACGCGCTTCGTCTCCAGCTTTTTGCTTTTTCTCCTTCGCGCTTTTCGCACTCTCCCAAGTCTGCAAGTCAGCCCGAGATCGACCAGTGTCAACCCCACCCGTGACATAGTGTGTGTGTGTGTGTGTTGCCCATCCCTGAAGCTCCCCAGCCCCAGTTTCCCGCATGCCCCCCCACCCCATTACTGCTGGCACAGATGTTTGGATCGCCTTTTTCCACACGTATGGAGACGTGTCCTATTTGGCCGGGGATTGTCATTCCGTGACCAAATGGGGCTTTGCAATAAGATGTGGGAGGTGGTGAAGCAAAGGGAGGGAGTGGGGGGCAGCAGGAGGGGGGGGGGGGGGGTTGCGGTGCTCATGGCACTTACCTCAAACACAGGAAGAGGAAGAAAGCAACCAGCAGCGCCAACATGGAGATGACATGACCCAGGAAGTTGATGATCACCGCCATCTGGTAATGCATCTTGCCCTTTTTCTGGAAATGCCAGCAAACACCTTCATCATCATCATCATCATCATCATCGGAATTTTTTTATTTCTTTTTCTGGGCCAGTCGTGGAATCAATATTGGGCGTCCTGACATTCTGGCCCAGGATCCGCTGGGAAACGAGGACAAGCGGCAGAGCAACTGATTGGATGACGTCATTTTCTTTTTTTTTTCACCGCTTCCAGTGGCGATTTTTGAGGGAGCGAGCGGGCGGTCGGCCTGCATTTACGTAAGCCGCGCTGGTGTCTGCGTGGGGATTAAGACCTTTAATCCGCACATCAGCTCTCCCAATTCGACATACACACCTGCCAGCATGCTCCTGCGCAGGACACCCCACCTCAAAAGCCATTTCATTTGGAGTTCATTTCGTAAACAAAAACCTTTCGGTACTTCATCCGTTTTCCTTAACTACAAATAACCTTGCTCCTGATTCGCTCCTCAGTCACTACAAAGACATTTCGGAACTATCTGGGAAAGAGTAAATGATTGGAGAACATCCCAAAGCCGGGCTCGTGCGGAAGGCTATGCCCTGGCGACCAAATGTGATGGCGCCGCATCAGAAGCAAAATGTGGAGCGCGGCGGGGAAATCGTCTTTGGCAAACAATGAAAAGTCATTCAAGATGGTGACCTAGAAAAATTTTCAAAATGATTTGAGACTGGCTCACCTCCTGGTTCAGGATGGCCTTGCACATGGAATAGTTCCCCTTGGCGGCCCAGCTCCCATTGGACAGGCACTTCCTGTACACGCTGTCTACAATCACACACACACACACGCATTCCCGTCAGCACGCACATGCCACATCACTATATGCGACAAACTGCTCAAATTGATTTCCATAGGGTTAACAGATGATGGACAGGTAAGGAACGTCTCATGTCATGTGACCCGAGAGGGAAAGATGGGGACGACAGGCGTGACCGGCGCGTCCAGAGACCAAAAAGCCAGCAGGAAAAAAAAATGTTTGGAAGCATGTGAGTAGACAGCGTAGCCCGAGGGCGCCAAGGCGCTAATGTGCTCGCGGTGCGCTAAAAATAGTGACACGGCGCTGAATGGGGAAATGTCATCTGGCATCAAGATTAGCCGCATCACGCTCGAGTCCCCGTAGCCCAAACCGGTATGGGAACGCCGCGACCTTGCTCGAGACTCCTCTGCAGTGATTTGACGCCGTCTCAGTGATTCTATGCGACGTCTCCATCATGGACCTCCGTGTTTTGACTGGCCGCGTCGACTTGATGCCGTGAGCGGACGCCGACGGCTCCCGTCAGCGGTTTGACGCGGTGGCTTCTTCGCACGGATGGCTGCAGAGTCAATACGCAGCAACCTGAAGTTGAATCTTGCGAATGATCCTTTTTTTTTCGTACAAGCAAATTGAAGGCGTTGTCCCACGTCAGTGCAACACACGTCACACTCCCCTCATAAAGAACACCAAAAAAATAATAATACAAATGAGTCAAAGGTACAATGCCTTATCTATGGTCACTATCTGGTGGAAACCACAACGGAATATTAAGCAAGCTGCCATTTTGGGGATTTCCTTAAACTTGTCATTTTGACAGTGTGAGGATTTCAACTGACAGCAACAATCTGTCAAAAGGACGGCGTGACTCATTCCAGTGATTGGCCGACACAGCGACTCGATTTCCGCGAGTCAATGCAGCGACTCGATGCAGCGGCTTCATTCGATGACTTCGACGCTGGACTCAGCTGCGGCCGTGGCAAGTCGCCGCAGTGTCTCCGTGCAAATGTTTGAAGGCGTGCAAAAAGAGAGCGCAAGGCTGCGGGCGCTATGCGCGCTCACGGCGGTCTGAAAATAACAGCAGCACGGGCACCGAATGGGGGGGGGGGGGGGGGGGGGACATCCTTTCGTATCCAGATGAGCCGCATCGCTCAGGAGCTGCGCAAACCAGAAATCGGGCACGACGCCTTGACCTTCCTGACCGGGAAGCTCGCTTAAGATTCCTCCGCGGCGCTCAAGATGTCAGCGGCTGCCAAGCGAGCGTTCTGCCAAGAGTTCTATTAGCGTCATATTTCACCGCTCAACCGCCCAGCGTCGTTGATGGCGAGCAGGTGCCAAATCCAAGTGCGGGATGCGGAACATCCGACACGCCCGTCCGTCCTTCCTGTCCGCTAATTAAGGTTGCGGGAAAAGGATTTGAGCGCTTTGGTGGGATTGAGGCGTTTGGTTACCGTGGCGACCCCAAGGCTCCAGTTGCGCATAGGTGGAAAGGATCCGTGAGTGATTGACTGCACAGTGCTGTGTCACCGAGCAGCCGGTCCACGTACTGACTCCAATTAAGCAAGGACGTACAGTGATTCCGCTCAGTGACACAGTGACACTGTGTCGACACAGTGCAGCGGGTCCATGCGAGGACCCGTCTCAATCCCAATGCCGGCGCCTTGTGTTTGGATGCCGTGACATGCTCTCAATCACTCCCGAGTAGTGACTTGATGCAGTGACTCATCTTGACAATTCTCACATTGACTCACTGGAGCAAGCTGACGCAGTGAGTCAATGCAGTGCCTGACCGCATCGCAATTTTTGCACACAGTTTGGCTCGAGATGCACTGAACGATCCAGCAAATGGAGGACTTCTGATTGGATTGCGGTCACTTCTCCGGCGCAAGTCGATGCAGTGGCCGCCGCGGTGCATGAAGACAACACCGAAGCCAAGACTAAGAATTTCCACACGGCAGTGTAAAACAAAAGCCATAAACAAATTTTCTTGCCGCTTTGGACGCGGCCGACGGAGACAACCCAAACACGCAAAATTCATGTTTGCCTTTGGGACAAAACAAAGAAAGTGGAACATATTTCCACTGTACTGAAGGGAACTCTCTGAGTTTGTGTGTGTGTGTGTGTGTGTGTGTGTGTGTGTCAGTGTTCGTTGGATAACAATCCCCCAATCCCACTGCACGGAAGTGCTGCTGTGTAGCCTTGTTAGCTGGCGTACAATCCCCCTCCCCAGACAACACACACGCGCGCTCACACCTCCAGCTTGACTTCCACAAATCAACAGAGTGAGTCAGGGGGGGGGGGGGCAACAAGGGGGCTGCTGGTTGCTGAGGAAAAAGGGGAATGGGGCGGGGTTCGTCTGCGCATCCAGCAAGTCGCCTCTGGAGACCACCAAGTGAAAGCGGTGGGAGTCTGGGGGGGGGGGGGGGGGGGTCTTGGTTTGGCTGTTTGTCTTAAGTGTGCGGAGAATATTTGTCAGTGTGGTTCTCCATGTCCAGAGAGGATCTCGCTAGCGAGTGTGAATGAAAGAAAGAAAAAGTTTTGAAAAAATAGAAAGGATAAGAAACAAACGATGGTCCAGGATTTGTTGGAATCTAATTTGGGAAATCCAGCCTGATTCCAGCGAGATGATTCATGGCACATATTCAGCGCTCACAACGGGCAAGATATTTTTAGAAGGCAACGCTTTATTGGGGATCAGGTTTTCTTCTCCTACTCCTTGGGGTTTTCTCCTCCTCCTCCTCCTTCTTCTTCTTCTTCTTATTTTCCTTCTTCTCGTCTCCCTCATACTAATTCCCACTTTCAAAACATCCTTTTGTCTAAATCGGTAATGTTCAAGGTCACCCAACCACGATTTGACTTTGATGACTTTTTAAAAAATGTTTTCATGGTGACGGGAACTGTACCATGCCGACAAAATCATCCTGATTTCATCTTATGCAGATTCCCAATCACAAGCTTTCCAAACAAAGCATCTGGTCCGCAACATTCCAACAAGAAAGAACCGCAACTTTATGTGTGTGTGTGTGTGTGTGTGTGTGTGTGTGTGTGTGTGTGTGTGTGTGTGTGTGTGTGTGTGTGTGTGTGTGTGTGAGTGTGAGTGTTGGGGGGGTAGATTACAAGGTCACAAAATTGATAAACATTGACAGTGGCGCTCTATAAAAAGATGGCAAAGGAGTCATGTGACCTGGCCGCTGAGCTCATTAAATATTCAAGAAGGATGAATAATGAATTGGCATTTTAAAATAGAGCCGCTCAAGTATACTTTACAATCAATAACGTCCATAGGGTGACTCTGAATATTGCCCCAGTGTGACTTTTTGTTATCGTTCTAAAAGTTTGGATGACCTTGCTGGCAAACAACACCAACACGTAACGTTAGCCGCGCTTGTTAATATGAAAACCAGAAAAATTAGCCATGCTGGTGAATCCTTCCAACAGCCAAACTGGCAAACAATATTATCAACGCTGGTCAGCATGGCAACGGACTCGCGATAATGGCAAATTCAAATAACATTAGACACGCGAGCTAACACACTAACAAACACAATTAGCTACACATGAACATGCTAGCCTTGTTCTTGTCAAAAAATGTTAGCCGTTAGCCCCCCCCCCTGATCCCCCTACTTTGATGAGATTCACATTGATGTTGTTGTTTTTTTGTGTTTTTTTTAAATGTCAGCACGAGGCAAAGAAATAGCGACACTTAGGCTAATTAGCGGCCTTGTTTGTACACTCAGCTGCCAACATTCGTGAGGATGATGCCTTAAGGAGGAAAAAAATAAACAACAATGACAAAAAACCTGCGGGGGGCTATTGTGACATCATCACAAAATGATGACATCGGGACATACTGATGACATCATCACGTGTCCAAGCACGTGTCGCCACCTCCTCACCGCTACTTTCATATGTCCTCTTTTTGTTGTCTACTTTCCATGTCTGACTAATTTGAATGCTCATGCTAATTTTGGTAAACAATCGTGTGAGCCCGCGGGAGCCACGCCACGCCATTTTATGTTGTTTTTCCAAATTTTTCTCTGCTGCCACTGGCAAGATGGCACATTCAGGCCGTGAAAATGGCGTGCAGATGCTGGGCCAATTGTGTGCCGCTCTTTCGTAGATGCACGTCGATTTTGCAGATGGTAGCGTGTCGATGGCAAGTAGCTGGCATGATGCTATCGTGTAGAAGCAAATGGCGTGTTGCTTCTGTGCGGCTGAAGGAAGAGCGCGGCTGGCGAATAGTTGCGGCGGTCTTACTAGTGGTGTTGTATCGGACGCCGTAAAACATCTCGGGACACGGTCTGGACACAATGTGAGCGGCAGGGCTGCGGGGCCAGCAGGTGCCGATGCCGTCCAGCGATGCCTCGCAATATGCATCTTCCTCCTCTGCAACACGAGCGACACGCGAATTGGGCGTTAGCCGGCCTTAGCATGCACTTGTTGCGTGTCTTGTGTGTTGTTGTTGCCTCACCGGTCAACTGGACGCTGGCGTTGCTCAGCACCTGCGTCTCGTTCCAGGAGGACGCCAGCGATTGGACTGAAAACACAAGCAAGACATTACATCACATCAGCGTGCGGACACATCAGGTCCTTGATCTGCAGTTTAGGGTCCGTGTACTAACTAGTTCATTCACTATCCTCACTGGGAGAAAATTTTGCCCGCTAGTTGGACAATTGTCAGAAGCATTTTTCCCAATACAGTCATACCTCGGTTTTCGACCATAATCCGTTCCAGTGTGTGTGTGTGTGTGTGTGTGTGTATGTTTAAGGGCAACAGTAAGCGATGGTGACAGGGGTCCCCACGGCCACATGGGCACCACCACAGCAAGGAAGAAAACAGTCGTGTCCTCGGGCCTCGCCGTTCTTCCTCTGACAACTTGGGAGCCTTCGTAGCAGTGGGACCATACTCGAGGGGGCGGGGCACGTAGCCCGTGGGGAACGCCGCCTGGCTCCCGACACTTAAGCACTCTTTGAAACGTCAAAGCAATTCAAGTCACATCTTGATGACTACTAGTTATTTTTAACAACACGTCAGCTCGGCTGCTCATTAGGGCCTTGGTACGCACGTCGACATCGTTCATTAATGATGATGCCGACCAAATGATTCATTAATGATGATGATGATTGAGTCATTCAGAAATTTATTGACGGTAAGGAGCCATTCAAGGTTTAGCACGATCAGCACGGTGCCTCATTCACTGATGTTCTACAAGCAGACAGAAGCTTGTGACAAAGTACAAGATTAGGCTATGCTAATTAGCTCGCAACACACCAATGACTTCCAAGCTCACTCTCCCGTGTGTGTGTGTGTGTGCGCGCGTTATGAAAAGAGCATCCTGCCCTCCCCTGGCAGGAAGTAGATCTGACTTTTTCAGTGGACTTGCTTCTTCCAACGGTCTTCGAACCGGACTCCCTCAAAAGAGCATCAAACGGCTGCAGCTCGGGCACTGAACAGGTCATTTTACAGAATTCTACATCATAGACTTGAAAATTCTGCTCCTGCTCCAAGTAAAATCAGTCCAGAGTGGAAATTCCAGCCGCGTGTGCGTGTGTCGTCTTACCGGAGGAGGCATTGGCGGCCGCGCCGAGGATGGCGTCGCACGTCACATCGGCCCGAGAGGCCGACGGCAGGAAGACGCAGAGGGCGGCGCACATCTGCGGAAACACACGCAAAGGTTCACGCCTGTCACATGTCGTCACAGTGTCACCGCAGTGGCGGAAAGACGGGGCAAGCCAGGCCCCTCTGCTCAACCTAACACTTTGTCGTGCGCTGGCTGACTGCCATTCTCATTTGTTTTCTACAAAATTGTTTGCACAATTGTGTTGATTGATTCCAGTGCGTGGACGTTTGATTTTATTTTTTATGCAATCGGATTTCAGCCTGCTAAGTCAATCTGTTCTGCACACTTGGTAAAGTACACTGGGCTTCTCCACCTCTGTGGCACGCCACTGCCACTGTCACATACTGATGACATCATCAAAACACAAGGTCGTGGAACTGTCATGTGAACTCTTGACTTCACGTGTGGCGTATCAGCTCACGTGTCTCTCGTGTTGACCAAAATTTTACGCACACACACACTCACACACACACGCACACAAGGAGATCACAGCTGCGCCCGCGCTTTCATCTCGGATCGCTTTGGTGAAGCCTGCATGAGCGCACAGAAAACATTTTGCGGGGAAGATCCCAAGTGGAACCACACACCTAGAACATCCTGACTGGAACATTCCGACTCAAACATCCCGAGCGCATCTTCTCGACTGCAACGACGAACTAGAACATCCCAAATGGACTCAAAGACCCTGTCGAGAAGACCACAACAGCCTAACTGGAACATACCAAGTGGACACAAGGAACAGAACATCCCGGACTAGACCTTCCAATGCTTCCATCGCAATTGGAAAGTGCTCACCGGGACGTTTGAACCTCCTGAACCACCCGACAAAAAACCGACTGAGCATTGTGACCATCCTGACCATAGCTAGCCAACTTTGAGGATCCTTTGCTGTGGTGGTGGGAGCCACTCACTCATTGCCTCCTCCCCCAATCACGATACGTGCTTTTAGGCCATCGGCCACTTTGATAGTTCTGGAACAAACGAAACAAAATCATGAAGCGGTCAACATCCATCGACTTCCTCTGCAGCTATTTTTTGTAATGGTGGACTGTCTAGTTGACTCATTTGTCCAACCCAAAATATTTTGGGGCAACGTTATTTTCTCACGACCACCACATGCATTGTGGGATACACAGAAGCCAACCAGAAGAGTGACCTTCAACTGATTTCTACCAATGTTCCAGACCGATATCAGCGATACCGATACTGAATACCGATAGTACTGTTACCGTTGAAACACACTGACAGATCATTGTCAGCAAAGACCTTAGCCTTTCTTCCTTTGTGATGCACAGCATGACTCGCCCAACTGCCAAACGCTCACAATGCAGTGTCAACTCCTGGTGAACAGGACGGAGCCCATGCCAGATGTTTTTGACCTTAAGTATCGTTGGCTGGTATCAGCAGTCTTCGGTTGTACCCGATACATTGAGATAAGGCTGGTGGTATCCCTACTTGCCCAGCCCTACTCACTCGACATTCCAACCGATGCCCAAAACTGCCCATTGGCTGATGCTAAAGTTGTGATAATGCACAAAGAAAGTTGTTCTGTCAAGACAAAAAAGGACCAATGTTTCATTTGTTTTCTAACCACTCGACAATGTGTTGCTTTTCAATGTGTTGTTGGGTTTTGAAAAAAAATGGGAGCAAGTCAGAAGAAGAGAACTCACCTGGAGGGCAAACATTTTGCCCTCACATCCTTCTCAGAAGAAGAGGAGAGGAGGCAGAAAGGAGGAGAAGAAAAAGAAGGGAAGCTCTTGCGCTCATGGAGGAGCGGGTGTTGTGTCCACGAGGGGGAAGGAGGTGCAGGTGGAGTGTTGTTGTCTGCGGCCGGCCGGCGATTGAACGCTTCTCTCGCTCCTCTCCAACCCCCCTGTCCGTCCTCAAGCGAACCTCCTCGTCCTCGTCCCCGTCCTCCTTCTCCTCCTCCTTGTTCCTCTTCTTGTCCTTCTGCAGGCCCGACGACAAGTCCGCGGCGCGTCGGCTCATCCAGCTGGCGGTGACGCGCCGCGGACACGCGCGTCAACGCACCGCCCACCCGAGGCTAGACGACCTCGCGCGAAAGGTGAGAAGCCTGAGCGCGAGCCAAAGTTGTGCAGAGCTGCCGCTGGCCTGGTGGGAAAAACGAGAGACAGACCCGCACCACGTCCACGGTTAAGTCTTGCGCGGCGCGCGCACGTGTGACGTGTTTCCATTTGGACCGGTGCCAAAGTGGGAGGAGCCGAAGGGTGGCACCCGTACGCGTGCGTGCTTGCAAACGCAATGATACACGACTACAAAAAAAAAAGGTGATGACGTTAACAGTTCTCACTATCTGAGCGGCGAGATTCCGAGACGTCCAGCAACTTGAAAATGAACCACGGCACGAGTCAAAGAAGGCATGAATGATCGAGTGGAGGAGTGAACGAGTGAATGAATGAAGGAGTCAATGAAGGAGGGGAGCGAGCGTGTAGACCAGGGGCGGGCAACTCCTGTCCATGAGGGGCGCTACCCACCCTGTTTTAGATGATACCCTATTCCAAAACACCTCATTCAAAAATCAGGGAAACATTTCAGACATGGGGGGTGGCGGCCCTCGAGGACCGCACTTGTCGACCCCTGACTGAAGGGGCGACAGCATTCTGTCCATGAAAGACATGCAAACCTCATCCACATTTTTTGCCAATATTCAAACCAGTAAGCAAATCACCATCCATTTATTTAGATTTGTGCATTTTCTGAGCAACATCCTGAAGAAATGAAGCTAATGGTCGATTCTTAAACTAATGCTTAATTGTAGGCAGCAACTGATGGTCTGCAGAGATCGCCACCTGCAGGTTGGATGTGGGCATTTTGCGTCCGGCAACAAGCCACAAAGTCCATCCAAAATAAATGAGTGGGAAAACAAGCAAATGTGAGGGAGTCCTGCACGTCCACCGCAGCAGAGCAAACAGGAAGTTGCGGTCAAGTTTTAACTGTTCGCTTACGGCAAACAGCACAGCCGGTTCTGGTCCTGTTTTTAACTAGGGCAATCTTTGTGCTGCATTGAGGTGACAAGCAAGAAAGGTTGAAAGCTTGATTGTCTCAGAAATGAATAAAAAAAATGTTTGACATAACGCCGAAAGGAGGCCAAATGTTAAGGCGTAGGCAAAGGCTTGCTCCTGATTGGCGGCAGGTGTCAAACTGGACACATCCCGGTTCCTCATTGGTTGCTCGTGTCTGACTGGACAAAGCAGCTGTGTTTTCCTTTGCAGAGGTTGCATAACACGGATATTTTAATCAAGCTCCCTGCAGCTGGAAAGGGGACAATACTGAAATCCCCCTCACCCTCCCATCGCCACCCACGCTTACCGCCTCTCTTATCCCCCTCCTTGCATGGCCCCCGAATCGAAAAGACAATTTGTCTTCAATCAGCCAACATACACACTCACCGAGGCCTTAAATCCTCCCTTGTACGTATGTGTGCGCTTATCTTTGCTTTCCCCAAAATATATATAATAGTGGGAGTCTACCATGTCACAACCAAGAAGCTAACACAGAGAAGCTAACATGAAGCTAGCTATCAAGACGCTAACATAGAGACGCTAACATTCGGATAGGTTCCTATCATGAAGAAAAAAATATATATTTGAAGTTTTATTTAGATTTGAAGCACCGTTTTGTCCTCTGGTACTAACATTTGGAAGCTAACGTGGAAGCTAACATGAAACAAGCTAACAGGAAGCCATTGTGGGGTTTTTTTTTCCCCCCAAACGTGCTTCGAGTGCGATGCAAAGTTCCGCAAAGAGCGAGTGAGGACACTTTGATGTTTACGACTTTGTACAAAGTAATTGTAGAAAGTACTTTTGTGATTGAGTACTTTTTGAAAGTAGTTTGGAGGCTTAGGAAAAAAAAAAAAAAACTTCAAAGACTTTGTGAGCTCGTCAAGTTTTGACCCAGAAAACGAAGACAGTCACTTAGTCTAATGCTTTGTGTGTGTTGTGCGCGCGTGTGGTTGTGAGTGTGCATTTGGTTGTGTGTGTGTGTGTGCATGCTGGTCCTTGTTTTGTTTGCTCTGGGTGTGCGAATGTGCATGTGTGGGTGATGTGGATGTTGCATGCTTTGTGTGTGTGCGTGTGTATGTGTGTGTGCGTGCTGGGCCTTGATTAGCTAGATGTTGGGGAATGTGTGCACGTATGTTTCAGTGTGCATATTTTCTGTGCATGTAACAGATTTGCATGTGTGGGTGCGCGTTTTGTTTGTGTGAAAGTGTATTTGGATCACTCTGTTTGTGTGTGTGTGCATGTATGTGAATGTGCACGTGTGTGTGTGTGTGTATGAGAACATGACCTTGTGAGTGTGCGGGAGTCATGTGTGGTTTGTTTTTGTGTGATTGTGTCTTGTTTGTGTGCACGTGTTATATGTGTTTGCGTGTTTGCATATGCATGCCTAGTGTATATTTGCGTGCGTGTGTGTGTGTGTGTGTGTGTGTGTGCTGGCCGACGTCCCGCGAACCGTGTTTGCCGTGTTGGCCAACGACGTCAAGAAACTTGGCGCCACTTGAAGTTGCGATTCTTTTCCAAGATGTAAACAAAGGCTGCATTGGGACTCATTCCCGAATCGCGAAACACGATATCGGGATGATTATTATTATTATTATTATACAATGGACTTCATTGTTGACACTAGAGCTGAAACCATTAATCGAATACCCCCCCCAGCCCCACCCTCACTACTATATCGGGATTTTTATATCGTGCCATCATGTGAGGATGAGAAGTTCAGATAATGGATGAATGGATAAACTATAAAGTTGACCCTCCGGCTGAAACGAAGCGAATAGCCTCTAATTACTTGAGAGGGATTTGCTACGGAAAGGCAAATTCATTATGGAGTGCACAAAAAAGTGTATTTTGAAGACAAGCGATATCCAGTGGGGGTGTGGGGTGTGGGGGGGAGATGAGCCCTCAGCCTTGAGAAGATGAACTATCGATTTTGTGCCGCAGCGGCGTGAGGAAAACTTGTTGGCGCTTGTGCGATTATTTGGAGATTACATTTGTCACAGGCAGATGACAGCCCGTCTATCCTACCCCCCCCCCCACCCCACCCCCACGATAAGATCTATCATCGTTTACACACTGAAGACCGACGACATGCACGCCTGTCGGGGGCGGGGGGGGGGGGCGTATGAGAAACGAGCATCCGGTTCCTAACCAGCCAGACAAATCATCACGCCGCCGACTCACAGCTCCTCCCGCACCCGCAATCCATACTTGCAATGAACCATTGGACAAACACTGTCCTCTCACTGGACTGAGAAGATAAACACTTTCTTCTCATTGACAGCTCTCATGTTTGACTGCTTAAATGATCGCTTATCATCGGCTGCTCACATCTGCCTCGAACAACACTCAATGGCCGCGCCCAAGTGGCTCTCACTTCGACGCAGGCCATACGCGATGTATTGATCAAGTATTGATTCCAATATGACGTAAATATTTGTGTGTGTGTGTGTGTGTGTGTGTGTGTGATGTGAGCGAGCAGACAGTGGCGTGTGCAGAGGTGAAACCACAAGTGACGGTCAAACAGCGGTCGCCTTTTAATGACTGCTAAAAATAAAAGGCAGCCAGCAGGCGCGCGCGCGGCGCCGCGATACAAACGCATGAACCCAAACGTGAACCCGTCAACACACCAACAAAGAACGGAGCACACGCGTGTTCTTTCTCACAGCTATCGCCTGAAAGCAGATACCGCCTGAAATGTGAAGCGAACGTATTGATGCTAAAATGATGCACAAGGCCATATTTGAACAATTCGCCTGGAAACGCTAATATGAGGTGAACAGAGCTAAACTGTAGAAGCTAACATGATGCAAGCATGTAAAGCTAACCGATCACCAAACAGTGTGCAATCAATCAATCAAATGTGTACCTATTTTAGAAGTGATTCAGAAAGAAAGTGATTCAGTAATTGACGAAGAAAATAGTTAAGAAGAAAACGTTATCAAGTTACTTAATTAGAAAGACAGTGTTTCTCAAATAGTGGGGCGCGCCCCCCTGGGGGGCTCGAGGCTCCGTCAAGGGGGGCGCCTTTGACCTCGGGGAACATGCTTTTTTATTTTTTTACTGCCCGAGAATAAAGTGCAGTTGCACCTCCACTGCGTTAGGGGGCAGTAGCGCTCTCATTGGCAGAGTTTGCGCCAATGTAAGGGAGGAAATATGACGAGTCGGATGTAACGCTTGGCTCCACTGTGGCTACGGTGCCAGACGAGGAAAGATCGGTGTGCTTTTTCTGTGTCTAAAAATGTTGGTAGCGGACAGCATGAAGCCAAATAAATTAAGGTGTCACTTAAAGACATTACACCCCAATCACGCTGATAAGACGCTTGAGTTTTTTTCAGCGAAAACGTGCCGAATATTGCCAACAATTATGCCGCTTTGTGACTGCTACTTCAGTGAACTAAAATACAGGTCCTGGCTACACATTGAGCAGGAGCCAAGAGTTAGTTAGTCAAACTATTGTTTGTTGTAAGTTGGTCCATATTTCTTTTTTATTATCTTATACGTTAATAAGGATACAGTGTTATGCAAAGATGTACTTATAACAATTTTCAAGACAAATGATCCTATTTATAGACGTGCGGGTGGGGAGGGGGTGCGAGATGGTTTCCTCTTCCTAGCGGGGGGGGGGGGCATGACAGAAAATAATTGAGAACCACTGGTTTAAAGGCAAGGCGGTTTTATTTATCTAGTATTTTTCATGCAAAAGGCAACTCAATGTGCTTCACACAAAAAGCGGAGAGTTTGCTCTTGTTTTTGAGTACTCGGACCACTGAGCCCCGCCCCCTGAAGGTCTCATATGACTGAACGGACTTCAAAATAGCGTCCTAACCCGATCTGTTGAAATGACAACACTTCATGCGTGGTGCGCATGTTATCTGCCGTGTGTGCGCGAGGCTGGGCACGTTGACCTACATGTGAGGAGGGAGGCATTTGGTGGTCTTGACGTGCCCCACCCTGGTACACCCGCACATCCTCGAAGGCCTCCCTGGCACGTCATATCCCCCACCTCCGGTCGACCATCCCTTTTCTACGGCTGTTTTTTTTTTGGGGGGGGGGGGGGGGGCGCGCCTCTGCAACGCCAAACGAAGGCGAACCACGTGAGCGAACAGTTGCAGCCGACTGAGGAGGACTCAAGACTCGAAGGAGTGAGTGAGGAAGCCTCTGTTCTTGCTTTCGCCTACTTCCTGCTTGCAATTATAACCCCCCCCCCCCCCCCCCGCTCGTCCAAACTCGCAAGCCGCTTCTGCGCGTTTCAGACACCGAGGCACTTCCACGCCTCGCGTAAGACGTCAACGGCTGTCGTCACGAACACGCAAGGTGAAAGCTAAATTATTTAATTGGGCTCAAAATGCGAGAGCGTGACAAAAAGTCCAATTTCAGCCAGAACGAATAGTATCCGGTGCCTGGTGACGTCATAATGTTCCCCTTCAGAGCCAGGATGTTCCCCAGTTCGAGAATATTTACGATCCAAAAGTGTCCGCTATGTAGTCCGAGAACAACAACCACATCGTCATTGCGTTGCGCTAAAGACGGATGGAGCTGTCGAGTAGTATTTTGAAAAAAACTGTTGCAGTCAGTACCAAAAAGGAGTCTTTCACAGCCCTGTTGCTATGCTCCTTTGTTTGCCCTTTGCAAAATAAAATAAAGCAGGAGGAATCAAGCGTTTGCCTCTCCCTGCTTGCGTTTCCGCTGCTCTTGCTGGTTTGTGACTTGTGCTGACGTTGTGCTCCCGCTTGAGGGCGCGCCATGGCCCGCGGCAGAGGCGGCGAGAGCGACCGGAGCCTCGACGGCGCCGCCTAGCGTACAATGACCAGCGGGGCAAATGGACACGCTGACAGCGCGCACATCGACGGGATGGCCTCAGACGGGCCGGACGACGAAAGACGAGCCGCGGGGGGCCAAGCCCCGGACGGTGGCTGGGGCTGGGTTGTGCTGGTGGCCACCATGCTGGTTCTGGCGCTGACGCTGGCCTTCCCGTCCTGCGTGGGGATTTTCTACAACGACCTGCAGAGGGACTTCCACGCCTCCAACAGCCAAATTTCCTGGGTGCCCGCCATCATGACGGCCGTGCTCCATGCGGGAGGTCGCCCAAACCAGTCCATGTACCCAGTACACACCATTTCCATACATCGATAGGAGAGTAGTAATAGTATTTGGTCAAGGATGAGCCTCGTACTGAAAAAACGTAATGTCGTAGCAACAATATCGAGAATACCGTAGAACCGAAAGTAGTTGGAAGGTTCGTTTCTCCCAATCCAAATTGTCTTCTCGAAATTCCTCACTATCCGCGGCACGTCGGGTGATTCCTGTGAAAAAGTAAATTTACATAGAAATAAGACTTTACATCAACAACATAAATTATATATTCATAATTCGTTGTCAATGAATGTTGCCGCCAGTTACAACAGTATTTGTGTACAAAGTAGTCGTAGGAGAAGTCGATTAGTTGGAAGCAATCCAGGTCGGGGGTGAAAAAGGTAGATAGAGGGTAATGAAAGGTGGCGGCTAGTGCAAAGGTCTTCATGGAAAGGACAAATCATTTCAGCAGTTTTTTGTTTTGTTTTTCAGACCTGTGTATGTAACTGGTAACCAGCTCGTACTTTTCAAAATAAAGGCAAGCCCTGTCATATGGTTAGGGTACTTGAGATGGAGTGGGATCATTCAGATGGAGTACAATACCTCGAGTGGGATGTCACGTTTTGTTGTCGGTTTCTTTTCAGGCCCCGTGTGCAGCGTGTTGTTGGAGCGACTGGGATGCCGAGCGACCGTCATGTTGGGCGGAGTCCTGAGCGGGCTGGGCATGGCCGCCAGCTCCTTCACGCACTCCATTGGCCAGCTCTACGTCACGGCCGGCGTCATCACCGGTGAGCGCAACCAGAAATTTCGCAAATTAGCACAGGCTGAGGTTCCGGGTTTGAATCCGAGCTGGGGGATATTTTTTTTCTTTGCCTGCGCTTCCAGGGTTGGGTTTCTGCTTCAGCTACCAGCCGGCCGTGACCATGCTGGGTCAGTATTTTGTGCGACGCCGCGCCTTCGCCAATGCCGTCTCATCTACGGGTACGGCGCTGGGCTTGTGTACGCTTCCGGTGCTGGCCAACTTCCTGCACGGCGAGCTGGGTTGGAGGGGAAGCTTTCTGGTTTTGGGAGGCGTACTGCTCAACTGCTGCGTATGCGGCGCCGTGATGCGGCCTCTGGCGCAGACGCCGACGGAGACGCCGGCGGTGGGTCGCGAGCCGTCGCCCGAGTCGGGTTGCGTCGGGACGTCTAGGTGAGGGATTCTGTGTGCGCTGTCAAGACTCGCGCCATTTGAAAGCCGATTTTCATGCATTTCCCCCTGCCTTGGCACGCACCAGGATTCAAGCTTGTGTGAGCAAACACATGGCCCTGGACCAGCTGCTGCACAACCGGCGCTATCGCGTCTATGCTGTGGCCATCACGTGGACCATGCTGGGCTTTGTGGTGCCGCTGATCTACCTGGTGCCCTACGCCACCGACAACCACATAGAAGCGGGCCGGGCGGCGTTCCTGCTCTCCGTCCTGGGCCTGGTCAACATCGCCGTGCGACCGCCCGTCGGCGTGATCTTCAACCTGCCGTGGTTCCGCGGCCGCCACGTGTACGTGTTCTCTGGTGCGCTGCTGGTCAACGGGCTGAGCAACGCCGTGTGCTGCCTGGAGCCGACGTTCCCGGTGCTGCTGAGCTACGTGCTGCTCTACGGGCTCTCCATGAGCGTGGTGGGCTCCCTCATGTTCACTGTCCTGATGGATGTGGTTGACATGAGTCGCTTCGCCTCGGCGCTCGGCCTCCTCGCCATCATGGAGAGCGTCACGTTGCTGGTGGGACCTCCGCTGGCCGGTAAGCATGGCTCCAACAGTTCGGTGCGGCCCCGAATCACGTCACATGGCGAATGTGCCCCCATTTACCAGCGGTACCCGAGATGATTGCGGGAAACGCCGGTGTGCCCGCAGGAATCCTGGTGGACTCGACGGGGCAGTACTTCTACGTCTTCTTGGTCTGCAGTGCCATCGTGGCCTCGGGCGCCATCTTCCTGGTCGTCGCCTTTTGGTGGATGGATGCCGACGAGCGTGCCCGACATGGCGACCAAATAGCCAGACAAGAAGAAAGCTGCCATGACCCAGTTGTTTACTCTCTTGCCGTCTGCAGGCCGCCAGGTGGCGCTGTGACGTCAACAAAACAAGCCGATTTGTGCTTGTGATACTGTATCATAAACATTACAATAGGCAAGCTTCGACAGGCGTGTGATTATTTCCTTGGAAAACAAATAAAACAAAGTCTCGGCTGAGCTTTGTTGGGCAACTGAGATTACAATTATTTATTATTTTCATTGTATGATTTGGATCACATTTCTTTATTTAAAAATTGTCATTATAATCTTAATGTAAAGCATTTTATAGTCTTAGTAGTTTACTCTTATAAAATGATTGTTTTGATAATAGGGTTTTACTGTACAATTTTCGTTTATGTCATTATTTGAATGTTATAATAATCTTGTTAGCTTTGGTTATTTGATTCATAGTATTGTAATGCTATTACTGTACAGTCAAACCTCGATTTTGGAATGTCCATGTTCTCGACCAAATCGTTTTTCTACCAAAAATTTCGAGTTTTTTATGCCTCGGATTACGACCGAATATCGGTTCTCCAACAAACTGAGCGCACTTGAATGCGCCACTTGACTCCTCTCGGCTTCCTTACACGAGGAAGTGACAAGCGTCACTTCCTCGTGTCGTTTCCTCGTGCCGCTTTCAATTGTGAGCAGATGTGTTCAATAAACATTTTTATTTTTTTTAAAGAGCGTGGTTTCGGAACAATTCGGGTTTCGAACAGCATTCTGGAACGGATCATGGACGAAAAACCGAGGTTTGACTGTATTATCTTTTATCATCAATTGAGTGAGTGGGTTAGTTGAGAAGCTAAAAACTGCAAATGTTATAATTTTGTTTTAATCTTGTTTGAATGTTATTATAAATCTTATCAATTCAATATATTATTCATATTAAGTTTCGTTTACAGTATTTTCTCCTATCATTTCCTCGTTTTTAAATTCAAGAAGTCCGTTTTTCGTGACGTAATTCACGCTTGTTTCACTGCATGTTCTCAGTGCTTTTGAACATGACATCTTTCTCGGTTAAATTAACTTGAAATTACTATTATTATTTGTCAAATAATCAACTCTTGTTTTAAATTAGTGCCGGAAAACGCCGACTTCACCTGGAGCCACCACTTCCGCTAACTTTTTTTTTTCAACTTCCGCCCAGTGACTATTGCTTTCCTTTCGTTCGTTCAATTTGTTTGATTCGCCAAGATTAAATCTACAATATGCGAATATTAATCAGAAAAACAAGTTCTGCGTTGTAAATATTAACTAGAGATAAGATAAGAAATAAAATGTGGAGTCAAGGTCATTTGCGGCGAAAGTGAAAGTAGATTGAACACGGAAGGTGCTCCACGTTTGTCTCCATGTTTGGAAGGGTGAGTCCTAAACTTGTTTTGTGGCATTTATGATACGATTGTGTTGATAGGACAACTGTCATCGATAAGGATCTTTTCAAGTTTGTCATTCTGCGTTTGTTTGGTTTTTTTAACTCCAGAAATCCCAGTTCTGATCTACGTCGTTTCCCCCCTTCGCTTGTAGAAAAAAAGTGAAATATTCAAAACATATTTTGCTCTTTGTTGGGTTTTTTTTTCCCCTTTTGGGACTTATGTTACGTTTGTCCCCCCCACCATATGTTTTTCTCCCAGTTTTAACTTTCATTAATACCCTGTTAAAATGATTTCTTTTATAATAAATACGAAAAAAATTAACATTTTAAATGTCCAACTTTTAAAATAAGCCTCTCAACGGCATAATTGCTCATATGCATATCAAAGTCACATATTGATGCATTATTAAGCGAATGTTTGAGTGGATGCCTGTCTTGCAGGCTGCCCGATGTCAACAGTCATCCTTTCCGGTTTCTTGCTGCTGTGTGTGGACGCGTCTCTCACATGGACCTTGTGGAGCGGCCTGCTGCTGGTGCTCGGCCGCGGGGCCAGCGCGGCCGAGCAGTGGGCCGCCGCGGCGCTCAAGTGGGCGCTCCTTGACGTCATGACGCGTGCAGTGGCCCCCAAGAAGGAGCAGGTGGTACTACGCAGGCTTTGCGCACTGCTCGTTCTCCTGCCCTGCTTACTCCAAAGAGGCAGTGAGCTGTGGGGGGACCCTGACGCGCCCCCCGGGTTGTCCGGTCAGCTACAGATGTCGCTGTACTCGGCGTTGAGTTGCCTCTTTTGGGAAACGGCCTTCAGCGGTGGTGGCGGGTTCACGGAAGAGGGCAAGGTGGCACCGGACACTCGCCGTTTGCTCGCCAGGCTGCTTCAGCAATTCAGACCTGACTTCCTTTTGCTGACTGCGGGTTGCGGTTTTATCATCCTCACCGTAGCCTGTAAGTTTCATGATTCGTGTCTCCCATTAAATATTATTGCATCATTCTCATACATACATGATAGTTTGGGAAGCCCTTCTTCAAAATATCCACGTATTGCATCACTTGCCTTTTCTAAAATGTGTTGTTGTTGTTTGTGGACAGGTGACACATTGATCCCGATGTTCCAGGGCACGGTAATGGACGTGCTGCGAGGCGGAACGCTCGATTCCGGCTTCTACACTACGCTGAGAATCCTGGCGTGCTTCTTTGTGGGCAGGTAGCGCCGTCGCCAGGCAACAAAGTAGCCGACTCAGTAACAAGCTGACCTAATGGAGTGTCCCGGTTGCCCGCAGCTGCATTTTCTCTGGCCTGAGGTCAGGATCCTTCATGATCACGCATGCTCGACTCAATAAGCGTCTGAGGACGGCGGTGTTCTGCACGGTGCTGTCCCAGGACGTGCTCTTCTTCCAGGAGAACCAACCAGGTCAGCATGTTATGAAGTGCTGTGTAATGGATGTTTTTCCATCCATCCATCCATTAATTTTCTAATCGGCTTATCCTCACGAGGGTCGTGGGCGTGCTGGAGCCGATCCCAGCCGTCTTCGGACAGTCGGCGGGGTACACCCTCAACTGGTTGCCAGTCAATTCCAGATGATGTTTTTGTTATTTATTTTTGTTGTTGTTTTTTTTTTGTGACAGCAAGTCTTTGTTCCCGCCTGGACTCGGACGTGCACCAGCTGGGGCTGATGGTGTCGCTGAACTTCAATGCTGTGCTGCGCAGTTCGGTCAAGACCCTCCTGATGCTGGTGGCCATGTTGTATCAGTCGCGTCCGCTCACGGCGCTGGCGTGCGTCGAGATCCCGGTCTTGGCCGCGCTGCAGAGACAACAAGTCCGTTACCACAAGGTCAGCCTGGAGACGAGGATTGCATACTCGAGAAATAGGATGGAAAAAGATGAGGTGTGATTGATGAAGGAAAACCCTGACAGGAATTGAAGGAGCAGAAGCAGGACGGCCTGGCTCGCCTCAAAGAGCTCAGTCATCAATCGCTGGGCGGAATCCGCACGGTCCGAAGCTTCCGCGGCCAATCGGACGAAGCCCAAAGATTCCATCGAGAACTCCAATGCCTTCAAGAGATCAGAATACGAGCCAGGCGACACAAAGCCTTCTTCACCCTCTTGCGGAGGGTGAGGCATTCCCGCGCTCGCTTTGGCTGGCGACCTGTCTGCCCCCGTTTCTCACACACCGGAACGACCTCCCGTCCCGAATGTCATTCTAATTCCTTTCATTTGTCAGTTGGGCAGTTTGGTGACGAAAATTGCGATGCTGCTCGCGGCTCGCTCACTGGTGTCCGGCGGGCTGCTGAGTGTTGGGACCCTCCTGACTTTTCTCTTGTACCGGAAGCCCATGTCACACAACCTCAAGGTGAGTGACGCTCGCGGCCGGGAATAAACTATCGGAGGCTTGGTTCGCTCATTTTCGATCAGTGGTGCACTTTTTTTTTAATGGTGTATGTTTTATTTGCGGTTTACATTACCTGTCACTGTAACCATGGTAACAGGGTTCGACATCTGGACAGATGTCAGCTTTCTCTCAAGAGTAGAAGTTGGGTTTTTTTGACCAAGAGGATGAACTTACGGAATAAAAAAAAAAAAAAAAAACATATCCACCATGATAACCGGAGTTTCATTTTGTTCCATCGAGTCGATTGAAGTGTTTTGGTGAAAGGAATCCATCGTTGACTTGCTCCATCAGGAGATCTTCGTGTGCTGCGGCGACACATTAGCCACGGTGGGCATCATCTCCAAAGTCTTCAGCTACCTGGACCGGTCGCCCAAACGCCGAGCCGACGGCCACCTGGCGCCTGACGCGCTGCGGGGCGAGATCGTGTTCCAGAATGTCACCTTTGGCTACCCGTCCGCAGCGGGGGACGAACCGGCGCTGAAGGTGAGCTTGCGGCCTGACGAGTGCTGTTGTTGTTGTTGTTTGGCCGGCTCACGGACGTATGCGCTCAGGACGTGTCCATGGTGCTGGAGGCGGGAAAGGTGACCGCCCTGGTGGGCCCGTCGGGTAGCGGGAAGACTTCCTGTGTGGGACTCCTCAAGCGACTGTACGACCCTCAGAGGGGGGACATCCTGCTGGACGGCCAGCCGCTGCACGCGTACGACAACGCCTACCTGCATCGTAAGGTGAATGAAACATGAAACCATGCGCCATTCCGAGTTGCCTTCAACTTGGAATGTGGAATTCTTCGAAAGTCGCCCCGGGATAGGGGCGCCCTCTCCCCCCCAGATGAGAACCAATGCAACAGCAAACGGATGCTGGAGTGGTGGGAGCCCAGGGGAGCGCTGGTGTCATGTGTGCGCCCTTTCCGCAGGTGGTTTCGGTTCCCCAGAATCCGGTTCTTATGCGCGGCTCGCTGCGCTACAACGTGGAGTACGGCCTGGAGGACTGCGACTTCCGGCGGGTGCGAGAGGTGGCCGCCAAGATCAAAGCGGACCGGCTGCTGGCCAAGATGGAGGCCGACTACGACGCAGGTATCCCCCCCCCCCCCCCCCCCAAAAGGTGACCGCAGACTGAAAGCGCGGCATTTCGCTTCCTCGCTCACTTCCTGTACTTCCGCAGACGTGGGCGAGGGCGGCGCGCATCTGTCGGAGGGCGACAAGCAGAGCGTGGCGCTGTTGCGGGCCCTGGTGCGCCAACCTCGGGTCCTCCTCCTGGACGAGGCCACCAGCCAGATGGACGCCCACACGCAACACGCCGTCAGTGGCACGGCAACGCACGACACGCAGCGAGAACACTTAGAGCTAGCGCACGTGCAGCTAGGACATGCGCTACTCCGATACGTACATTACAACAAGGTTACCTTAGCTAGGATACGTGAAACAAGGACACATGGTACTGGGATACACAGACTAGGATACATACAACATGCTTTTAATTAGTTTGAGTGTCTGTTTGAGTTTTTTTCACTCTATGTGGAGTGCAAGAGTTAAAAAAAAAAAAAGTGTGTGTGTGTGTGTCCTGCAGGTCCTCGAGGAGGTGGTCCGTTGTGGATGCACTGTCCTGATGGTGGCGCACCGTCTGCGCAGCGTGGAACGAGCCGACCGCGTCATCTTCATGGAAAACGGCGTCGTGACGGAGGAGGGGACGCACGCGCAGCTGATGGCCATGGGGGGGCGCTACCAGGGACTCAGGCAGGAGCTTTCCGACCAGCGACCGTGACACCCATCTGTCAAGTGCGGCAAAAACGGGCTTTCGCAGCGATCAACAGTTTTGAATCTCCAATTAGTGCAATGAAAGTCGGGATGCCAAAAGAGAATTTTTGGCCTCGTCAAGAAAATCCCAAAATGCGGATGCCACAACACTCCGTTGCACGTCCGAGGTGAGCATCACAGTGCCGTCCACTATACCGGCCTGGATGAAGGACTTGGTTGTCTGCCTCCTCACACATACCAACTTTTATGACGACGCCGGATCACGGTTTGTCTCATTCCAACTGGTTTGCACGGGGCGTGGCTGCCCGCCCTTTTTTTTGTTGTTTTTTTGCATACTGCCTCGATTATTTTCATGTTTTTATTTGTTCTCATCGACGTCTAATAGTATCAAAGGCAGAATAAGATGAAAAGATGTGAAAGTGTTGGCTCTTGATTCCACTTTTAGAGAAATAAAAGAACCCGTGTGCCAAGGATCGACAAACGGGCCAAATTCCTTTTGAAACGGATTATTTTTTTTCTCTCACGACATTGGTGAAATGAGTGCGTCGCATAACTGGGGTGGATTTGGAGCGGAGAAATCTGCACGTGATCCGATCCCCCCCAACAAAACGGCTCCAGTGCGCCATCTGCAGGCCGCGCACGAGTGTAACACCGGATGTCTTGCTTCTCTGTCTCGTGTTTCTTTCTCTTTCTCCCCCCCCACTCTCTCTGTCTCTGTTCCTTGCAGGCAGCCAACATGATCAGTCACATCGCGTCCCGGATCTTTATCCTCGGCAATTCCGCCGCTCTACGCGCGGGGAAAACTCCACATGCACGCGCGTGGGGGCTTGCTGCCACCGGTCGGTGAGTTCCACTTGAAACTTTGAGCCTCCCAAGTAGACTTTCGGACGCATTGCACACCCCGCGCTCCACTCGACCTCACATCGCGTCACGCTTGCGTCACGAGTGACCATTCACGTGACAAGAGTATCCCCCACTTTTCAAAGGGACTTTTTTTTTAATGGAATGCAGTTGAAAAAGAGGCAAAAAAAGGAAGCACGCCCTGCAGCCCAGATACGGCCTCTTGTGTTGAGCGCCTGTGGAGTTCGGACTTCATATCTCAGATCAGGATATGAAGATAGAGAGCGGGTGGTGGTCACGTTCCTGTTTCCCTCTGCGCCCACATTCCAAAAGCTTCACGCAGGCGACCAATCCATTCTTTGTCCATGTGCGACCTGTCCGTTTTTGTCTACGCGGACCCTCAAATGGACTGGCGACCTGTCAATTGTCATGAGACCAGTCATTTTTTGGGTCTTTATGCTGCATGCCGTTGCAGTTGACGTAATCGGACTCTCTCCGGTTCAGCTGTGATACAAAAAAAAAAAGCGGCAGAACCTGAAATGTCAGCGCCAGCATCAATAGCACGCTGCAGCGGTCCAGCGCCAAGTATTTGCACTCACAATTTAAAGTTTTTTTTCATCTAAAGTATTGTTTTTCCGCGGGCGGGGGGGAGGGGCTTGTCCTGAATGTTTGCCAGCCTTTTTTAGGAAACATACATTCAATGGGCGTATGCGATAGGCGGGTTTTGGCTCTGGTCCTTGCATCTCGGCCGTCAACAAGTCGAGCGCAAACATGCAGAGTTGTGACGCGCTTGTGCTTGTTGCACTTGCAGCGGCGTGCACGTGGATGCGCCGCCAATCGTGCCCACGCTGACGACCAGCTACGCACACGGAACCTCGTCCTACTCGCTGCTCAACGCCACCGTGGGCGACACGCTGACTCGGGCGGCAGACGCATGGCCCGATCGAGAGGCGGCCGTCTTCGTGCGGGACGGCGTGCGCAAGACCTTCGCCAGCTTCCATCAAGACGTGAGTGCGCGCGCGCGCGCCCCCACGTGTCGACTGGCAGCTGTTTTCGAGCGCATCTTGACTACGGAAGCTCAAAAGAGTCAAAAGTTAAATGCCAAACGTCAAAATAATATTACGTTATTTTACAATGTCATGGGCATGTTTGTCTGTTTTTTTTAAATAGATTTTGTTTTCATTTTGTTTTAATTTAATTTCCTTTGGACTTCCGCGGCTGACAGCTTTCGCATCTTGACAGATAAGTTTTCAACACCATTTTTTTTTGGGTTTGTTTCTGTTTTTGTTGTGGCGTGCTAGCATGTGTGTGCGTTTTTCATGTTTGCATATGTGCGTCGCTTGTGTGTGACGTCACGACGGGCTCGTTTGAGGAGGTAGCATGTCCTTAGTTTTTTTTTTTGGCAGGCGTGAGTTCTGTGGCTCCTGCTGTTTCTTGCTGCACGTGTAGGTGGAGCGCGCCGCCGCAGGGTTGCTGGCTGTGGGCCTTCGTCCCGGGGAGCGTTTAGGCATGTGGGGGCCCAACACGTACGAGTGGATCCTGATGCAGTTCGCCACGGCCAAGGCGGGAATCATCATGGTGGGTGTCGGCCGCGTCGCCGCCTCGCTAACGTTCGCCCCGCTTGACGTTTCCTCTCTGTCGTGCAGGTGTCTCTCAACCCGGCCTATCAACTGGAGGAGGCCGAATTTGCCCTCCGAAAGGTGAGCCACGCCGCCGCAGGAAACGCGTTATCCGTGTGCTGATTTATTTGCACGTGTCTGCATTTGTTTGTGGGTGCGTGTAGGTGGGCTGCAAAGCAGTGGTGTGTCCGGAAGCGTTCAAGACGCAAAAGTACTGCGACATGCTGCGGCTTATCTGCCCCGAGATGGCGACGTCGCCCCCCGGAGACATTCGCAGCAGCCGGTACGAGCGATTGAGGGCGGGGGGGGGGGACATCCCGGGACCTTGCAAGCGATGACGGCGCGTGACTCCGCCCTCTCGGCAGACTTCCCGAGCTGCGCTGCGTGATCGTCCTGGACGGCCGCCATGCCGGAACCTTCCACTTGGACGAGGTGATGCAGGCGGGCGACGGTCGCTTCCAGCGTCAGCTGCACGAGCTCCAGAGTAAATTGTCCGGCGATGACCCCATCAACATCCTGTTCACCTCGGTAATTATTTTAAAATTTTAGTTATGAGTTATTTTCTTGTCGTGAATAATGATAAGCTTGGGGAGAACTCCATAAGTTTCTACTATACGCATGAAATAAAGCGTTTCAGCCAGCGAGTCAACTACTGTAAGCTGTGTAGTTGGCGGTAGGATTGGGGTTGGTGATTGATCTGATTGAGTGCTGGTTTGTTGGCAGGGAACGACGGGACATCCCAAAGGCGCCACGCTAACGCATTGCAACGTGCTGAACAACGCTTTCTTCGTGGGCAAGCGCGTCGGTTTCCACTGGCGGGTGAGACGCCGCCAAACCGCAAATCCCAACACCCGCTCTGCCGATCCCTCGGCTGACCATGCCGCGCTTTGTCGGGCCGCAGCCCGCCACGCGAGTCTGCCTCCCCGTCCCGCTCTACCACTGCTTCGGCTCCGTGGGCGGCAGCGTCTGTATGGCCGTCCACGGCATCTCGCTGGTTTTCCCTTCGCCCTGGTACAGCGGCAAAGACAATTTGGACGCCATGCAGAACGAGAAGTAAGACCAACTGCACCCTTTGTGACCAGTCCCTTGGCACTCTGGCATGGATTGGCATCACGGCGTCCTTTTGTCTTTCAGGTGTACATTTGTGTACGGGACGCCCACCATGTACGTGGACATGACCAGTCAGCCCGACGTGGACAAGTACGACCTATCGTCTGTGGTCGCAGGTAAGCTCAAGAACAGCACAAAACTGCTGAACAGCAGAGCAACATCCAGTGCAATAATTCATTTGGCTGCGCAACAAAATGATGAGGCCTTTGCGTGTGCGCAGGCATCATCGCGGGCTCGCCGTGCCCTCCTGAGCTGGTCAAGAGCGTCATCTCCACCTTAGGCATCAAGGAAATCATGGTGAGTGAGGGATGAGGGAGCTAGTGCCCACTTGCCCCCTTTTTTTTGGACTTCTCATCCATTATTTAATTGCTTAATCACTTGATATTACAGTACAGTATACATATATAAAGTTAGTGCATGTACTTTGTCATTTGTCCACTAGAGGGAGACAAATGACAGCAATTGCTGAATCAATTTCAAGTTGTTGTCCTTGTCAGACTTTTAGGATTTTTTTGCGGGGAGGGGTGTGGGGATATGTGGTCCGGCAGCAGTAATGACCAAAATGGGCAAAGGTGGTGAAACGTTTTCTTTTATTGAGGCATCGAGCACAAACGTGAAGCTCAGGCGGGATGATTGGGAAGGTGTTAGCGTGAGCAAACAAGCAGGCGGCGAGCGACGGGGTGTTGCCTGTGTTATTTGATGACTGGGCCCGCTGGGCCGAAGCCCACGGAAATGTTCAGTTGTGTGGCTGTCGAAAAGCAGGGGGGGGGGGGATTAATTTGTCGTTTCAAGCTGGTGCAGTCAAGTCATGATCCGATTAAGCAGACGTCAAAACATCAAAATATAGGGAAAAAAAATCTTGATGATTGTTTCGCAAAGTAAAAGCAGATCTTTGCATATGTTGGCTTGATATGCGGCCTTCTGCGGCTGGGGTAATTGGCGACTGAAGCGTGACTGGGGTGGAGTCATGCAACTGCCCCCCCCCACACCTTCTCCTTTCCGCCGCTCGCCCGTTCAGTGGCGTGCGGCCGTCTTGCTTCTTTTGGGCTTAAGCCGGCAGGCGGCGAAGGCGGCGCTGTCTCGGACCTGCTTGCCTCTCTGCGCCGGCGGCGAGGCACACGCGGCGTCCGTTCGCTTGCGGCTGTTGCCGTCCATCCACCTGCGGCCACACGTGTTGATTTCATCTTATTGACTTGTGAAATCTGCTTGTCACCGATTGTGAATGTCTTGGTTCCGGAGCACTTAGGAGGCATTGTGGTGAATTGAGAAAATGGCTCAAAGATGAGCGGGTTTTACCTGCGCAGCGGCGCCAGCTGGCAGGTGCAGCTCCAAGGATTGTTGGCCACGGTCAGATTGGCCACTCGAGACAAGTCCAGACTCTTGGGAAGCCAGCGCAGTTTGTTGTTGCTGACGTCCAGCGAGGTCAGCGCCGTCACACCCGCAAACGCTTCCTCCGACATCTGAAACGCCACCAAGGACAAAAACGTCACAAATGCAACCTTTCGGCATTTGCTACACGTTCTTCGAATATGTGCGCAGATGCCCTGAAAGTAAATTCTCTGAGCATTTATTGATTCCATTTCCTTGACATCCATCTTAAGGTGCAAGTTTGTCCTCATAGGCCATCTCGTAGAAAATGGCATGCCACTCGTGACATCATAAAATGATTTTTTTTATTGGCCTGAAGCTAGCGTAAGGGCGGCCCGCTCATTCTATTCGTGTGCTCAATGAGTACACGGAGGTCCCGCCAAAGCGCTCGCGCTGAAAGAGGCTTTCGCAAAAGCCTGGCAGAGGGCGTCGCAGGTCTTGGCGGGCGTGGGAAGCCCGCCGACTGCCTGAAAGGCTCCTCTCATCTTGTGTCAACATCCGCGCGCACGGACGGACGGACGCTAAAAGCTTCGTGCAGGTGCGACAGCTACTCGTTGGAAATTTCCACTTTGGGAGGGGGGGGGGGGACAACAACACCCCCCCCCCCCCCACACACACACTCTCCGCATACCCGAAACCACGCCCCCGCCCCGCCCCCTCCTGCCGCAGACGATCCATTTGGGAGACGCGCAAAGAGGCGTCTGTGCGCAGGCTATACATACAAACGCACTCTGTTTACCCGACTCGCCAAACTAACAATCGTTATGCAACCGCCCACTTCCTGTTTTGCGGCTTTGCACGGGCAACATTTTTCGCCGCTACGGCTTGACTCGCCCTCGTTCACACTTTGAACTCGCGCTTGCTAAAATGCTGTTCCAAGTGTCGTGTCATCAGAGGTCACCGACGCTAATTAGCGGGAGTCTGATGAGCCGTTTTGCAGGTTTCAGTCACGTGATGTTCACGCCGTTCGCAAGGCTGCGTTGGAGATTTTATTTTGGTTGACAGCGCAGTTGTTTTTTTTTCCAACGACAAATTTGCAAGCTTCACAAGGCTCCACTGTAGCAAAACGCGCGAGCGTGGCGCCAGTTGTGGCTCAATTTTTCCATCCAGTAGAAGCTCGCGGGTGGAGAGCGAGGCTCGCGACCCCCCCCCCCCCCGGCCCCCCTGCCACCCCCACCACTGACCTTTTCCAGGCCCATGCGGTCCATCTGCAGCTTCTCTATGTAGCGGCCAAAGCTGCTGAAAGCGCGCTCGGGGATACTCTTCATGGGGTTCTCGCCCAGCGCTAGCTCCTCCACCACACGCAGCTTGCTCATGGCGGCGGCGGGGTAGGCGGCCATCTTGTTACGGTCCAGGTGCAGCACGGCCAGGTTCTCCACGTCCTCCAGGGATCCGGCGTGGAGCGTGCTCATTTGGTTGCCGCTCAAGTGCAACCAGCGCAAGTCCTTGGCGCCGGCGAAGGTGCCGGGACGGAGCTGGCGCAGCTTGTTGTCATCCAGCCGCAGCACAAACAGGTTGACCAGAGGCGAGAAGATGCCTTTGGCCAGCTCGCTGATGCGGTTGTGGTCCAGGTGGAGGTAGGTGAGCCGGCTCAGGTCTCGGAAGGCGTCGGGCTGGATGCTGGTGATGTGGTTGTGCGACAGGTACAGGTACACCAGCTGGCTCAGGCCCTTGAAGGCGTTGGCGGCGATGTGGCGCAGCTGGCAGTGCTGCATGTGCAGCGACACAAGGCCGCCGCTGTCGGCGAAGGCGGCGGCCGGAACGCCGCCCAGCGGGTTCCGCTGCAGGTTGAGCAGCCGCGTGGACGCCGACACCTGCGGGATCTTCTTGAGGCCCACGCCGTCGCAGATGACGTGCTGCAGGTCGCCGTGGCAGTGGCAGGGGGTCGGGCACTGGCCGGGCGCTCCCCCGGCCATCAGTACGCTCGCCAGCAGCAGCAGCAGGCAGCTCACGCGCCGCATGTCGTCCTCGCCTCGCGCGCACTGAGCAGCCTGACGCTCGGCGCGCCGTCAAAAGGCGAGTGGGCGGCGACCCCTCTCCCGGGGGGGGCCGACCCGCTCGGCAGAACACTCGCCCCCATTGAGCTGAGCGGCTGCCGCGAGGGAAAGAGGGAAAAAAAAAAATAGTCTTCCATCCGCATGAGGAGGAAGTTTGTGTGCTGCCGGCTAAGCTTTTGAGCTTTACTGCCTGCGCGTGTTCCGATGAACATTCCTTCGGGAAAACGGGACGCTTGCGTAAGGAATGTGCCGCTCACTCGACACTTCTCCCACGCCGTCGGGAACGCCGCCGCCGCCTCTGATGTGTCCGCTGAAAGCTTTGCAAAAGGGTCCGTGCGGCTAATTGGTCCCGCGCTAACGTGTGACCTGTGATTGACAGATCGGATACGGCACCACGGAGAACAGTCCCGTCACCTTTTGCGGCTCGCCGTTGGACAACATGGAGAGGAAGTCGCAGACGGTTGGATACATCATGGACCACACGGAGGTGCCCCGCAGCCCCCCACCCTTCACCTTATCTGCTCGAAGGACTCACCCGCCCGACCGAGTCCACTGTCGCTAGTTACCTGACACCTCGCACACCTCCGCTAACATGGCCACCTGTTACAGATCATGCATCACCCGCCCGTCACCAGTGGTGTGCAGTCAGGTGAGGCAGGTGAGGCTGTGCCTCCCCTGTCATCACAAGTATTAATATTTGACCGCTGGATTATGATTTTGGTGTCGTTCTTCATCTATTTGAGACCATTTTATCGTAAAATTAGCCGTGCGATGCTACAAGCTGTCATTTCTCGCCCTGAAAATGGAGGATTTAATTTCAGTCAGTGCACGTCACTGCCCGTCACCTATCACAAGTTACCATTCACCCGTCACTGACTGGTAGCTGTCAATCAGGCGAAACGTGGAAGCGGCGGGTTAAGCAAACGTGACTGGAAAGGTGTGAGTGAAGCTAGAGGTGGCTTGCGTGTCCCGCAGGCCAAAATCGTGCACCCGTCGAGCGGCCAGCAGGTTCCGTTGGGTTCCTCCGGCGAGATCCTCATCCGAGGCTACTGTGTCATGTTGGGCTACTGGAACGACCCGGAAAAGACCCGCGAGTGCATCGGGGATGATGGCTGGTACAAGACCGGGTGAGTCGACCTCACATTTACTTCACCCTTAGCGCTCTCACACAACACGGTAAAGCTCAAGAGTTTGGACGGCGTTTTCGCAGTGTATGTGTGAGAGCGTTTCAATAGCGTGTGGATCTGTCGCGGGTGTGAGAGCATTTCAGTAATGAGCGTCAGTGTGTGTTTCACGAGTGTGTATCAGGGAGCGCTTTTATTCGGGTAGCATATGCGTGACAGCGTTTCAGTTGCGACTGTGAGAGTGTTGCACTCATCCAGTGGACCTTCACGCTCTCTCAAAACAGTGAAATGCTTGAAAAGTTCAGTTGTACGTGTGAGAAGGTTTTAGTGCCGTGCGAGCGTTCCAGTCAAGAGTTATGACGGCTTCTCGTGCGAGTGTGGTGAGCGCGGTGTGCTCATCGTGTGCGTTTGTTTTCGCTCAGAGACATCGGCAGCTTGGACGAGTTCGGCTACTGTCGCATCGAAGGTCGCATCAAGGACCTCATCATCCGAGGAGGCGAAAACATTTACCCCGCCGAGATCGAGCAGTTCCTCCACACGCACCCCAAAATCAAAGAAGTGCAGGTGAGGTCACGCACGCACGCACGCGTCGCCTCGGCAACAGACGACTGAAAGGCTCTCACACACCAACTAAACATTCTCAACCGACACAACTGAAATGCTTTCACACTCTCTCCTGAAATCTTCTCACGCACAAAACATTGAAACGCTCCCGCTGCGCGGCAGGTGGTGGGCGTGACGGACGCCCGCATGGGCGAGGAGATTTGCGCGTGCATTACAGTGAAGGACGAGGAGGAGCTGACCGAGGACGATGTCAAGACTTTCTGCAGAGGGAAGGTCAGTTTCACTGCCATGTACCGTCACACTGCATTCATAAAATGGATTGACGCTCTATATTCTGTATGGAGTAGCGTCCAATCATATTGCAAGCAGTGGGCTTCAAAATCACAGCTCAACTGCTCTCTCAGATCGTCAGTATGGCTCTCATAGTAGTTGTTCTATGCAGAGGAGAAAGATAATATGACTCAAGTGAAAGCAAAAATATTGGCCGAACCAAAACTTGTATCACTAGCTAGCTTGCGTTAGCATAGCACCGAGCGCATTAGGTAGCTGGCGTGTCGGGCGTCCAGTCGTCGTCGTGTGGCGTGATGTCGCGCGTCTTTGTCTGTGTCCAGATTTCTCACTTCAAGATTCCTCGCTACGTCGTGTTCGTCAGCAGATTTCCGCTCACCGTCACCGGAAAGGTAAGACTGACGCCTCCGTGACAACCGCGACCGAATCGTCGCAAGGGACACGAGCAAACCCGTGTGAGGAAGGGGGAACTAGAAAAGCAAAGTAGGACGCAAGGAAGGCTGCTTCCCTGTTTCAGGTCCAGAAGCACAAACTGCGCCGGGAGATGGAGGAGCAGCTGGGACTTGCCAAGGCCTCGTGAGCCTCGCCCACGTCAGCCATTTTGAAACGGGACATTAGTCTGTTGGCTCTCTACCATCTTTGCCATCAAGAGCAATAAATGGGAACGTCAAACATCCTCAAGGTCGCCCCAGTCTTGATTTCAACGCCCATCCGTAATCTCACCCGTCACCTGCCACCAGTGCCTAACAATGATTACTAGTTAGCTGCCATCATAGTTGGTTGCCAGCAGTCCTCACCTGTCACCACTAACCCGTCTACCTTCACCAGTCACCTGTCACTAATCAGCTATCATGTATTTCCGGTCAATAGTTAGGCTCACCTCCCTGTGATCGATCGCCAGTCAGCTGTCACTCGTTAGCTACCACCTGTCAAGATGCTGAGGAAGGACGTGACTCTTTGAGATGCTTGTGTCAGGATAGAAGACATGAAGTCGCTTGTGTGCTGTCCTATCAAAATAAAGCTTTAATACTGTTAGGGTGAAGATGAGCCCCGATCCAATCAGCTTCTTCACAAAAGAAAAAAAAAAATGTCGTAAACGTCCCGGGAATGTGGATTATTGACAGAAAGGAGACGTAAAAAAAAAGACCAGATGAAAACGGCTTCCAAAATGGAAAGTTTGCAGAAGAAAGAAACCAAAGCAGTTCCTGATCCCGTCCGTGCCTTCACAATCAAAGCGGCGGTTAGAAAATGCCGTACGTGTCGCCGTGTCGCGTGGCCACGGCGAAGGCGGGGTAGGCCTCGTAGGCGGCGTACGCCGCCACCCCCGCCAACCCATCCTGCTTCAGTGGGGACCCCACGCCCCCTGGCGCCGGGGCAGCCAAAGCGTAACCTGGAAGGCACCAAGCGCACCTTCACTTCTTGTCGCGGGCTCGACCGCCGCGTGCGCATGGCGCGGGCTACGGACCTTCACATACCTGGGAAGGCCACCGCCGCAAGGGTAGCGTCTGGGGCGGGGCTAGCACCCTCCGTGGGTACCCCCAGGGTGTGCAGCGTGTGCTCGGCTGCGTGCACCTTGGCTTCGTCCATGGCGGCGCTCAGCTTGCTTGGGGTGAACGGGAGCCTGCGGGCGGACGAGAGATTGTGATCCCATTCGGGAAACCTCCGAAATATTTTTCGCCAAGGGCGAGATGGCGCTTACACGTACACGTTGGGGTTCTGCGTGGCCAGGGCGGGGATGGTGACTTTGTAGAGGAAGAGTTGGCGCTGGTCGGGTCCGATGGCCGAGTGCAGTTGGTACACCGGCGCCCCCCAGCTGTTTTTCTCGCACAACTCCTCCAAAACCTGCACACGTGCACACTTGCGGTGAGTGTGTGTGTGTGTGTGTTTGTTTGTGTGTGTTTGTGAGACGCAGGAACTGTACAAGGTCGCTTTACCTGCGGCGCCGGCTTGAGCGCGGCGGCCTTGAGGCTGACGGCGGCCGGCGTCATGGGCGTCAACTCCATGCCGGGCAGAAGGTCGTACAGCTTGTCATCGGACCGCTTGTGGGCGGCGCCTGGGCGGCACGCGCCAATGCCGACGCCCCCCGCCGCGTACGTAAGGTAACCCCGCCCGCCCAGCCCGCGCACCCCCGCAGCCCCTACAGGCATACTCATGTAAACTTCTACAGGAGAAACCAATCACATCAGTTCCAATCAGCCGCAATCACACACACACACACACACACAGACACACACATACACACACATGGACAGACAGACGGACAGACAGCCTTCCCAGCATTCCCGTTGATTGTAAACTTCTACTGGACGTGGCAACATCAGCCCAGGCGGAATCTTTCCTGATCCGCCAGCTCTTTGCGTACGACATGCTATTTGAACATCGCAGATGTAACGGCCAATCAAAAATGGGCATGCCCTTTAAAAATTAATAAAAAATATTAGGGCCTCATTAGTTCGTGTTTAAACAACACATTCACAGAACACAGACCCCAAATTTGGTTGTCACCAGCATGTTTGGTAGCTTAGCACGTTAACATAACACCGATCATGGGAGTGTTAGCCTAGCATCGAGTCGCCTCACGTCGCAACGAGCATGTGTCCCACGTCCAGTAGTTGTTCTTTGATTGACAATGGAAAATATTAAGCGTAAAGGCGGCCTCTGACCTCGAACAGAGGGCGTCCTGATCACACCGCGACCTGCGACGTGGCCTTTGGCGGGCGGGAAGCGGAAGTGGGCTGGGGCGGCGGCGGCGGCAGCCGCGTAGGCGTGCGGGGCGTAAAACACTGGGGCCCCAAGATATGCCACTGTGGGGTCATACACCTGAGAGGGTGGGGGGGGGGGGGTGGAGGACCTTGGAACTTAACGCAGTGGATGTGAAAAGCGGCAAAAGTGCCTACAGAGTCACAAGATCCGACACACCAAAATTCAAAATGGATGAAAAGTCAAAGCCCAAAAGTCCAATAGCCCTTAAATCAAGCCCCTGAAAGGAGGCCAGATTGGGACCCCCCCCCCAAAAGCTTCTAAATGTGAGGCGGATGTGCCCGATCACCCGATCCAAAGTGGCCATTTGCGTTTGTCACCTGTCCGAGGGTGAGGGCGGCGTAGTCGTCCTGCAGCAGCGAGCTCCCTCTCCCTCCTCGCCCTCCTCGACCTCCCGTCCCTCGCGTGTAGCGCACATAGCTGTCCTTGTCCACCGGCTTGGCCAGCGTCACCTCCATCGCCGAGCCGTCCAACACCTGCGCACGTGTATGCCTGAGTGAGTCGTGTGGGTGCGTACGTGTGTTGTCTGCGTGCGCACGTGACCTTCCCGTTGAGGGCCTTCATGGCGTTGACGGCGTCGTCGCGGTGCGCGAAGTGGACGAAGGCGTAGTCTCGGATCTTCTTCACTCGCTCCACCGCACCTGCAGCGAAAGCGCCCGTCAGCGCCTGCTCGCCGAGGCGACGGCGGCGAGGCAACAACGCCGACCACCTGCTTTGATGGCGTTGAACTCCTTGAGAATGTTCTCCTCGCTGGTGTGCAGCATGAGATTCCTGACGTAGAGAATCTTGACGGAGGCCATGGTGTCCTCGTCCACTTCCACCTCAGGCTCGGCCCAGTCCACCGCGATGGCGTGACCCCACAGCTGGATGCGGCCTGAGGGGGAACGAGGGATGTGACGCCAGTGGCAACCGAGCGGGAGGCGGGAGGCGGCAGCGGCGCGTTACCCGGCAACAGCTTGCGTCGCGCCATGGCCGCCGCACGGTGGCTGTCGTACTCCACAAAGGCGAACCCCCGGTTTTTGGATTTGTCCGCCGCGCTGGGATAGACGATGACGTCCACCGCTCCTTCCGTCACCTTGCGCATCTCGGCCAGGATCTCCTCCCGCATTTTGCTCTTGGGGATGCCGCCCACGAACAGTCGGCAGTTGTCCACACTGGGGCACACGCCCAGCAGGCGACCGCTCCTGGCACGCCAGCGAGTCCCGGTGAGATGCGCGACCGACGGACGCCTCCGGCATCGGGGGCCGGCTCACCTGATCTCGTAGTTGTTGAGCTGCTTGGTGGCCGCTCGGGCTTCCTGTTTGTTGGCGAAGGTGACGAAAGCGTAGCCGCGGTTGTTGCCGTTGAAGTCCATCATCATCCTCACTTCGAAGATCCGACCGAACTCACGTGAAAACATCAAAACCATCGTTAGCTGGACAATAGAGCGCGTTGGCGCTACGTACGCTCACACCCGCGCCTTGCTATGCTGTGCCCCACGTAAGATGGCGCTGTTGTCACCTTCTCGCAGAGTGGCACCAGCTCATCCTCAAAGAGATCCCGCGGGAGTTTCCCCACAAAGATTTCGCTTCCTCTTTCTGGCGGAGGCCCGTCCCAGCCGGGCGGGGGGCCGCCATATCGCCGCTGGCCGTTCTCCTGCCACACGTTGGAATCCGTTAGCATGTTAGTGGCTTCGAGACCCCTCGCTGGCCATGGACACACCCACTTTACCTGCTGGAGCTGGTACCCCGTCCTCTGCACCAGTGCCCTTAGCCCCGCCTCCTTCTGTGCTCCCACTAGTCCCTCGCTTCCTGCCTTCTGATTGGTTTCCATTGGGTTTGATTGACAGCTTGACAAATCAAGGAAATTAGCAAAGCTCACTGCAGGACGAAGACCAGGAGTAAGAGGGGGAAAATGAGGTTAGCTAGCTTGTGTGTGTGTGTGTGTGTGTGTGTGTGTATACACGTGACGTGTGTTGTGCCAAGGGTCATGAGAGGGAACAGGTCACGTCACCTTGTGATGACCAATCAGTTGCATTTGTCGCGGAGGCGTCACGTCACTCGCTTGTTTTGGGGTTTGTTTGAAATTACGACAAAGTCAGCTATTATTACAAAGTTTGGATTCTTTCTCATCAATTACAGTAATGATAAATCATAATAGCAATGTTGATTTCTGCTGCGCATTTCAATGGACTTGGTAGATCTTTTTTGTGTGTTTTTAAACGATTTGCTTAGCTGTAAAAAGTGTAAGTAAAATAAAGTTTTTTTTTAATCATTGTGATGACGATCGCAGCCCAGATGACGTTTGAATTGTCCACACGAAAAAAGCAGACTTAGCATGGTAGCACTTTGCCGCTGCACACACTTGTTCCGCCGCCTCTGTTTGCCTTCACCCGACTAAATGATGCGTTTCAATCCATTCCATCAATTTCAGCGTAAGCTCATGTAGACATTTTCAACGTTGGCGTTTTGCGACTATCGCTTATTTTCTATTTGCGGAGAGAGAAAAAAAAAACCACACACACACACACAAAAACCTACCTGAGCAATTTCAGAGATCACCTCCCTCCGATCAGACCTGTGTCATTCTGACCACTGTGTGTGTGTGTGTGTGTGTTAGTGTGTGTGTGCGTAAGCGTGTCATTCTGTGTGTGTGTCTGTGTGTGATCGCATCATATCAAACTCCAAAGGTTCACTTTCTTGGTGTTAGCTTTACAAGGGTTCATTAATGTTTAACCTGCTGCTATCTGTGTGCTCACACGCACTCTCACACACACACACACACACACACACACACATGAACTTTCCGAGAGGCTGAAATTCGCTCCGTGCCGAGGATGGCCGAATCGATACCAAAATATCGATATTTCGATCCAGAGTGCTCAATTTTTTAAGTGTCGATCCTCCAGCCAAAGTATTGATATCGAATGCGCCGTCTACGACAGGACTGTCAAAATATTGATCATTGGTGATCATTCCACCAACGGGATAACTAATACCGTAATTTCCGGACTATAAGCCGCGACTTTTGTCACACGCTTTCAACTCTGCGGCTTATATGAAGACTTTTTTTAATGGCCGCCTGTGTACCGTCTTTCTTTGTAAATATCTCATGTAACAATATGGGCACCTGCGGCTTATAGGCAGGTGCGGCTTATGTGTGTACAAAATGTTGTTTTTTTTCTTTAAAAATGTAGTGGTGCGGCTTATAATCGGGTGCGGTCTATAGTCCAGAAATTACGGTAAATCAATCGCTACTCACAAATGCTCAATGAAAACAACAACAGTGCTCACATGCAGTCGGGGGGGTGGGGGGGTGTTATGTGCCCGCCCTGTGTGGTCTTCTTTTAGCTCAGGAACCTCTTGGGAATGTTTGCGAGCTAAATTTATTCCCGAGTCGGTCGTGCGGGGCGACACTGCGGCTGACGGGACATCTCCGGTGTCCTTGGGGTGAAGCGGACCGAGTGAGAGGAAGTTGAGCGCTTTAACAAGAGGATTCCCTCTTTTAGGGGCATGAGACAGGAAGTTTGGGTCATTTAACAGGAAGTTGGACCGGACGAAATGATGCGTGATTTGTTTGAGTTGCGGGGTCGACGTCCCGCCGTCTCCTTCTCTGTGAGGACTTGCGGGACCTTCCCGTTTTTCCGCGTGGTCAAATGCTACAGGTACCGCGGGAATGCACCCAATGACCTCCTCCGGCCCGCCAAAACCTCTTTGATTTTTTCCTGTCTTTGTCAGTTCCGAGGAAGACCAAAGTGTGTCCTCGTCCCGCCTGCAGCTCAGCGACTTTCATGTCCTCCAGACGCTCGGAGTCGGAGGATTTGGACGCGTTCATCTGGTACGACCAATCGGCGAAGCTCGGTGGATTTTGTTTCTTCTTTTTTTATGGGCGTGGCCTACAGGTGCAGCTGAAGAGCGAGCGGACGAGGACGTTCGCCATGAAAGTCGTGAAGAAACGTCATCTGACTTCTGCGGGGCAGAAGGACCAGGTGCGCTCGGAGAAGGTCATCATGAGCCGGACGCGCTGCCGCTTTGTGGTCAGGTAACGCCGCAGGAGCTCCTACAAAATAAAAGGGGAACCCTCCTTGCCAAATTGAAGCAAATCTTGCCCGTGTGTGCAGGTTGTACCGTACCTTTAAGGACAGCAAATACGTGTACATGCTGATGGAGGCGTGTCTTGGCGGCGAGCTGTGGACGCTCCTCAGGAACAGGCGAGGACCGCCGTCAGGCGCCCCTTTCGTCTCCCATTTCTTGTCTACGGCCCGCTCCTCTTCCTCTTCCCCTTCCTCCTTTGGAATGTTGTTGTCGTTGTTGCGTCAGGGGTTGTTTCGAAGACGCCAGCGGTCGCTTCTACGTGGCATGCGTGCTGCAGGCCTTGTCCTACCTTCACGCCCGGGGGATCATCTACAGGGACGTCAAGCCCGAAAACGTCCTCCTGGACGCTCGCGGTTACGCCAAGCTGGTGTGCGCGCATGCTTGTGACATCATCATCAGGTCGGGTTACGTGTCTGACCGACAATGGCGCCCGCGCAGGTGGACTTTGGTTTCGCCAAGAAGATCGGCGTCGGAAAGAGGAGGAAGGCGAAGGCGGACGAGATGGACAAGACGTGGACCTTCTGCGGCACTCCCGAGTACATGGCCCCCGAGGTCATCCTCAACAAAGGTCACTGCGCCTCCGCTGACCTTTGGGCCCTTGGCGTCTTCACGTTTGAACTTCTGACCGGCAGGTAGGAACTTTTTCTGGTTCTTCTCTTCGTCTCCTGCACCTCTTTCACCTTTTCCCCTCCTTTTCCTTACATTGCGTCCGCCGTCCTCGCGGCATCCAGTCCTCCGTTCTGCGGAGCGGACTCGGCGCAGACGTACGCCGCGGTGCTCCGGGGGGTGGACACGCTGGAGTTCCCCCGGAAAGTGAGCCTGACCGCCGCCGATCTCATCAGGAAGTTGTGCAGGTGGGCTCGGACGGGCGTCGTGCTCACGTCACGTCACGCTTGAAGCCTCAACGATAGTCTCCGCCCACAGGGACGAGCCAACGGAGAGACTGGGCGCACTGAAGAATGGCGAGGACATCCAAAATCACCGGTGAGGACAACGCGCAATGCTTTGTTGTCTTTCTTCTCATCCGCAATGGATCTACAGGTGGTTTGAGGGCTTCGATTGGGAAGGCCTGGGAAAGGAACGCTGACTCCGCCCATCGTTCCGGAGGTGAGGTTCAATCACATGACTTTGAAGGTTGGGAGCAGGGCTGTGTTGGTTCTTGTGACGATTGCGCTGTGGGGAAGGTGACTGGACCTGTTGCCCCGCGTGTTTGCGTTCAGATCTCGTCTCCGACCGACACCAGCAACTTTGACCGTTTTCCGTTGGACAGCGAGGAAGCGCCTCCGCACGACGACGACTCCGGCTGGGACCACGAATTCTAGAAGCGGAATTGGACCTCCCGGTGCAGGTGTGCTGTTACTTGCTCTCTTGTAAATCTTCAAACATTGCACTGTTGAATTCCGAAGCGCACGATTCTGATTGACACTTGAAGCAAAGGTGGGTTTGTGTCCCAAAATGTATATTGATGTTCAATTAAAAAAGGTTACATTTTTTGAGACCATGACCCCTCAGCCCCTCCAGTATTTACTACCGCTCCCTTCATAATGCCATTCTGAGATCAGGACAGAGAGTTTGCAAAGCCGACTTGGTTTGAAATTGAATTGGTTTCTTTGCTTTATTGGCGATCGTGAATAAAGTGCTTGAATAAAACAAACAAGTTTCTTGTCTGCTTCAGTCACAAATAAAACGCCAATAAACATACACTTCCAAACATGGAAGCCAACTTTGTTCCTTGTTTCAAGATGCTTTGTTGAAAAGGGCAACTCCGTTGGAATTGAAGATGAATTGTATTGGACGACTTGTAACAGGGAACGTCAATTTGCATACTTGGCCAATATTACACATTTGATTCTGTTTACGATCGCTTGCCAAACGCCTTTGTGTTTCCTGGACAGTAGGGGGCGACTAAGATTTAGGAGCTCCAATCCACCGTGAAGAAGAAGAACAACAAGCACAAGAACGGTAGCACATCCGGTTCAATGAGCAAGTATTTCCGCTGTCCACAAGCCATGTTCTCAGTAAGTCATTTTTAACATTTTAAACTAACTATTCGCCGTTTATCTGTTAGTGTTTTTATGTAGACAATTGAGGAGCATAATTACGATACGTTGCTCCTCTAATTTGTTTGTTGTTACTCACGAAGTCACTGGAAGTTATCGTTAAAAAACAACGTCAGCAAAGGGGCCAGTTAGTGAGTACGCCGCCGACAAATAGACCTCAGCTGTCAATCAAAAGACACTCGAGAAGAGCGTTTGACTTGAATGTTATTTTGTATGTTTTCCACACCAAAGCTGCTGTAACCAGTGGAAGTGTGATGGCTTCACATCTGGGGACAGATTTGTCTCAAAACTATTCACACAAATGCATCCGTGACTTTTTTTCCACTTGTTTTTCGAAATATATTTGTGTTTTCACAAACTAAATACTACATTTCCTCAAATGTTTTAATATCCACAAATATACTCGTCATTTTCACAGGTGTGGCGTGTTTATTTATCATGACTTTGAGATCCCCTTTTCGTCCACTGGGAGGCAGTGTTGCTGTCTCAAATTAAAGGGAACGACCGACACCCCGTTTTTCGTTTCAAACGTGGAAATTGAAGAATGGAAAACGAGCCTTTAATAACCTGTTGATTTAACACAACTTGGAAAATCATCACGTAATAAAAGATCAGATAATAGCTTGTTTCCTGCTCTCCCATATCCAATTTTAGAACGAAAAACCGGAGATTCCCTTTCCATTGAGAGAAGCAACACTGCCTCCTTGCGGACCGAGGAGGGAAGTGAATGTTGAGAACGACTGTGTGTGGGGAATAGCTTGGAAACGGTGTTTGTGTTTAAATGAATGCGATTGTCCTTTCATCCACAAACCCACATTGGATTGAAAGGAGGTTGCTCAGTGTATGTCAGGTGTGGAGAAAATGCCACGAGCGGAGCACTCAGACAGATGCGTTGTGTGTGTGGGCACATTTGCAAATGCACGGGTTGAGAGTAAAAATCTGCCAAAAATGATGACTTCCCACTTTTGTTTTTTCTGCCTGACCAGATTGAAGAGGCTTCTGGGCCGAAGGTGCAGCCGACAGACTTGGAGGATATGCGGAAGGGACGTCAACCTGCATTTGGACACATGTGAGTATTGAGCGTTGTTGTGTGCTTGGAGAGCTGATGTTTGATGTCAGGTCGCACCACAAGGTGGAGGTGAGTGCGCCCGCCTTTCTCTCACTCAACTTAAACTTCTGCTCCGTGTACTGCACAACATTGTGAACTACACATAGCATCATCAAGCACTTCTGGAATATGTTTTTAACATTGAGGTGGCCCAAGTTAGTTTAAAACGTTGTGTATGTGCGCATATATATATATATATATATATATATATATATATATATATATATATATATATATATATGTGACTAACTTGGCCCGCTTCAATGTCATTTAAAAACTTGACCAGAAGAGTGTGATCATGATGTTGTGGAGTACACGGCACTTAGTTTTTGTCTCAGTGAGAGAAGTCGGACGTGCTCATGGCCCCCTTGGTGTGTGATGAGATGTGAAATCACACATGAGCGCGTCAAGCACACGCAAGACTTAAGCTGCTCCCATCTCGGGCAAACATTGACTGGTAAAATGCTTTCACATTGTCCTGTTAGCTTTTCTGTCCAATAAATTGTTGAACTTGAATTCGAGTCTTTGCCTTTCATGACTCAGAGTCCATCCTCAACTCACTCAAAGCCTTTCATGCTGAGTGATCACTGCAGCTGAAGACCTTTTCAAAGACTTAAGTCCTGAGGAGAGAGTTGCACATCAGTCACTTGTATGGCCACAAGTGTAACACTGCCTGTTCCGTTGGTCTCCACATGACTCAAAACTCCAAAAATTGAGCTTTTGGGTCATGTGAAAACGACGGGAACAGTGAAAAGACTGTCAGATGTGCCTGAAGTGGAACTGGCACCTCAAAACTCAAGTGGAACTTTTTCAAAGTGCTGCAAAGCCCGCCCCAAACCACACCCAATTCCACATCTACCAATCACGACGAGGCTCTCATCTGCATATATTTGCATAACCAATCGGAGCGCAGCGATTTGCATAACCACGCCCACTTTCAGGCACCCGACCAATCAGATCGCTCCAAATCTGCATATCCACGCCCCATAAAGACCCAGCCAATCATGGCGCACCTCATTTGCATAACCACACCCCTGTTTCCACCAATCACAGCATGTTATTGACTTGCTCCACCCACTTTCCTGGCCAGCAGCGAATCATGAGCCAGCATACCAGCTTTGCCACACCCACTTTCCTAAATTATTCTGCCAGGGGAAAAAAAATCCCCCCCCAAAAAAAAATCCAGAAAAAAAATTTTTGAAAAAATATTTTGGAAAAAATTAATTGAATATATATTTTTGTTAAATGGTATAAGTTGTGTTTAGGAATGAAGTTGAGAGTTGAAGTGTTCTTTGTAATCAAGCTTTATTTCTTTTGCAGAACAGACAATCACAAAGCAGACCAGTCTTTCGCTGGGTGGCGAAGTGGTCGGCTCGTCAGAAGAACTTGGGAACAGGCGTGTTGACCTGAGAGGAAAGACATCAGTGAGTTACACGCAAGTCAATCTCTTGTGCAGACAGATGTTTTTAGCATGAAACTTACCAGTGAGAGAGACAAGTTGTTGTGTCTTTTGTGCACGAGGCCAATAATGTTGACTGCTGCCTGTAGAGGGGGGGGGGGGGGGGGTGCAAGTCAAAAAGTAGCCACGCTGATGTATATGAAGAGTGTTCACATTTACTTTTCAGGCTGCAGCACCTTGCAAATAACAGTAAGATGGAAAGTGTGGCTTGCAGATCTGTGCTAGTCAGTGGACTGTGGTGGTGAGCAGCTTTGTCCCTCATACAGCATCATGAACCTAAGAACAGTTCTTCAACTCTGCGGAGATAATGAGAAACTATTGTTGAAATGAAATGTGACTTCTTACCGGCAGATGTCGCAGAGTCATGTTTTCCCTCATCACACTCCACCAGCTCAGCTGGATGATAAAGTACAGGTGAGTAGACACCAATTACTAACCTCCGCAGCTGCTGCACAAGCTCTTCATTTTCCAACTTGCTTCCAAGTGTTGATTCACTGAAATATTTTGCTGCAACACGGTGAGCATTATCAGCACCAACAGGCCAAGCTGCTACTGGTCCAGTGATGAATCCAAGGCTGTCAAAACCTGCCAATGCTACAAACGAGAGACCCATCAAGCTCCTTTTTCATACCTCTGAACGGCAACGTTGAAAATTGAAGCTGTAGTGAGGACCTGCTCCAAGCTGGTCGCATTTGTCACTTTGCCCAGCAGGTGAAGGTCTCCGACTGGAAGAGTTAATTATGCAGGTAAGTGTGCTTGAAAATTCAATGTGCTGTGCTTTTTGTGTGTAGCTTCAGTCACCCATCAGCCTGCATGACAGCAGGTGGATTGTGACGCCATGTTTCCTGAGGGCCTGCACCAGCACCACCTCCAACAAGCAATTCAAGGAGTTGGATTGGAATTTTGCCACTGGCCCCAACCCTGAGTACAATTCGACCGCGCGTTATCCGGTTTTTCAGCACCACCTGGTGGATGAGAGCAGGACAAACATGCACATGTTGCGCAAATGTCCCCCTCCCCCTTTTCCCCCCAGGTGCCGCACCAGATTAAAATGATCAAGTAATCAACCAGTCGGCTGAAGCCAGACAACAAATCTGATCATTTGAAAAAAAGCACCACCACCGTTTGGTTTCAACCAGCTTCTGGGAGCTGGTTGAAACCAAACTTTTCAAATTTCTGGATTTGACACCTGTGCTCAATCTTACGTCAATCAAGTGCCGATTTTATGATGAGTACTGCACCTGTATGAAAGAGTTTGTTTCACTTCTGGAGGAGAGCAGTGCTACACGCTTCTTCGACAGCACAGTGACCTGCAAGACAAGGTAATGCAAGATCTGTACTTTAAATACTCAACCTTGCAAGCCTGTGACTTCCCACCCAGGTCCTTGCTAGACTGTCAAACCAGGGCCCAAAATGCCACAGGACAGCAGCCATTTTAAGGGTCATTCTGTCGAGGTGAGCCTGCTAAGACAAAAGAGAATCGGCAGATAAGGATTTAGTCTGATATGTATTTAGATGCGGCAGTTTTACCTTGATGCAGTCAATTTGGCCATTTTGTTGAAGATGCAAAACCTGTGGATTGAAAAGAGACAATTAAATGGGCTTACTCAAAACTGTTAATCTTATTTTATCGGTTAAACTCACAGCAAGTGGCCCATGTTAGATTCAAATTGTACCTGTGAACAGAAAAGACAAAATTAACACTCACGCATACAAATTAATTCGTTTTAATTATGATTTTAGAAATGAGTTTTGTCCACTTACCTCTTGGCGAACGTAGCTTTCCTAGGAAGTTGGAAAAAAAGTGTGTTGCAAAGTAAGGTGGCAGGAGACATTCATTGCAATGCTCGAGCAAACATTTCTTGTTTTGCATGTTTGCCAGGTGCTTCCCATTCAAAATGAGAAAATGTGAGTATTTTAAGAGGCGATTAAAGAGCAAAAAGTTACCTTGGAGTTTTGCGTGATCCTGTGGACAGGCGTGCGGAGCAGGAGCAGCGTGTGGACGAGCAGAGGCTGTCGAAGGTGACAAAGAATGATTGCCTCGTTGTCCCGATTTAAATAGGTTTCTGGTGCTTACGTCACTTCCGGAAATAAAAATAAAAGCATTTAAAAGAGGAAGTGAATGTGAAGTTATTGTGTGGAAAATAACGAAGAGTATTGACAACGGTTTTGCCTACGAGGAACACCGGGACTCGAACGCGAGTTCACCAGTCCAGACTACCTGGCGTATACCATTGTGCTATTATCTGATAGTGAGGTAATTGATTTGTTACGTATCTTTAAAAGAAGTGAATTAGAAGCCGGAAAAATTGAAGCGAAATGATAAAGGTTGTGTGTGCGGAGGACACGCGGGCTCGAACTTGAGTTTACCAGTCATGCATCCCTGTGATATACCACTAGACTGGCATTCCACAGTGATTTCACTCGGTCGTTAGTACTTTTTATCCATTGTCTTTAAATAGTACCGTTTCAGAATTAGTGGAGTTATATAAATATAACCACCCAAAAAGTTTAATTAAAGATCGAGCGTGGTCGAATGGATAAAGACCTACAGTGTCCCCCCGGGAACCTGAGTTCGATTCTTGCTCAATTTATTCATGTAGCAGACAGTGGGGCTCGAACCCAGGCCGCCTGAGTATGACGCGTCGTCTTTTACCATTAGGCCATTTTACCACAAAAATTTCGAAATTTTTAAATGTAATCATAGTCACACGAGCTCGTATGGAGTTAACGAGATTGGTATCTCTTGGAGGTACAGGTATTCGCTTCTGGTCTGAACTTCGTCCCAGGTTCGATTCTTGCTAAATTTATAAATGTAGCAGATGGTGGGGCTCGAACTCAGTTCGCCTGACTATCTCGCGGTGTCTTTCACCATGACGCCATTCCGGAAAGGAAATATAGCGCTTTTTATATCTTGTCAGAGCCTGTTGACCACAAGGTAATTGGTGAGCCGGTCGGCTCTGCCTTTGGGCGACGTCGGCACTCAAACCTCACCCAACACCCTCGACCCCGCCAGTACAGTATTCCCTTCCGTTGCCTGCCTTCATCATGCCATCCGAAGATCAGGAGAGAGAGTTTGCAAAGCCAACTTTGTTTTAGATTGAAGACGAGTATCGCAAAGAGACAGTGACGTTTTGTCATTTTGCATGATTGGCGATCGTGAATAAAGTGCAAATAAATCATCCACACGCACACTCCCAAACGTGCAAGCCAACTTTATTCATTGTTTCAAGCTTTGTTGACAAGGGCAGCTCCGCTGGAACAGTCGAGACCCAAGTCTCGTCTGGATGGTTGCGGGGCGGTCTGGGGGGCTGAAGTACCTGCAACACCCAAAGGATCACGGTGAAATCAAACTTCGTTTAAGATTGGGGAGGAAACATCGGATGACTTTTGGGGGCCCCGATAATTCCCCCCCTCACTGTTTTGCGGATTATATCCAATCAATACGCCACCACCACTTCCAAAATAAAATGTACCCAACTACGACAATAGGAGGCTTGTGTGTCGGCGAGCGGGGGGTGACGTCTCGACCTGTCCTGCACAGGATCATTTACCGAAATTCTGCCAACCGCTTGATGACAGCTGTTATGAAAGCGCTGGAGAAATTAAGATGTTTTGTAAAAAAATTACCGCACACTATTTTTTTTTTCTGAATATGCTCAAAATGTCTTTGTGGTGTTGAGCTGCTGGCGGGGAGGTGAGCTGTTCGTAGCTGGTCGTGTCGTCGCCTCCTCCTTGCTCCGAGTACACCGCATGAACTGCAGCAGAATGCGGTCAATTCCCAGCCCCTCCGCCACCAAGAGCAGCCTGTCACAGCCGGACAGTCTCAGAAACATTTGAACTCAACTCATTTATAGAGCACTTTCAAACAGCCATCGCTGCATACAAGGTGTTGTGCTTGCATGGAGCAACATAACATATTCAACAGTAAAGCAACAAATCGGTAACAAAGACGGTCGAACAGCAAAACCAAGACCAAAGCAAAGAACCAGTCTCAAACAATTAACCCGATTTCGATTTTCCAATGTCAGCTAACAGCAGTAAGAATAAAAGTAAAATCCGACCGCGAGCTCCCGGGAGGCTCGTGCCCGTCGTCGAAAGTGTTGACGCTTTAAAACAAACCAAACAACAACACAACAAAAGGTCTCCACGAAACGTAAGGGCGCCGTCTAGCGGTGCTCAATAGGAACGACTTCGACTGAAGTGGCTCTCAACTTTACAAGTGTTGTCCCACCAAAAAATACAACTCTCTGGGTACCTTTGTCGGGGGGCGGGTGTCAAATATGTTGGTCTTTGTTGTTCTGTTTATGTTCCTCTGGACGAGTCGTAACTGGGCGGGGGGGGGGGGGGGGGTCAATTCCTTTTGTGCTTTTGCATTCTTGGCCAATACGGTGAATTTGGTTCCGATTCTGATCGCTTGCCAAATGCCTTTGTGGCTTCCTGGACAGCAGGGGGCGATATGGACAATTGAGATTCAATATGCCAAAGAAGAAGAACAAGAACAATAACAAGAAGGGTACCACATCCGGTTCAAGGAGGAAGTTTTTCCGCGGATTACAAACCGGGCTCACAGTGGTAATTTTAACATTTTAACGAACTACTGTATATGTAAATGTATTGATGCAGACAATTTCGGAGCACCATGACGGCACGTCGCTCCTCTAATTTGTTTTGTTTGTAACTAAGTCACTGCAAGTTATCGTAAAAACACAACAAAGGTGGCCAGTTCACATACGAGAGCAGATTTGTATCAAAACTATTCCCACAATTGCATCCGTGACTTTTTCAATTGCTTTTCGAAATATATTTGTGGTTTTCACAAAATAAATACTCAATGACATAAAATACGTGTTGATAATGTCCACAAATGTACTCGTCATTTTCCCACGTGTGAAAATGACGTGGGACATTATCGGGTCCAAATTCCTTCCACGATTTTTCACGTTTTTTTCTATGTGGCGTGAGCATTTCTTATGACTTTGAGATCCCGTTTCGTCCGCGAGGGAGCAGTGTTGCTGTTGCAGAGTCTTTTCAATAGTTGAGCAGTTGATTGAAAGGAGGTTGCTCAATGTACTTGAGGTGTGGAGAGAAAGCCGCGAGCGGGCAGATTTGGAAATTGACGTGTTCGAAGGGAAGATCTGCCACTTACTCTGTGAAGAATAACACAAATCATAACAAAACATTATTTGTGCATGCAATACTTTTTCTTTCTACCCCCCCCCCCCCCTCCTGCTCCTGAAGATTGCAAATTTCCCCAGTGCGGGACAAATAAAGGTTTTCTTATTCTTATTAAAAACCAACCCCCAAAAAAATTATTTTGGGGGGGGGGGGACACAAGAGTATGGCTTCCCACTTTTGTTTTTCTTTCTGCCTGACTAGATTGAAGAGGCGACTGGGCCAGAGGTGCCCCCGACAGACTCGGAGGACGTGCGGAATGGACACATGTGAGTATTGAACAGTGTGGTGTGCTTCGAGAGCCGATGTCTAATGTCATGTCGCACCACAAGGCGGAGGTGAGTGCGCCCGCCTGTCTCTCACTCAACTTAAACTTCTGCTCCATGTATTGCACAACATTGTCAACTACACGGCACTTAGTTTTTGTCTCAGTGAGAGAAGTCGGACGTGCTAATGTCCCGTTTGGTGTGTCATGAAATGTGAAATCACACATGAGCTGGTCAAGCACACGCAAGACTTAAGCTGCTCCCATCTCGGGCCTGTCGTCAGTGTTTGTGTGTGTGCGCAACTTGAACTGGCCCACGCAAACATTGACTGGTAAAATGCTTTCACAATTGTCCTGTTAGCTTTTCTGTCCAATAAATTGTTGAACTTGAATTCGAGTTTTTTTTTTCATGACTAAGTCCATTCTCAACTCACTCAAAGCCTTTCATGCTGAGTGATCACTGCAGCTGAAGTGTAACACTGCTAGTCCCGTTGGTCTCCACATGACTCAAAACTCCAGGAATTGAGCTTTTGGGTCATGTGAAAACGACGGGAACAGTGAAAACACTGTCTGGTGTGACTGAAGTGCAACTCTCAAGTGTAACTTTTTCAAAGTGCCACAAAGCCCGCCCTAAACCACACCCAATTCCGCATCTACCAATCACGACGAGGCCCTCATTTGCATATATTTGCATAACCAATCGGATTGCAGCGATTTGCATAGGCCACGCCCACTTTCAGATACCTGACCAATCAGATCGCTCCAAATCTGCATATCCACGCCCCATAGAGACCAACCAATCAGAGCGCACCTAATTTGCATAACCACACCCTCGTTTCCACCAATCACAGCATGTTATTGCCATGCTCCACCCACTTTCGCAGCCATCAGCGAATCATGAGCCAGTATTCATGCTATGCCACACCCCCTTTCCTCAATTTTTCTTCCTGGAAAAAAAAAATCCCTGGAAAAAAAATCCAGAAAAAAAATTTTGAAAAAAAAATCCAGAAAAAAAATTGAAAAAAAATTTATTCGAAAAAATAATTTTGGAAAAAGAATTATAATTTTTTTTTGTTAATGTGTTTAAGAATGAAGTTGAGAGGTCATGTGTTCTTTGTAATCAAGCTTTATTTCTTTTGCAGAACAGACAATCACAAAGCAGAGGAAACAGTTGCAAGTTGGAAGGCAGTCTGCTTCTGGCCGGGTGGCGGAGTGGTCGGCTCGTGAGAAGAACTCGGGAACAGGAGTGTTGACCTGAGAGGATAGACATCAGTGAGTTACACGCAAGTCAATGTCTTGTGCAGACAAAGAGGTTTTTGGCATGATACTTACCATTGAGAGAGAAGTTGTTGGGTCTTTTGTGCAGGAGGCCAATCATGTTGACTACTGCCTGTAGAGCACCTTGCAAATAACCGTAAAATGAATAGCGAAAGTGTGGCCTGCAGAAATGTGCTAGTCAGTGGACTCTGGTGGAGAGTAGGTTACTTCCTCATGCAGCATAGTTGATCCAAGAACAGTTCAATTCTGCAGAGATGACCAAAACATGCTTGTTGAAATGAAATGTGACTGCTTACCAGCAGATAGCTCTGGATCATATTCACCTCACACTCCACCGCTAATCTGGATGACAAAGCACAGGTGAGTAGACGGCAATTACTAACCAAAAGCGCCGTACCATTTTACTCCAAAGCTGCTGCCACAGGAGCTCTTCATTTTTCAACTTGCTTCCAAGTGTTGATTCACTGGAAACTTTTGCTGCAGCACAGTGAGCATGATCAGCACCAACAGGCCAAGCTGCTACTGGTCCAGTGACAAATCCAAGGTGATCAAACCTGCCAATGCCACAAACACAGGACCCATCAAGCTCCCATTTCGTACCTTTAAACAGAAATATTGAAAATGGAGGCGGCAGTAAAGACCGCATCCAAGCTTGTCGCATTTGTCACTTTGCCCAGCAGGTGGAGATTTCCGACAGCATTCTGACTGGAAGCTGCACTGCCTGCAGAGTCAAACAAAAAGCAGGTAAATGTGTTTGAATTCAATGTGCTGTGCTTTGTGTTTGTAGCTTCCATCACCTGTCAGCCTGCATGACATCAGATGAATCGTAACGCCATGTTTCCGGAGGGCCTGCACCAGCGCCGCCTACAATGAACAGTTAAAGGACTTTATTGGAATTTTGCGACAGGCCCAAACCTTGAGGACTACTAGACTTCACAACGTGTTATCCGGTTTTTCAGCACCACCTGGTGGATGAGAGTAGGACAAACATGCACATGTTGAGCAAATGTCTTGGGTCACTCTCCCGCCCGTTACTCCTCCCCCATTTCCCCCTGGTGCAGCACCTGATTCAAATGATTAGATAATCAGCAAGTTCGGCTGAAGCCAGACAACAAATCTGATCATTTGTTTAAGTGCGAGAGAGCCAGAAGGTCAACGAGCTCCCTTTTGGGTCAACCAAACTTTTCCAATTGCTGGATTTGACACCTGTGCTCAATCACGTGCCGATTTAAGTACTCAAACATATGAAAGAGTTTGCTTCACTTCTGAGGAGAGCAGAGCTGGAAGGTTCTTGGACAGCGCGGTGGCCTGAAAGAAACGGTAACGTAAGCTCTTTACTTTTAAATATTCAAACGTTCCAAGTGTGTGGCTTAGACAAAAACCTGCCAACGTCTTGTGAAGCCAGGGCCCAAAAAACGTCACAGGACGGCAGCCATTTTCAGAGTCATTCTGTCGAGGTGAGTCTGTGCAGACAAAAAGGAGAATTGACACATTTGGGATTTAGTCTGTTCGGCGGCATCTTAAAATATGGCAGTTGTACCGTGTTGCAGTCAATTTGGCCATTTTGTTGATGCAAAGCCTGTGAAAAGAAAAAGAGACAAATTAGATGGGGTTTACTCCAAATAGTTCACAATTTAACTTCCACACACACATCAAGTGGCCCATGTTAGATTCGATTTGTACCTGTGAACAGAAATGACACAATTAGCACGCATACATGCGCAGTAGTTCGGTTAATTATGATTTTAGAAATGAGTTTTGTCTACTTACCCTCTCGGCGAACGTGGCTTTCCTAGGAAGTTGGGGGGAAAAAAAAAAAAGAGTTTGTTGCAAAGTAAGGTCGCAGGAGACGTTAATTGCAATGTTCGAGCAAACATTTGGTGTAGCATGTTTGCCAGTGCTGCTTTCCATTCAAAGTGAGGAAATGTGAGTGTTTTTAAGAGGCTATTAAAGAGTAAAAAAGTTACCTTGGAGTTTTGCGTGATCTTGTTAACAGGCGTGCAGACCAGGAGCGGCGTGAGGACAAGCGGAGGCTGTCGAAGGTGAGAAAGAATGATCGCCTCGCCTCGTTGTCCCGATTTAAATAGGTTTCCGGCGATGACGTCATTTCCGGAAAGAAAAATAAAAGCATTTAAAACAGGAAGTGAATGTGAAGATTTTGTGTGGGGAAAAATCTGACCGAAATAATGCGCTCTTGCCTAAAGACAAGAGCAGGGCTCGAACCCGAGATTACCAGTCCGCACTACGTGTCGTATACCATTGAGCTATCGTCTGACACTGACGAGACGTGTTTCATACGTGTACTTGAAAGAGGAAATGAACACCCGGGTCGAACTCACCAGTTAGGACATAGGTGTCAAACTCAGGTCCTCGTGGGCCGCTGTCCTGCATGTTTTCCAAGTCTCCCTGTTGCAACACACCTGATTCAAATGAGCAGGTGTCAGTTCCGCAAAGCTTGCTGATGATCTGATCATTTGAATCAGGTGTGTTGCAACAGGGAGACTTGGAAAACATGCAGGACAGCGGCCCACGAGGACCTGAGTTTGACACCTATGAGTTAGGACTACTTGTAGTACAGTATACCATTGGACTATCATGTGACAGTGGCAAGAATGGCTTATGCATGTATATCTAAAAAAGAAAGTACATGGACGAAATTAAATAAATCTGACCGAAATGATAGCTGGGCTCGAACTATAGTTTACTGTTTGGAACTCCCTGTCGTATACCACTGGACTATAGCTCGACAGAGCATTTTGTCACCAGTAGGTGTCTTTATTGTGATCAGATTGTACCGTTGAATGGGCTTGTATAGATATATAAATATAACCACCCTAAATGCAATATCGTTGATCCGGCGTGGTCCAACGGATAAAGACATGACATTGTGCCCGGGAAACCCGGGTTCGAATCTTGCTCAATTTACGAATCATGCCAATGGTGGGGCTCGAACTCACTTCGCCTGATTTCTACGCGATGTCTTTTACCATTAGGCTATTCTGCGGGAAAATTTCGCAAAAATGTATTAGTTATACGAGGTAAAACGGTTCATGGAGAGCTGTGACGGCACTCAAACCTAACCCATAAGCCCTCAACACGCCTGTTTCTCCTACCGCTCCCTTCATCATGCCATCCTGAGATCAGGAGAGGGAGTTTGCAAAACCAACTTGATTTGAAATCGAAGACGAGCATCACAAAGAGACTGTGTGGTTTGTGACTTTGCTTTATTGGTGATTGTGAATCAAGGGCTTGAATAAAAAAAAAAAAAACACACGTTTCTTGTCTGTTTCAGTCACACATAAAACATCCATACACACACTTCCATTTTTTTTCTTATATACTTTTTTGAAGGCCAGTGTTTGGAAGAACAAAATCTTTATAAGATTCAATTAACCATCTGAACGTGAAAGGTCCCCCTGGGACAGCCGCAGCTGGAATTGAACCCTGCCCCACTGCACTGGGAATCTGTCTTGCTCAGTAGTCTGGCACAGCTCCCCACCGCCCCAAGTGCCCCCCCTCATTGTTACTATTATTATGAAAAACTGATGTGCTTGTGGGGGGGGAAAAAAAAAAACACACACACACAATCCAGAACAAGCTTGCAGGCGTGATTGTTTCCAAAGTGATTTAATTGGCATGAAGTGACAGAGAGTTGCAATTGCTGCATCACGAGGAGTAAAAAGTGCCGATGACCCGAAAGACGTCGGATGTGCCCTGGTAGGGCGTGATGACCGGTCGCAGGCCTTTCAAGCTCTTGTAGTGTCCGAAGTGTTTGATCCTGTAGGACGCAGCGGCGGCGTTTGTCGGGATGTGCCACTCCACCGTGGCGTTGCTCTGCCGATCGGAGCCTTTCAGCCAGCTGAACCTGCAAGGGGGTGCGCGGGGGCGCCACTCGGTCAGCTCCCCGTCGTTGCTGGCGGCCAAACGCCACTTTGCACACACACACATACCTGGTTTCCCACGACGCGTCGCTGTGGACCAGCGTCCAGGTGTCACTGGGGTTGTCGTGCATCTCCACCGCCACAAAGCTTTGGTCTCTCTGATGATAGACAGCCGACGAGAAAGACAAACCCAGAGATAGCAATAAAACCAGAAAGCCGACGCCCCCGCCAAAAAGACAACCAGACGAGGAGTGTTTTCTCACCACGTCTCCAGAGTGTCTGGGGTTTCCTGCCACAAAGGTGACAGACACCACGTCACCCTGGAAACCAAAAATCCCGCCCACCAGGGCATCCGTCATCAGACATCACTGACTGTGTGTGTCTGTGTGTGTGAGTGTCATACCTGTCTGTAGATGGGAAGTACCTGCTGCAGAACGTCTCCAAAGCTGCTGTTGTCCGGTTTCCTGTCAGTCGTCGCTGCGGCTAACAGGTTGAAAAGATTCTTCTGAAAAAACGGAGGGGTCGGACCGGGCGGGAGCGAGCCAACTTGGTCCTGCAAGATGACATCATAGCTCGAGTTGGTCATCCTGCAATCTGTTTGCTCGAGTCCTCGGAATGAACCCGTTTTTGGGGGGGGGGGGGTTGGGATTGAAATTGTGATTCCAGACCAGGTTTTTAATCGCTCTTTTCCAAGACATTGCTCTGGGGTCTCACCTGAGCAATGGCGCGCGCCAAGTCGCCGAATTTCAGGATGTACGCGCTGAGCGTGTGCGGGCCGTAGATGGTGGAGGCGCCCTCGTACCTCTGAACCTGGACGATACACCTTCATCGTTATCATCATCGGCCTACTCACCTCACATTTTGGAGTGTGTGTGTGTGTGTGTGTGTACCTGGTACTCCTCATATGTGGTTATGTAGTGGGTGTACACATTGCTTAGGCCTGCAATCACCACATCCACGCCCGAGAATGCGCCGTTCGACTGAAGTGCCTAACGCACACACACACACTCAGTTTTTGACAAGGTATCAAGTCGGAACTTCGGATATGTGCGTAAATGTCTGTGTGTGTGTGTGTGTGTGTGTGTCTGTGAACACTTACCTGTTGTACAGCTTTTCTCAACCTTCTACCTGCCATGGTGCTGTTTCACACACACACACACACACACACACACACACTCATCATTGTTGTTGCATCGCAGCACCGATTTTATGCATGAGTGTGTGAGCGTTTGCTGTTACGTCATCTCCCCAGGAACAGCGACAACCGCGACAGATCCAACAGTGAGGATCTGAACATCAATGATTTGCGGGTGCCATGGCAACGGCCAGTTCATCTGCAAGCACGCACACACAAAGGCGGCCCGTTGTCTCACGTTTGAGAGAAGGTGAGAGAAGCGGGCGACGCTCGCGCTCACCTCTCCCGTGCTGAACAGGATCGGTTTGGGCCGGTGACATTCCTGCGTCTGATTGGACGGCTGGCCCAGGAGGGTGTCGCGGATGCCGTCCCAAAATGGGTCGCCCTCCACCGCACCTACACACGCGCGCACATTTGTTGACACTTATTGCTTGCTTATGTGAGAGAGTAAAAAATGCATGAGCGTGACCTTGAGTGAAGTTGAGGTCTCCTCCTCCGTCTGTGGTGCCTGCCGCAAAACTGTGACCCAGCGCCGGCTTGCATGTACTCACCTGCACGCGGCGTTAGCAAAATGCGTTAGCTTGTGCGCACGTGTATGTGTGTGTGTGTGTGTGCCCGTACTGACCGCATGTGTGTCATTGATGTAAACCGTGACATCCGTCATGTTAACCCACTGATGAGCTGAATGAATGAAGCCCGTCACTTCCTCAACCGCGTCAGCGTACAGTTCCTGCAAGCACACACACACACAGCCCGCTATAAGATTGCGTCTTTCTCTCTCATGCACGCACGCACACGCACACACACCCTAGCCTTCCTGAAGATGTTGTGTCCAATGATTCTGGTACTGTCAAACATGTCCTCTCCGGGTCCAAACGCTTGACATTCTTTGGTCTGAAACACACAAAAACACTTCCTGTTTACTATGTGCGCACGTGTGTGTGTGTGTGTGTGTGTCGATGTTTACCCCTCCATCAGGACACGAGCTGTTCAAGTAGTCACAGGCTAATCCAGAGTTGACACAGTGAGGACCTTCGATGTTTGGACTCACGTCGCCGAGGTTACTGGAGGAGAAAGCAGCCACGAAAGCTGCCTGATGCACACACACACGCACACACACACACACACACACACACACACACACACACACACACACACACACACACGGCGGGTCAGATTCATTTACTGGAGGGTTGGACTCCAATACAAGAAGGCGATTCCGCCATTTGCCCCCCTCGGCGAGCTGCAACGCGGTCCTGATTCTTCACGTTCCTAATTTGGACTTGACGTCACCTGTCCTGGTAGCGCCGCGGGGTTCTTGTGGTTCTCCATCAGGTAGGCGGCGTAGCCCATGTTGTCGCTGCTCAACAGACGATTGGTCGTCTTCATGCTGACGGCGTGCACGGCGAACCAGCTGGGAGAGGACCAATCGCGGGCGTCAGAGCGGGCGCCGCGCTGCGGCGGCCATATCGCCCTCGCGACGCTTCACCTGAGCATGCCGATGCCGTCTCCGTCCGCATCGGTGAACTTGAGAAGCACAATGTCCCTGTCCACCTCGTCTTCATACCTGAAGGGGCGATCAGAGTCGGTGACGGGCGCCCCGTCGCCGCCGGCCGACCCGTCGGATACGCACGCTGACCTGTTTCGCTCGTCCTGCGGGTTGTTGCGGTAGGAGTGAGGACTTCGGTTCACGCTGCTGGCGTCCACGCGCCCTCGGTTTTTGTAGATCCGCCCTGGCCGCACGGTGTCGTGGGCTCGGTCTATACTCTGGAGCAGCAGGGAAAGGCGCAGTATATTCACATTGAGACGGAGCTGCTGTTGGAGCGGCAGGAACGTGTCTATTTGCTGGCGGTCTCACTTTGACGATGCCTTTGACCAACGGTTGGATGGACGCCTTGAGGTAGCCTTTGCTGCTGATCATGAAGAGCGTGTACTGGAAGTAGCCGGCCGGGCCCGAGTGCGTATGCGTGCCGCTCAGGACCACGTTGTCCTGCCGGTACTGGTTGCCGTATTTCACCTGCAGGGCCTTTAGGACCTGCTCAGGTGACACATTGCATTGAAGTCCACATGATTGGTCACAAGCCCCGCCCCCTCCCCTGACCCATCCACACTGTGTGTGTGTGTGTGTGTGCGCGCGCGCACCTCCAGCCTCAGCCTCTGCGAGACCATTCCCACGTCCACAGTGACAAAGACGACCCGGCGGCGGCCGTCGTCGATGACGAAGGCGCGACTGAACAAACGGGTGTGAATGCCCGCAGCCGTCTGCTGAGGGTTGGCGTAGCCCATCTGACGCACAAAACGCAACACGCGTGAGCCGTTGCGACGCGGCCGACAGGAGGCGGCGCAAACATAGCGAGGCAAACCGACCAGAGGAAGTTCGGCGGGCGGTCCGGTGCAGTCGGCGCGTCCGACTCCAATCCGGAATGTCGGTTCTGGACTGGGGGGCGGAGTCGGGGCAGGACCTAGCGCGAGCGTAAAAATCTTGAAGACGTAACGTCGCCGTTTAACGTTAGCGGCGTACTCACAGGTGGTTGTGGTGCGCGTGGCCGCCATGGCGATGAGAGTGACGCTGACGGCCGTCATGACCGCAAAGAGGACGGCCAGCGTCGCCTCCAGCTTGGACAGAACGCAACGTTTACCGGCGGCCATCTTGTCGGGTCAAACTGGTGACCGGAAAAACGACACGGCTGACACTCGGGTTTTGGTTCCAAAAGTCGTCTTCACTTTGTTACACAATGACACACAACACAAGTCAAAACAGGCGCAGGCACATCAAAACACAAGTTACAACACAAAAACGCCTTCCGGCATTTCACACACCACAAAATGCCGTCACACACAAAACGACAAGGTTTACGAGGCAAGACGAGCAAAACTCACGCGTGACTCGGCGCTCGATGGCTGGCAGCGAGTTTCGCGGCGGACGGCGATATCGTGCGCTTTCCCGGGCGAAGTTCAAGGTTGTAAAGCGACACTGATAAACCAAACTTGTTTTGCTTTTACGACGCAATTTGAATTAGCGGCGGTGCGCCAGCACGTTTATGACACCGCGCGTGTGTGACATTATCGGCGAAGGCGCGCGGACGCCAACGAGGACCTGGCTCTTACGTGGGAGTCTTGTCAACACTGCCTTGCAAAAGTCTGAGCACCCCGAGGATGGTAAATGGTCGGCGAGAAAGTCACATACTTGCCTCATCAACCGTCAAGTTCTGCGGGAGGATTTCGCAAGATTCCACAAAGATGGCGGCTGCAGTCATGTCGATAGTCGACGTGTTCTTTGGTGAAAAGTGCAAAAAAAAATTGCCGGATGGCGTCACGGCCACGTGACTTTCGGGATTCACCTGTGCCCATGGGTCAGTCGGCAGATTTTCCTCCTCCTCCTTCTCTTCATCGCCGTCTTCTGGGCGCAGGTTGGCTGGCGGACGTGACAGGAAGTGAAAGTACAGCTCGGGAGCCGCAAAACCGCCGGCCTGCTTCGTTCTTTTAATCCGACGTTCCCAACCGAGGTTTTACATAACCAAGTCCTAATGTGTTGGATTTAATGTCTTCATTTTTTTCCCTTCAAAAACGTGCGATGAGTTTGGGAATGCTCACATTTTATTTCCTTCAATTCAAAAAAAACATCTTCAATTTACAAAATTGACAACGAGGTGATTTCAAACCCGTCCTGAAAATCTTCCCGATCGCCCATCGGATGAGGTCACTTCCGGGAACGCAGCTTGCGCCTGATGATCATGTGATCACTTTCCTTATCGCTTGGCTCTGCAACCGCCGCGCCCGCCTGAACACGCAACGCAAACACGCGTCAAGGGAGGAGCCGCGCGCGGGGGCGGGGAAACGCTCGCGCTCGACCCGCACGCACTGACCGGATGTGGCGACGATTGAAGCAGCGCGGCTACTCCCGTCCCGTAAAGTTTCCTCCGCCCTCGCTTGGGTTTGGTTGCCGTGGTGACAGAGTGCCCCAAATGGCTTTCGGCTGAGTGCGACAAACAAATGGCCGCGTGAGAGACGCAGCGCTCCCTGCTGGTCACAGTTGCAACCGTGGAGAGATTCTCACCTGTGCCGCTCAGGACGGAGGAGGGAGACGCCGGAGATGGCGGCGGCGGCGGGCTGGACGGGACTGCGGAGGACGGCGGCTCCTACCGAGAGAAGAAAATGGGAGAAGGACAAGAAGGAAAAGCAAAAAAAAAGAAAGACAGGAAGAGAATGAAGAACAAAAAGGTGGCTTTGAAGTAGGGCAACCCATCGCGGCGCACGTCTCACCTGCGTCACGTTTCCGATGTTCGCTCGCTTGTTTCGCTTGCTGTCACTCGACCGCAAGCCCTGAACACACACACACACACACACACACGTCAAAGATGGCGGTGGAAAATATTTCCTCACGTTTCTCCGTTCCCCACCTCCACTTGGCAGCTTTTCCTTTTCTTCGGTGCGCTCGGGTCTTTTGATTCGGCGTCGTTCAACGGACAGCACAACTGCGTGCACAGCAACGGATCCTGCACGCACACACACCTGTTATTGCGCCGTCGTCGTCATCATCATGAGTGGGCGTGTTGTCATGGTGACCTGCAAGAGCGCTTCCTGTCTCCGCCTCTTCCGGCTGTCGTGCAGCTTCTGAATTTCCCCCTTGAGCTCCTCCACCAGGGCCAGCGTCCCCAGCGTCGGGTTCTCCTTGTTCTCCTTCCGCTCCGACTCCTCCTCCTCCTGGCGCCGCCGCGCTTGGACCTTGACACGCTCCAGTTCTGATGGCCGGAAAAGCGAGCGCGGAGAGTTACCGGGCAACCGGCCACTCGGGAGACGTCATCCTCACCTTGTCTCATGGCGTCCGTCTGTTTCTCGAGGTCTTCGACGAACTTTTCCTTCTCACGCAGGACGCGCTGAAGATCTGACGGGTGCCCGCGCACACACACACACACACACACACACACACACATTAGGAGACCCAACAGGACGTGAGCCTGCAGTCACGCACTCACCTTGCTGTCGCTTGACATCTTCCTCCGTCTGCCTCCGCAGAGCTGCGCCCTGTCGCTCAAGCTCCGCCCTCAGCTCTCCGAGCTGGTGGCAGTATTCTGCTTTCTGATTGGCCAATTCCTCCGCGAGCTGCTCACACTTCCTGTCGCTGCAGAAAGAAGCGAGCGGGTAAACCAGAACCCACACTCTGAAATCATTCCGCCAGACCCCTTCCGATTGGATGCGCCTTCTGATGTCATCGTGACATCATTCTTGAACTGAGCGTTTTGCATCTTTTGTTCTCTCTCTGGCTTGCTTTTGAGCCGGGAAAAAGCTTGAACTTGTCAGTAATTTGCTCATTCACACCTGCGCATCTTTTCTTGCGTCATTTCCTGGATGACTTTGGACTTGTGGGCGGAGCTCTCCACAGCCGCCTGGCACTCCTTCCGCAGTTGGGCCATGTTGGCGTGGAAGGCGCTCGGGTCCTCGCCCTCCTGAATCGACAATCGTTGGATCAAAGCGTGGCCCCGCCCCCTCCCGGACGTACGACTACACACTTGTCAACGACGACAATAACCTCCACTTCCTGCGCCTTGGTTATGGCATTCCGTTGGTCCTCGAGGTGCCGGAGGCGGGCCTCGGCGGCGGCTAACTGATCCTCGGCGATGGTCGCGCGCTGCGTTTCCTCTTGTATTTTGCGCTCCATGGAACTGGCCTGGCGGCAAAAAAAAATATGAAGTGTGAGGCAACCAAAAAGAAAGACAAAAGAAAGCCATGAAAAGGAAAAAAGTGGGTGGGGGGAGGGGGGGGGGGTTCTGACCTGCGTCTGCAGCGCAAAGATTTTGTCAACGAGTGCGTTGTTGCTTTGGGTCAGTCGGCAACTTTGGCGTCGCGGCGACTTGGCGGGCAACAACGAGGCGCCACACTTGCTGGACTCGCCCTCTTTCGCTGCACCCAGAGGAGGAAGTGACATCAGCGCAGGCCCATTGGACAATCGCCGTCGTGCGCGCCTACCCGTCAGCCAGCCACCGACGTCAGACGGGTTGTCCTGCCGCAGGTTTTCCGGGCCGCCTACCGGGAGCGGCCGCGGGCCGGCGAGCAACAAAGTGCTCCGCCTCTGTCCTTCCTCCTCCGTGTCGTCCTCCTCTTTGTCATCGCCGCGCCGCTTCCTGGCGGATGCGCGGTCAACCTGCTCACTCGGACAACGACAAAATGAAAGGACAGACAGAAAGAAAAAGAAAGAGACAAAGTCAGTTGGCGGTGCGGCGAGGGGGCGGGACTTGTTGTGGGTCAACGCTGAATGCAGAGGAAGAAAGCGCTCACCTGATTGGCCAGCAGCAGTTGCCGTTGCACGCTCTGAGCATCCACTCGGATCTTCTGCAGGTCTTGTCCCACCAAGCTGAGGACTCCCTCTAGAAGCGCCGCCGCCTGCCCCTCCTCCTTCTCCTCCTCCACGGTGGCATCGGATTCTGTCAGTCGGCGCCACGCCACGCCGCGCACGCGCCACACGACAGTTGCACTCACCCGAGCGGTCTGGCCGAGCAGGTTCTTGAGGATCTCCAGCCTCCTCTCGGCTCGCTCCTCCAGGATCTCTCGCTCCTTCTCCAGACGCTCGCTGGTCAAGGCGCAAGCGGTGAGTGGGCGTTGCGCCGGTGTGGGCGTGGCCTGCTCGGTGCCCGTGGCTCACCTGTAGTCTTTCTCCATCTGCGCGAAGATCTCCATGAACTCGGCGCAGACTTCCTCTCTGATCTGAGCCTCCGCAGCCAAACGGAACGTCGCCTCCTTGTCCGACTGGCACAAACACTACGCTAATAATGCACAGACCCCAAAAAGACGGTGGCCACTTGTCACGCTCATAAAAGAAGACCCTCTACCTTGCCCTCTTCCTCGATGGTCCCCTCCCCTTCCTCATCTGCTGCCTTGAGCACCGTTTCCTCCATGCCACTCTCGTCGTCCTCCTCCTCCTCCTCCTCCCCATCGTCCTCCAGGACGTCCTCCAAGGTGCTCTCCCAGGCAACCATGGAGCTTTTGCGTCCGCGCGCCAACACGTTTCGCCGCTGGTCGGCCTCGTTGATGAGGACGGACACTTCCATGGCCGACCTGAGGGAGGCGTCGTCCGGGCTGGCCGGCCTGGAGTTCAACATCACCACCTGGAGAACGGCGAAGAACAAGAAGTGAATGGTCTGAGAACCCTCCGTCCCACACCCTGAAAAATGATTTTTGTTGTTGTTTGTTAGCTAGCTATGGAACGGGAATTCCTTCACTTCAATGGCGTATAAAAATTTAAAAAAAATAAATAAAACTGCACAAGAAACCTTCTGGGCCAGGGCGGAGAACTTGAGGACGTTGAGCGTCTCGTCCACGCAGGACAAGTTCTGGTTGATGTTGACCACCATGGACACTTTGCCGGCACTGCAGAAGAAGACCTGCAGGAAGTGGGTCAGCTTGGACTCCCGGAAGGGAACATGCTGCTGGAACCTGCGCGCAAACAATTGGTCGTGAAAAACAAAAAAAACAATTCATGCTGCGAGCGGTGAAAAACTGGCCCTGGCACCCCCCTCGCCCCGCCCCCCCACTTTTTTTACGGCGCTTACTTGGCACTCTGCTTGATCCTCATCGCGTTGATGCATTTGCCGAGCGCAAGGAGCGAGCTGTTGATATTTCCCGCCTCCTTCAGGCGTTCGCCCGTGTTGCGGGTGCGCGAGCAGCGCTCTGACCCAGCCAGGTCGCACAACACCAGCCTGCGCACACAAAGGCGGTGGGTCAGAGTCGGTCGGGGGGGCGGGGCGAGGGGCGGCAGTGACGGCGGCGCTCACTCGCTGACGCCGAGGAACCTGGGGACGGCGTCGGCGACGTCCACCCGCAGGATCCTTACGGAGAAGATGCTATGGCTGCGCAAGCAAAGGGGGAGCGCTGGTGATCGCATGCGCAGGAACAGGCGGGAAGCCGCGAGCCGGGCGGCAGACTCACCTCCTGCTGGACTGCTGGTTGAGTCTGGTGCAGGCCAAGCTTTGGTTCTTCTTGCCAATCTCCATGACTTTGAAAGCCTCCTCGGCGCCGTTCACCTGGACCCACTTCAAGTCTGCAAGACAACAACAACAACACACACACACACACAATCACTCACTCAAGTGTGTCTGAGCGCGTGTGTGTGACCCTGTGCGCGCACGTTACCTTTGATGAAGGAATTTCCTTTGACATCTTGAGACAGACGTAGCGTCGTCCTCTTCACATGTCCTCCGGGGACCTGAACATCGGGTCACATGACCCCCATCAGCCAATCAAGGGAACTCACCGATTTACACAGCACCTTCACCTCACCCGTGCGCGTACGCTTGCGGGCGATGTACCTGCTCCAGAAGATCGTGAATATTGTCGTTGTAAATCTCGCAGAAGGAAACCCAAACAGAAAAGCGAACGTCGGGCGGCACGTCCAGGCACAAGCTGTCACTCTCGGAAACGCTGTTGACGCTGCAGTCGGAGCTCAGCGATGAGGCTGAAGCACACGCAGGCGCAAACACAGTTAGCTGATGTAGCGAGCAAAGTTCACATCACAGTGGCTAGAACAAATATGAGCAAAAAAGCGAGCAACCGTCAAGAGAAGTCGATCTGGCGGATGTCCCGCTTTTGTCATTCTGCAAAGACAAACAAGAACACAAACACACAAGGGTTGAAACACTTAGAGGAGAAGTCAAGTGATGTTTTGAGGGCGGGCGGCAAGCGGGCGAACCTCTCGGACGCTGCGCAGCAGACTCAGTTTGGCGGCACGCTCGGCTCTTTGCTGATCCGGAGTCAGTCGGACGAAGTCTCGACAGCGGTGAGGTTTCAGCTCGCAGCCGGGGTACTGACGACCTTCCGTGCTGTTGAAGATCACCCACAGGCACCGCGGCAGCAGGCCGCTGTCGTGCTCCGGGCCTGAAAACAAAAACGTGCAATGAGACGGCCCGGGTCGGTCCGGAACGTCGGACAAACGGCTGTGTTTGTGTTTTTTGGTGCTCTGACCGAGGAAGGTGAAGGTTTTCCCGGCGTTAGTGACTCCGTATGTGAAGAGAAGACAGTTTTCCCCGTGCAGAACGTCTTGCACCAAACCCCGAACCGATCCCTCAAACACTTTCCTCTGACTGGCGTCTGGTCCAAAGACCTGACAGGAAGTGACGTCGCCTCACAGGTCATCAAAGTGATCGGAATGTGTGCGTGTGTGTGTGTGTGCGCATAAGTTTACCTGGGTGAAAGTAAACCTTTGAGCAGTTTGTGGAGGCATCTTGTCACCCTGCCTCTTAGACTGGCTGCTCCTGGGAGCTTTGATGGCCACAGAGTGAGGTCCCTCGATGACCATGCAGTCCTGAGCGGATTCGCCATTCAACTCACTCCTCTGACACTCTCAACCCATTCAGTCTATGTGTGTGTGTGTGTTACCTGCGACTCTCCACTCTCTGTCCCCGTGAAAGGTCGAATCCTGAGGTAGACTTGTAGGTTCTCCGACCGGCTCTGAACTTCAGCCTGCACAAAGACCAAGCTGATTGTTACTGATCACTCGCGCTCAATAAGAGTCACAGCCTTTGACTAATATATTGGGTCTCTCTCCTCTGGGTTGTCTCTGTTTCAAACCGGATCGAGCCATGATTACTATGCAAAGGATCGTCACCTGCTTTGGCAGAGCCGAGAATTCACCCAGCAGGTCTCGCTTGATGTCGCCCACCTCCACTGGGCCGACCCTCACCGGCTTCCAGCCGGCTAAACAAGACTCCATCATCGGGGCCTATATGCACACACAGATACGCACCAGTTAATGTGCTTTCATTTTTTTTTTTTAATTCAATTTCCAAGTGTTTGATGTTCTCTATTAACTCATTTTCTTCTTTGTTGACAAACAAGGTTTGATGGTACAAATGCAACGAGACCTCACAGAGCCCAACATGAGCAAAATTGTTTCTTAGGAGCGTAATAATATAAAAGCAGTCACAATAGTTAGAATCACAATCACTGTTTGTTTGGACGTACATGAAGTCTCACGAGCTCAAGATTTTTTTTCCAACATTGACGTACAGCTGTAAAAGCGCTACTGTTGTTAGCATTAGCCATCACTAGCCAGCTAACAAACGCGCAGGGCCTGTATGTACATCTAACCCGTTTGACGTAAATGTTTGTGTGTAATGTCTAATACATGTGGATGTTTTCCAATAAAGCTCAACTCACAGAGGATTTTTTTGGGGGGGGCAAGGAGAACCCACGACGATCACACAGTTCGCTGGCTTTTCCTCCGTCCGCGCTCGACTTTTAAAAGTGTAATCAAACGAATCCACCAATCCTTGAAAACGATACGGCGGTGACGTCACCAATGCGCGACGTTATTTTTCTTCCACGTCATTTTACGGTTGTAAACCAGCGTTTTGGTGGATTACCGCCACCTATTGGACTGGAGTGTTGCGAACCGGCAAGGCAGAAAAATCCTGTTTCGTTTCAATCGATAATAAACCGCTTTGCTCGCTGTAATTTTTTGATCAAGCAGTACCAAGAATATTTCTCAGTACTACGCGCAATTAATATATTTTATTTTATCCAGGCGAACACGATGGGGATGCCAAGAATGACTCAAGATTGACAGCATTTATTGGGGAGAGATTTTGTGAAAGGGATTTCTTCTGCTCCAAAAACCATTTTGGCCACAGTTGCACAAGTCTTCATCAGTTAAGTCCGTGGGCACATTCATGTAGAAAACATCATTTTGGTTCCAATTCCACCAGTCCCGGTCTGTGCATTTGGGTAGTGTGGAGCGACCCCGTGTGTCCGACACCACACCCTTGCCGTTCTTGCGCATTGGGGTACGGCCTCAGAGGATGCAAACATTTGTTACTCTGGAATCTTCACATATTTGACTGACAGTTGGCGCAATGCTTTTACTAATAATCATATTTTTGCTTGTTTTCAAATTTACAAGTCAAGCATTTCAAACAAATCAGGGAGCGGTTTGCTCCTTTCAACTGAAGAGTTAAATAGCAGGAATATCTTAAGTTAGTTTACAAACTTCCCATTAGAAAGGACACCAATCACAGCAATGCCATAAATAGGAAAGATCAATTGGCTGTTTGACAGTTTAGGCATTGTTGAAAAAGGACTTTTCAAAATAAAAGTTCCATGAAGAAGAGGAAAGACGTGAAGGTCGTTTGTTGGACTGATCATGAACGTGCTCGGCGTTCAAAAATGTTGGCACGTGAACAATTGACTGGGTGGAAATGCGAGCGGTGACGCCGCGGGGCTCGCGTGTTTGGGAGGAACCATTCAGTCCAGAGCAGCGTGCAGGAGGGCGCCGTGACCACCCGCCATCTTGGATTTCTTCATCTTGGCGATGGCCCTCTGAAGATCGGAGGCGTGAATGGGACGGATGCAATCCTCTGATGGGCTGAAAGTCACAAACGGCGAGATGGTAAATGACGCAACATGTCGAGAGAAACATCGGGGCACCGTCGGGGGCGCCATTGTGGAAGGAGGCGTGACTGACCCGTCGCCGCCAGTGTGCACAAAGTCTCGAACGCACAGCAGGGCGCCGTCGCGGCACATCTCCCGAAGGTCGCTGCCGGAAAATCCTTCCGTTTGCTTGGCGATCTCCAAAAGCTCCACCGACTCATCCACCTGCGGGATGAGGGAAGGAAGATGAAGGCAAAGAAGGCAGACGAGTGGCCAGCGAGTGACAAGGACGGCGGCCATGTGAACTTACGCTCTCGTTTTCCAGGATGAGTTTGAGGATTTGCTCTCGCTGATGCAAACTCTACAACGCAGAAAAGAGCAGCGACAAGACAAGAGATAAGGCCAAACTGCACCTAATGCATTGTCCTCCTTTGTTGGCAAAGCAGGCCACTGGGGCATCAGCGCCATCAGCTGACCTTCAGGCTCGGTAAGCCTGACCGTCTCACGATCACAAGAGGGTGGGCGTGCATACCGGCTGGTTGATGTGGAATCTGGTTGGCATCCTCCTCAAGATAGCCGAGTCCAGATCTTGGGGTCGGTTGGTGGCGCCCATGATGATCACCTGACAGCGGTGGTCCGTGTCCAGGCCGTCCCACAGGCTCATGAACTGCGCCTTCATCATGGCCGTGGCCTCGTGGTCCGAGCTCGAGCGATTCCTCAGGAACGAGTCTGCGTGCGCACAAACAATTGGCCACACATTGCACGACAACTTGGGCCTTTGTCAGCTCTCTCATCAATGCCGCCGTTTGCCACCCATGTCCATGAAAGCATTTGCTGGGCGAAGACGCGTTTGTCACCTATCTCGTCGATGAAGATGAGAGCGGGCTGCAGTTTGACGGCCAGGGAGAAAACGGCGGCGGCGAGCTTCTGCGATTCGCCGTACCACTTGTCCGTCAGCGTGCTGGGCTGCAGATTGATGAAGCGGAAGCCCGCCTGCTTGGCCGTCGCTTTGGCGATCAGCGTCTTCCCGCAACCCGGTGGCCCGTAAAGCAGCACCCCTGTTACCGTGACAACCGGGTCATGATGAGGAGGAGGAGGATGATGATGATGCTGATGGAGAGGAAGAGAAAGAGGACCTCCAACCTTTGGGGGGCTGCAGCAGCTTGGAGCTTTGGAAGAGATGTCGTTTTTGGACGGGCATGATGACGGTCTCCTGGAGCTCGGCGATGACCTCGTCAAGACCGCCAATGTCACGCCAGGACATCTGTCAAACAAATCCAACACGACAATATCGTGACACGAGGTGACAGGGTGCCGGCTTGAACGTTTTGTGTGTTTTAGTTTGAGTGTTAATAGCAACCTGCATGCTGAGAGGGTCCACCAGGTGGGCGGCGATGCTCATCTCGTACTCGGACAGCTTGACGTCTTTGACGCCGATCTGCCGCATCAGCTTCTCTGCCTGACAGACGCATGGACAAGGAAAAGTATCGCTGTGGCACATCGTCATGGAAGCGATTGCAAAGCTGAGTCATTGCAAGATCCCCGCCAAAGCTGCTGCTCGCACGGATCAACTGACCTGTTTTTGCGCTTCCAACTTCTGCTTGCGCGTGGGGTCAATGGCGTCCACCATCCACTTAATGGTGAAGTAGGTGACAGCGCCGAAGATGGTCAGGCGGAACAGGAGCCCCAGCACCTCATTCCTGCCCAGGGGCCGCGCCGCATGCTCCACTGGAAGCTCCCTCAGAACCATCCTGATGTGACCAAGCCCACCGCTCACCTACAGAGGCTCACGCCGCAAACTACCTGATGCACACAATCAACTCAAGGTCAAAAGGACATTTCAACATGGCTCCAATGGCTGACATACACGCACAAGACCGACACCAATTATTTTAATAACTGAGTCATCATGTCGCACTCGTTCACCGAGCTATCCATTTCCTATTCATCTGTCTTTATGTTCCGATGTAGCTGCCTGTTCAAAAACGCATTCCAATTTCTTTATACTTCTACATCTTTCCGAGGCGATTCTCCGGTGTCAAAAAAGCGAAAGTAGTCCGCGCTGTTCGACTTAGCGTTTAGCATGAGGTTGACCTTCCGGGCTCTCCGCTGCCACAAGGCGGCTCTTCAGACAGTCACATAGAACGTACTGAATCAAACAACAACAAGCATAACATAACTAAAATGTATTAGTGTACACTAGTGTGTCAAAAAGAAACGTACAGCGTGTTGATGACACCTCGATTGTAGCGCAGCCGTTGTCCTGCCGCTTCGACTTCTTCTTCGACAACTACTTTTTCTTCTTCGTTTTCAACAGCACAAGATCTCATGAAGCCATCTACTGGTCGCGCATGTCTACTGCACAATGACGTCTACCTTTGTTTGACCAAATCGCCTGCGTATATGCGTTTTTGTGAACATGTTTATCTGCAACAAACAATACAAGTGAGTAGTCATGTGTCTCACCTTTGGTTTTCGGCGGCACATATGGGTAATCTCATATGCAAACGAGGTTAGATGTCAAATTAGTTGAATTAGTAATCATTTCTGCTGACATTTTGGACGAGGGACAAATGCAACTTAACTTGGCAACCGTGCGAACCTTCACGCTTTTACAGCCAGCTTCGTCAAAGTACGCTGATACACGCAGTAACAGGTAATTACGCTTTTCCTCTACCGACAAAACAAAAAAGTTTGAAAATGAAAAAGAGCGCTGAAAAATATATTGCGAAAATCCAGAAAGGAAATGTCGTCGCATTGCCACCGTCACCTCGACTTGTGCTAGTGATGGGAATTCCGGCTCTTTTTAGAGAGCCGGTTCTTTTGGCTCGGCTCACTAAAAAGAGCCGGCTCTTTCGGCTCCCTGAACTCAAAATTTCGAGTTACCTAAACTCAACATTCCAAGTGACCTAAACTCAACATTCCAAGTTACCTACCTCAGTTTTTTTGTTGCTTAAATGAATTTACTACCAAAAATAATGTAAAATTATGTGTAAAATGAATTACTAATGCAAATATATCAATATATCTTGATTACCACACAACAAATTATCAATTAAAATTTGATCTTGGATACTTTAACCTTGCACAGTCTACACACTGCCTTTGAACTATCAATTAAGTTGAAATGAGTCCAAATTTCACTGCGTTTCCTCACCTGTGCTGCACACAGTGTGCTGCTGTGTCTCTAACTCCTCCCCCTTCTCTTCACTGCACCTATTAAGAGCCGGCTCCCGTCGTTCACTTCAAAGAGCCGGCTCTAAGAGCCGATTCGTTCGCGAACGACACATCACTAACTTGTGCGCTTTTGCTCGCTGACTTGCTGGTCCAGGCCAGTGTTTGGATCGCGGTCTTGTTGTCGTCTTGTCGGAGTGCTCGCCTCAAATCACGGCGAGGGGGGCTGCCAACACTCGCTCCTTCCAACCTCGGATGTTCGGGACCTGACAAAGGAGGGGGCCGGTGGAGGACCTGGAGGTCCAGGCTCTAAGTGCGAGCAGGCTGGAGGCCCGGACGCCTCCCGGCGGTTGTGAGCCAGAAACGGGCCGCGACAGCCGGGCCGTCGGGCAGCTAGCGGGCCGGCTAAATCGCGTCTTCTGCGGACGTCTGCGGCCGAAAGCCCCCGGGGACCGACGGCGTGTGCTTCTCTCTCCGTCTTTGCAACGTTTACACGGCCAACGTCGGGCTTGTGGTGGACGGACGTCCGGCCGTGACCGTCCTCCCCCTCATCCTCCGTCGCCATGGCAGCGCTCATCAAAGAGATAGTCAGCAGAAATAAAAGACGGTACCAGGAGGACGGCTTCGACCTGGACCTCACTTGTATCCTTTCCCGGTACCCGCAGCTTCTGCTTCGGGGGAATTTGCTACCTGGCTAATGCTAGCAGTGGCACTTTGTGACTCGTTGTGGAGGGAAGCGGCTCGATCATGTGCTAAGATAACCTTAATTGGCACTCATATCAATACATTAAGATGAAATAGAATGACATTTTGGCCTCACCAAATTAGAAGACAGATCATGAGACGCCCGTGACCCCATTGAGGATAAAGCGGCTCAGAAAATGGATGGATGGATGAATCCCACTTGAAACTTGGAAGCATCAAGTGGACTTTTGTGACAGCGGTAATAATTCAGACGGCTGTGTGTCAATGATGAGATGGCATCTCGAGTAGACGTCCCCCATAAAATGTCATTGAGCAAGGACGACTCCTTGCTCCAAAAACATTTCTTACCTACTTGCGACTTGCTCCTCTGAGAATCTGCTTGATTAGATTTCCGGTTGGGAGGTGCGAAGGCACAATCTGCGATGCACATGCACAACAGGTCAGCCATCTGTGATAGCAAATCGGAGCACCAGGACAAATCACGTAGGTGATGCCTGCGCAATCTTTAGTGTGCATGCGTAAGAAGATCATATCATATCAATTACTGATAACTGCAATATTCTCATCTTGTTATGTCCCACTGGAAAGGATGCATATAGCGAGCTAGTCTTGTTGGTCTACTTTGGATGCCTGAGGCACAGCGGTAGGTGGTCACTCTCAAAAGTGGAGATGATGGGATGGAGGGATAGCTAGAGGCGAGACTGTGCGCTGCCCTCTGGTGGACGGGAGGCAGAAACAAAGCCTGGTTTATCCTTAGCCAGTCTGTCAGACATCTACCCCAACATCATCGCCATGGGCTTCCCCGCCGAGCGTCTGGAAGGCGTCTACAGGAACAACATCGACGACGTCGTGCGGTGAGACTTTTTTTTTTTTCCCCCTCTCAACTTCCTGTTGAGCGTCGCACTTACGCCGCTCCTTTGCCTGATGCAGGTTTTTAGACGCAAAGCACAAGAGTCACTACAAGATCTACAACTTGTAAGTGCAACACGCGCGCACCAACGCAAACGCGCACACAAGAATGACAAAACCTTGTTGGGTGTGTGTGTGTGTGCGTTACCAGGTGTGCCGAGCGACATTACGACACGTCCAAGTTCAACTGTCAAGGTAAGATGATGTCATAGACGCTCAGCCAAATGGATGGCGTCTTGTCACATGGCTCCTCGGGCTCTGCACATGGTGTAGCCTAGCATTAGCGCGCCACGCGTGTCTCTCGCTCCCCAGTGGCCGAGTTCCCGTTCGAGGACCACAACCCGCCGCAGCTGGAGCTGATCAAGCCCTTCTGCGAGGACCTGGACGCGTGGCTGAGCCGCGATGAGCAGCACGTGGCCGCCATCCACTGCAAGGCCGGGAAAGGCCGCACGGGCGTCATGATCTGCGCCTACCTGCTGCACCGCGGGAAGTTCCGCCAGGCTGGCGAGGCCCTCGACTTTTACGGCGAAGTTCGCACGCGGGACAAGAAGGTGAGCGACAAACACGTACCAAAAATTGTGACGGGGGGGACCTTCGATTTGACCCCGTAAAATTTCAAGTGCATTTCAGCTTCCTCCTCAGCCGTGTTCCGTTTACAAACGTAGGCGTGCGTATGTTTAGGGCGTGACCATCCCCAGCCAGCGTCGTTACGTGTGCTACTACAACACGCTACTGAGGAGCAGACTCCACTACTCGCCTGTGGCTTTGCTCTTCCACAAGATGCTCTTTGAAACCATTCCCATGTTCACCGGGGGGACCTGCAGTCAGTACACACACACACACACACACCACACCCTCACTTTGTTCTTCGCCCTCGCTCACGACGTCGTCACGTCCGGTCCTGCGTGCAGATCCCCTGTTTGTCATCTACCAGCTGAAGGTGAAGATCCACACGTCCAACCCGGCGTTCACGCGCCGCGAAGACAAGCTGATGCTCTTCGAGTTCCCGCAGCCGCTCCCCGTGTGCGGCGACATCAAGGTGGAGTTCTTCCATAAGCAGAACAAGATGATGAAGGTGAGGAGGGCACAACCCCCCCGGGGCGCCTTATTCGGCCCACTGTTGCGCTTGCGTCATTTTTTTTTTTTTTTTAAATGCACAGTCATCATAAATTTAAGCGTTAAGTTCTCATTTATGTGAGAGGGAGACGGTCCGAACGACTCTTCTCGAGTCTTCGTGCTGATGTCCTTCTTCCTTTTGGCTCTCAGGACAAGATGTTCCACTTCTGGGTCAACACCTTCTTCATTCCCTGGCCTGATGAGGACCCGCAGGGCTGGAGAATGGCCAAAGCGCAACCTTGCGGGACGCCGGATCTGATAGGACTCAGCAGAACCAGGAATGTGGCGGCAACGATGACGACGACTTCCTGGTTCTGACTTTAATGAAGACCGACCTGGACAAGGCCAACAAGGACATAGCCAACAGAAACTTCTCGCCCAACTTTAAGGTATGAGAGCATGTTGCCAATCATTGTCTCATTCCCGACTGTTAGACTCAAAGGTCGATCCCTCGGCAGCCTAATTAAGTGTGCAACCGGTCCCATTAGGTGAAACTGTTCTTCACCAAGACGGCGGATGAAGGCGGCGGCGGCGACTGCGAGGCCAACAGCGCGTCGGTGACGCCGGACGTCAGCGACAACGAACCCGATCACTACCGCTACTCGGACACCACCGACTCGGACCCTGAGAATGAGCCCTTCGACGACGACCGTGACCAGATCACCAAGGTGTGAGCCGCCCGTCGGGCCATCGGTTTGCCGAAGCTCCAGGACCGCCGGACCCATCGCCCCGGTCAACGGCGGCATTGTCGGGCGGCGGTCCCGTTATCGTGTCGTATGAGGTCACGGAGAGAAAAGCCTTCTCGGTGACTGTCAACAAATCATTCCTTCCACTTCCTGGCTTTGCCACAGAGACCTTCAGCGCATTTGTTTGGACACTTGGGAGTGGAGTTGCCAGAAGCGGCGCCCATTCGGGGCTCCAAAAGCCGAGACGCAACTTCCAAGTCAGGGGGAGTGGAAAAAAAAAGATCCCAGCTTCGGTCCGGAAAACGTGTTCGAATGGAACGTCTTCGTTTTCTTTTCTGTTTGTGTCTTTGTTTTCCAAAGGCGTCAAACACTGTCCAGTGAATAAAGAAAATATTTATGAGATGGAGTTTTACTTTCAACGGAATAAGATGAAAACTAGACAGGAAGTGACGCCTTTGCGTTTGTGACACTTTCCAAGGCACACACACACACACACACACACCGTCCACGGTTGCCAGGCAACCAGTCAAGCTCCGCACGGAGCAACTTCCTGTCACATGACGCCTTTGAATGCCTCAAGTGCGCTCAGCGCAGATGTCAGACAGCCGTCGAAGTTGGAGTGGGTGAAGGCGTCGCCGGCGCAAACCAACAGGGGATGCTCCGACAACATCATGTGACCCGGACAGCCCGCCACCGCGCTTGCCACCTGACCAACACACATCAGGCTCTTGTTGTGAAAGGCGTGGGCGTCACCCTTCGAAAGCTTTTCACGTGATGGTGCTCACCTGCGAGTACCTCCACTTGTGGCACTTGATGCCGATTGGCTGTGGCAGCGCAGGAAGGAGACGCTTCAGCTCCCCCAAGATCATTGGCTGCACTTCCTCCGCATTCCGCTCCAGGTTCTGCAGACCGAAGGGAACGCCTGTGTGGACGACTAAGGACGGCCCTAGGCCCGCGCCCCCATCTGGAAAAGGCGTACAAGTCACGGGTTATGATCAATTCCGCCGTCAATCGAGGCGTGAGTGCGTCACCTGTGCAGCGTTTGCGAGGCTCCACGGTGGCATAGCAAATAATTTTGGAGTTGTCGCCGTCGTTGTTGTAGTATCGGACACCCCAGGGCACACCCAAATCGGTCCCGGGAGGGAAGAAGAGCGCCATGGCGAAACGGGACGAGTATGACACGCTGTGCAATAGCTCCCTCTGCTGGACAGATAAAACTGACAGCACATTTTGACTATGAATATTATACAAACACAAACATATATGTGCGCGCACACACACACACACACACACATTCTCTAACAAAAGCCGCCTGAAATCATTTAAGTAGCCTCACCGTCTCCCAGGTCACCTTCAAGCTGCAGAATTTGCGGGACGGGGATGGTCAAGAGCACAGAATCAAAGTTTTGGCTGTCGCCTTGCTTCCTGTGGACCTCCCAGGAGGCGCCTCGGCGATACAGGCCGCTCACCTGATGCTCCAAGAACAAGTCGGCTCCTAGACCACCACACACATGACAGATGGACAGAAAGCTAAATACTGGAAGCGGTCTTCCTTCCAGCCACAGTCCGAATAGGAAGATTGCGCCTCAGCGCTGCGATGCGGGCATGCAAACCGCTGGGCTTGTGCTCACGTCACCTCAAGAACAAAAATAACAAGACGACGTGAAAAAAAGGGAAGCGCTCACCCGACTGGCGCAGAAAGTGTTTGACCACGCTGCTCATGCCCAGCGGCGCCACGTAGTCAGTGCTGCCATCTTTGTGTCGCAGGCCCTCCACGGCGCAGTCGAGCGGACGAAGGACGCCCTCCGCCAGCAGCTCCGTGTAGAAGCTGACAAACATGTTGGAGAAAGTTTTCATTAAGCTTCCATCCCAATTCAATTCAATTCAAAAAGTCATTCAGTTCAAGTGTGAAGGCCACACTCAGGTCTGACTGTTTATTCTTTTATTACGATTTGTCATCGGGTTACCTATGGTGCGAGCGTGCATACTCGCGGGTAGCCGAGATGTACTGAGCTCCAAGGTCGGCTGAATGGCAGGAAGGGTCAGGAGGGCGGAACGTCGACATCCTTCCACCTGCGCACACACACACACACACACACACACACATACATACATATATAAACAAACATATAAGGGACGTGACAACACATTTTTTTCCATTAAGACCAAAGGTCTGGAATAAAGGAACAAAACGGTGTTTAAAATTTGTCATTAAGTTAAGAATTATGGAAGCTATGACATAAGCGACACGGTGGTCGACGGCTCCCCTGCGTGCGTCTACTGACCGACTCCGCGGGCTTTGTCCCAAACGACAATGTGGACATTTTTGTCCTTGAGCTCCCTCCGAAGCAGGCAGGCGGACAGGCTGCCCGTCAGACCGGCGCCCACCACCAGAACACGACTAGAGGACGACGACATGTTTGGACGGACGACTCGTGCCTTCCGCTCCAAGCTAACAAACTAGCTACACAGCTCCAGGAAGTGACGTGGCCAAAAAGGGCCAATCAAAAATCGGACAAAAAGAACCGCGTCTTTCCCCTTTGTTGTAAAAAATATATTTTGTATATGTGTAGATTATATTTTATATTACTGGCTAAATGGCAGATTGAGAAATTGTGATACATTTTCCAAATGGAAAATTTCGATCAAACAGCTTCCTGCTTTATTTCAAGTTGAAACCTTATCCATTTGAATACAAGCATAAACAAATTCATCATCATCATCGACAACAACTTTAACTTGAATGAAAATGTCAATCTAGCTAATAAATAAAAGGGTTGAAAAGATTCCAGAAAACAAACCTCACAAATTCAATTCAATTCAAACATACCGTACTCTTATTGTGAAAATGCACACAACCAGCGCTTTCCCATTAGGTCCTTGTTGCATTGAAGGATTCAACAGCTTCCAGCCTTATTTATTACTCAAATTAACCCAATCACCAAAAAAGCTTTTGTGGTGAAACAATAAAAGCCAAGCCATTCCTCTGCTGATGAAGCTTATCAACTCCTACCCCATCTTGCTCGGTTTGACTTGACACCATTTGAGCTTTGAGGGGTGGTGTCGACCAGCGACATTGCTGCACTGGTCCACTCGATGGCGCCGCTTGCGACAACGACCTCCGGATATAATGGAGTGAAAATGACAGAGAGGACCCTTGTCTCCCATTTGTAAAAAGTGAAGTAGAGTTTTGTGTTTCTCCAGCAGAAAATAATCGTATAATAATTACCTCTTGCGATTAATCCATTTTGTTTCCCCACTGGCTGTCCTTCAAAACAGAATGAAAATTGTCAGCTCACTCGGTGGCAAGCGGGTGTTGCCTACGTTGTATGCAAGTGACGTTTCTGTGGTTGGAACGTAGGTTGCCAGCCTAGGAGCGACAGAAGTTACGCACAAACAAAACATCGACGTGAAATCTTGACAGTTTTGTCAGCGTACAGAGGATGCTCTGTCGATCGGCCACATGTGGCCATAAGGGACCAATCAGAGCTCGGTGTTGGGTCCGCGCCCGCCAGCCGTGCTACTGCACGCCTTGTGATAATCACATCCATCCAGCAGGTGGCGGTACGCCGCCCGCACGTCACGGTACAGCGGGGCGTCCTCGTGCGGCAAGCCTGGGAATCGAACGGGCTCCTCGTTAACCAGCAGCTGCAGCCGGGGGCCTCGCGCGCAGTCCAACAGAACCAAGATCATGTTGGCCGCGTACGGCACCAGCAGGCTTGAACGGAAATGGCGACCTGGAGAGGGCCCAGGGGGGTCAGAACAGGTGGGTTCGAGGGGTCAGGCGGGACAGCATTGTCTTACCGTTCTGCGTGTGGTAGTTGTCTGCAGTGGGTGGAGTCTCATCCTTGTAGAGGCCCAGCAAACCGAGGAGAGGGAGGAGTGTCTCGGCGTGGCCAATCAGGATAGAGGCGGGATCCGGCGGCGTGTCGGTTTCCCTGCAGATCAATCCTTTGCCATTAAAAAGTCCAGTCGCCCGTCCTTTGGTGTATGCAGAGTGGCTTTATCGTGGCGGCGTCCGCCTGACCTGCGCGGCCGTCCGGCCTTGTCCAGGGTCCTGAAGATGTGATGGAAAAGCGGGCAGCTGGCCAGCAGGTTGATGGCGTAGCCGTGCGCCCGCTTCCAGAACAACTTCAGGTCGCACTTGTACTCCAGAACCTGTTGGCACAGGGAGGCCCATTTGTCAACATAACAACAAAACATCGCACGCCTCTCCCCATTGAAAACAGTCGTTGGTGGGTAGAGTTGTCAACGTTAGCATGCAATTGTGTACATGCCAGTGTCCTTTTTGCATTTTGGGGTACCTTGGCATCACTGGGCTCAAACAGGAAACACCAGGGCGAGTGCAGCGATTTGATGGCCAGCTCGTAAGCACAAAGAAAATAGGCCACCTCCAGCAGATCTACGAAGATGTGCTTAGTTATTTTTTTTTTTCCGACTTTCTCCTCCTTGTGTGTGGGGGCGTATTGCCACGGTCGCCATGGTAACCTGGCGTGAAGTCATGGAGAGGAAGGCCCAATTTGTCGGCCACTTTCTTCCTCAGCGCCTCCATCTCCGGGCCGCGCTTGAACTTGTCGACCTCGGCCAACGCCGTGCGGTTCTTCTCCACGCTCTCCACGTAGCCAGGGCAACCGTCATAAGCGCGAAGCAGACCGTCATCCACTTGGTGGCGGTACTGCACCGCTACCGGGACAGGACACAGACACACAACACACTGGTATTTTTCTGCGCTTTTCTTTTTGGGGCCATATAGCAGAAAAAGAAGGTTACGTGTTATGTTGGCTCTGACGTGAAGTGCTTCCTGGAAGGCCTCGGCGCTCCTCACGCATCGATGCTTGGAGCTGGTCAACACGTGGATGCGTCCCCCGCGCACCGACTCCTCCCCTAACAAGGATGGAAACAAAGCGGAGAGTCGAGTCGCCAGCTGCTGCAGATCCTCTCGACCTTTGGCCACCAGCTGACCTGCAATGGATGCGAAATCAGATGCAAAATGGCTCCTTAGTGGCCACTTAATCATCCTGTGACAAGTCAGACAATCTTTGGGATAGACATGAGTTTGGTGCTTGCTTGAGTAGTCAATTCAGTGGTTGGTCCAGTGTTTCTCATCCTTTAAAATCTGTTAGTATGTTTATTGTTCTAATTTTATTACAGTAGAGCGGTCCCTTAGCGCCCTCTATTGACAAGTTAATGTTTTGCTGGTTGATCAAACGCACGACAGACATAAATTGATGAACATTCAGTTACTTTTTTTAATTGAACACAAAACAACACAGGATAAGTCATAAATGTAAATGAAATAAAGTCTAATGACTGAGTAAGGTGTTGTGTGGCATCCCGTCCTCCTGCCCAGTACTCACCGTCCATGTCGTCGGTGTACCACATGTCCCAGCGGCGCAGGACGTCCCGGTTCCAGGCCGCAGAGCCTTCGCCTCGTTCGCCCATTTGGCCATCAGCTCGTCGCAGCAGGTTGCTGAGTTGGCGAATGGCGCGGATGTTCTTGACAGTCGGGTAGCGGCTGCCGTGGCGGACAACAGCGGACAGGTGCATCGGGGAGCAACGCTCTCCGCTCGGGGTCCTCAGAAGCGAGCCCGGGTCCGTGTGGAGCCTGGGCCCGGCGTTGAGCTCCGCGAGCAGCCTCCGGTGGGCGGCGGAGTCCTCGTAGCGGGTCTTGGAGCCGAAATGAGCCGCAAAGTTCGGCACGTCCGCCGCTGAGCAGCCGTGGCGGCTCGACAAGATCACAAAAACGACGGACGTGACGACGAAGAGCATTTCTAAATCGGAACCAACCCTTCTGGACCTTTTGTTTGTGTCTGCTTTTTCGGGCTCGTTCGTCTTGCTTCAAAGTGGCGCTTTTGTTCGCATTGTTGATCTTCCGGGTTGATGACCTTTCAACTCACGTGTTCGCTCGATTGTTGGACAACCAGAACTACGCTGTGGATCTTTTGTTTTTTATTTTAATAAACGTTTCTTTCCTTTCCCCAATCCTTATGGATGAACCGGATTGACTAACGAATACCATTACAACTAATACAAAATTCGTAAACAATAGGTGAAACTGTCATGGCAACAAGCCGTGAGCGCCCCCCTGTGGTGCGGACAGCAGAAGTTGCCAATGTGTTCTACCTTTGGAATCAATGGCAGCCTAAAAAAAGTTAAGACTTTTTTTTTTATCTGCCCTTACTGAGTAATCATGATTTGATTGAAAAACAGAGTCTGATGCATTAAAATGTTATCTTGGCAAAGAGGAGTGTGGAAAGAAATATTGATGGCGTCCTGAAATGCCATTGATCAACATTGCCAATTTTTGACCCTACTTTTTTACAGGACCGCATGGTGCCAGCTTCCTCACCCCGTAGACGCTTGACCTGGAAAGCGAAGCTAAATTAAAGCTAAATTAAGCTAAGCTAAGTCGAGCGTCTCAGTTGATTCCCTCGCTGACGGGCATGTTTATGTGAGCGGTGAGCAGCGGCGTGCTCTGCTCTTCATGTAGGACGAAAACTTTGATGATGTCAGAGATGCCTTTGTCACTAGTGCACTCCACCAGGGTCTGGACCGGGTAGACCAGTCCCGGCACCAGCAGCGGGATCTTCAGAAACGGGTTCCTCATCCTGTACAAACTTTGATCGTACAGGAAGCTGACTGCCAGGTTGAGGATGGGCCGACACGCCGCCGTGTTCTGAATGTTCAGCGTGAGCTTGAAGGACGGGCCCAGACCCTGGACCACGGCGTTCACCTTGAGCGATCGCCCGGAACCGGACGACATCGGAGTCAGACTGGACTCCAGGGCCTTGGCGTAAGCCTTGGCTGCCGCCAGTCGCAGGCGGATCAGGTCCATCTGGAAGGCTCGGTGCATGGCCGTACTGTTCTCGCGCTCCCTCATGGTCTGGTCCACGTAAGTTTGGTCTTCTTGGGCACGTTGAGACGGATGCTCTGGGCCGCCGGGGGTCCGGGAGTACTGTCCCGGTCTTGGAACTCTACTGTCCTCTTGAGGATTTTCACCATCAGACCGCCGCCCTTCAGGGTCATGATGAGGGTCCCGTCCTCGCGCCCGTAGCGCCCAAAGCAAATGGCGGTCACCGCGTCCGGAGTCTTGATGGTGCTCACCAGGTTCTTGTCCTTGTATAAATGGACCTCACAGTTGGCAAGGCCCACTAAGACCCCATGGAAGCCTCGAGCGGGGAGGTCCATGCTGGCCATGGTGCAGACGGGGGCCGGGAGGACCACCTTCCACAGCTTCTTACCCTAGACAAGCCACATGAGACCATCAAGGTTTTGGCTTTCTTTTGTTCAGACACACACACACACACAAAAAAAAAAAAAAACTAAATTAGTCTTCAGACCCATCAATTCCTTCGACCACTAAATCAAGTCTTTAAACTGCTTCAAGTCCTCGGAGCCGGCAAGTCTGGAGTCCCTCAAGTTAGGCGTTCGTTACCTTCTGCGTGAATCCCTGCAGGTTCTGGTCCGTCGTTCCCACCACCATGTTCTTGCCGACCCTCACCAAGCCCACGGGATGCGACGACAGCTCCACGCAGTACTTGGGTTTGTCCAAGTCCCTGTGAGCAGACGCAAAGAGCTCAGGATCTTCTTGAAGCGGTGGAACCCGGTCCCAATGCCAGGCTAACCTGCGCAGGATGTAGATGTTGCCGTTCCGACACGCCGCCGTGATGCGAAACTCCACGTCAAACTGACCCGTCACGTCCAGCATCGTGGGTGGGGCCGGCAGCGCCACCTGCAGGAGGATCATGAAAAAAAAAAAATCCAGGTGGAAGGACAGAAAATTACAGACAGAAGGTCGGACCCAAGAAAATGACAGACGGACGGAGAGAATAAAGGTCAGATGGACGGTGACCTTTGCAAGGATGACGAAAGCCTCGGGGTCGAGCACGTAAAGATGGGCGCTCTCGGTGCCAATCAGCAGGCAGCTGACGCCGTCCTCGTCCGCCGTGCTTTTCTTCAGTGTGCCCATGCACGTGATGACGGTCTAAGGACCAAAAAAAACACGCCGTCTACATGCGTGCATCCGTGTGCGTGTGCATGCGTGCGTACCTGGCGTTTGATTGGCTGCTGTTTGTGCAGCTGGACAAAGTCCTCCAGGTGCTCGTCATCCAGTGACAGGAAGTGGAGCGAGCGCACGGATAACGGGATGTCGGCCTTCTTCCGGAGGCTCTCTAACATCTCCTTGATGGCGGGGGGGTCAATGTGCCCCTCCCTGGCCTCCTGCCACACATCCTGACCAATCACAAAGCAGCGGCGGTCAAAAAGTGACCAAGACGGGCAACAGGCGTGTCTGATCAACATCTCACAATGCGCCATTCTCAAATGGAAATTACGTTTCCTGAAAAAAAGAGATTAGCGCCAAGATACAAAATGCAAGTTCTGGGGAAACAACAGTCGCAGATTAGCAAAATAGTCGTCGATTCATTTGCTCATTCATTATTTGTCACAGCTCAAGCCACAAGCGCAAGATCATCCGGTGCTACACGGAGCAAAGACTCACACCTGCTCCAGCGTGTTGACGTCGAGTCCGGGCAGCGTGAACTTGAAGTAAGGTCTGAGGTTCTTGTAGACGTACACGCAGGGTCCGGATGCCACGGCCACGGCAGGAATGCGAGGCTCGTGCAGGTCCATGAAGAAGGCCACCAGGCCGCACGGAAGGTCCAGGAGGACGCTCTCGCTGCTCAGTGCAGTGCCGCCGTACACCTTGAGCTTCATGGACGCCGCCGAGGCGCCGCCGCCTAGGTCGGCCACCACCAGGCGACCGTCCCCGTCGCCGCTCAAGTCGGCCAGCGCCATGCAGGGAGTGAAGGTGCGCAGGCCGGCCACGGGGTCATAGTGGGCGTCCAGCCACTTCCCATCCTCGCCGCTCCAATCGCTCATGACTGGATGGCCACACCGTGTTTTGCTGCAGGACAAAACACGCATGACGGTCACTTGACGTCCACACATTTGGAAAAAAACGAACTTTTCAAGATATGCAAAACGTACATGACAAATAGAGAGTAAATGCTTGGATTCCGCCTGACCGATACAAACATCCACGGCAGTCAATTAGTTGGTCCGCCATGATGCCCTCAATCTCTGCTGCAACAACCATTGGGATTTAGACGAACCTCCTCGGAGTCTTGCCACCCTGCCCTGAAGCAAGATACCTACCTGCCTCCCAAGCTCCCCCCCCCACTCATCCCCCCCCCAACCATGTCAAAAAGGACAAACAGTAGCAAAAAGGTCACGACACCCACGAGGGGATCCTCCCCAGCATGCCAATGATCGAGTACAAGAACCATAATGATGCACACCGACTGATCCCGTATCGCCCTGGTTGTCTCACCGTCGTCAGGGAAACCGTGCAGCAGCGTCTCCCCAGTGGTGCCGCTTAGCGCGCTTTCGCAGTTGATAAGGCGACGTCGTCGAGTATTTTGGACCCAGACAACAAGAAAAAGTGGTCAGGAGACACACCGTCGCTGTTGCGCCTCAAAGATCCCTGCTGCTTCTGCTCTTCTAATCCATAAATCCGCTTCAAGCTTCTTCGGCCCGTCGGCCGCGGTCCTCTTGTTATGACGTCAGTTTCACGCGACGCTTGTCCTTGCGCCCTTAGAGATAACCACTAGAGGGGGCCATAGCTGCCTTTCTTGCACGCACATTAGTTTTCCATGGAATTAATTCGTTGAATCGTTGACCGATTTTGGCACGGATCAGTATGTTGCAAACATCAACATCTCACAAAAGAAATCGTGGTTAATGTTAAGAAGTTGGCGTTGATCTAAAAAGACTTGTTTAACTATTTGAATCCACCGCGCTGTGGAGGTAACATGGCAGACATTGAGCGGGAGAGGGCGATCTTCCGCACATTTTCTTCTTGTACGAAAGCGTCAACATTTCCTCCTAAAACCGTTTAAAAACTAGAAAGCCATTCAGATTCTATCACACCTTTTTTATCGACTCGCGTTTTGTTTTCTAATCGACTCCTGAAGCAGTGAGCGTTGGAGCTTTCTGTGACGTCACAAGCGGCGTCACATGATCAGGGTTCAAGCGCCTGATCTCAGCTTCCGGTGAGTGATCTCCTCTCCTCAATCGCCTGCCTAAAAATTCCTTTCAAGTCGCACATTCACTCCGCGGTGTCTTGAATCGACCGTGGAGCCGATTCCGTCTGTTTGCCTGTCTTTACAGTACTTCGTGGCGAGTTTGTCTATGTTTACGTTATGTTAGGTGCGCCCTTCGCTTCATGTTGACGTCATATTTGCGTGGCGAGCAGTTCCTCTGCTTTTTTAAAATTGTGTTTACACAAACCCAAATTCCACTGAAATCGGTACGTTGTGTAAATCGTAAACAAGCAAAAATAGAATTTAAACTTTTGCAAATCACTTTGAACTTATTCAATATACCGTAGTAGACTATAAAAAAAAATGTAATGTTGAAATTGATTGATGAACTTTTTGGGGATTGTGTGTTTCTAAAGTTGCTTTTGAAGACGTAGTGACCAACTGTGTGAAGTGACAATCGTTTTCCGAAATGCTCCTACAATGCTCTCCCCTTATCGGCAGTCTCTGCCTGAGGGATCAAAGGTCACTTGCATTGAGTGTTGCTTTTCAGCCTTTGTGATTTCACCATATTCTACATAACTTATGAAGCGGCGTATGTGTGTGTGTGTGTGTGTGTGTGTGTGTGTGTGTGTGCGCACAGAGTGCAGACAGTATGCGGCGTACGCTTTGTGCAGTCTGGGCGGCGCTCCTGTGCGGTGTGGCCCTGTCCGACTGGCCGCCATCAGCGCGGCAGCGCTCTATTGACACTCAGTCGCCGTTGGACCCTGAAGTACACATGAACATTGTGAGTGTTTCACATGAGCACACAAACACACACACACAAACATGACATATTACACATTATACACATATTTGCATGCACAGACAGAAATCATCCGTCGGTGGGGCTACCCGGCGGAGGAGCATGAGGTGATGACAGACGACGGCTACATCTTGACCGTCAACAGGATCCCTGCGGGACGCCAGCACGTGCAAAGTCAGTGCTTCGGGTAAACGCTATCCATCTGGAAAAGCTTGAAAAGTGGCTCGCTCGTATTTGGCGACGTCATGTCAGCGCAGGTCCCCTGGGTGCGGTTTTCCTCCAGCACGGCCTCCTGGCGGCCGGCAGCAACTGGATCACCAACCCGCCCGAGTCCGCCCTGGGCTTCGCGCTGGCCGACGCCGGCTACGACGTTTGGCTGGGGAACAGCCGAGGAAACACCTGGTCCAGGAAACACCGCACGCTCACGCCCGACCACGACGACTTCTGGAAGTTCAGGTACGCTCGCTCGTTCATTGGTCGACGCTCACCACAACCAACCGAGCGTCCTTTGGTGTGCACAGTCATGACGAAATGGCCTTTTTGGATCTTCCGGCGGTGCTGGACTACATTCTCAAGGTGACGGGACAAGAGCAGATCGCTTACATCGGACACTCCCAGGGGACCACCATCGGTAAAAGGCGCACACAGGCATCGTTATGCGTCGTGTCGTTCCGAAATGAAAACGCTCACGTCTTGTGTTTGGGCAGCCTTCATGGCCTTCTCCACGCTGCCACACCTTGCCGCCAAGATCAAATTGTTTGTGGGCTTGGGTCCGGTGGCCACCGTGGCATTTCCCACCAGCCCGATGAGCAAACTGGCTATCCTGCCCGAGTTCCTGGTTTGGGTAGGACTCTCGGAAAAAGATTCATTGAAAATAGAAGGAATGAAGGATTCATCGTTGCCGACTCCCCCCCCCCCCCCCTACCTGATTGAAGGACCTGTTTGGAAGGCGGGAATTCCTGCCTCAGAGTCACATGATCGAGTGGTTCGCCGAGAACGTTTGCGGCAAACATCTGCTGGACAAGTTGTGCGGAAATATTTTCTTCATCCTGTGCGGCTTCGACCGGCTCAACCTCAATGTGGTCGGTTGCGCCGTTCGTTCTGCTTTTCGCCCTCGGTTAGCCGACTTCAGCCTAGCGTACTCGTTCGTTGTCTGATGTTTGCTTGCAGTCTCGCACGGCCGTCTACACCACGCACTGTCCTGCCGGCACGTCCGTCCAAAATATGCTGCACTGGGCGCAGGTCAGCGCAAAGCAACACTCGCGGGCAGACGATTGCGGGTTTAGATGGCGGCGGCCATCTTTGTTAAGGGTGGCCCGGTGACGCCTTTTCACGCACTGGAATCAAAAAGGGGGGAAATTAAATCATCCAACATATGACAAAGGGCGACACAACTTCAACTCGAAATGTTTTCGCAGGCCGTCACCAGCGGGAAGCTCTCGGCGTTTGACTTTGGCGCAGCGGGCAACATGAAGCATTACAACCAGGTGAGCGAGCGCCAAAAAGGAAACTGGGAAACAAGCGGTGCTGACCTTCCATGTGCTTTGCAGTCCACACCTCCCCGCTACCGCGTGCGCGACATGAAGGTTCCCACCGCCATCTTCTCGGGGGGACGAGACACCCTGGCTAACCCCAAAGATGTGGCCTTACTCCTCACACAGGTCAAGACACGTGGGCCTCTTTCCTCCTGTGTGTGTGTGTGTGTGTGTGTGAGTGTGTATGCATGTTTGAACGGCTTTGTGTGACCTGCAGCTGTCCAACTTGGTCTACGAGCAACAAATTCCCCACTGGGACCATCTGGACTTCATTTGGGGTCTGGACGCCCCCAAGGTCATGTTTCCTGCCATCCTCAAGCTGCTGCAGCAATACCACTAGAGGGCAGCACTCGCTCGCCGCCACACAATCACTTGAAGTTGTCGAACCACCAAAGTCGACGTGCTGGGATCAATTTTTCGTTTTCACGTCAATCTTTTGTTTACGTGTTTTTATTCGCCGGGAACAAGTTGGCGTTTTAATCTGCCGAACAGCGGACAAGGAAATGGGTCCGGCTCGGGTTATTAGCATTGTGATGCTGAAAGAAGCTGGCATGTCACGTGTTACATTTTACATCATTGATTGATTTAATAAATACATTTGAAAAGAAAATGTATGCCGTACATTGGTGATCACAACTTTCGATAAAATATCCCAGTTTGTACTTCGAGCTGGCCCACGTGGATGCGAATGAGATTGAACTGGCCAAAGAAATAAGAATTTGAAAAACTTTGGAAGAATATCTCGAAATTCTAATCAGAATTCAGCCAATGAGTAGTTTGATAACGACCGAAATGGAAAGAAAATCACAAGTCTGCTATTATTGCCTCACACCGCAAGGCGGCGCCAAAATCCACCCTCCAGCCCAGATTGCGTCACAGCGTCTTCCTCAGCAGCCTCACCACCTTGATGAACTTTAACCTCACGGCTATGTCCAGCGGTGACTCGCCGTCCTGAAAACCGAAACGCCGCGTGAGACTCGCGACCCCCAAGACGTGTGTGCGTGAGCGTTCGTGCGGGAGTGGACATACGTGATTCTTGGCGTGGGGGTCGGCATCTCGGAGGAGCAACAGAGGAACTAAATGCTGTCGTTTCCTTAGACAAACGTAGTGAAGAGCTGTGTTGCCTTTCTGCAGAGGGAAACACACACACACACACACACACACACACAAAGTTACACACAAGGTCGCACATGCGTCGTCATGGCGAACGTACATAATCGGCTGCGTTGACGTCCACGTCGCTGTCCAGGATTTCCTTCATCAGAGCCTCGTTGCGCCTCTGCTTCTGTAACTATACGCACACGTACACGTCACGCGATGATGTCAACGTGATGATGTCAACGTGATGATGTCATCATGCCATCAACGTGCCAAGAGGAAGTATCCCAGGAGGAGGATGGGCATGAGGAGGAGGATGATGAGGTGGTCCAGGAGGGAAAAGTTCTGCTTGGCCACGTAGTGAAGACACGTGCGATGCTTCTGAAACGCAGCCAAGCAATAACGTCACAACGACAGCAAAAACAATCAAATTCTGGTCTGGTCCATCATATCAGAAAATCGGGAAAAAAAAATCTAGATTGTTGTTTGTCAAAGTAAAAGTTTGCAAAGGGTCTCTTTTTATTGCACCACGTGTATAATCAATCAGTCTGCATTCAACCAAAGTCTGGAAACAATCGATCGATTGTGTGACGGCAGGCAAGTAGACGAGATGAAGCAGCCGTGAAGTGAGCCGGCGGCTGACCTTGTTGAGCGCGCGCACGTCCGCGTGGCGCTCCAACAGGAACGTGATCGCGTTCAGCCTGGCACCGCGGCAGGCGGCGATGAGGGGCGTGTCCCCGGTGACGTCGTCCCGGGCGTTGATGCCGCTCGGGTCGCGGGTCACCAGGGAGTAAAGCTGCTGGATGTCACCGTCGTAGGCAAACTGACAGGCTGGCTGCACGAGGGGAGGGCCAATCGGTTGACGGGGACGAGCACGCGCGCGCGCACACGCACACACAGCAAAGCAACCAGTTGTATGACTTTCATTAACATCCCAAATGAACCCGCCGGACCAGTTCAACACCCACGCATGCACACTATCCTATTCGGCGAGTCAAAGTCAAGTTTGAAAAGGGCACTTTTGGAATTACAAATGACGCGGTTGCCCTCATTCGCATTCTTCCTGTTTTAATTCATCACCCAAATGGCTTTTGTCCATTGTTTCACTCACTGCGGTTGTGTGTTCGGTTAGTCGTGCTCACCTGCGAGTACACCTTGCCCATGTCCTCTTCCAAAAAAAAAAAACTGCACAGGACGTCGGCAACACTTCCTGCACTTTCTAAATAAAATAGTTCATCCTTTTCAAAATAAAAGAGTTTGGACGTGTCAAAATTTCGCAAATTCAAAGTCCGAATTCGACGGCCACTCGATGCAACTTCTGGCGTTGCCTCCAAATCCAGCTTGCAAACCTGACCTTCATGTTCGTCCAACTTGACGCCCAAAATTGGGAGTAGCTCACGTGTGAGCGAAGACGCCACAGGAAGGAAGGAGGCGTGGAAATTGCACACCAATTTGGACACTAATTTGTCAATTTCCTGGCATGAGTTGACCAAAGGGCTACAGCGACCCCTTGTGGTCTCACCCGCTACCATCGGTAGGAGCGTCATTGGATCAGTTCGGTGACAAGTCGTTATCCAATTAATTTGAATCATCAATTTAACTTGAAAATATCCAAACTGAAGGGATGGAAACGAGTTTTTATTTGACTGAGCGATGAATTGAAACAAAAAATTGACAGCCGAAACGCGTTGCATTCTGATAATTGGTGTCTGACATAGTGACAAATGATGAAAAGGTTTGTGGTATGCTTTTTATTTGCCTTTTTTTTCCCATCAGGAGGCCACGCCCCGGCTATGACATCATTGGTGGCGGTCAAGCTTTATTTCATCCAAAATGTAAAAAAAAAAAAATAAAATAAAAATTACAATTAAAATAAAAACCAAATAAACACCAAAGGACAAGAAGGACACCAAGATGGAGGTGGGGCTTGTAGGGGGGGGGGGGGGCGAGCCTGCAAGCTGGTGAGGGGCGCTTCCGGAGGCGGGCGTTGGGCGGGGCCGGTCCTGCCCAAACCATCTAGAAGCACTTTCGGTGGACGATGGACGGGCCGGCCTCATCATACTCCTGCTTGCTGATCCACATCTGCTGGAAGGTGGACAGCGACGCCAGGATGGAGCCGCCGATCCAAACCGAGTACTTCCTCTCCGGGGGGGCGATGATCTAAAATGGGCGGGAACGGGAAGTGAGCGTGGGGGGGAGCACCTGCGTCTGCGGACGGGGGTGTGGCTTTATGCTGACCTTGATCTTCATGGTGCTGGGCGCCAGGGCGGTGATCTCCTTCTGCATGCGGTCGGCGATGCCGGGGTACATGGTGGTGCCCCCCGACAGCACGTTGTTGGCGTAGAGGTCCTTGCGGATGTCGATGTCGCACTTCATGATGCTGTTGTAAGTGGTCTCGTGGATCCCGGCCGACTCCATGCCTGCGGTCGCGGCGCGGCGTTAGCGGACCTCGCGGTATGCTAGCGCGTCTCGCGGACGGAGGGACTCACCGATGAAAGACGGCTGGAACAAAGTCTCGGGGCATCGGAAGCGTTCGTTCCCGATGGTGATGACCTGGCCGTCGGGGAGCTCGTAACTCTTCTCCAGCGAGGACGACGTGGCCGCCGTCCCCATCTCGTTCTCAAAGTCCAGAGCTACGTAGCACAACTTCTCCTTGATGTCGCGCACGATCTCACGCTCGGCTGATGCGGCAAAAACCATCGTCGCGATGAAACGCCGGCGCGGCGAGAGAAATGGACAAATGTTGAGGGGCGGACATACATCACGAGACGTCGAATTCGGTCGTCATGGCAATTCTAATGGAGGACATTTTTGAGCTAGCAAAGAAAATCACACGCGCGGCGACATGTCGGATGGGCGCTCACGTACCCGTGGTGACGAAACTGTAGCCGCGCTCGGTCAGGATCTTCATGAGGTAGTCGGTGAGGTCACGTCCGGCCAGGTCCAACCTCATGATGGCGTGAGGCAAAGCGTAACCTTCATAGATGGGAACGTTGTGGGTCACGCCGTCGCCAGAGTCCAAAACGATGCCTGAAAGCAGGAAAAGAGCGAGGTCACGCGAAATCATTGGCAAGGAGGGGGCGGGGCGGGGCGGGGGGGGGGGGGGGGGGGTCGCACCTGTCGTGCGTCCGGAGGCGTAGAGGGACAAGACGGCTTGGATGGCCACGTACATGGCGGGAACGTTGAAGGTCTCGAACATGATCTGCGTCACAAAAGGAGGTTGCACACGTGTCACGTTTCAAAGGGGGAGGGGCCAAGCTCAAAAATGTTAAGTGGGACGCAGCTGAAACCCGGCGCGACGCAGGTGCAGCAGCATGCGACTCGGGGATCGTCAGCTCATTCAAGTGACGTGGGCGTCAACAATCATCATGAGGGCGGATCATGGACACGGTGCAACATGGGCGGGACAAGTGCAAAAAAAAAGGATGCCGGTGGTGAGACACGCCCACCGGTTTGCGGGTCACCTGTGTCATCTTCTCCCTGTTGGCCTTGGGATTGAGAGGCGCTTCGGTCAGGAGGGTGGGATGCTCCTCGGGGGCCACTCGCAGCTCATTGTAAAAAGAGTGATGCCAGATCTGGCCAATCGGAGAGCACAAAAAAAAACACGTTCAAAAGGCGCCCGCCGCTCGAAAGAAGAAGAAGAAGAAGAAGAAGAAGCGTCCGGAAGGCCACCTTCTCCATGTCGTCCCAGTTGGTGATGATTCCGTGCTCGATGGGATACTTGAGGGTGAGGATTCCACGCTTGCTCTGAGCCTCGTCACCGACGTAGCTGTCCTTCTGGCCCATGCCCACCATCACCCCCTGACACACACACACACATCAACCACAATGTAGACAACGTTGGAAAAAAAAAAAAAAAAAAAAAAAAGAGCAGTTCGGTGGCGACCTGGTGCCTGGGCCGGCCCACGATGGACGGGAAGACGGCCCTTGGCGCGTCATCTCCGGCAAATCCAGCTTTGCAAAGTCCCGATCCGTTGTCGCACACCAGGGCGGTGCTCTCCTCGTCGTCGCACATGGTTGCAGGCTGGGGGATGCTACCACGCTAAGGGGTGGGGGGACACACACACACACACACACACACATACAGATGTTGAACACACCTGATGGGGTGCGCGAACAAGTCTGGCGGAACACGCAGGGGGCTCAAGGCACTCTGGACAAACTTCCTAATTTGGGCATGCGGTGGCGTCCTGCCTGGCCGTGCCCACCCACACCTCTCAGCTGCGTGCACCATATTTGGACATCACATTCCTCCGCGCTCGCAAACGGACTCGCCGCGACCGGAGACGGCAGTCGAGATTTTCGGTGGGCGCCCAAAGTCCGGCGGATAAAAAGACAACCAAGTGGAAGAGGAGAGGGGGCGGCGATGGAGAGGGATGAAGATGAGGAGGTGATGAAGACGATGAAGAGGTGAGGAAGACTTTGGAGATCTTACCGCGGTGCTGCTGGAAGGTCGGGAAAGCTGGAGAAGTGAGCGAGGAGGCAAACGAGTGAGGCTCGCGTCTTGAGGAGACACCTTAAGAAGCCTCCTCCTCCTCCTCCTCTTCCTCCTCTCATCCAGCCAAACAAGGAGCGGTCCCCCTATTCCGCCCCCCCGCCCCCGGTCCCCTTGGCGCAGTCGGTCCGCTCGGCTCCTTGTAGGGCAGGCCTTGGGGGAGTCGGCCAATGGCGCGTCGGGGACGTCCTCCCGCTTTCGTACTTTGCCGCATTTTCATCGTGAAGATGTTTGGGATGTTGCTTTTCTCCTTCCTTAGCCTCGGTTGTTTTTCCCAGTTCTGGTCTTGTCGTGGTCCAGGTCCAAGTTTTTTTTCTGTTCTTCCTCTGGTCCAGGTTCTTCTCCTGATTCAAATTGTTTTGCTTGTATCAGGGTCCCTGTTGTTGAGGTCCTCAATGCTGACCCCTATGCTGACCTTTCGTTGACCTTCCGTGCCTATTTAGACACGCCCCCTCCCGCCGGATCCACCAATCGGCAGGCTTGAGTTCTTTGGCTTCTGCTGAGCTGAAGATGATGCTGGTGACATTGTTAGCATTGTGGGTAATGTAGTTGATCGGTCCAGAGGAAGACGAGGATGAAGATGAGGCCAAAGGTCCTCCTGGAAGCGCACACACTCGCTTCTCCTTAAAAGGAAAATGGAAGACGCACGAGACAACTTCCTGCTCAAGCGTGCATCAAAAGTCCAACAAGAAGCAAAACATCGGGAGTGTCATCAAGTCCTAAAAAGGAGCTGAGGAGACATGCGACCTCCCCCCCCACCCCACTCTCCACCACCCCCAGGAGAAAAAAAAAATATGTGAGGGAGGGGCCACCCAATTGATCACCTTCTCATTTCTCACGCACCCGCGCGCGCACAGTCTTGCTTGACGTTGACCGAAAATGGGAAAACATTTGTACTGTGGACGGACTTGTGAAGCTCGAATGTGATTGGTCGGCTTACATCCACACATGTAGCTGCTGTGGAATGTGTGTGAGAGTTTGTGTGTGTGTGTGTGAGTTGGGGGCGGGGGGGTTGGGGGCGAGTGTGTTTCTATGTGTCTTGGCTGTTTTTTTGTGGACCCGTCTGGAAAGATTTGTGGAATGTGGAGAATTGGAGCGTTAGTGAGTGCAGTGTTGCTCACTGAACAGCAGGTGGCGCCGCTGATGTATGGAAAAAAATGGTTTTATTCAATTGGATTCAGCACTCCCGTTTTTTTTCCCCCATCGCATTCTCAGTGCGAAAAAGGTTTAACTCAAAATTGTGTTGACATATCTTTGCCAGCGACTAAGCTGACAGGCAAAACGGTTTTTGTCATTCTGAATCAAAGACAAACAAAATGCCAATCGTTTGTCTTCAAAACTGACGACAAACAGAGTTTTTTTCCTGAGATCATCCAACCAGCGGGCAATGGCCAAGTTGAGGGATGGGCAACACGGCTGCCTTCTCCCGACAGTGCGACAAGACGCTTAGCCCCGCCCTCATTTATCCTCCAGTGACACGGGAACGCCCGTCGTCCCTCGTGACGTCACGCACACACCCACCACCGCTGATGTTCTACTAAGAGCGACCAATTACCACCCCTGATCACACTGACAAACATAAATACTTGAGAAAAAAAAAACTTTACTAAAATATTTTACAGATGACATCACAGACACACACATGGCATGCGTGTGCATGAGGGTCAGTGTTTGTGTGTTGTCCAGAAGTCAAGCTCCGCCTCCTGACTGGAACGCAAGCTGTCGTCAACAAGTCGCTGCAGATCGCCATCTAGCAGCGACCATTTCACTCTGAAAACTTCCTGGAAGGGAAAAAAAAAATAATACAAATTGACTTTGGCGTGTCCGCGCGTGTGTGTCGCGTGCGTACGCACCTTCTTCTTCTTGTGTCTGGGCGCAGCTACTGCCGGGTTGAAGGTCATGTCTTTAACGTCATAATCGTCATACAGCTGCACCGGAGACCTGGACAGGAAGTCCTCAAACGTTAGCGCAGCAACCAGACGGTCGCGGCGCGCCGGCGGCGAGCAGCGCAAGATGGCGACGCGTATTTGTACCTGCGACTCAGCTCCTGCGGCAGCGCCCCGCTGCCTTCGCTGGGGGCGCCGCGACTCAGATGGGACGCTAATTGCCGCACCACCGGGTGGAAATGTCTCTGTGGAGACGCCGTCATGTCGTGGAAACGTCAGCTCGCACCAATGCGCTATGCTGCGTGTGTGTGTGTGTGTGTACCTGCAGTGCATGGAGCTCCCACAAGGCGGTGTTGTGAACGTTGCAGTGTTCGGGGTGGTCCAGTTCGGGCAGGTACAAGCCGCTGCCCTGAACCTCGTTGTCCAGCAGGAAGTCGGATCTTGGAAACGACTGACATCACAAAAGAGAGGAAGCCCCGCCCCCCCAATTTATTATTTTTTTTAAAGTCACTTTGGTTGACATGTTAGCTTGCTTGTCATGTACGCAAGCACTCACATGCAGCGCGGCCCTGGCGGCGGCGAGGAGTCCGACGCTGGCGTGCGACTGGACGTGCAAGCCGAGCGCGCTGATCCGCTTGATGAACGCCATCGCCCTCTGCAGGCTCACCTGCTTCCTGCGGCGGATCAACATTGCGTCCAGGCAGCGCAGCACGATGACAATTTCATCAGCGGGAGCTCCTGAGGGAGGGAAACGGTTCGTCAGCACTCAAACTCTCGAGTTGTCAGTGCAGCAATAATATTAGGTGCTCTTCACGGAGGATAAAGAACACCTGCCAGGAGTTTGGTCATGTCTGCAGGTGTTGCTGCACCTTTGGTGTTTCAATTTCTTAAAAGTGCAGTAAGTCACCCTTTTGTTGCGTACGCAGCGGACTTGCGCGATAACTACAGCCGAGTTGAGACCACCCACCTGCATGCAGCTGCGGCAACATGGCGTACAGCTCCGAGTAAAAGTTCAGGGGGTCGATATTGAGGACGTCACCTGCCACGCACAAACGCTTACGTCACTGACCCGTGCAGGTGGCCGCAAACTTTCGCACGCACACACACACACACCTTGCCCCGTCAGGATGGTGAAGACAGTCTGGATGCAGTGAAGTCTCTCCCGATTGCTCAGATCCTGCACGGCAATGAACAATCAAATGAATCGTCTGGTATTGGCTAGTGATGAGTGGGCGGAGTCTGCGCCATACTCACTCCTGATTGGATAAGGCCCTGAAGCACGTTGAGCAGGTCGTCAAAGAACTCCAAGTTGATCAAATGGGCAAAACTGACAGGAAGTGACATCAGAGAGAGTGAGTGCGTGTGTGAGCGCGCGCGTGGGCGAACGGGTGACTCTGCGCGTGTGTTTGCGTTACTTGGCCAGCCCCTCCAACACGGCAGGGAGGAGGACAGACTTGTGAGCTTTCTTCAAAATTCGAAAGTAGATGAGGAAGACGATGTTCAGTGTCTCCGTGTGCTGCAGGGAGAAAAGAGAAAGGAGAAAGGAGCGGCTAACGTGCTTGCGCGAAGCAAAATGTGACTTTCCGACTGCGAGGTGAGCGAATGTGGTCGACAAACGGCGACGTTGAGGCTGGGCACCATTTTCATCTTCTTTTCTTTGCTGTCCGACGCTTCGGTTTCGAGAAGCTCCTGCTCCAGCTTCTCCTCCGCCTTCTTCCACTGCGTCGAGGTAAACATAAACAAAGAGAGGGAGAGCGTTGTTGCCGGGCGACGGGTGAGACGGGCGATGTCAGGTTACCTTCCGCCGCATGCGTGACAGCTGGTTCTTCTTGTCTTTGTGGTGCATGGCCTTCATGGTGGGCGTCGTGTCCTTCAGGTCCTTCTTCACCAACACTTCCTGGATTCGCACGCTCAGCAGCGTCTGCAGCACCTGTTCACATTCAAAATATGACGCCCGTCAAAATAAAAGGGCTACTTTTTCCTTCTACTTATTGCTCAAATGTAGACTTTTGTGTTGGGTTCCCCCACCTTGGGTTTGACGTTGTAGTTGAGACGTTTGACCAGACCCGAGATGACTCGCACACCGGCGAGCGAGGGTCCGCCGACCTTGTCTTGGCGAAACAGTTCGGTGAAGGCGCGGCAGCACATGTCCGACACCTGAGCGGAGGCAAGCGAGTCAGGCGTGACGAGACGCGACGGGACGAGACGAGCTCGCGGACACCCACCGTCTTGTTGGGGTCGTTCAGCAGCGGCGCCAGGGCCACCAGGATGTTGTTGTGGAAGTTGAAATGCGTCATGGCGACCAGCAGCTCGCACAGGCAGCGCACGGCCACCACGGCCAGGCCTGAGTAACTGTCCAGAGAAACCGCTTGGCTGCGCTTGCTCTTCTTCTGCTTCCAGTCTGCACGCAAACACAAATGGAGAACCCCCTCAAAGATTTTTTTTTTTTTTTCACATCAGCCAACCCCCGTACCTTATGGATTACCTTCCGGGGTGGGGGCTGATTATATGATTAATAATGGTAATAGCATGTGACAAGCTGTGAACATATTTACTCTACCGGAGGCGGCGGAAAAACGAACGAGTGGCGAGACGTGATCACGAGACGTGACAACGCGCGTTCGGCGCTCACCTTTGATGCACTGTTCCAAATCCTCCAGGTAGAACTTGTACTGACTCAGCAGGACTTCCTCAAACTCCCGCAGCTGCTGGGTCTCCTTCTTAACCTGTGATGATGACATCGTCATCATCGTCGTCACCATCCTCATCACCAATGGAATCATTGCACATCTGCGCGCCTGCCAATGTGCTACCTTGGCGGCCTTCTCGGTGGCGGTCAAAGGTCGAATCTTGTAAGTGGGAGTGATGTCTTTGAGGATTTCCATCAGCGACACCATCACCAGCTTCCTGACCGTCACCGCCACGCAAGGGTCCACCTCCATCAGCATGCCGCGCAGCTGCTTCACGCACTTCATCTGCACGCACACAATGCAAACAGCCGTGACCTCTCTCACAAAATCAAAACAAAACAAAAACAAGCGCATCAGAACCTGTACACTGACAAAACGCAGGTAAACACATTCACACACACACACACACACACACACACACACACACACACACGAGCGGGGAGGTCTGACATTGGTGGTGGGGTTGGCGATGACGGTGGAAGCCAAGTACGCGATGGTCAACTTCCGCTCTTGGATCTTGCGCGTCCTCATTTTCTGTTGCTGCGCCGGCGTCAGCAGCGCATAGTTCACTAGCATCGCCGCTCCTAAAAACAAGGCCGGGGGGGGGGGGACCACGTGATTGACAGCCAACGGGAGGAAAGGCCACGGCCAGCTTCCCTGGTCGCTATGGTGATGAGTCTGTTCAAAAGATGCCTGCAAGCGGCTTGTCAAGCTTCAATAAGGTTTTAAGGTCATCCGTACCGATTTCAGCCTCCTGTGTGGGTTCCTCTTCCTCATCTTCATCCTCTTCCTCGTCCGGCTGCTTGGTCACCACTTCACACGCACAACAGATGCCCATCAAAAGTTGGTGAGAAAGTCGTTTAGCGATGGTTAGCATTAGTTTGGGTGCTACTTGTTGTTGCGCAACCTGTGCGCTGCGATGGCGTGTAAATATCGGCGCTCGGACGTCACCTCTGTGCATGCTCTGCGGGATGAGTCGCGTCTTGTCTTTGATGGGCAGCAAGTGGATGACTTCCTCCTCCGGCACGGCGGCTATCTTCCTGGGAATCTTCTCGTAGCCTCGGACCACTTCAGACTTGCGCTTCTTGGTGCCGTGCTCCGAATCACTAAGACGCACATGCCTCAGACACACCTTGTATACATGCACGGGTGTGTGTGTGTGTGAGTGGTTACCATGACGACAGATCCCTGTTGAGAAACGAGGACATCTGCTGCAGGTCGTTGTCGTCCATCATGTCAGTTGGCAAACTCTCCAGGAAGTCCTCCTCCTCCTCTTCCTCCTCTGACATCATACACACGGCACATGGCGATGACACACATGTGGCATGATGGCCGCGGTTCGAAACGGCATGCAGTGCGTGCAGTCTCACCGGGCTTTTTGGCGGTGACGTCGAGTGGGCGCGGCGTGGCCTGCGCAACGCCCTTGATCGCCTGCCGCAGCTTCCTGTGCTCCTTGCGCTGCTTCTTGGAGCTGTTTTGTTGCTTCATCTGCCGGTTCTTCAGCTTGTTGTCCAGCTTCAGGTTGCTCGTCTTCAGCAACCGCCGGAACGACGGGCGGCGCTTCTTGGTGCGAGACTGCAACCAGACACCAAGGAGCGATGGAGGCAGGGCACAAAAAGACAGACCGCAAGCATCACTTTTGTTGATCAAGAGCAAATGGCAAATATTTTCTGCAAATTGTGAGGAATCATTTGTGCACAGTTGTGGCGTGTTGTAATTATGCTATATATCTTTTTAAATGTTTTTTGCAAGTAGCCTGATGGGACAGTCGGACCACAGTGAACATCCGGTTAGGTCCCTTAGTGATACCATTTGCTATTCGCCGTTTGTTTCAGGACAGGCGTAAAATTATTGCCAAACATCTGCAGGTTACCTGCTGAGGCGACAAAACAACCGAGCAGTCTGCAAATAAAAACGTTTTTTGTTTTCTTTTTTCACGAGCCCATAATTCTAAACTTAAAATAAACCAACAAACGCCTGCATTCATTGCAAGATGTTTGTTTGCGGGGTAGAGAGTCTAACCACGACGTCAAATGAAATCCAATCGTTTGAAGGCGCTGAAAAAGTTGGACGTGATAAAACATCGATTCATCAAGATCACCCGGCCACAATTGCACGTCGCGATTGATTTTTGCGCAAGTCATACTCACCGGAGCCATAATAACGGTGAAAAGTGTTCAGGTAGACGGACGACAGAAGCGAGAATTCCACACGCGTGGAGACAGACTCTCCGACCCGGAAACTAAAACAGCTCGAAAGACTGAAATGTCAACGCTACGCTCCGAACAGCGACCCTAGCGACAGGAGGCCGCACTGCACCTTGCGGACCTAAATGTCAACGCTACGCTCCGAACAGCGACCCTAGCGACAGGAGGCCGCACTGCACCTTGTCGACCTAAATGCTTCTTAAATATTCACAACTCGGATTTGAAACGAAGAAACGCAACTGGAACAAAGTGCTGTGAACAAGACAAGCCCCTTGCAGCCTTTCTTGCAACGAAATAGACAAACTCAGCTTTCCAAGAATCCAAGATTTTATTCGAGAAATGCGAGGACGTGACACGAGCAGGCAGCGTTCGCCGTGCGCTAGCTGTAGCCGCACTTGTGCGTTTTGAGGTTTCGCCCGTTGGCGTAGCCCTTTCCGCACTTGTCGCAGATGAAGCGTTTGCCGCCGTCGTGCACGTGAGTCTTGTGCGTGCGCAGGTGGCTTCCCTGGGTAAAAGTCTTGGCGCAGATGTCGCAGGTGTACGGCCGCTCGCCCGTGTGCACGCGCACGTGCAGCTTTAGGCTGTTGGCGTTGTTGAAGGTCTTGAGGCAGGACGTGCAGACGAACGGCCGCTCGTCAGAGTGCGTGCGGCCGTGTGTGATGAGGCTGCTCTGCTGGCTGAAGGTCTTGCCGCATTGGCGGCACGCGTACGGCCGCTCGCCAGTGTGCACGCGGCGGTGGATCTTCAGATTGACCGCCTGGCGGAAAGTCTTGCCGCAGACGTCGCAGGTGAAGGGCCGCGCGCCGCTGTGGACGCGCAGGTGGTTCTTCAGGTTGGCGGCGTGCCGGAAGCTTTTGGGGCACTGCTCGCACTTGAGGGGCTTCTGGCCCGTGTGGATCAGCTCGTGGGTCCGGAGCGCCACGGCGCGTGTGAAGCCTTTCCCGCACACACCGCAGCAAAACTTCTTGATGCCCATGTGGCCGCGGGTGTGCCGCCGCAGGTTTTGTCTCAGGGTGAAGCAGCGGCCGCAGACCTCACAGGCGAACGGCTTCACGTTGGCGCTCTCCTGTCCCAGTTGGCGGCGTCGGGCCGATTGGCTCGGAGACGACAAGGACTTCCTGCGGCGTACTCGCACCTCAGGCTTCTGCGTGGTGCCGTCGGCCGCCGACTCGTTCCAGCTTGCAGGAAGCGTTGCGTCCAGTCCGGCGCCTAGCAGGAGATCCCCCCAAAAAAAAAAAAGTGTTTAAAAAAACAATAAATGTGGCAGAGTGACAGTTTGTGTCTCCCAAAACTCCCAAGTTGCGGTAGCGCTATATCAATTTGGTTTTGGGCATGGTGGGGTTCTCACGCTCAGCAATGGCGTCCAGGTCCACGTGTCCGTGCTGGTCTTTGATGCTGACGGCCAGGATCAGCGGCGGCTCCTCTGGTGGTTGGTCCTGCTTCCACAAATCCATGAACAAAGTCAGGCAAGTGGGAAGGCCGCCAGACGTGCGTGCGGACTTACCTGAGCCAGAGCGGGAGGGTGGCGATTCGGGGGAGGGACGCCGTACGAGTGCTCCGCCTCTGTGTGGGCGAATGCGGGGACAGCAGTTTAGCTTAGTTAGTTGTCACATTTCAAGCAAATGGGCTCAGCACATACCCACGCAGGCGTTGTTGAGGACGCTGACAATGGCGATCTGTGCCGTCTCGCCGCCGTGCGCTCCGTCACCGTCCCGTCTTGGTTTGACGTCATCCACGATGTTGACGATCTTCCCCAAAGCCTCGTTTGCCAGTGTCTCCAAGATGGCGGCAAAGCACACCTGGGACAGGCGTTCCATGTCACGCCACAGTGAAACACGAGTCCAACAGCAAGGGCCAGCGGCTGTACCATGCATCCCTGGATACCACTTGAGCACTAACTATCATTTCTAACCCTGATGTTAAAACTGAAAATGGTTTTGGTTTTGCAAGTACACGAATGAACGGTTTGTGCACTTGGTAACTTGTCACTTTCTGACTTACATTCGTTAATCTGCCACATCAAATATGGTGGACAAGATGACGTATCAACTCTGTGAGGAGAGTCTATGATAATATCGCCGGATTTACGTCTTATTTTATAGGTCTCTGCTACCGACGGGTATATGAATGGACTCCCTCGCGACTGAAGCCTGAGGGCAGCCATCTTCCGTTGCCAATGTGACGGACACAAACTATTACACCCTGAACTAGTTGCCAGGCAATCACAGAGCACATGTCCGAGTCTTTCGGGAGCATTCGCACAAAAGAGAACATTGACAATAACATTCTTCTCGATTAAATGAGCATGTAGCGCTTCCCCTACACTCATTGGCACAACTGTATGCATGTTCGCCGTAAATACAGTAAATAACGCCAGATGTGGCAACGCAAGATGGCCGCCTGTGGCTTCGCTTCTCCCGACGGCGAGTAAGCGACATTGTCAGTCCATACTTATGTCAGGTCCGTGTTCTCCGGGCGACTCACCAGCCTCTCACGACTCTCTTTACGTACGATATCCGCACGCAGAAGTTGGTCTCTGGGGCGCAGGTCGACCGGCAGTCCGCTTCCGCCTTCCTGCTGCTTGTGGAGCTCGGCCACAGCGGCGTGCACGAGCGCCTCCATGACGGCGGCCAGCTGCGCGTGCAGGTCCGCACGCATGTCGATGGCTAACGCAAACCGATGACTCCTCTTGTACTTCTTACTTTACTTGTGCACTCATTTCTAAATGTTCACAAGATGCTTCACTAACTCTTCTGACGATGGCTAACGTATACAACAAGCATTCACTTCCTCGGAAGGATTTGATTTCTTTTCCGGGTCAAACCTCCGGAAGTTTCCAAGTGTATAAATCAACGAGTTAAACGTCAATAAGGACAAATCAAGTTGTGTGATGAGTTTAATGAGACCACCACCTAATGTACAAGAGTTACAATAGACTTATTAATGTAACTTTCTCTCCAAAATGTAATAAGAGCTTCGCTCACACATCTGATATTCTTTTCCACTTCCGCTCAGAGTGTCAAATTAAACTTTCTTGCTCTTCTTCTTCAGCTTCGTCTTCGATATACCGTCAAGTTTGTTCTGCCCCCTGACGGAGGTATTTGGAATCACACCACACAATAACTTCATTTCCCACAAGGCATTTCGATGTTTCGCTCTGCATGTGGCTCCTTCGTCAACATCACAACCATGTCGGTCTTCATGGACTTAAACTTGACTTTCTCTGCAGATAGAAGCAACATGCAACAACTCATCGACACGGCAGCTTATCGTGAGTCTCGCGACACTAAAATGGACTAGAGCGCTTGGATAAAGTAGACTTTATTTCATCCCAAAAGAGAGAGCTAGGCTAACGTAGCTAATGGTGCATACATGGGCGCACAGACACAGAACGCGTGAATCAATACTTTCCTCTACCGTGACATCAATAACGATAATCAAATCACCTTTGTTGTTTTGGTGCAGTTGGTTTCTCCACGGTAGCCGTCAACTATACGTTTGAACCCTCAATGAAAAAGAAAGAGGTAAGACACTCAGTGACTCACTCACGGATGCAACTGAAAGCAAAAAGCGCATTGAAACCAACACACAGGCGATTGTATTTTCTTTTCTTTAGGCGGTTCCGTCACCCAAGCCGATCGAAGACCTCATTGATCAGCTGCCTATCGTCCAGGTGATCACCAATTGCTTTTTCTCCGACTAAATTTCATTTGAGTTGCCGTGTTTTTAAATGTGCGTGCGTGCGCCAGGGTCGCTCTCGACCAATCAGAGTACTCAACAGACTGACGCTGGTGCTGTCAGAGCTGAGCCACTTTGTAAGTACTTTAATCAAGTCTGTACCGCCACTTGAAAACCCCATGAAACAAGTTTGCGTGTTTGTGCAGAGGCCAAACCTTACGGAGTATGCTAGCTTTGACCTCCTGGCGGTCCAACCAACGACAGAAAAACTCTTTCACGTGAGCCGCGTTCTTACACACGCACAAATGTAACAAATAAAATAAGATATACACTCACTGATTGTCATTTGTTGTTGAAGGCGGCCTGCACGCAGTTGGAGGTTGACGTGATCAGCGTGGCGATGACGGAAAAACTTCCGTTCTTCTTCAAGAGAGCTCCGGTCAACGTGGTGACGAATTATTTAGACGTGATATCGCAGAAAAATGGCGGACAATGACGTCGACTTAGTGAGCGTGCATGTGCGTAGGCTCTGGAGAGGGGTTTGGCGTTTGAAGTGTCCTACACCGCCGCCATCAGAGATGCCACCATGAGGCGCTACACTATTGCTAACGCTGTTAGCCTGGTGCAGACCTGCAAAGGGAAGGTGAGGAGGATGATGAGAATGACGACATGATAAAACGTGACCGTGACGTCCGCTCTCGTGTCTTTTAGAACGTGCTGGTGTCGAGTGCAGCGACGAAGGTGCGGCATCTGTTGCTTCTTGGAGAATATGTGTGGGTGCGTTTGTTTTTGTGACGTGCATTTGTGTGTCCAGCCTCAGGAGCTCCGAGGACCCTATGACATCATCAACCTGTATCCTTGACCTCACTCACTGCCCTTCCGGCTCCTCAAAAGTGCGCATTTTCTTGACGCCCACTCAGATGCTCGTTGATGGGTCTGTCCGACGAGGAAGCCAAGCGCTCAGTTTCCTCCACCTGTCGCTCGCTTTTACTGCATGCAGGTAGTTGGTCAAAGTGGGCGGAGCTTACATCACAGGTGCGTCGGATCAATGTTAATTTTTTAATTTTTTAATTTTTTTTGGTCGCAGAAACCAGGAAGACAGCAAGCGGCGTCATTTCCACCAAAAAGAGCTGCGGCGAGACACCCCAGCAGCAGGAGGCTTCCATATCTCGTACGTGATGGTGGGCTTGTCTAAAGGGGTGGGGCCTATTCATAGATTTTGCTTTCCTTTGCAGGCAACACGGGTGAAGGGGATTCGGGCGAGGGGTGTGCCCCCGCTGCCAAGCGACTCAAAAGTCAATTGACGGACTGAGCGAGCGTGTCCCAAAGATCAGCGCCGCCCTCTGCTGCTCTCCGTTTTAGAAAGTCCAGCCAGCTGGACATTACGGACCTTTTGTTTTTGTTTTGTTTTTAAATGCAGCAGACTCAAAGTAAACCTTCATGTCAGGATGTTTTCAGAATAAAAGTACGACTTGAGTTCCATTGAATGTTTTGTCTTATTTTGAAAAAATGTACAGGAGGGAGTGATGTCCAAAAGAGATCTAAATGGAAGTCCAAACAGCTTGACAGCGACTGGCTAGCAAACAGTCCAGACTGTACCAGTCAGTTGGGACCAGTCGGATTCCTCAGCTGAAGCGGGTCAAGGCAACGTGGAAGACGGAAACCGCGTCATCCGTTTCCTGTTTGAGGTTCTTGTCAGCGACTCCACCAATCAACAGCGTGGGTGTGTGGAAGGCCCGCCTCCTGCAGGCATCATATGGTTGATGTGACCCTGAAAGACACGATGACATCATCTATAACTCAAGCAAGTCGAAATAAGTGTGCCACACACAATATGTGTGTGTGTGTGTGTGTCAATAAGTATGTTGCGTGTGCGTTGCGGTTCTGGTACGGTACCGGCTCGCCCGCGAGACATCTGAGGCAAGGGAGTGGAGGATTTCCGGGTCTGAAAACGCACACCTGCACAGACACGCACACATCACTTGTTTCTATAGCAACCAGGAAGCCTTACAAGGTCAGATCCCAAAGATTGAAAAGTTGTTCCCCGGCGGTGTAACATTTCATGTACGGGTGACACATGACAATGAATCACACACAAACAGCACGGCCAACTGTTAGTCTCGAAAGCTGTTGTGCCCTCGATTAAATATAGAAACAAGAGGTGCAAAAAATACCAGGCTATTTGCAATCCGCTCTGAGCTGCAAGGTGTTGATTCTAATCCAAGCTTCTCGGCGGCGATGAGAAGATGAATTTTAACACACCCTGAAAAGTCTTTGGAATCTGACCTTTAAATGTGAAAAGATTGTCGCCATGGCACCCGAGACTGACCTGCCCTCTACTCTCCATTTGGCCCCGCCTCTTCTCTTCCTCCTGAGGCGTTCGAAGCAAAGCGGGAAGAATTTCCATTGGACAACCACCGTCCGGAAGTCCCGCTTCCAAACGAAGGCGCTTCTCCTGCACCAACATTTCAACCCAAGCCAGACAAATACGTCACACACATTAAAAATAAAAATTAATAATGACTTTACTTACCGGTCTGCAGTTCCAAAGATCCACTTCCGGCTCCCAACATCTCTTGATAAGCTGCTCGCGATGCATGCTAACGACGGCCGGCTAACATCTGGTTAGCCCGAAGCTAAACTTCATATGGAAATGGTGTGCACGCTATGTTTTCATATTTTAGATTGATCGCTTTGGCGTTCTCGTGTGTCCTCCAAATGTGCCCTACCGAAAGGTCTTGCACGGCCGGAGTGGACTTCAAATTATCACGTCACAAATACATCACTTCCGGGACAGTGTCTCTTAAAAATAAAATCGACCACTAGTCATTATTCTACAAAATAAGAGCTCATTATCACATGTAGTGACGTTTTTTGTCGAGAGGTGGCAGCAGAGTCTTATAGAAATAATTGAACTGTCTGACCTCTTGTCAATGAAGACTCGGAAGAGACAAAACGGAAAAAAAAACAGTGACACCGAAACCAAATCTAATGACAAAAAACCCGAAAATTTACTTATAAATTATGTTCTCAGCCAACCTATGTATTAGTCAAGCCCGCTTTTAGACCAGGGAGAGAAAAATAATCCGTCCCTGCTTCTTTGAAACGTGACTTGAGACGCGTTTACACTAATTGACTTCCTCCCATTTCTTCTGACCGACAATCTCCGCAAATACACAAAGAAAAAGTTAAAACGCTTCAAGGTCATGCTTCAACATTGAAAGACAACACAAGTAACTCCTGGAAGCACCACAAAGGGAAAAGAACAGCGAGCAAGAGAGAGCCAACAGCTGGAAACACACACACACACACACACACACACACATACACACACACACACACACCCCCCCACACACACACACACACACACACGGTGAAGCCGATTAGAATCCTCTGTGGGAATTCTGTTGCTTGAAGATGATCTCCTTGCTGTCTGCGCCACATGCCAGCAGGATGCCATTTTGTGCCAAACTTGTTGTTTTGTTTTATGTGCTCCTCTTGAAGGCCGTCATCAGGAACAGGGGGGGGAGAACCAACAAACCCATCTAGCCAAACGTCTTGACGATCCAACAAAATGGGGGTCGCCACTAGCCCAGCGGCGCACAGGGAGGTGATGAGACAGAGCCAATTGTACAATGATCACAAACAGGCTGGCAGATGTCGTCCGCCATTTTGGATCCTTGGCCTATTTTGACCGAGCACCAGGGAACTTTTTTTTTTTTTTTTACTCTAAGTTGAATTAGGCAAAAAGGAGTCATGTGGCGCTGCCGGGCATGTTTACACAAACACTTGCGATGGCTTCAAGAAAACATTTGACACCTCCTCAACGAGTTGCAATCACGTCACACCTGTGTCTGTGTGTGTGTGTGTGTGTGTGTGTGTGTGAAGTCCATGTCAGTGTAGTCAAATGACGCTCATCCGTGTTTCTGAGTCTTCTTCACCTGACGTTTGATGAAACTTCCTGTCACTCGTTTTGTCCTAAAGGTCAACAGTGGCACACTTACTAAAACCTAACGACTGTGTGTGTGTGTGTGTGTGTGTGTGTGTGTGTGTGTGTGTGTGTGTGTGTGTGCCTGTGAGATGTCATTAGCGGGTCCCTAAAAACATTAACGAGACCCATAAAAGGAAAAAATTAGACTTTTAATGTCGTGCTTGAACAGCTGCTGTGTGTGTGCGCGCGCGTGCGTGGGTGCGCGCGCGGCTGGGCGTGTGTGAAAGATGGTCAGTTTGTCTCTTTAATGACCCTCCCGTCTTTAATGAGCTAACGAGCTAATAAGGGAGCTCGTCAAGCAGACAGACGGACTTGACTCAGCCACTAAAACTGAAGGAAATGGGGCTCACCTGCTGTAACCATGGCAGCCAGGGAGGGGGGCGGGGCAAGGTGCGTCCCCAGGCATACGTCTGTCAATCAAATTTCATACGGACTCGTAAAGTTGACTTGAGATTGATGAGTGGCCGATGACAGCCTTGATGTGGCCCGGGATGTTGGAATTGTCATTAAAAGTCTTTGTTGAGCAACAATGTTAGCGAGATCGCGTTCCTTGGAGGCATTTGGACGCCGACTCCCAGAATGCATTGCGGCCTTGGCATGCATGAAAAGAAATGCAGCGAAAGCATCACGGAGGTGACAGCTTTCCTCTTACAATCTGCTGCTGGAAACGTTCACCAACACACACACACACACACACACACACACATACACACACAGGGTGTATGGGTCGATCACATCACATGGTCAGAATGGCAACTGGTCAACACACACACGGGCGCTCACACACACACCCATGCACGGCAGTGACCTGCCATTAGCAAGCTTTTCTGCTTCACTGCCACCTGGTAATGACGCTCAGCCCTGTGTGTGTGTGTGTGTGTGTGTGTGTGTGTGTGTGTGTGTGTGTGCACGTGTGTGTGTGTGTGCACGTGTGTGTGTGTGTGTGTGTGTAGTAATGTGTTGGTTGAGTAGGTGAGTGATGGATGGGGGTGTGTGTGTGGGGGCGCGGGGGGGTTGAGGGGTGTCGGGGGGGTCCTGTCTATGACAGACATAGTGACACAAGTGAAGGAACAAAAATGGAAAAATGGACAGAAACAGAAAGTGTGTCTGTTGACCCTTTAAAAGTTCACAAGCGCACTGACACCAAATCAAATGGCTGGCTCACACACACACACACACACACACACACACACACACACACACACACACACACACAGGCCCCGCCCCTCCTGGAAAGTGAGTCTAAAGCTCCCGCTGACAAGAACACACACACTCAGCACACTTTTAATTAGTGCAGCAGTTTTAGTTGAGTGATCACGCACACACGCACACACATTCACACACACGCGCGCACACATGCACGCAGACTGAGGTTAAGTCAATTTGCGCTTGTGCTTAGTGAATAAAAAAAAAGGTGTTGCTAGATGGGTGGAGCAAAATTGTTCCATGTTGCCTTGTGTCCAAAATCACAGGATGCAAGCCCCCGAAGGCCGCATTTTGGACACAAGGGGGCCTTTGCTAGCGCCACTTCCCACGTTCCACTCGCAGCGTCGGACTCGGCGCGCGGTTCTCGGCTGAGCCCGGCTCTCCAAACTTTTCCGTCTTGGTGTCTTTCTGCGGCGCATCAGTCCATATTATGTGCGGGTGCGTCGTCTATTACCTCGGCGGCTGGTCCATTAGTAACACCTGAATCCTTCTATTAGATTGAGGAAGTGGGCCTCATAAATTGGGCGAGCGGAGTGCGCCAGCGCCGGCTCAGTGTTTTTGATAATGAAAGGAAGTGGCTTTAAATTCACATTACCTTTGTAATGTACTTCATGCTTGATCATATCAGCCTGTAGGATTTTATTAAGGTGTGCCCGCCGCGCGTCCATCTCCGTCTGTCGCCGCCCAAAACGCATTTCCTCCAACGAGCGCTTTGTCCTCCGAGCCGTCGCTCAAGGTCGAGGCGGCGAGGCCCCCCTTCTGTCTTTTCCTGCCACTTCGCCTCTCTCGCACTGTGGCTCCTGTCGACCGCTGCGGTTCTTCAATCAGAAACCGCATCTCAGAAGTGCAGTCATGAGCGGCGCGGTGGTGTCGTCATGCTAAAAGTTGGTGCGGTCTTGTAAATTAGATGCCGAGTAGATGTTTGGTCGCGTCGTATAGGCCGATGTCATGTTGCGTAGCATTTTAGTGTGGTGCTAAAAGTGTGAACGTTAAATAAAAAGGTAAAATTGGTTGGGGGGGGGGGCGGGGTCACTTTATGGCTTTCAACAAAATGTCAGCAATGAGACTTCCCTCGAGGGCACCTTTTAAAAAAGAACGTTTTGTGCTGACGCCAACAATTTGACTTTCTTCAGAACCGTGCGCGGGAGTCTGCGTGTGCGCTTGCGTGTGAGGGTGCGTGTGTACGTTCGACATCAGTCGAATCACGACCGTGCCCATGTAGGTGTGTGTGTCTGCAAGAGTTGCGTCGGATTGCAAATGTTGACCGTGGTCTCAATTACGCTCCAGCTTGTTAAAACAATCGATAATTCCCTCGTCGCCACGGCAACACAAAAACAAATCAACGCCATCGTCCCATCAAACAGAGGAATGCTCACACAGCAAAACCCTGTGTGTGCTCGTGTGTGTGTGTGTGTGTGTGTGTGTGGGGTGTGCAAGTCACAAGTAAGTCTCAAGTTGGATTCTTCAAGTCTCAAGCAAGTCGAGTCGTTACCAAATGTCAAGCAAGTCCTAAATCAAGTCTTAAAACCTTGCTCCGTAAAACATATGTTGGAGTGACAATAATTTTTTTTCAGTGATACTCCGACCAAAAGTACGTCATCTCTAACAATGAAATGAACAACGATTCACTGATAAAATGAACGTCTATGATTCAATTATTTAGAAGAATGCATGTTACATTTTTCTGTTTTTTTTTTTCATTTCCACATCATTATCATCATCAGATTTGAAAATGACAAACATTGTTTGTGGTGCCAATCTGTTACCCGCATCTAATTAGTTTAAATTAAATTAATTACGTCGTCACTTTTGGAAATGGAGGGAAGTTGACGTGCATTCGTTTGTGGCGCTGCCACATCAAATATGGCGGACACACCCGCGAGCAGAAACGTATTCCGCGTACGCTCGATTTCAAGATATTACTCTATATTAGACTCTATATCTCGATGTCTACGATTAAATAAAGAATTATTACAGTATTGCCGTACGCTAATTATTGTACCGCTAAAGTGTTACGTCACTATTACCACATTTACTGCAATATCGATCATTGCCTTTTCGACACGAGGCCGTAGTTCCTGATCCGTACAAAGTCCAACATTTCAAGATAAAGCCAAGAAGTTACAATCAGGATTTCCAGAATATTTTTTTTCTTCACAAATTTGTCGTCACATCGAGCAAATTCACTCTCGTAACCACGCGCTAATTGAACTTCTATCATTTCCTCTTCACACTCGCCACCTTCACCTCCCCCGCCGTGTGCAACGTCATGAGTGTGTGCGTGCGTGCGTGCGCGCGTACAAGTCCGTGTGCGTGTGAACGCGGTGTCAAAATGAGCATAACAGAAAAACGTGTGGTTGACAACTTTTTTTTTTTTGTCAGCTCGGAGTTGAGCACTCGCACACACACCCAGGAACACTGTATTTCTCTAAAAGATCAATTATCAGCGTATTATTAACACCTTGTGATTTTAATGAGCAAATGTAATCCAGACCATGTTGTCAGTTCCTGACTGTTACCATGGAGACGCCCTGTGAAGCTTTCAAGTCAACGATGGACTGCTGCTCATGTCCAACACTCAACCGCATGATTGATTGGCACTTTGCCCCCCCCCCCCCAACCCCACCCACTATTTAGGTTACGCCACAGCGCCCCCGTCAGGATCAACACCGGCACGTAAGCGTCGCCTTTTCAAAGGCGTTCCAGACGCACATTTCCATAAGAGTTGATTTATGCGGCATTTCCACATGGGATCGCCGTCTCGGTTCAGATTTGATTGAACGCGGTGCCGCGCCGAAGTCGGCCGGGCCGCTCGCCGCTTCCGGCCGCATCTCATGCCCGCCGCCGTCCTCTGGGGGAAATCGAACCCGCATCGCTAACAAGCAAATGAGCCGCCAGAAGCGTCCGCGGTCGCCTTTTCATTTCAGATGAGCGGTGCTCATTGCTTGCCGATTTCATTTCATTCCCAGGATGCACCGCACCAAGACGAGGAGGCCGCGCCGCACCATAATGACGCTGACGTGGATGCCGCATGTTCACGACAGTCGGACCGCGTGGGACCAAAGCTAAACGATTTGAAGCACTTTGGTTACATTGTTGACTTGGTTACAGCGGTTGACTTTTACGGTATTTTTCGATTCCGTGCAGGTTCTCGTCGTCAGCGGGAAGATGTGACCCTTCGGTTGTTTTCTGTTCAAGTTACTGACGAGTTCCCATCTTTCAATTAAAAAACAAAACAAAACGATGACATCACGTTCTCGTGATTTCAAGAGCAGATGTTCACCAAAGGGTGAACAAATCAAGAGAACCGGATCATCTCTCCTTCAGGAATGAAAGATGAAAGGTAAAGCAGGAAGTGACCCAGATGCACTTCCTGTGGAGGAGGAGGTGGAGGATGATAGTCATCATCCTCATCCGCGCCATCATCCTCATCTTCATCCTCAGCAGGTCATTCGTCATGAAGGAAATCGGAGCTCAAAATCTTCCCGAGCAGTAATATCTCTGTCACTCAACAGCCACCCCCCCCACCGAACCCCGCCAAACCTTTCTTCCCCGTCACCCTCCGTCTCCCCGCACATATGAGCACTGCCGTGGCCAACCTAGGGGGAGGGGGCGGGGCTGAGTGACAACCAATCAGAGAGCGTGCTGATAAAAGTACTTGTAATGTAACAAAGATGATAAGAAATAATCGACTTTCTTATTTGGGCCCGAGTGGAATGTGCTAGCGACATCCATCACAGACAACTTTTCCAAGAAAAATAATAACACTTTTTTTTTTTTTTTTATCTGGATCAACCATTAAAAACACACAGATTTCTTTTTTTTTTTTTTTTCTTCTCTCTCTCAACTCACCTCCTGTGAAATTCTGGTCCACAGGCTTGGGAGTGACGTTGGAATCCAAACCACAAGCAACACAAACCGTGTCAAGACCCTCTCCTGGGGAGTTTGATTTCCTTATTTATGTATTTATTTACTGAATTTGTTGTCCAACAGACAAAAAAAAAAAATCTCCAAACCAAGCCAACATCGTTTCGCTTCATTCCAAGAGGATTAATAGCCGGTCATGCGCACAAAACACACACAATGCAATGCTGCAGGTAACGCGTGCGTGTGATCGACAGCCGGCGTAATGTGTCAATTCATAATTCATTCATGAACATGACAAGTGAGATTTAATTCGACACACATTTGATTGAAAGATGTGCGTGTGTGTGTGTTTTCGTGCCGGTGTGGTACGCACACACTTACCTGAGACGTGCGTTGACCTCGTTAGCTCACTAAGCCATTAGTTGACAGCGTCGGCTATGTTTGCAGGTAATTAGTTTGTTTTGTCTCTTTTGTTTGCTTTCTTTCACGTCAGTCAACAAACATGGCCGCCCTTGGGGTTTAGGGGCGGGGCGGCGGTGGTGGTGGTGGTGTGGGGGGCGTCGCTGCCCTGCCGGTTGTCACAACATGTCTCCGATTGGTCCGATTGATCACTGGAGGAACTTCCAAGTGACTCGCAAAGCAGAATGGCAAGTCAGGTGCGGGGGGGGAAACGTGTGAGTGCATGACCAGAGCAATAAGCAGACACCATCAATTTCCGCTTCTGGTGACCTTAACCACTTTGTCCAAGGGCATTTGCCTCATGGAGAAGGCGAGATGCGGCTGCCGTAGCGGCCGGCGTTCAATCAGGTCCTCGGAGACAGCCGAGCGTGTGAGCTTGGCGGGTGTTTCACATGTGCAAATCTCATCTGGGTCCAATTTTGTGTCAAACTTCAGACCTTTTCGCCTTGCAGATGAGATTTAGACTAAAGTAATACGAGTCATTGGACCCAAAGGATAAAAAAAAAAAAAAATGTGCCTGTGAGTATTGTTATAGTCTGCCAATATGTGCGGATGCACCGTATGTATTTAAATCTCTTTGTTGCAAGGGTTTGAAAACTGCAACAATTCCATTCATTAGCCCGCCTATGGTATTTTGCATTGCATGTTAGCATTTGTGTGTGTGTGTAGTGAATAAGGTTGTATCAATGTCAGATGACTTACTTGGGCTGTAAATTAAAATGTTGTTTTATTCTGCATGAGGAATAAATAACATCAAGTCACAACTCCACAATTAAAACCACCAAACTTTGACATGTTTCTTTTTGTTCCGGATAGAAGACTACGCGCGCACGCACACACACACACACACTCTACGGCTGACGAAAATGACTTGTTGATGAAGCACATTAAGGAAACATTACAGTGATACTTGACACAGCAGGTGCAAGAGGTGGGGTGGGCGGGGCTTCATCAGAAAAGGTTGTTGAAAACGTTGCCGTGCATTCCTGTGCCATCATGACATCACGCGTTCCGCACAGAGAGGCTCCGCGCGGACAAACGCACAGCTGCTCCGTCGGGGTCGGCCGTGCATTGCCGCCGGCTCGCATCCTCACATGGACGTTTCCCCGCTCGCCGTTCGTCTTCTACATGGGCGGCGCCACCAGGCCCGACATGGCTGCATAAGCGCAAGCACAAATTGGCTCCAGCTTCACAAACGTGGACCAAAACGTTTAAGCCGCGGTGGGTAAAATTCAGTCCAAAAAATGCGGGTGCTCCGAATACACCATGATTCTGACAAATTTTCAGTAACATGCTTGAATGCTGAAACACGACAGTGGACACGAAGCGTGGATTGCGTATGTCGGGGGGGTCACCTTGCAGTCCGGCGTTGACTCCGCAGTTGTTGGTCGGCGTTGGCGAGGAGGCGGGCCTAACCACGGGAGCGAAGGCGCTCTTGGCTTTTATGCTGGCAGAGAAGGCGAACACCCCGTGGGCGGAGCTACAGTTCGACACCGCCATGGTGGGACTGGTCGCCACAACTGAGACAGCAAAGAGAAAAATATGACTGGTGGACATCACACGGTATCGGCACATGGCGGGCTCGAGATGTTGCCCTCAAACCCACTTGGCGGAGCTCAACAGACCCCAGCGGGCGTCTACTTACTGCCGTAGGGGGAGTTGGCGGAGGACCCGTTGAGGAAGTTGGGCGAAGAGGCCGCCCCGAGGTTGGGCATGCTCGAGTTAGCGTAGGCGTTGAGGCTGTTGCTGACGCTGTTGCCATAGTTCGTCTGCTGGGGGGTGGAAGTGGGGGCGTATCCTCTGGGCGACTGCTGGCTGTTGCCGTTGCGAGCGTATCCGCCTGCCACGCGAAGAACGGCTCAGTGTCCACGGAAGGTCTCGGGGACCTGGCAGAGACTGACCTTGAGTGCCGTCGTTGACGTTGACCGCCAGCTGGCCACTGAAGGAGTTGACTCCCATCATGCCGTGGGAAGTCGCGTTTGACAGCGACGGGATCTGCCCGTGGTTCCGCGGCACGCTGTAGAGGGCCTCGGCGATGTCCGTCGCTCGCTTCAGGATCATCTCCTGCGCAAGAACAGACCTGGGAAATAAGTGTGTGTGCAAGTCTGTGTGTGTGTGTGTGTGTGTGTGTGTGAGCGTGTGAAGGCCACCTGGTTGCTATGAGGCATCCCATACAAAGCTTCCACCATGTCAGCGGCTCGCTTTAGTAACACTTCCTGTGGAGAAGGAAGTGACATCACCAGCATGAATCCAACTTTTTGGAACACACACACCAAAAAAAATATTCACAATTAAAAAACAACAACATCTCTTTACAAAAAACAATTCAAAAGTGTCTGTGTGTGTGTGTGTGTGTGTGTGTGAAGGCCAATCTCCTTTCTTGCCACATGACTGCACTCACTGATTTCCTGATTTGACTGTTTCAACAGTTCTTGTTTGCCATTGGACTTAAACACACACACACACACACACACACACACACACACACACACACACACACACACACTGCATTGAATCATCTTGTCTGTTTGGAGAATTAAATGTCTTTTTGTGAGCTTGGGCGCGTCCCTGTGTTTGCTGATTTGTGTACCCGTCAACTTGGACGACATCGCGCATCGAGCCAGCCTGTGACTGGCCCTTGTTAAGCCGAGCGCTCCCGTGCTGGCGATGCGTTGCAAAAGCTACGGCGGCGCGGAGTCCCCTCGGCAGGTGTCAAAGCGCAAAACATGGCACAGCAGGCGCAGCGCCGCTTCCTCGTCAGCGAGTGGACGAGAAGGTGCGATGACATCATAACGCTGGGCCCTCTCTCTTGACATCGGAGTTGGAAAGTTGGGCCGGACGACCGGAAAGTTTTGTCCGCCAAGCAGACTCATGTGAGTGACACCACAATCAAGCGCTGCACTCCCTCTTCATGAGGGGCTAATTAGCTCAAACCAGACAATCGCGTGACTCATTTAACTCCATGCTCGTGCAAAATAAACGGTGGCACAAGTGGCCCACGTGCGCGCGCAGGCGCATGCACAAACATGTGCAGTCAATCATGTCAAACAGAAAATAGAGTGACAATTGTTCTTCAATCATCGTTCGTTCCGCTTGGCTGCTCAGCGCGGCGATAGGCATCAGCGTCGCGGCCGCCGCGCGCGTGCGTGTGCGTGCGTTACCTTGGGCAGCCTCTCCGGGTCTCCAGGGTGACGAGGAATGACCTTCTGTAACCTCTGGAAGCCGTAGTCGATGGTGGGCTCGTTCAAGGCTGATGGAAGAGAAAGTTTGGCAAATTCCAAACGCCGTCCAAATGCCGCAAGCCGTTGTTGGCGCGTTACCCGTGTAGATGAAGCGTCCGGGAGCCCCTTTGCAGAAGTGCTTGGACTTATACGACAAGGTGACCTCCACCACTCCGGGGATGTGTCGGGGGGGAGTTTGCACACGGATGGCGTGCGGCGTGATGAGCTGGACCGGATGGGAACGCTCGTTAGCTCGGAGCGCGTGGCGACAAACGTGCGCCAACTTTGCCTCACCTCGCTCCACACCAGCATGCTCCCGAAGACCACCTGAAGGCCGTCGAAGAAGTTTTCTCCGATGAGGATGACGGTGGCGCCGCCCGTCGTCCACCCCTCGCTGGGACTGACGGCCTTGATGCACGGGCACGCTGCTGGGGGGGCAAGAAAAAAAAATTCTGTTCACTTTGGCCTCTTCCGACGGGTTTGACGTGACTCAAGAATGAACACACACACACACACACACACACACACACTTATCTGACTTATAAAGGCTCCCTCTTGTTCTTATCGGAGCTACTGCACATTAATTAGGAAGTGAAATAAAAGCAGTGTGTGGAACAAAGGCGGAAGAAAGGAGTCCGTTGAAGAGGACGCAGGCTTCTTCGGGCCTCCTCGTCAGCTTTTGGCAATAAAACTGAACAGAAGTGACTAGAAGCGAGAATCCGACACGAGTCAAGTGTGCTGATGACTTGCAGGTTGTCAAGTCTTTGATCTTTTAGCTCTCGAACGAGGAAAGTGCGTGAATGAAGCATTCAAAGCGACTAGATTGGGCGGGGGGGGGGGATTAATAAGGGGGGGGGGTGTCGCCATGGTTACCATCTTTAATTAGGATGGCTATTAAAGAGGTTGAACGGCCAGCGTGCGCACACACACACACACACACACACACACACACACACACACACTCCTCTCCAGGGACGGCGGGGAGGCTTCAGCTCTTCTTCCTCAATGAGCAAATGAAGGCGGTTTTAGTTTGTCAGGCACTTGGAGCCCACGTGGGCACGTTCCGTGTCGACACACCCGCCGCACACTTCCTGTTTGCTCAGAGACATTCAAACAGGTCCTCCATTTTGGCGACTCGGAGCGGATGGGATGGCGCGGCCCGATGCTAACATTAAGCTAACGTGATGATCAATCAGGAGGTTCCCCCGCTTTCGACGTACCTTCAGACGGGTCCAGTCTCGAGCTCGCCGGCCGTGTTTGGAGTTGTTGTGCACAAACATGTTGTCCGAGACGGCGAGGACATGCCCGTCCACGGTGAGCGTCGTGGACACCACCACCTGGAAAAAATCCCCAGGCCCCACAAAAAATAAATTAAAAAATGGATTGACCCTTTAATGAGGCGGCGACCTATCAGTTGTTAGATTCGAGGCTACTTCAAGAGTCGCGTTAAGTAGATACAGACCGATATACCCTCAGACGAAGTAAAATTAAGCTAGTGGGCGTCTTCGGGGGAGGAGGAAGGTCACTTTGCATTTCAGCCTGAAATGCTCCCACACACATTTTCCAATTTGTTTGTTCCCGCTGTGTGCGCATCACCTGAAACCTCCGCATGTCTCTCGGGTTCCCGGCATTTTTCAGACAATTCTGGTTGCACTTGAGGAAGAACTTGAGGAAGAACCTTCAAACAGACACACACCGGCGACCTCAGCGACTTTCATTCAGTTCAGAAGAGCAGAGAAATGCGACACAAACGGCCACCGCAAACATCGGCGCCTCTCATTTATGATGGAAGATCTTTTATTTTGAAAGGACATTAGACAAAGCATATCAGACAAATGCTTGTTGTTGTTTGTGAAGAAATCGACTGGACATGTAGCCGAAATCGCAGGTGAAGCTTGCGGCAAAAAAAGCAGCAGATATGTCCCCCCCCTGCCCCCTCCCTCAAGAAGGAAGGATGAGATTAATAGTGCGGGTGGGAAAAGGGGAGCTGCTAAGATTCCTCGAGGGAGAGGGGAGGGATTCAAATAAGAGGCAGGAGGAAGAACATTCCCCGCTTTGCTTTCGCATCCCACTAGGAGGACCAAAACCGCTTCCCTCGCTTTGGACAAACAATCAATGTGCCACCAATCACGTGACCCCGGGAGCTTTGTGCGATATCACAACCTTGACACAAACGCACGTTCACAAGCCAGTTCGACAGCGGCACTCGCGTGTCAGCGGGCGCGCTTGGCTACCTGTCGATGACGACCGGGTCCGAGGGCGTCTCGTTTCTGTTTCCGCAGCTCTTCTTATCGCAGCAGCGACTGTTGAGGAAAAAAACGAGCAGCAATCTGTCAGCGCTTACCAGACGGACGTCAACTGAAATCCAATCGCGGCCGACCTACCTGCACATGATCTCGTGGGTCAGCAGGACACGGCACATCTCCGGATTCTTGTCCTGACCTTCATAGACGATCGCCTGACACGAGCACGCCACTCTCTTAGGCACGTTTGACAACATGTTGCCGGCAGCCGCAACGTCGAGCGCAAAACGGGACCGGGAGAGACGACCGTGGACGGTCGCGATTGCTGCGAATGCCGAGATTTTCAAACTGCCTAATTTTGGTCACGCCAGGCATGAGGCGGATGAGAAACCTCGTCGGTCGCAGTCAAACCCCAATCCATCCGTGGTACAGCGCACTTGGACATTTTGTAGAATAGTAAACTGATTGATAATCAATAGCTCACCTGTTTGGTCATGGAATCAATGAGTCGTATGTAGAGGTCCTGCTCCGTCCGCACTCCTACGCAGGCGCACACACGCATGCACACAGTGTTTATAGAGCAGCAGCATCCGGGCTGCGCCGACATGCAAATGGAACGCACCGTTGCTGAAGAGCAGCTGCAGTTTATAATGAATTCCGTTGTTGGTTTTTTCTGCGGTGGGTTCCTGTGAGAGAAAAGTCAAGAAAAAGGCGCATGGTGGGGAACAAAGCGATTGAGGAGCATCTCGTCTGAGTCGGGGCACGGCGGTGGAGCGCCTCACCTTCTCTTTCTCCACAAAGTCCACGTAGGCAGTGCGCTCGATTTCCACGGGCTGACCCTGGCGGTCGTACAGCGCCAGCACGAAATGGAAGAAGTTGGACTTTCTCAGATTGGACGGCGGCTGCTTCTCAAAGTGGGCTCGTGCTAAGCCCACCCCACTGACAGGCAGGCACACACACACACACACACACACACACAAAATACATTTACAGGGCACAACAAGTGCTAAATTTCCCAACACCTTTTTTTACATCGAATGGTTAAATTTTCTGATTCAAAATTGATGACAGCATATTTTTGACTGATAAAATAAATCAATCTAATGGCACAAGTGAAAATGTAGGGGGGGAAAAAAAATCCATATTTAATTTTTCAGTTGCATTCTCTTGGAAGCCCCCCCCCCTAAAAAAAAATGCATGCGATGATGGATTTCATTCATTCAAGGCAAAAGGAGTGCAGATCTTCATTGTGAACAAGAACAAAAATAAGCACAATGATAAACATAAATTAAGTTGTCCTTGCACGTAAAAAGACACAAATTGCGATGCTTTTTGTTTGGAGCAAAATTAAAAGTTGAATTTGATTCAATATTAGTTTTTGTTTTTTTGGCACCTAACCATATTATTGTCATTTATGTGATGATATTAAATAGCGCTGTCATTTCCTGCTTCAACAACAAAATAGACCTCGTCTGCAAAAATCTAATTTCGTGATTCATGACAATAATGACAAATAATCTTAATCATGATATTGATAATTGAAATAGAAACCCGTTAACAAAATTTAAAAAAAAGGAATTTTACATCAAGTGGGTTCAGGATGAAGCAGTCTGAATTTTGTTCTGAAAAGCGATTAACAGAACAAACAAATCAAGTGTGAATGTGAGGAGTTAGTTGTTGCATTTTGAAGATTTGATCGTCTTGAACAAAACTATTTTTTAAGTTTCCAAGTTGCATCTTTGACCTCCCTTTCACTCCGAGTGACCAAAAAGCGGATGGGATGCGATGTTGAAAGCGGGCAGGAAGGAATAAAGGATGGCGCGGGCCTGCGGGGACTCGCAGGTCCCGCAATCCCTTGATGCCGCCGATCTTTTTACCTCTGAGCGGCGGCGTTGGCGTCAAGCACGGCGCTCGAATGCATCCACGAGCGAACCGCCAACGGCTCCTCCTTCAGACTCGCCGTGGAGCCGCGCGGGAGCCCATCTTGAATCCCGAACATCCCTCAAGACCCACAGCCGGACCTAGATGGAGAAGAAGCAGATGGAGAGAGCAAGCGGAAGGAAGAATGTCCCGCAGGAAAACTCGAGCACTGGTCTTCAATCGTTTCTTCTGGAAGTTGGCAAAAGTACCCCAGAGGCCGAGGAAAAATGTTGTGCCGCCTTGCTGGGATACTTTTATTTTCGTTTAGCTTTTTCACGTTTCAAAGGCGACCGTGAGAGGAAATTTAATCGGGGAATTCAGAAGCGAAAGAAAATCCTCAGAGGAAAAAAAAAAAAAAAAAAAAGAAATCGCCGAATTGCTTGCACGGCAAAGACTTGCCCCCCCGCCCCCGTTTTCCCTAAAGACAAGGCGAGGTGAAGAGGAGGGCGAGGAAGAGGACGGCGCGATGATGAGAAGGCAAAGAACTCTCAGCCCCGCGGCCCCACAGGACCCGACGCCAAAACCCCAAAACCCCACGGCTGTGACGGCACGGCAGAGGGGGCGGGGCCTGCCCTTATAAGGACGGGCCAAGTGATGGAGAGAGAGGCGGTCGACCAACCGCAGAGCACCGCACACCTTCATTCCTCCGGATCTTCCGCCCCCTTCCCCCCCGGCCGTCAACTGGTCTCCCCAAGAACAAGAAGAAGAAGAGAAGCAGGTGAAGATGCTTTCCTTCCACAAGAACGCACACCGCAGCACGAAATGAAAAGTGAGAGTGTGTGTGCAGGTGCATACGTGTGTGTTGGCTTGAACGAAGTCACCCCAAGACTGATGACGATGGCAACCGAGGAAGAGAACAAGATGGACGCCCTCTAGTGGAACGTAGAAGGGAGCTGGGAGAGTCTTTGAATTTCTCACACGAGTTTTGCAGCTTCCAAATGGCGTGTCTGAAAAAAGGCACTCGAGCACAATTCATTTACTCACATTTTTATACTCTGTTGTCATGTTGGAACGAATCACCTTGTGCCTTTGTCAAGGTTAACGGGACTACGAACAGCTCCAAGTGGCAGTCAGCGTTGTCACAAAGCTTCGGGACGTCTGGCAGAAAGCAAAAAAAAATGTCAGCAAAAGCCTACTGGAACATCAAATACATTTAGCACTTCAAGCCATTTCATAAAAGGCATTCAATGGAACTGACTTAAATCTCAACCTGAAGGTCAGCAAATAACATTTGGGTGGGTTCTCAAACACGTCATTCCAATGGTCAAGAATTCACCTTTGGCTGCATGCACGCGGCCCCGCCAGAGTCCAAAGTGTCCTTCTCCTCATCAGGACTCTGGTTGCGACCCACTAAACCTAATGTAACTATCATGCTAATGCTGAGTGGCATTCCGAGAAACACGGAGGCCTCCCCCCCGTTTTCACTTTTCTTGTCTCAAGATTGACTTGGCTCCAAGCGTTCACTCAGCTCCGTGCAGGTCGGCGTCTTCTGGACTCTGTCGCCCTCTAACGGACAAAAAGGAAGTTGCATCACAAAAGGACGTTGAAATTCAGACCAATGGCAACAAAAGCTTGTGAGATGTGATAGTGTTGTCTATCCCTGTTCAAGTTCAGTACTCTGGGACAGTTCTCAGGTATTTGTACTTTCTACACTCGTCAAAATATATTCCAACCAAACAAGATGAAAATTCAGCGAGGGGTAGGCAATTGCATTTATTATTTAGATTTATTACTAGATTGTGATTTGGGGGTATTATATATGTGGGGTTGAAAAAAAAAACAAAACAACGAGTGTCTATATCTTGACTTGCATGAGTACTTTTACCACCTACGGCCCTGCTACTCCACAAGCACTTGACGTTGACCTTGACATGTGCTTTAGGTCAGACTTGTTAGCATGGAGTCAGGCCATACATACACAAAGGAAGCAAAAAGACAAGCACACGCCCAAAAGACGTGAGCATGTAGCCATGACGACTGGCCATCACAACAGCGCACGTGCACATCTGGGCATTACCTCAGTACAGGCGTCACCTAATGTATTGCGCTGCTCTCATCACAAGCAACTTTCCATGACTTGTTGTCCACTAGAGTTCTTGGGCCTGGAGGAGAAAATTCAGACTGCAATTCCCATGAGCCTCCAACAGCCAACGGACCCCAAGCCCCCGCCTCCACTCAACCGCCCACAGCCCCCCCCCCCCCCTCCAGTCCGCAGCTGTGTATTGAGGAGAGTGGGAGGAGGAAATGGAAGTGGAAGAGGGGGCGGAGGGGGGGGGGGTGTTTGGGAAAGAATGTGTGGAATTCATTTCCTGTTCTGCAGCTCAGAGAGTTTGATAGACGACGAGTGAGGAGACATGAAGGAGTGAAGGAATGCTTAAATATTCACTACCTTCTCTCCGCAAAAACAGCTCAGGGAGCGGACGGACGCCCGCCAGCCAGCCATGGCCCAGCCTCTGCTCAAGAGAACTTTCTCCCGGCTGCGAGGCAAGAACCGATCCCGCAGGAAGACGGAGCCCCAAGCCAACGGTGAGCATCGGAAGCACACTCTTCCACTTCCTCGTCCAGAATTAGGTCTTTTCTGCTCTTGCCTCCTAAGACTTTGGGACAGTCAGACGGGGAAATAAAGCAGCCATCTTTAACGGCGTATGAGTGAGCACTTGTTGTGAAGAACCACGGTGCGCCTTTGCATCCGACTAAGTTCTGCGTTCTGATCAGAGCAAATGTTTGAGGCAATGATCAAGTGATTGAAAACCAAATCTGGTTGACTGAAACATGAACGGTGCCGCATGTGCAGTAACAAAGTATACGGAATACAGGCCAACTGAGCACTTCCTGTCAGTGTGTGTGTGTGTGTGTGTGTTCTTCCTGTTTATCTGTGGGGTGTCACAGAAGGGACGAATTTGATAGATTAACCCGACTAGCCTCGTGAAGCTCGCCGTGTCTGTAAGTGACCGTGTGTGCATCAGAGTGGTGAATAGTGAATAGAGGCAGTGTGTTTGCTGGACAACACAGAGACTTCATTCACACACACACACACACACACACACACACACATTGATCCCACCTCCTTCTACATTTGCACAAAGTGATTCTTGTCCGGGACGAGGCCAACACCCAGAGGCTGCATGCGGCCGTCACGTCACAGGTCCAAGCGTCGACATCTAAAACGTATGTCTTGGTCACCGCCCACCTGTTTTTTTTTTGCCGCAGATGTCACAGTTCGATCCGACGTCATGCTCCACAACTCCAGCCCTCCTTTGCCAGCAATGACGAGCAAGTCCACGGAGGTACCGGCAGACCCCAAGCCCCCTTCTCTCAGCCACGTGACCGGCGCGGCGCAGCAGCAGCAGCAGCACTGGGTTTGGGAAGGATCAGAAGCTCCTCAAAACGTTGATGCGGAAAGAAATTCAGAGGCGACAAAGTTCACGGAGGATAAGGTAAATGGCCCGTCACAAAAAGCATGACAGGTTAGACGGTACATCCTTGTTTTTGCACTTCAACGCTGTAGGTGCCCCGCGAGCTAGCAGGCGGCGCCGCCGCTCATCCGAACCCAACAGTTGGCAGCAAGCTGTCCGGTAAGCGGGCTTACCTGCAAAGCTTGGATCGCAGCAGTCGCGACTGGGTGCTGTCCTCGGGAAAGTCCAACACTTCGGGCGAGGCCTGCGGCTTGTGGCGGGAAAACGCGGGCGACATTTGGTACAACCCCATCCCGGAGGAGGAGGATCCGGCCGGACAATTGTGGCTGAGGAGGGAGCTGAGCTCCGCTCGAGCAGAGACAAAAGCACAACCGGGACACGCTTGGAAAGACGGACCTTCTATGGAGACGGTCGGCCACCGTGCCGATGACTTAACTGCAGAAAGCTCAGGTAAGAAGACTTGCCGTCTGTTGATCCTTCTCTTTTTTGGGCTGTCTAAAGATAGCCCACGTGGTCTCCTTTGAGCAGACTCTCAGCCCGCCTTGCCCAAGAAAGGGGGTGTGATTGACAGACTGAGGTCTCCGGGCGCCGTGAGGAAACTCTCCCTCAAGATGAGGAAACTTCCAGAACTCCGACGCAAAATCAGTCTACGGTCCTCCCGTGTGGGACAAGGAAGCGACAGAGCAGGAGGAGGTGACGAAAGCGCGACGAAGAATGCCTCCGACCACAATGTAATAAGTCGATATCACCTGGATAGCTCCGCCCCTCCCGCCTTGCCATTGCGACGGTCATCAAGAGTACGCTCAGCCAGTAAAGGAGGTCAAGCAGCTCAGCAGTCACCTTGCTCGTTACCGACTCACGCGTCCTCCAACTTAAAAAAAAAAAATGTCTTCTCTCGGCACAAATCTCTTTAGGTTATCTTAGTGACGGAGACTCGCCTGAACTGCTGCCACGGCAACCGGCCGATTTGGGTTCTTTCCCGCTGTACGTGGGCTCCGAGCCTTCTTCGCGATGCGGCCGGCGTGTCACCGGTTTACTGACCGTTCACCTTCTGGGCCTGGACCAGATGAAGACAAAGTAAGCAGAAAAATTTGAGCCCCGCGTACAAAACATGCGGCACGAGGCCCTTACGATGCTCACAATTGATGAGCGCCCGATTTCCGTCTTTGACCAGGTCAGACGAAAGCAATGAGATTTTTCTGGCAATTCAGATTGATGGAATCACTCGAGCCAGGACTTCCCTCCTTAACCTTCAAGGCCACCGCGTTTCTTTGAACCACACTTTCCACCTGGAGCTGGAGAGAGCATCTCAACTACGCGTGGTGGTACTCAGGCCAGGTAGGACCGCTTCGGCCTCGGCCGTTTGGCGCCCTCGTGACCGTCTTTGTTTGACCAAGCAGCTCAGCCAGAATTGGAGCAGATGAGGAACAAAGTTTGCTGCGTGGGCGGAGTCACTATTCCACCGCTCTTTAAAGGTGCCTGCCGCACTGTAACGGCAAATCATTTTGATCAGCGAGGTGCGATTGTAATTATTGACGCATTCATCAGGGAGTCGCAGTCAGCAGCTGTGTGTCAAGCTGGAACCTCGAGGCCTCCTTTACATCAAACTGTCACTGCGGGAACAATGGGACATACAGGTAGAAGCGTAGAAATAAATTCAACATGAACACCAGCGAGTGTCTTTTCACAGCTTAACCTTTTGTGTAACGCTCTCTCCCTCCGATGCTGATCGATTTGGATTCTTTTCAGTTTGGCAACTCCTCAACTGTGCCTGCCAATGTCTTTGGGGTCGAACTACGCCGCCTTGTGGAAGAGGAAGGATCTGCCTACGCAGTCCCTCTGCTCATCCAGAAGACGGTGGCAGAGATCGAACGGCGAGGACTGAAGGTAGCGCTCCGGCCCTTTGCAGGAAGGGCGGGGATGGGATGACAAATGTCAAGAGACGTTCTCGTTTGTGACCGCTGCTGTTGTTCAGGCTGTGGGTCTGTACAGACTGTGCGGTTCCGCTGCAGTGAAGAAGGAGCTCAGGGATTGGTTTGAGAGCAACAGTTTGGCCGTTTGCCTGGGAGAGGATCTCTATCCGGACATCAACGTCATTACAGGTGACGCTAGAGTGAGATTCAGTCACATCTTGAACTCGTCGAGAAAACGCCATCTAAAAAAAAAAATTAAAACCGAAAAAAAAGCACATTGAGTTGAACGAGTTGTGCTTGGGACAGGAATACTAAAAGACTACCTGCGGGAGCTTCCGTCGTCACTCATCACAGCCACTTTGTACGAAGTGGTGACGGAAGCTATGATTCGACGGCCCCCGCCCGTCCCGCCGGCGAGTCCTGACCTCCAGTTAGCCGAGAACACCGTGGCGCTGCTTTCCTGTCTGCCGGCAGCAGAGAAGGTGAGACAAGCAAGACGACGACATTTCCAGATTGATCCACCGCGCCACTTTTTGACCCTCTCTCTTTTCTAGGCCACTTTGACTCTGCTGCTAGACCATCTCAGCCTGGTGGCGTACTTCAGCTCGTGCAACAGGATGACGCACCAAAACCTGGCAGTCTGTTTCGGCCCGGTGCTCCTCAAACAGACGCAGGAGGCTTGGAGCGGAGGCCGGGCGAAAGGAGGGCCAATCACAGAGAAGGCTTTGTGTCCAGGGGAGGATTCAGCCGTTGATTTCAAGCGCCACATTGAGGCCTTGCACTACCTGCTGCAGCTGTGGCCGGGTGAGAGGAGGAGTCAAGAATTTGCTTTGCGATACGTTCGGTCCCCCGACCGGTCTAAGCACGCGATTCTGATTAATTCAAGGAAAGCCCGTGACTTTTGACTCGACTTCCCGCTTTCAAAAGACGGGTTTGCAGCGCTCGCGATCACGATTTGACAGTCATGACTTTCCTCCACAGTGCCGACCCACCGAATCCCAACCGACGACGATGGCTCCGATATCTCCCCTCCTCCCTCCCCCAACCTGACCCATCAGAGCCCAGAGCGTCCCATTTTGGAGGAGGAAGAGGAAGTGGTGGTGTCGCGGCGAGGGCGAGACGGCGTAGCCCGCCTGGACAGTCCACCTCCTATCAACCGCTATGCTGGTGATTGGAGCATCTGCGGGCAACAGATCGTATGTGGACAGGAAGCCGATTACGACGAGGTGGCGGGGAGCGAAAGCGACCAAGGTCAAGTGTTAGTTTTGAACGTCTTCAAGTGTCTCTTTTGACTCACGTGAAAACGCTTCAAATGAAGCCTGGCTGCTTTTGGATGACGATGATTGATCGATTTTTTTGGTGTGCCATCGCAGGGGGCGAAGACGACGAAGAGAAGAAAGAAGCGTGGTTCCCAGGAGGCAGCCGAGCGGTCTACGTGGAGGACGTCCTGGACTTTGACGCTCCGTTCAACTGCCGACTCAGCCTGAAGGATTTTGACCGCCTGATTAGCGACCTGGACCGAGAGCTAGCCAAACACATCAACATTTGCATGTAGATGCTGAGGAGGAACCGAAGCCCCTAAACAAAAGCGGAAAGGGTCCACGCTCATTGGAGAATGCATCGATTGCCCGACAAGGAAACAAATTCTCAAACGAGCCAACTGTTGATTTTTTATTTTTTTTTGCACTGTTCAAGCCATACATAAAACTGCACTCAGATTTGATGGATTTTCCATATTGGGGAATTTCATCTTCAACTAAAGAGGCCTTATGAGCCCCCAAAACAAAATTTCCAATCATTTTGTTTAAAACCGCATGTGATAGGATTTCCCATACGATGTCACACAGCAAAAAAACACCTCCGAGTGTCAGTTTTCTTTTGACTCTTGGCTGTGCTCACCTCAGTATTGAAGGTAGCAAGTTGGACTGTTGCCAAACAGTGTTCACGGTACCAAGTTGACAGATGCTGATCAGCATTGACGGTACCAAAAGGTGTGACTTATGCACCAGACTGAGCACACCCTGATGTGTCAGTATTAATGTGTTTTGCACAATTTCACAATGCACTTGTTTTTTTGTTTTCTTATTTTTTATAGCCAAAGTATGTCTCCAAAATAAAACTCATCACTTTTCTCTCAAAGTGAGTGCGAGCGAGCCTTTCGGTCACAGCAGGTGAAATGTCAAACTCTGAAGGAGTTACGATCGATGACTCGAATACTGAAATGAAATCCTAAAATTGCGCTTACAGAGCCGCTGGCCGCTCTTCGGGAAAGTCCAGTCTACCCGAGCGTTATGCCAATTTTGCTTAACTTTCGTCGGAATATTTCTCGGAGTCAGGGTGAGATGAAAAAGGGGCTGCCTTTTACAACTCTAAGGGAAAAGTACCTTACAGGCAACCTCGAGACACTTTCCGCAGCGTTTTGCGGATTCCAACAACCAATCCTCAGAGAACTTCCAGAAAGGAAAGGAAAATTCCAAAGTTGGCTCCCAAAAGGCTCTGGGGGGGGGGAAAAATGTAACATCCAACATAGCATCAGCAGCAACATAATTACTATGCAACAGATTATATAAAAACAAAGAACAGCTTCATGCACGGCCGTTTTAATATTTCATTTATTCTTTATTGCTTACAAACAAAACACAAATTGAAAGGATACTCAATTGCCACGAAAGTTGGATGAACAATGTCTCAGCTGGGGGACGTAAAAAACCTCCTGCCTGACTCGGCAGCCCCACTGCTGAAGGAAGCATTTCTTTCATTTAGAAATAAAATCATCATAATACAATCAGACTTTTTTTTTTCTCTTTTTTTTTTTAAAATCTTACTTTCCCAAGTTCCGAGCGTGACTTCGCATGGACGTCCTGCCGGGCACGTCGTGGCGGTTCAGCTCGGGAGACGTTAGCGGGTCAAAAAAAGCTGAAAGCCAACAAATGAAGACCGTCGGAAAGCAGAAATAATTTGCCCCTGCCACCACTGGCATTTTGACATCCTGAATTCAATGTGGTGTCAGAACACGTCACATGATTTGGCATACCCAGTTCTTCACCCTGGTTGCTGCGTTTATGAGAAGAGGCTCCTTGGGCGCTGAGGACACGCCTCCAGTAGTCTTCCGGGACTGACAAGAAGCGACAAATAACCTGACAAAGATAAGAACTTACTTCAGCAACACGTCAAGCATACGTAAGCATCTACGGCGCATCAAATGGGCCAAAATGCAGCTGACCTTCGGCTGAATATTTGTATCACGCATGATTGTTGACGGCGATGGTTCCGACAGTCCGTGTCCCACCAGGGTGGGTCCAAAAACCCGGGACAAATTATTCTGGTCCATCTGACACTGAGGACTCCGCATCACCCTGAAACACAAGGACAGTGATGGTTCAGTACAGGCATGTTGACGTCATCATATTCTTTACAGGCCTTCTTAAAAGAATGTGGGGGCACAAAAAAAAAAAAAGTCTATTGAAGAAACAGACAAATTACTTGTGGAGATGAAGCATGAGGAAGGCCAGCGTGTCTCTGTTGGGCTTGGGCAGCTCCGCGATGGCCCGAAATATGGCGGCTGACCTTTTTTGTTCGTTGCTCATCTCTGGCAAGACGCAGGGGGGGTGTGTCACACGTTATGACGCGGCGTCGTGAACCAACGCTGCGGCGAGTGGATGAGGCCGCCGCCGTACCCGAAGCCGCCATGAAGTTGCGGTGGAGCTTGAAAGTGACCAGCGGTTCTTTCAGCTTCCTCAGGAAGTCTTTGAGGACACCGCAAACCGCGTGGATGTCCGAAACGTCACTCAGTCGGAGCGGCGTTTTACCAGCCATGAAGCGATCGCGCAACTCCTTGACCTGACGCTCGCCGCCAGGAACTCTGTAGAGGCCTCGCTGAAAGCAGAAACAAAGAGTCTGGACTGACTGGACTCCAGACTAACACCGCCGGGCTCACCTCCTGTAAGCCTCTCCTTTCGATCTCTTTCACGCACTCGATGACGAGCGCGGGAATCCTGGGATGGCTCGGGGGAGCAAAACCCTCCAGTGAGACCTGATGAGCAGAGAGATGAACGCAACTGCTGCCATTCCCCAATTTGCGGCAAAACCTTTGAAAAATTCCAACCATGTGCGCTGCACTTGCAGATGCGCTGGGGGCACAGGTCTCGCTACATTTCTGTTTGCACTCTGGATGAGAAACAATGCGACAGCCTCTGCACTTGAGCGCCATCTTGCCAAAGCGGATCCTCTTGCCGCAAGGCAAACACATCTCAGGCCGGATCACCTGGCGGAGGAGGGCGAGAGGCAGGCTGTGAAGGTGGAGCAACTTTTTAAACAGGAAACCAGAGGAGTCTCGCACCGTTTTAGAGAGAAAGTCATGCTTGGGATATTTTTCTATCTGCACTTGAGCTGCATTGGGATCACTCGCAAACCCCACAGACGTTTGATCTGCACAATGACAACCAATGATGAAAATGAAGTGGACCCGATTCATGGCCTTCCACAGCCAAGGGGTCATCGTGCAAGGTCATGAAACTTTCTGCCCACCAACCTCTGCCACTGTCAGGAAGAGCAGATTCCTGCATGGGCTCGTCAGGTCTTTCCTGGGTGATTTCCGCCACCTTGTGAACAGGACCTCCAGTTTCGGGGGTCATCACTAATGCCTGCACGATGGTCTCCACCTCCTGAGATGAAAACAAGTCCACATTTTTCAGATTTGACAACTCGAGACCACCCGAAGCTTCCCAGTCATTGGAAAGACTGATGAGACTTTCTTTTAACATATCCCAGAATGCGTTTTAAAATTTCTCACCTTCTCCACAGTTTTCCGCTCCAGCATCTCAGGAGAAACATTCGCACTTTGCCCCGGCTTTCCGAGCGCAGCAGAAACTGTCACACCCATCGACGAACGCTACAGAAAAAGCAGAATATCAACTTTGGAAGCACAAGAATGTCCACACGATTCCCAACGGCTCTGCCACAGGAAATGATTTCACTCCAGTGTGTGAGAAAATAATTTTACTGACGACAATAATTTTCTCATCGGTCTACACAAGCCATGATTGTACCCTGAAGTAACTTTGTGGTCAATTACAAAGGTCCAAATTTCACACGCCAATCATCTTTACTTCACGATACAGGGTGCCCCAAAAGTCACCGTACATTTGCTCATATTTTTGTTTCGGGCGCCATTCTGATCCCCCAGATGTGAGGCCTTAAGCATTTTAGATTTTATTAGCATACCATTCCCTTGCCCAGTGAGACTCTGGTAACAAGAGCTGCAAAATTGCTGCACTGCAGTCGGGAACAGGAAACAAATAATCTTAGCCAGGCAGAAAAATCAGTCAATTGGTGAGCAACGGGCAAGGGAAAAGTGCAAAGCCAAGGAGGTGTCAAATTCTGCAGACGTCACATCTGTGCAAATGACACGTGAGACACATCGGAAAAACGGAGCCAAGAGTGACTTGTGGGACACCCATATAACGTCTGTGTTGGGGTGTGTGCCGTGGGCTTTTTCTAATGCAGAAAAAAAAAAAAGGGTGCCATGGATCATAAGGTTCAGAAACACTCTGCTAGTGAACGCTAGCTTACCCTCCTCTCTCGTGCTCGTGACCTCAGAGGTTTCAGCAACGTTGTGTCCAAGTCCTGAAAGCAACCAAAGCTCAAAGTGAACAACCTTCAATTCTCTCTGGGGGAACAATGACCTCACCATGTCATCATCTGTCCGATCGTAGCTGATGTCCGAGTGCGAGAAGAAGGACGACTCGTCGATGGCAGACAACCTGGAGCACGGACAGTTCGGTAAATGAAATGCTAGGAACGACGCTCGTCCTTTCTGCTGACTTTTACCGTTTGCTGCTGCGGTGCAAAGTCTTATTTGCACCTTTGTGCTCAAACGTGGCCAAAAGGGATTTCTGCTCCTCGTTCAAACATGCGCTGGATTTGCTGTCCTGGACTAGGATGTCGCACATGAGCTGCATCTGCCTTTGCTGTCCACATAAAATACAGGACGGCTGTGAAGCTAGCATTCCAGCTGCTGGAGACGGCTCGTGGTCGCTGTGTCGCGGACTCACCAGGTACTGATAATCGCCTTCCATCTTGTAACGTTTCCTCATCTCCACATCAAGCTGGTTGCGGGCGTGCTTGAGTTTGACCTCCAGCGCAGCTTTGGCCACGTCCGACTTAACCAGGAACTCCTTGTACTTCTTCAGCTCCATCTCTGCGTGCAGCCATTGCTTTCTGACGGTCTCAAAGTTTTTCACCACCTCAATGAACTCTGGCAAGCAACAAAGAATCTGAGTCACCATCACGGAAGCCGTTTTTGTTTGGATGAGGTGGTCATTTTCATACTCACCAAGTTCAGTGTTCATTGCCTTTTCCTCCATTGTAATTCGTTGGATGCAGAAAGCCAGCAGCTCCTCCATGATAAGTTGGGACTCTCCCATCCCTCTGCAACATGGCACACACTCTTTTTGTCAAGATAAACTTTTTTTTTTTTTTTTGCACCTTTTTCTTCCTGGACTGGTTCAGTATGCATGGTTTCAATTTAGGGAGAAAACCTGTTCTTTTTTTTGGGAGGTGAAATCTTTTGAACTTCTGTGTTTTTTAATTCATGTTCAAATGAAACAAATGAAATTATTTTCATTTCAACATCACTTATGTTCCGTTCTACGTTTGCAGACTCATCAACACGTATCAAGTGGTACACAGGCCAAAAATGCATTGCCAACCACTCCTCTGGAGGGTAGGCAGAGCGAACATGTAGGGTGCAAAGAAACAAACGCGATGGGTCAATAACGTCACACAAACTGTACGGAAAAATACTGGGAGAAGAACCAATCTTAAAACAGTCATCCTTTTGCTTGAAAAATAAAGTGCTCACCGTAGTTTCATGGGGAACAAACTAAGAGCCTCCGCTCAACTTTTGCAGAACACACGATCGTTGATAGTTGCTTGCGTCATTCGAACCAAACGCTGCACCTCCACTTGACGATGAGAACTGTTGCAAGACAAAAAGATTTCAGAAACAACTCACATTTTGCAGGCGAAGGAAGTGAAGCGGGTTTTGGTTCGCACGCGGCTTTCCCGGTGCGAACTCGCTATCACGTCGCCGTGGCAGTGACGTAATTTACGCAGGTGGACCAAGTTGACATTTATTTAGCGAGTAATTTGAAAAAGCTCAGTCTATTTTTTGAAATGCAAAACAAAACTATGAGTCATGCATTTGATAAAACGTGGAATCGATGTTTTGACTGGCAAATACGTTCGAACGCACTTGTAGACTAAATGTTACAAACAGCATTTTCCCATCATGACCTGCGCGTTTGTGAGTAAAAATAAATAAATACCCACCACAGTTCCTCCTTGTAGGTTCTCAGTTTAAAACTACACAAAAAACTTGTCTTAGACGCCCGTCACGAGCGGGCCCAATAAAACATGCACGACAATACAAAATACAAAATGACTTTTCTGCAATGGCGGCGAATGTCCACTTGGAGGAGCCATTTGTCAGGATGATTACGTCGAGGCACACGTCACATCTGAGGATGCTGGGACTCGGAACTTGACGACGACGACGAGGTGGAGGAGGAGGTGGTGGTGGAGGAAGAGGGAGGGAAAGATGACAGCAGCCGCAGAAGAGTACCTACTCCCAAACACGCGCAAGCCATCAGCTGATAGCTAACTGCTACGTGCACGCACACGCTCATTTGTACGTACTGCTGGAAGGTGGCCTAGAAGTACAGTAGGTGACAAATCATATGCACAGCAGCTTTGTACGAATTGCTGCCTACTGCCTTGACGGGAGGAAGCTAACACGCACGCACGCGCGCGCGCACACACACACACACGATGCACTGTCCCAGGTTTCCTCTTGGACGGTGAGTAATGCGAACGTGTGTTAGTGTATGCGTGCGCGCGCACGCGTGCCCGTATGCGCGTTCACTTGTGTGCAATTGAATGTCATGTCATCTGTAGCATGTTGATGGGAGTTACCACGGAAACACATGTACCAAATCTTCTGGACTTATTGGTTGTTTCATCGTAAAAGGAAGCTAAACCCCAACATGTTTAAAGCAACAACACAATATATGTTTCTTCATAATATACCGTTCCACCAAAATGGTGCCATTTGCATCCCCTTTGAGATGCTCAGCTGAAATTTGTTCAGAGACTGCAAAACCAGCCGCAACTTTCACAAAGTGCTGCACATCAATAGTCAATTAAAATAGAACAAAAAGCCTTTTATTGTTACAGTATGGTCCAGATGCAAGGTTCTGAAAACATAAAAAGACACCAAAAAAAATGGAGATAATAACAAGCACATACGCCTACCCGCAGGATGAGGATAAAAGTTGAGTCCGAGTCCAGTTCCATGCCAGCGGAAAGCAGCTTCACGCACATGCACCTTACAGTCGTCGTCTTGCTCAAGATGTTTAATCTTCCAGGATTGTATTGCGTTTGCGGTCTCCAGGTACAAATGTGATCTCTGACTGACAACGAGCAAGACTCCAGTAAGAGATGTCCAAACGACTTCCAGGAGGGCGGGCTAAAGGTCAGACGGCAGACGCCATGGGCACCGTGCAAACTGTCGATGACGAGCTGAGAGCCAAATTGATCGGCGTCCAGTTAGAACTTCAGCATGAGAAGAGCAAGGTGGAGTCCTAAACAGACACGGCGTGCGTGTGTGTGTGTGTGTCAAGTCGTCTGATGCAGATGAGACGTTGTCTGTGATGTCAGGTTAGCCGTCTGGAGAGAGAGAGGAGTCAGGAACTGCGGGAGGGGCACCACCGCGCCACCGTCGCCATGACGGAACTCAAAAGCAAACTCCACGAGGAGAAGCAGAAAGAGTTAGCCGTCACCAGGGAGTCGTTGCTACGGCAACATGAGATGGAGCTGATGAGAGTGATCAAAATCAAAGATGGGGAAATCCAACGGCTGAACGGTTTGGTCCTAACCCTGAGGGACAGCTCCATGGATAAGGTGATGCAGCTGATCCACATCTGAAGTTCTCCACGCTCACCTGTCTATCAAGTCTAACTTTGATCCAAATGATCTGTGCAGTGGGTTGTATATCTCCACCACGTTTTTTTTTCTCCGCCACTGTCATCTGCGGTCTGATCCAGTGTGCCTTGTTGACGTTCATCAGGTGAGGAGCGCTTTGCTGGCAGAGGTGGAGGAGACACGGAAGAGTTGGGAGACCGAGCGATCTCGCCTCCAGCAGGAGCTTCAGGAGCAACGTGGAGCAAAGAGGAGCGCAGAAGAAGCTCTGGCAGTGGCCAACCAGGCCTGCCAGTCCAGAGTAGCCGAGCTCCGATCCGCTCATCACCAGCACCAGGAGGAACTGAGCAGAACCAAGAGAGACTGCGAGAGGGAGATCCGTCGACTGGTAGGCCTGATGTCCATCAGAGGGCTGCACCTGGCGGGGCTGCGTCTTGCTTTTAGGATATTCCGACTCTTTTGTTTGCTTTGGCCACAATGCTGGCAAAAAAAAAACCCAGTGAGCCCAACGAAGCGCTACTTGTTTGTATGTCCAGATGGACGAGATCAAACTGAAGGACAGAGCGGTTAGTGTTTTGGATAAAGCCCTGGGGCTGCAGGCTGGCCACGCCCACCGCCTTCAGCTGCAGACTCAGGCTGCCGAGCAGCAAATCGCAGCCCTGCGGGATGCCCAAAGGGCGGGGCTTAACTACCCTGGAAATGTTGGTAACACCACCACTAACAATCCTCTTCTTATCATCAACCGCACCTCCGCTTGTGCCCACCCGTCTCACCAAAACTGTGCGATCACGACCTCATCCCGCATCTCCAGCATGCACATTCAGTCACGTCAGGATCAAACAATCATTATTGTCCCGCAATTCTGTGCCTTTTTCTGCGTTAAGTCTCAGGAGGACCGAGACACGCGAAGGTTCCAACTGAAAATCGCTGAGCTCAGCGCGGTCATCAGGAAGCTGGAGGACCGAAACGCCCTGCTGTCTGAAGAACGCAACGAATTGGTAATTTATTGGCGACATTTATTCTGCATGGACAAAAGTATGAACATTTGAACGGCATAGCTTTCCTGGGCTTCCTTATAGCAGTTTCTGGTGGAGCCATACTGAAGGCTAATTTAGCGCAAAAACGTGAGCTACATATTGAGTGAGCAACCTTCAAGTGGCGTGGGGGGGGTGAACGGACACTTGAAGAATAACATTTCTTCGGTCCGTGGACATGGACCGGTTAGTTTTGGTGGTAGCCGGATTTGTTTGTGAACAGGGCCGTCGGTGAACAGACGGTTCCGCTGCTTGTCCGGTGTTCTGCGTCTTTCACATCCTGTGCGTTGTGTTTCCTGTTCGGTGGGACGTGCAGCTGAAGCGTCTGAGAGAAACGGAGAGTCAGTTTCTTCCTCTTCTGGACAAAAACAAACGTCTGAGCAGGAAGAACGAGGAGCTGTCACTCATGCTGTGTCGCCTTGAAAACAAACTGCGCTTCGTCACGCAGGAGAACATGGAGATGGCGACCATGGTAACTCTTGAGCCGTCCTGTGACGTGAAAAGCTGACGTCTGATCATAGAAAAGTTGCGTTTGTCGCCGTCCGCAGAGAAGGCCAAGTTCGCTCAACGACCTGGACCGCAGCAACTCTGGTGGTTACCATGGTTACAGCCAGGAGGACAGTGAAATGGAGTTTCTGCGGCTTCAAGTTATGGAGCAGCAGCACATCATCGATGACTTGTCCAAGGTCCTTCTACGACTTACAGCACCACAATTATTGACACATTGTCGCTGTCTGGCCATAAACCTTTGATAACCCAATTTCGGAAAATAGGCTGTTTTTTTTTTTTAAATGGTCCGAACCGCCACGACAGTGACAATATAACATCTTACTGGTGCGCGACTTTCCCTGATGAATATTGTAAAATATTCGCCACCGACACTTTCACAGTATATCCAAATGTTTTTCAGGCTCTGGAAACGGGAGGTTACGTCAAAAATGTCATTGTGAGTTTTGTTGCGTCGCAACAATGTTGACACGGAAACATGCGAACAATCTTCGACCTCATGTATTTCTGTCAACAGGAAAGAGATTTATTATTACGATACAGACGCCAAGAATCACTTCGGAGGAAACGAACGGTGAAGTCCTGCAGGGTGAGTCAACTTTCTGCTTGTTGAGTTGTTGGGTTGCAAATTTCATTTTGTTCGCCGCGCATGAGACAACAGATGACGAGAGATTTTCGCCCGTGCACGTCCGCAGGTCATAGAAACGTTTTATGGCTACGACGAAGACGTGTCGGTGGACTCCGATGGATCTTCCTTGTCTTTTCACACCGACAAAACCCCTGACACGGAACCCGAAGAGGTACCCGCTTGTATATTACGTTTTTACAACGGCAGATAACGGAGCTTGCTCTTCGGCCACGCGTTAAGTCTCGTGTTTCAGCCGCGTTGACAAGTCAGCGTTTTGTGTTAGAAGGGGTTGATTACCGGTCGGACTGATTCTGGCAGTAGTGTCCTGTCGCAGGTGTGTGTTCGTGAGGAGGCGGAGCTTCGATACCGCCAGTTGACGCAGGAATATCAAGCGCTGCAGCGAGCCTACGCTCTGCTCACGGAGACGAGCGGAGGAAACTATGACGCCGAGAAGGAGATCAAGGTGACGTCGCCCTTTTTTTGCTACCTCCCGGTTACAGCTTCCATTTTTTTTTTTTTTTTCATAGAAAGGTCAATACTAATTCCTCCTTTTCAGACCAGAGAACAACTAATGGCTGAAATCAGCCGATATCAAACCAGAGTCACTGATCTGGAGTCGGCGCTGAAACAACAAGGACTGGTACGCTCGCATGCCCAGTCGTGCTCTGCTGGATCGTGCGTTTCACTTTGTCCCAGTAGGATTATTTACGATGACCATCATCTTCTAGGATGTGGCGTGGGTGGAGGAGAAGCAGTTGTTGTATCAGAGGAACCAGCAGTTGGTAGAAAAGGTGACCCATGGGGGTGGGGGGGGAGAGAAAAAAAAACCCCATCACAAAATCCTTGCTAAATCCCGAAGATGATGATGTCCATTTTTCAGGTGAGGGAGATGGAAGCGGAAGAAGTGCTCCTGAAAAACGACATCCAGGACATCAGGGACCAAAACGAACTCCTCGAGTTCCGAATTTTAGAGCTGGAGGTGATCACCAAGACTCGGGACAACAGAGCTTGACTACTTGATGACGTGTGACAAATGCTCCTTTGTGTTCAGGAGAGGGAGTGGCGCTCCCCTGTCATGAAATTTCACCAAGTCCATTTCCCAGACTGCCTCAGTCCATTGCAGATTTACTGCGAGGCGGAGGGCGTGGCGGTACGTAAACGCATCCCCCTCCCCACTGCTTTTTCCACACGAGAGCTGCAGTCAGCTTGTCTGTTTCTCCAGGACATCGTGATCAGCGATCTGATGAAGAAGTTGGACATCCTCGGTGATAACGCCGTAAGTGTATGTTGAAACTTATTCCGTATCCGCTGAACCGATTCCGTCCTCGACTCGTTTTGCTCAACGCGTGACTTTTGGGTATAAACTGACAGAAGCTTGTGCATGTCTGCTCACACGCAGAATCTCACCAATGAGGAGCAGGTGGTTGTGATTCACGCCAGGACTGTTCTCACCTTGGCCGAGAAGGTAACGTGCGCGCGCGCACACTCTGATCGGGTGATAGCGGCCGGCTAACGATATCCATTTCTCAGTGGTTGGAATCCATTGAGGTGACCAAGTCGGCGCTTCAGCAGAAGATGCTGGACATTGAAAGCGAGAAGGTAAGACAGGCGACATCAGCCAAGAGAAACCGCAGCGATGACCTTGAACCACGTGTGTGCTTCCGGGTAGGATTTGTTCTGCAAGCAGAAGGGCTACCTGGACGAAGAGCTGGACTTCAGGAAGCGTTCCATGGATCAGGCTCACAAGGTAAGCCGCCCTCAAATCTTTCCGGATGGACCGCTGACGGACGAGGATTGTCGCGCAGAGAATCCTGGAGCTGGAGGCCATGCTGTACGAGGTGCTAAGGCAGCAGGAGCAGTCCAGAACGGACGGAGAAAAGGTGAGCGACGGTCGCGTGAACGACGTGCTGACGGACGACCAGAGGGAGGGGCTGAGGAGCGCCATGGACCAATGGAAACGAGCCGTGATGTGCGAGTTGAGGGAGCGAGACGCTCAGATCCTCAAAGAGAGGATGGATCTGCTGCAAGTCATGCAACAGGTAAGAGGCGGAAACGACAAGGCGCTCCGCGGATCCTCGCTGTGCTGAGTCATCAACTTTCCATGTGTCCGTCGTAGCGGAACAAAGAGTTGGACCAGATCATCGAAGCTCAGAAGCGACAAATCAAAGAATTGGAGGAGAAGTTTCTCTTTCTCTTTTTATTCTTCTCGTTGGCCTTCATTCTGTGGTCCTAACGTCCTCAGGTGAGTTCATGTTGCATCAAATAAGTTGTCATTTGAATAGGGAACATTCGCTCTCGTTGCTTACTCCCATTTGCTTTTTCTTGTCTGATGTGCAGTTTGTCAACTTTCTTGAAATTGAATTTTGGTCAGAGAGAAGACGTCTTCACAGCCGATGGCAACTTTGGTCCGAGGGTGTCGTCAACCGGTGTCTTGCTCGAGGACAGCGCAGCCGTTGGTCCGGGGAATGTTGGGGATGGATGGTCCATTTCCGCATCCTCCTTTGCTCTTGAGGAAGCTGACATTTCTTTTTTCGCCCACACACTCCTCTGCCAGTCGACAAATCGAACCACCGGGGCAGGAACAAACAAACGTCGTGTATGCAACCAACTTGAGCGGTGAAAACATTCGGCTTTGGGTCTGGCTTTTGCCTTTTAGTATCTGGCGCCCTGCAACTGAACACTCAGTCACCCCGAGACCAGCTGACCTCAACGTCCCACAACTGATTTCCACAGCAGGTGATGAAGGTTTCTACTGCCTTTTGTCTCAGATGTCAAAAGAACTATTTTACCCATCTGCAGAAATATGTTGTGGACATTGTTTTAAAAGGTGCAAAATAAAGCGTGCGAGAACAGCACTCGCGAAATCTGTTTTTTTCCTTCTTCTAAACGTCTGCCGAGTTGAACATTTTTGGGGGGTTAAAAAACAATGGGTACTTTTTTAAAGTATTGTAGTCCTGTAAAGCGTTCCAATATAAAGGTACCGTGGATGCGTATGGCATAGAAATCCAATTCAGAACTTGTCCTGTTCAGAACGTCAGCATTAATCAGCGCTGATGTGAGTGCAGTGGAGCCGCAAAGTCACATGACGTCACTTCTTTGTCTCCAGACACTTTGCTTTTCTTCGCGAGGTCATGTGACAGGCGTGCTGTCATCTAGTGAAACGCGCGAGGTTAAGTGTTGTGATTCCGGGTTTAATAAATGTTGAATTTTTGGAGGGGGGTCTTCCTGTGCTATTATTTAAGGGAATAGAATCAATACAAGTTTGGCACGATGATGTCTCAATCGCGTATTCAGCAATGAAATCAGCTGAGTGAAATGGCCTCGATCGGTGGCTTTATGTTTCCCCTTGACTGCTCTGCCTCCTCCCTTCGCGTTGGTTTTAGGTCAAGTGTCCCCACCACTCACCTCACTTCTCGCCTTGCAGCAGTCGTCGTCGTCGTCTCGCCGTCTCGCTTTTCAGTCGCATCTCTTCTTAGTGGCGGCGAGATGTCTGAAAGAAGAATCTCCCAGGACGATGACACCGCCTCACTGCTGTCCAAGCTGGGCTCCGACTCTCCTCGGCCTAGGATGAAATATGGCGGAATGTTCTGCAGTGTGGAAGGAGCTTTTGAAAACAAAACGCTCAACTTTGAGTCGTTCAGCCCGCAGACGCCGCGACGCCGAATGGCTCGCGCCGCAGAAGACCCACCCAAGGGAGGCTTTGCGGCGTTCTCCTCTGGACGTGTCCAGGTACGAGTTACGTGAAGTCAAAACTTGATTGACTTGAATTTCATGGGGGTGTTCCAGTTCGGACAGCAACGTTTGGAGACGATATTGAGTGTGTCTGCACGTACATTTGTCGCGCGCTAAACCGATGCATTTTCTTGTCGTCTGTTTCCAGGACAATCGCCTGATCATAAAAGGAGGAAAGATCGTCAATGACGACCATTCGTTTCATGCTGACGTTTACATCGAGGATGGAACGATCAAGTAGCTTGCCTTAATTTCAACATCTCATAATGATCAACTCAAATGTTTTTTTTTTTTAACATCACAGTCAAAATGTGTGATTTGTCGCATGTTAACTAGAACGTTCTCCCATTCAGTGGTGATGAAACTATCCAATTTATTGTGTTTGAGAGGACACATTTGTAAGAGTACCTGTACACTGGTTCATGGTCGTCTTGACAGCAGCCGATCAAGAATCGGGGGCCATTTTCTGTATCGTGCTCCTCCGGCATGTCAACTGCAGGCACGACTTGTCCAGGTGATGTGCGCTCATTTTCCCCGCACAGACAAATTGGGGAGAATTTGATGGTCCCTGCAGGTGTTAGGACAGTGGAGGCCTGCGGTCACTTGGTCATCCCCGGAGGCATCGACGCCAACACCAACCTGCGCGCCTCCCAGAATGGCCTCAACCCTTCCGACGACTTCTATCAGGGGACCCGAGCAGCTCTGGCCGGTGGAACCACCATGATCAGTCAGCAAACGCCTCCGTCATTCGCACGCTTTCCCAACCGGTGGCCGCACTTCCACTCGCGTTTTTCTTGACAGTTGACCACGTGCTGGCCGAGCCGGGGACGAGTCTGCTGTTGGCGTTTGAGGAATGGCTGGACGTGGCCTGCCAAAGGGCCTGCTGTGACTTTTCCTTCCACGTGGACGTCACACGCTGGCAAGATGGAGTTGGCGAGGATCTGGAGATTCTTGTCAAGGATAGAGGTTGTTCTGATGGGGGAATAAAAACAAACAAAAAAATTCACACAGTTACCATCGTGCTACATATGCGATGCAGTGTGTGTAGGACTCGGTTGTGGCCTGCTTTCAAAGCATGAATGTGATATTTACTTCAGGGTGGGAACGCTCAAGTTGTCAGTCCTGTGATTGGCAAACGATCATTTCAGGTCGGTACGCAGGTAGTGACTGATGAGAATATTTGCCTTGCAGGTGTGAACTCTTTCCTGTTTTTTATGACTTACAAGGACAGATATCAGAGTACCGATTCACAGGTACAACAGCCTCCATTTTAAAAATTTTTTATTGTAGGTGTGCAGCATGTGCCATTGTTATCATTACAATAGTGATGTAACTCAGTGGTGCGCGTTGGACTAACTCTGCATCCTGTTGGTTTTTTTTACTCACAGCTTTATGAGGCTTTTGGTGTCCTGAGGGATTTGGGAGCAGTCGCCTTGGTCCATGCTGAGAATGGTGACATCATCGCTCAGGTAACTTGAAATAAGCTTTCCGGAACAGGTATCTACTCTAAGGGGGGTTTGAAAAAGAGTTGTGTTGTATTTCAGAGGCAAAAGACGGTTCTCAGTCTTGGCATCACCGGACCGGAAGGACATGTCTTCGCTCACCCTGAAGAGGTCCATTTTCATTCTTCTCGAGACACTCAAAACAGCTCAAAAGAAAACGATCCAACGTCAACTTCTGTTTAAAGGCGCAGGCCGAGGCAGTCCACCGAGCCGTCACCATTGCAAAACAGGCAAACTGTCCACTTTATGTGACGAAGGTGATGAGCAAATCTGCTGCTGATGTGATCGCCAAGGCCAGGAAGAAAGGTGACCTGGGTTTCCTCCTTCCAAATTTGCACTGACCCACACAAAAGAGTTTACAGGCTTCATAAAAGCTGTTGTACAAAAACAAAAAAAACATTAAGACTTGTCTTTGGTAAACAGCAGGCTGCACAACAAGGAGAAAAATGGAGACAGACCTTCTTAGTTGAGAAGAGAATCCAAAGGCTCTTTGGACCACTTGCGAACTTGACGATGGGCCAGCCCAGTCACATCCGGTGAATTAATCCCATTTGTCTTTGAGCAGGGATCGTGGTCTACGGGGAGCCGATCACGGCCAGTTTGGCAGTGGACGGCTCTCAGTATTGGTCCAAAGATTGGGCTACGGCGGCGGCCCTCGTTATGAGCCCACCCCTCAATCCCGATCCTTCAACTCCACACTACCTAAGCTCCCTATTGGCGTGGTTAGTGTTGTTTGGATGATCACACACTTTTCTTGCCGTGGTTAGTCAAGTGCATACTCTTTTGTTTTTAGCGGTGACCTACAGGTGACTTCCAGTGCTCAAGCTAGCTTCTGCACGGCACAGAAGGCCGTGGGTAAAGATGACTTTACTCTCATACCAGAGGGAACCAATGGAATTGAGGAGAGGATGTCTGTGGTCTGGGACAGAATCGTGGTACGTGATACTTGGGCCAACTTGATCAAACTTTTTTTTTTTTTTGTGTCTATTTGGAGCAAAAATGTTTCATGAAATGTGTTGTCAATGCATTTGTTGTTGTAGTGTACGGGTATGATTGACGAGAATGAGTTTGTAGCGCTGACAAGTACCAATGCTGCAAAGCTCTTCAACCTTTACCCTCGCAAAGGTAACGCCTTTGTAATCAAGTTTAACCTGTAAAAAAAACAAACAAACAAACAAACATTCTGTTAATGTTCTGGGTGCAATTTTGAAGAGTCTTGTTCTGTATGTACAAACAGGACGAATCGCTGTGGGTTCTGATGCTGACATTGTTGTTTGGAACCCTAAAGACACCAAAACTGTCTCTGCCAAAACACACAACTTGGTAACAAAATTTGTCTCATCCTAAGTCAGGTGGTTTAGTTCCATCTAAAAGCCAACTAAATTCTGCTTCCGGCAGACAGTAGAACTAAACATCCTTGAGGGTTTGGAGTTTCGAGGCGTTGCCTCGGTGGTGATCGCAGGTGGCCGAGTTGTTGTGGAGGATGGAAAACTCACTGTAACGGAAGGTTCCGCACGCTTCATTCCAAGGAAAGCGTTCCCTGATCAAGCATATCGCAGGATCACAGCTCGCAGCAAGGTAACCCGATCCTGCAAGAGGAGCAAGGCCACAAATGATCACTATAGTTATATTCTAATTTATTAAACAACAGGCAAACAAACATTTTTCTCAGGTAGCTGAGAATCGAGGTGTACCTCGTGGAATGTACGATGGACCAGTCCACGATGTCATGACGACGAACAAATTGATGACGCCCACGTGGACTAAGAAAGCAACTCCTTGTCTTCAAATCCAAACTGGCCCCCGAAACCTCCACCAATCAGGCTTCACCTTGGCCGGTAAAACAACAATTTGCTATCACTTCACTTATCAAGAAAAGTAGACGTTTCTCTTCAAACTTTGGATTTGTGGACATCATCAGATAGTGTTTTGTTACTCACAGGATCTCAGATCGATGACCACGTTCCTCGGCGGCCGACTCAGAAGATTGTGGCACCACCTGGCGGACGATCAAACATTACTTCACTTTCGTAAAAACGCGTTTAACGAACAGCAATCTGGCTCCAAGTGGACAAGCATGCAGACAGTCGACAACTCCAAACAAGTGACGTTTTAACTAGCGATGAATTCTTACTCCCTTCACGATCCCCTTATCATCATTGGATGCCATCATTGTACCGAGTTGCTCCTCAGTTGTTTTATACTTAAGGCACATAACTCTCAATTGTAGTAAACCAGTAGCAATAAAAATCCTAAAAGCATGAAAGCGATTTCCTCTTCTTCTTGTATGCTGTTAAAGAAATTCTGTAATCCATTTTTTCAGTTGATTAGTGGCGTGATTATTTTTAATAATTCAATAAACAAACACATAAATCATCCAACAGCTAGTGATACGAAAGGATAGATAATTCTTTCCCACAACATCACCGTGTATGTTGCCCGTAAAAGTCCCACGAAGCGTGTCAATGAGCGGAAGATGGACCCTCCGTTAAAATGCATTGAGAATGCAATAGCAAGGCTTATCCACTGGAGGGAGCCAAATCCCGACCGCTGGAGCTTGGAGCTGCAATGGTGCGGCGTCTCCACCGGAGGGAGCCAAATCACTAGTTAGGGTAGTTCGGGTCAGGGGTTAGTGTGTATGCTCTGCGTTATCCCTGTGTTGAAATTTTAAAATTAATGTTATCTATTCTGGAATAAGGTTGTAACATTGCAGAGTGTGGGGAAAGAGTAAAGCACTGTTAATACTTATTTTTAAGGCCGGACTCGTGGTTTCGTTGTTATGACGGCTGACCTTTCACTTGGTGTTGAAGAGGCCACAGGATGCAGCGCCGCTCCTTGTTGGATGTCCTGCGTTCTCCTCTTTTCTCCTGTCAGTGTTGAACTTGGGGCTCATTGACCTTTGCAGGAGTGGATTCAGGTGACCCGGTGATTTAGCTTGAGGAGCCGCTTGACTTTAAGAGTCTGTCCGGTTTCATAGTGGAGTATGTTGATAGACCTTAACTTGGACACTTCATTCAGGTCATCGTTGCACAGCCAGGCACACATTGGACATTAGAAAAATTGCAAAACACAGCACCAAACATTTTTCTTTCCCCGTTATTCACAAATAAAGTTGCATTTGCTGTTTTATGCTTACTAAGCTGTGTTTAATATAAAATACAGTATTGCTTTGGTGCAATCTGGCGGCATGTTATGGCACCAAGCATCTATGACAAAGAGGGTGGAGGAGCTTCATTTATTTAGGTTTAGTTTTATCTCACCGACAGAGCAGTTTGACAGTAAATTTATAAATTCCACTTTAAGGCAAAATTGTACATGAAGCATTTAAATTAGCACGCAGACTGTGCAGTTTCCCCATTGAAAATACATTTATTTAGATTTATTTTACTGGTTTTGTTTCAAGAAACGAGTGGACCATACAATTATTTTATTTTCAGTGAACCCACAACAGACATAGAATTGTCTTTATAAAATCAGTCACCCTTTAAAAGACTGTACCGTCCCCCCCCCCCCCCCCCGACATAATTTACAAACGGGTGGGAACGATTGTCTCTCGAACTGAATGCTATCACTTTTCAAACAACAACCATGTGACAATCAAAAGTTAATAGTGCATATGTGAGGCGTGTCTTTTTGTCTTTTATCGTCAAGGTACGAAGCCCCAGAAGAGTTTTTTCCCCCTGCCACAATATTCATATAACGTGCCCACAAAATAGGTGTCAAATGCACATAAAATACTAGCTTGTAGGCTTAATATCATAACAATTTGGGGTAAGATAAATGGAGCGCACATCTCTGCTTGAGTATTCATTTAACCGGTCGTGATCGATTGCGTTGTGTTTCAGAATATTGACGACGCAGAGGAGAATTTCTTGTACTGGCTGCGTTTAATCGTCTCAATCACAAAGCCTGACGAAAATAGCAGAAAACAATGTCCGCCTGTCAATTTGATTGACACTGCGTGCCCGTCGCCATGGAGAGAAAAAATGGACGCCACAAAACACAAACAAAACACAACACACCTGACGAAAATAGCAGAAAACAATCTCCTCCCGTCAATTAGAGCGATACGGCGTACCCCTACACAAATTATATGGCATAGCCATGTATTAAAATACTGACACAAAAGTTTTTATCCGGCTCGAAAAATGCTTACCTCGCCATGTACATCGAGAGAAAACCGGCCATAGTTAAAAAGGCGGGAATTGTACACAAAGAGGGAGTGCCACATTAATTATTGTAGTAGAGGAACACATCAAATGTTTTGTTCCACCCTTTGATAATGGAGGATATAGTAAAAGAACACGACCGATATTTGTCATTTCACAGATTTTCTTGAATTATAATACAGTTCAGTATTTTTTTTTAACTGGCCCTATTATATTCATATTATTAATTTGCATTTTGTGTGCACGTTAAATCAATATTGCTGCCACAATTGCACCGTGTCGCGTTTGGGGCTCCATGGAAGGTGCTGAACATCCTTGTGAAAATGAAGAAAAAAAAAAGAAATAAAGTTGTGACTGCTTCTGCTGAAGTCTGAGTAATTTAAAGACATGCCAACAAAAGTGAAGACACAATGTTTTTGTGTGTGTGAGTGTGTTTGTGGGATTGTCAGAGTACCATGATTTGAATGACTGGGAATCAAAGATTAAGTGTCTGTGGCCATCAAAGGACTCTGGGGGCACTGCCCCTCTAGTCGCTGTATGGACGATGGTCTTTTGGCCGATTTGGCAGAAGGAGGGATGTCCGCAAACATGACCGGTCTGCCGTCGGGGCAGAGCAGCACGCTCGAGTCGGCTTCGCACTTGGTGGTTCTGCTCGGCCACAAGGCCTCGGCGGGGCTGTGCCTGATGGCTAAGGCTCCCTGACTCAGGACCTCCGGGCTCACCACCGACGCTCCGGCATTACTCATCTTGATGAGCATGTCCAACGACTGCTTACGAGTCTCCAGCGAGCCCCGCATAGCTTTCACCTCCTCTTCCTCCCTGTCCTCCTCTTCCTCTTCCTCCTCGTCCGACACGGCGGTGTTGTCCTTCAGGCCGAGTTCCTTCGAGTCGGCGGAGACTCTCTTGACCGAAAGGTCTAACGGGCCGTCACTCTGGCGAGCCGTCCTTTCCAGAGCTTGATGGATATGCGAGAGCTCATTTCGGATTTTGCTCAGGTGCTCCCAAAGGTGATGCTGGACGGGGAGGTCCTCCTTCTCCAGGTGGGAGATGTTGCGCTCTGCTTCCTGATACTCCTGTAAGGCCTTTGAGAGGTCATTGAGGAGAGCAGCCACTGATTCCGAGGCACTGTCCCCAGTGGGGCGTGTGGTCAGAAGGTCTTGGCTACTGTGCCCTCCGGTAGAAGCAGGTAGAGAGGATGCCTCAGGATTTGGATTGGTGAGATGATCTGTGTACGAGGGTTCCGATGACCTGGTCTTGTGGTGCAAATTCTGTGAACTGAAATGCAGAGAAATGTTCAGTCTAACAAGCAAGCTAAGATCGAAAGAGGTCATTCTTACTCATCATGGACTGATTTCTGTACATCCTTACATAACGGATAACGTTTAACCGGTTTTCTCTGGGTATTATTTCAGTAATTTGACCTACCTCAGTTTGTCCGATGCCATATTTAGAGTAGAACTTGTCTGGATGTTCTTCAGAAATTCCAAAGCGAAGCCCGTCGTCGGCTTCTTTTCCACGGGAGCTTCGTGGTTCAAGACGTGTCCACCCGGCCTCTTGAGGCCCCAACTAGTTTTACCTTCCTTGGATGAAGCCTGCACTTTATCCCCCAGCCTGTAGGCCGGGTCAGAAGAACCCCCCTGAGGTGACGTCCGACCGACAGGGGAAACCGTTGTGGCCCCAGGCCTCAGGGCAGGCACTTTCCACAGGTTAACTTTCGGCTGGAGACCAGATAAAGAAAACGTATCGACGGTGTTTGTGGAGGTTTTGGGTCCTTTATTGGCATTGCTCTGACTGGAAGCCGGTCCGAAGCTGTGCTCGCACAGGAATGGGTAGTAGAGCCGCGGGGGGATGAGGGTTCTGTCCACGTGGCTGCCGGAGGCCGGATGAATCAGCTGGGCGGCGGAAGCCAGGAACGGGAACTGAGCGAGCTGCGCGTGGGTTTGAGTGGCAGGCAGCGCCGAGTTCATGTAGGAGAAAAGACTCGGACCGATGGGATAGCCCACCCCGAGCACCGAAAGATTGAGCCCGGCGGGGTCCTGGTAGTCCACCAGGTTTGGCGGGGGAGGATAACACGGGATGGAGCTGTTCATTCGGGGGGTCTGAGCGCCTTCGGTTTTGGCCTTGCTGGCGGTTAGGAGGCGCCACTGGTCTGCGAGCAACCCGGGCGCCGCGATACAGTTCTTGGATAGGGTCTTGTAGTGTTTCAACTGGGCCTCCACCTCCACAGAGCGTGCTCGCAGTAGCTGGTCTTGCAGGGAGAGCATGTCGGCCATAAACAACTCGGAATCCGCTTTGCACTCTGCGGTGTCCCCTTTTTCGGACCGCTCTTTCACCAAAGTCTGCACTCCTCTCCCTCCTCTTCCTGTCCCCGGTTTTCCCGATCTTCCGCTTCCTCCTCCACACTTCTCTGCTGCACCTCCTCAGTCCGCGTTGTCCGCTGTTCCTGGGCCTCTTTGCCGGCCCCACGCAGGCCCTGCTGTAACGGTCGCAGCTGGTCCGGGTGCGGAACGTTGTTGCCCTTTTTATAGGGCCAGTCGGACTCGATGAGCAGGGACAGGGAGTTCTTGCACAGGCTGTACTTCATGTGGTTGTACAGGTGGGACTTTCCATGCAGGTGAAGGGACACTGGAAGCATTTGTAGTTGTAGGGCTTTCCCCACGGACGAGGGATGTAGTGAGGCTTCTTGGGCTTGCGCTCCTTGTGTTTGCCGGCGGACGTCACTTTGCAAGTGTCGTCCTTGGACATGATTGGTCCTGATATTTCTGCGCGTTCCTGTTCAGGTTCGACTCATTCACAAGACCCGCTTAGCCGCTTTGCTGCTCATTTGGATTATGTCCATCAGATTTCAGCGCGGTCGCCGACGTTCAGGTGGATTTTCTTGGTACCTGTGAACAGATATGACCATTTTCTTGAATGTGACATTTGACATTTCATTGTCCGTTTTCAAAATAGAATGCAGCCCTTGAGCACAAAAGTTTGCACACCCCAGCCCTAGCCGTGGAATGTCTTTTTTTTTATATACTCCAAGATGTGCTGTCTACCTGAGCTAAAGGTCAACTCACCACTAACCTAACTTGAGATTCTCACTGTACCTGCCACTCCTCATTAGTTCCACCAGAATACCAGGCCGGGGTGAGGGTAAGGCCTCGGGTGCAAATGGGACATGACAAGTGGGGGCTGTGCACCTGTGCGGGGTTAGGAATCGCCCCTAGTGTTTCCGACCAGAAACCTTGAAGGCCAACTCGCAGGCAGAACGAGTCCAAGTCCGGGTTGCGGGTAGCGCTCGGTAAAGAAGAGAAGGTGGTGGCAGCGGGGGGGGGGGGGGGGGGGGGGGCTGGTTACTAATGAGGGCCTGGCGTCATGCCCGGGGGGCATAATTAGTGGCAGGACTGGGATCTGGGTCAAGACACAGTGCAGAAGTTCAAGAGATCTCCTGAACTAGGCCTCATCTTGCGAGTTGAGAATTTAAACACCCTACCGGTATTTTTTATTTTATTTTTTTAACTGGAGAGAGGGGAAAAAAAGTTGAAATCACGTCCCTCTCATCATGAACAATAAAAGAAACTATTACCTTGTTCCACTTTAGGGAGGGGCCCTGCGGTGAATGAGGATGCGAGGAGCCTCCGTTTAAAACACTCTGCTGGAAGGGTTTTATTTCTTCTTTTTCCTCAGGTCATTCCAAGATAAAAGAGTGAACGCTTTCAAATTGAGAGTCATTGAAAGCAAACGCAAGGAACGCCTTGTGAGTGGTTAGCATGGCTGCCTCACAGGTTTGCGGACGGAATCCGACCTTCCCGGAGCGGAGTTTTCATGATGCCCCCCCCCAATGCTTGCGGCCGTTTTTTCTCAGTAGTACAAAATCATTTTGACTTCAATAAAGACTTGAAACTGGGATGTCAAACTCATTTTCATCGTAAGCATTTGTGGTGTCACTCAGAGGGCATGATGACTGAAAACTCGATAAGGCGAATGATTTCTCAGGCGGCTGTCAAATATCTCAAAATACTTTGTTTTTTACTTATTTGAACATACTTTTGCCCCCTCTGCCGGTAGATACCGTTGACTTTCGTTGCTCTGTCGGGGGCTGTTGACCAGTTCATCGACTCCCGTGTCTGCCTCGGGGCTCGCCCCCCCCCCCCCCCGTTTAAACTCATAATGGAGCCGAGCAGCTGCTGTTACCAGACAATCAATAATTTTTTTTTTTTTTTTTTATCGTACAGTTTCCTCCTCTTCTGGCCACTCGATGTGGATCACTCGCATTTGACTGTGCACTTTGAGACCCCCCCTAAATCCCCCCCCATCCCATATCCAAACCCTGCGGTCTTGTTTTGGGCTTTTAAAGCCGATGATCCAACAAGCTGAACCACTTGAACATCTATTGTTACAATCACGGACAGTGTGAGCACACTGGAACCACTTTGGCATGCATCAGCAACCACAAAAGTGACACTCAATGGGACGGCATTAAAAAAACAAAACAAAAAAACAAAACAAATGAAAAACCTCGATGTACATATTGATCCATGTGTTTATTTATTGAATTACCTTTTTTTTTTTTTTTTATGATTTCCGGGATCGTGAGTCGTCTCCCTCCAACAACACACAAGTCCTGCTGGAGAGAAATAAAAACAACCGTTAAAGATGAGTTTTGTCAGCTTTAATTTCCCACTTTTTGCTTAAAGTGCGCGTCTAATTTTATAATTATTAAAATAGTAATTTGAATTATTAATACTACCAAAAAAAATTGCAGTTAAATTGTCCATTATTTAAAATAGCATTTGGATGCTTTTTTTTTTCATCACGTGTGAAAAGAATTTTTAAAAATGTCTAATGATACTGTGTGTATTTTATACATATAAAATTAATAAGTATTTTTGTATATTCATTCCATCCATCGCTCCCAATTTACCGATTCACGATGCACACATTCATCGCAGTTGAACGCAATTCAAAATATGAAACACATCATTTGCATAAGACGAAACCAAACACCGGCAATAAAGTTCTTGACATAATTTGTTTCAGTTCAAAAAGTAAAAAAAATGTAAATAAATAACGAAAGTTTTCCTTTTAAATGTCTTCGAAGACGCAAACACACACACACACAAACAAGCGCAAAGTGTCTCCCGTTAGCAGCCACTCTTCTTCGTCCATGCAAGTTGACTTAAAAAAATATATAATAACCCCCAATAAACAATAAGATACAAAAATAAACATAATTATAATAAAATAAGCATACCACCACAACAAAGATATCGGAACAAGGTGATTTTGTGAAATTTGCAGAAAAAAAACTTATCTTGGTCCCTGCATGACGACCTCGAATAATTCGATCAGCAACAATAAAGCAAATAAAGTGAACGATACCTGCAATCCAAGTGTCTGTCTTTCGGAGTCGAGGAGTGCGCTTGTTATCCCGGTGCTGTCTGCCTGCCTTCTCGTCCGTCCCCGTACTCAAATGGGAGCACAGCAGGAGCGAGCGTGCACATTTATATTGACTAGGAGCGTCGCCCTCAGGCACTACAATAAAACAGCCACCCTACCCCACCCTTACCCCCACTTTTTGCCCCCGCGACCACCTACACTTTCAAATGTGCTCTCTACCTCGCAGCCAAGTTCAACTAAAAGGTTACACCAGTGAGTGATGGCATCTTCATACCGGACGTGACTCTCTTAATTCAACCGTGATGAGGAGGGGTTTCGAATTGTTATTTTCCTCATGACGAACACGTTTAGTCGCAGGTAAAGTATTTTAAATGAAATGGAGGGAAGAACGTTGTTGTTGTTGTGCGAGGGAAGCCTTGTATAACTGAGGTTATGGGCCCCAAACTATTTATCTAGCCATCTGTCAATCGAGCGATCAAAGGCTAGCTTACTAGCTAACTTCTATCTAGCTATCTATGCTAGCTTGCTAGCTAATTTCCTATCTATCTTTTTAGTCACTGTATCATCGATTCACCTATCTACCTCGCCGCTATTCCCATCTAGCTGACCTTTCGTCTCCAGTGTAAGAGAAACAGTTTGAAAAAATGGACTCCAATGTGCCTCACGAGAGATATCATCTCCACCACCTCTTCTTTTTCTCCCCCTTGGTCCTCCATGTCACCGAGCTCTCCTGCCCTTCCTCCTGATTGAGCAGACATGGTCTTCCCCCCCTCCCAACCCGCACTGTCACATTTGCTCCAGATGGTTAGGCTCCATGTAAGCGGCCTGTCAGCCTCCATTTGGCCACATCGGCGCGACAGCCGGCCTGATGCCTCGTGAAGGGTCCCTGACTGGATGACTGAGTTCCACGGCGCGGCGAAACCTGATGTTGGACGTTTGATGTACTCTTGAGCAAGACTGCCATGGCAGAAATTGTGAGGAAGAGTGGTCAGTCATTTTCTGGCTGGTACCGGGAAGCAGGACCATGTCAGCAGGGATTTTGGCTCGGGAAAGAATAGCTTACTCAACAATAACAGTTCTAGTCACTTTTTAGGGTTCTCATCCAAAGAGAGGGTTTTAGTGAGAAAGTATTAGTCCTAAGAGAACGGTTTAGACTAGTCCCAAGTGAACTTTCTCGCCCTGAGATCAGGCTCAAATCCAGACATAAGGTTCTTGTCCTGATACTGTGGTCCCAAATCAAGGTTCTGGTACTGATAAAAGACTACAGTGGACATCTTATCATGTTATCAGGTTGCACGCTGCATGAAAGGGTTCATTCTCCGGTCTCTACAGTAGGGTCTAGTCTACAATCGCCGCTAAAACGTTCCTCCTGACGCAGTGGCAAATTGAAGAAGAGACTTTTAGCGTGAAGCCACCGACGCTCCGAAGGAGGATGAGCTAAGGGTCCTTATGGAGCGGCATCTGCGGAGGCTGACAGCGGCACTCCATTACGGCTCTGGGAAAGGAACCGGAGGGCTCCGACAACGCGCCCACCAGGCTGAGCCAGCTGTGAACACGCGCTCGCACACACACGTACTCATATCGCCGCATGTCTCCTAAGATGGACTATTTGTTGAAAATAGAAAACTCCTCCAACTCGGGGATGAGTGTTCCATCTCTCCTTCCACTCTGTGACTTTGAGGCCCGAGGTGGAATGGCTAACAGCTCCTCTCTGAGCGTGCGCTGCTGGGCACATTAACTAAACTCATATCGCTCTCAGCCACTATCAATTATTCACCGCAGACCCCCCCCAAGCCCCTTTCTCCCCCTTCCGTATCAAAGGAGAGCAACACCCTTGAGCGATTCCCTGCTTTATGTTGCTGAGGATTTTTAGTCATTTGCTTTATTGAAAAGTTGGATAGAAACAACCGGACCGGCGTGTGCTTCTTGACGGTCTTTTACAAAGGTGTCAAATACTTTCCTACATTAGCTTGAGCGCTGGCTAGCCACACTTTCTGGCAAGAGTCAAAAGAGGGCACGAATTGAATTTCTGGAAAAGTGTTCTCAAAAACAAACGTTTTTTTAACAGGCCGATATTGTCAATTAGCCGTGGGTGAAGCTAACCTTACAGTCAGTTTGTTTCATTTCACATTTTAGTTATCTTGGTATCTTTTGTACTTTTTTTGTACATGTAGCTTAATTGTGGTTTCATTTTCATTCATAGCAGGTGAAATACTCTGAAACCGAGACATGTAATACACGTTTACCTAAAATTAAGTAGTCTCTGAGAATTATGCTAGGCCAAGCTAAACTAGGCTAGTCACGAGCTGGCTGTTTTCGCCAATATTTTTCAGCGAAGCTAGGCTAACCACGAGTTGGCGGTTCGTTAATATTTTTCGTGAACTCAAAAAGAAAAATATACTGACACTATTTTAAAAAATTGTCACAAGATTGACAAGTGTCTGACAGAGGAGACCTGGCCTCACATGATGTCAGTCGACGCCGCTCGGAGCAAACAATGAGACATTTCCACTTTCACACTCAAATGAACACGCAAGGCGATTATACCGACGAGGGCCTGGACGGACGTTGGCCGCCGTCCAGCGTGTGGAAAGGCATCCCTTCAAAGTCAGCTGGCTTGATTTGTGAAAAGGGCAGATATCAAGGTTCAGCCATGACGGGACCTATGAGTCGTTGGGGTTTTTTCCTCTGCAGACACTTGTGCCCTTCTCTTTAGTCTCAACACACACACACACACACACACACACACACGTTTCCAGCAAACCGGATGCTTTACTTCTGCGCGACCTGCTACTATTTGGAAAGTACAACACATTGGACGTCAAATACACATGTCATATAAAAGAGTGATTCCCAGCCACTTCAAAATTAAAAAAAAAATTAACAAAAACAAGTACGCACACTGGTCTTTGTAGCTGCGTTTGACTTTGACAATGGAAACGTGCGATCTTTCACCACCTTTTATCGGAGAAGGAATGACGAGAGAACCAGCTGCTTCAGGACTTGACACCCTCGTTTCTCGCTTTGGGTTAAGATACGGGAAGCAGCTGGCAACCCCCGACTGCCCCACCCCTCCCGTTGTCACCCGATTTTCCTCCCTCGCTTCGCCCGATGCCGACTTCCTCTTCCAACCAGCTGACCTCTCCGCACCCCCAACCCCCAACCCTACCCTCAGGAGGTGGGTCTTTTTTATTTATTTATTTCACGGGTGTCACCTGACTGGGGGGGGGGGGGGGGCAAGTGGAAATGAAGGGAAGCAGCTGATTGTGTCACAGCGCATTACTACTGCTGTCCATCACAGCGTTGACCTTCAGGGTGTGCGCACGCGGGTTTGTGTGTCTGTATCAACAACGTGTAAGTATGTGCATATTAAGTCACTGACCCACAGGGAGTTCATGTGTTTGTTCATCAATGTAGGGTGTGCGAGACAATGTGTGTACTGTACTGTGGAATGTGTGTGTGAACACTCAGAGCTTGGGGGGGGGGGGTGTTGACGAGTGTGTCTCCGAGTGTGTCTCCATGTCAACGCGGCAATCGCTGCTCGGCAACCGACCAGCCTCAACGACTTGAGCTCACTCACCAGTTGATAATCTAGACCCACATGATACCGTGCTGAAGATACCGTGGATGCCACCTCACTTGAATCAAATCTCATCGTCACTTCCTGACCAATTCCCAAGCGCCGAGGATGCATTTCCCGACAAATGCGTCCAAAATCGGAACACGACCACGTGGTAAACGCCCATATGCGTTGGGACCCGAGCACCAGCGCAGCCTCATGCCGGGACCAGGCTTGTATTCCCTCAGTAATGCAGAAGCAACACTCACTGGGGAGCCTGGTGTCAGTCACTTTCCCAGCTGCGACCAGGGCCCCCCCCAACCATCACTTTCCCTTGGTGGTGGTGAGTGGGGGGGGGTAGGCCGGGGGAGTGGGGAGAGAGCGCCAACTCCTGGAGGACGCCCGTGCAACGCTGGCTGCCCATGCGGCAGGAATCGAGGGAGACAGGGACCAAAGGCCGTCAGCCTCATCCCTTAGGGTGCCTCGGCCTCCCAACTACAAGTTCACGTTTTAGCAAACCATATGTTCTCCCTCTTACCCCCCCACCCCCAGCGCAGCACAGACCCTCTCAGCCAGTTAGCAAATAAACAAGTCAGGAAGCCATAGCTCGGGGGGGCGGAGGCTTGTTTGCCTCTCAGATGCTGTCAGCCTCGTGCCTTTTCACTGCCGCTAAGCTGTTTGCATTATTGGGAGCTTGCTAACACTGTGAGTGGGGGGCTTCTTGGGGGCTACAGGATGAAGGTTTACCATACTCAAATCAGCAGTGGTGGAAAGTCACAAAAGTAGGATAAATACAAGTTGAATTCATTCAGCGACCATCCCAAATCATCTCTCTCCAGTGAAATGAATGGAAGTGCAATTAATCTGTTCCAGCACCCACCAAAAATACCCACAATTTTTGTTAGCATTCTTTTTTTCCCGCATAAAAACAATCACATTTGTTCTCCAGTTAAGCTGCAAATAAGGAAAACCCAGCGATAGCCTTATTGAGGAAAATTGTTCAATGTTTGGTGAATAAATCATCCTAAGCCAGCCCAAAATTACTTCTCTTGGTGTTAAAAAAAAACCTCTCATTCTCTAATATGAAGGAAGATGCACTTTTCAGTTCGCATCAGCTAGCTAAGTTTGCATTTGTTATTAGTCAGTTCACAATTAGCGACCCAAGCAAAGCTAGCCAAGGAAACACATTTTACGTCTAATTTTCTTTTCCTCAGTACGAATAAAATCCAAGTCAATAAAAGAGAGAAACTAGCAAGTTCTAAACCCAGTCCAATAAAATGTCGTTGTCCAGCCTGTATTTTAAATTCGTAATGAACCAAGATGTCTGCTTGTATTTTCCACAGCGGTGAATGATAGACAGAGCCAAACAGATGGACAGCGTGTGTGTATACAAGGTCCATGGAGTCACTCGGTCAGTCAGTGGTCCCTTTGGGCAGAGAAACTGTCCACAAATGGACAGCTGCGCCTTGGGCAGGACATTCGGGAAGTGGACTAACGCACATCGCACACTTCTGGACCCCTCGGGGTGCAGCAACTCACTGACCTGACCATCACGTCGGTCCAAATTGGTCCACACACAAAATCACCATTTCGTTACAGGGGCATTCCTACACTTACAATTTGTTTGCTGCAAACACGCAACTTTCAATTCAACCCACCCCACCTAAAAAAAAAAAAAAAAAAATCATGAATGAAGCACAAACTCCCAAAAAAATTCGGGGAACACTATATAGATCTTTGGATTTTACATCAATGTTTAGTTTTATTTTATTGGTTCTATATATCATTTTTTCTTCTTTTTTTTTGCATTCAATTTCGTTCCCGTTTAGTTTTTATTAGTTTTAGCATTGCTTTTAGTTTTTATATGTAAGGTATGTAAAGTACAACGTGAATTACTACAATTTTCAAACCGACCTTGATTTTTCTATAGCTACAAATGAACTGTAAAAAAAGCATTTTCATTATTTTTATTTATTTTTTTGTTAACGAAACGTTTTTTTGGCCCCCCAATTTTCGTTTATTCCTTTTCCTTAACTCTAATAACCTTGGTTTACACACACGCATTAAGTGACATGACAGGCGGCCTCACTGACTGGTCCATTGAGTCATCAGTGACCTTCCGCGGGATTGGAGTTGCCACGCCAATTGACCAAATCACTGATCTTTAAAAGCAGCTCTGCGGGCACAATACGGAGGGGGGGTAGTGACCACGCACCCCCATGCTCTCGTGAAGACACACACCCACCCACATAAACACACGCATACTCCTTCCATGCACCTCATTCTCTAATCAAGGAGCAGGCAGGCGTGGTGACACTAATGAGAGGCGACGGCTCCACAGCGCTCGGGGCAACGACCAGCTCGGCTGTCGAGACCGCCGAGAGAGTCCGCCAGGCACGCACTGAGGCAAAGGAAGGTTTGCTGTTTTGGGAGGAGGAGATGGGGGGAATGGGGGGAGGGGGGGGGGATCACAAGGAGAGAGATGCTGGTGTGGATGCGAGGGGAGTTCAGGAGGAAGATAGGATGCACGAGGAGTTGGCTTAACTCATCCAGCCGCCGCTTCGTTGTCTCGCAAAGCGCCTTTCCGTCATGGCGTGAGTGCGCTTCAGCATGAAGTGCGAGAAATGTGGAAGGGGGGGGGGGGGAGTTAAATATGTAAAATGTCCGCATTAATTTGCGGGCGAGTGGGACAAGTGTGGGAATTTTCGCAAATGTGCCCTTGCCCAAATTCCCTCATTTTCATAATACGATTCGCAAATTTCACATATTGACTTTGTCAACTTCTTCAAACCATTTTAACTTCAAGTCTGACAACAATTCAATTAATTCCTCAGCATTGCAGCATCAGCTCCTCGGCATTCACACTCACTTTCGGCAGAAATGGCCTCCTCTAGTTTGCTTATCAGAAAGCACAACGCGCAAGGCAGCGAGCGCTAAATACGCGCGTGGGCTTCGCAAACCATCCAGCCCTGGGGCCTACTTGCTGAGTGGCGTGCCCCCCTCGCCTCCCCGGCTGCACCCCCACCACCACCACCTCCTCCTCCTCCTCCCATCTCCTCCGGAACACAGTTTAACTTCTGTCATCTAGATGAAGCAAGTGAGTCAGTCTAGCAGTGGCGAGAGGATGTGACAGGCCGGTAATGGACAGGACAAAGAGGGGATTTATGAAGTATTAGTAAACCTTAATAATTCACCACACCAAAGATCCTGGGAGTCCCCCTGGCAGATGCCCGCGTCTTCTTCTCCTGTCACGCTGAAATGCTGCGCCCTGCTAACAAAGCCAAGCGGGGGAAAAAAAAAAAGCATTTTCAATATATGGTGTTCCACAGAGTTCAACTTCGGGGCTCCTGCAGTTTTTAAATTCTAATGAATTTGTTTAATTTTGACAGGAATCTTTAACTGGAAGTTTGAAGCCTTTTTGGAAGAATTGTTCACTATTTGCCAAATTACCGATTACTGAGAAGTAAGGAGATGAGAGTTCTCTGCCGGTCGAAGAATTGTTACGTTCGGACACTCATGTCTCAAGGCAACTGCAGAGTATTCATGTACATATACATTCTTCAACTATATGTATCAAAGTTGTCTGTTGGGTCCTTTACATCTACTGGACAGCAACTGATGCAAAGGTTGACCTATAAGGTCATAAAACAGAAACTGCCAAAAGCCACCGGCTACCAATTACGGGTATCACAGCTTAGCAGGTAACTGTCAGTCAGTCAGTCTGACAGACACGCAGTAAATAAATAGTACATAACATGGAGTTAATTCCCTCGTTTATACGGAGACCGCATCTTTGTCTGTGATTGGCAGCCACAGTCATTAGATAAGCCCACTGGCTGTTCTTTTAACTCTCCTCTCGGCCGGTTGGCAGTAGGGGGGCGGCTTTGCTTACAGTATAGTGACGGGTGTCGGCACTGAGGCCGCGTCCAGTCTGCTGTGGCCCGGTGTGACAGCGATGCCGCCTGACCAGTCCAGCCCTGAACCCCCTCTCGCTCCAGCCCGCATCGCCCCGAGAGACGTGGAGGGTGATGCGGACTGGCACCGCGGGGCCCTCCCTGGCTGGTGCCTTTGCTGGTGGTCTCCGTGGCCTATTAGTGTCTCGCTATGGGCCTGTCACACTGACAAAACAGGGGCCTGTCAAATTAAGTCGAGGCCGAATAGCGGAGATGTGACTCAAACGCACCGATGGGACACGGGGGGAGGACCAGGATGAGGGAAGCACCGGTGCTAATGTCGACGGTAAGTGAGAGTGACAGCTTGAGAGCTGATCGGAGAAAAAGAGCCAAGTCGGCGCTCGGTAACAGTAGCCGATAATGGCGACGGTGGGATTGTCCCGAGGAGACTTGCTGAGGGCCAATCCAAACAGAGCGAGACGGACGAACACGTGGAAGACGCTTGGGGTTCTGACCCAAACAGCTTGGAGTTACAGGAGTCCAACTTAATGATATCTGACTGTGGCGCGCTGCGTGTGTGTGTGTGTGTGTGTGTGTATACAGGTGTGCTTTGAGTCGGAAGTTGAGCATTTGCTCAAATGTTGAGACTTTTAAATGAAGGCCTGCGCACCGCTGCAGGCAGTCTGCACAAACTTTTCATATCGCTTCAAAAAAACTTTTCCGGTGTTGACTGGTTTTTGTTTCGAGAGACGTACATTGCCCTCGCGCATCCTCCAGCCTTCTGCAAAATGATCAACATCGGGTCCTACCCCAGAATTTACGCTAGTCCCGAAAACTTTGCCTTATGCTAGCTTAACTCTCGCGAACAATGCAAAACGCCACAGACGGGCTACGCGTAGCATCTATGTGGCTGTGTTGTAATGCTTGAAGCAACGGATATTTGATCCATGTAGACAGATAATTTAACTAAACTCACATGCATATATTCTTTATCCTCTGCAATAAACGACTGATAGAACTTTGACCCTACTTTGACCCAGTAGGGTCACTTAAAGGAATTGTGAAACTCTGATCCGTTTGTACCGGCACCACAGGATGATACTGGCCTCCAGTGGCCATGACACACATACCAGAAGAAGCAATTACATAATTGATCAAACTGTTCGATTCGTCACATTTGATTGAATTCATGGATTATGTTATGTTTTAATGAAGTATAATATGACGGAAAAGCCTTTTTTTCCAACAGGCAGCTACGGAAAACTTTCATCCAGCACGACTTCACATGCTGTCTCGATATGACAAATTTTCACCTCTTGCAGGGGTGGGGGTCCGAAACATATCGGCGCGCCAAACGGGGTTCACCGTTTCTCCGAGTGAGTCTGCTCCTGTGTGTTTGTGTGCCGCCACTTGGGCTCCGACGTCGCGGCGCGTTGTGGAGAGCTGAGAGGCTGATGCACAGTGGCAGCTCCCCCCCTCGCAGCCACGGGCCAGCCCAGAGCCACTGCAGATGATAGTTTTAATTGCTTTCAATCTTTCAGGCTAGTCTCTGCCCAGTGGCGCACGCTGCTTGTGTGTAACGTGTGTGTGTGTGTGTGTGTGGTTATTGTCTGAGGATGCTTCACAAACACGCGCGTGTGATGGATGTGGTTGTCCATGAGGAGAGGGAAATGAAGAGAGAATTAAGGATTCGCATTGTTACAGGCGCCGCGCATCCAACGACGACATATGTTGAACAAATTGCGCATGTTTTGGATATAACAAGTAGGGGGGGGGGGTGAATTTGTGGGCTCAAAATACTCAATTGTGGCCACAAATTCAAATTTTTTTTGGTCTGCAGTATATTTTTGCCACAAATTAAATGACTCAACCTGCCCACACTTAAAATTCATGCCTTATATCTACATTGTGGCCGTGCCCCCTACACCCCCCCCCCCATGTCATGTCTGATGATGAAAGTTGTGTAAATCCCTTTTCCATAAAATGTGCCTTTATAAATAATAAAGTTGAGGCGTTTCATGCAAAGACCTCAAAACATGCACTCGCGTCCTTAAAAGCATTTTATAGGTGGTGAACTACAAAACCAAGGCATCAATAATTCAAGGGCCCAATGCTGAGCTGGCATAACACAACAGTGAAAACATGCACAAATTTGAATGGCAAGTGGGAATTGAACACTTTCCTTTCCCCCCCCCCAATCGGCTATCGCGGTAGTGAACGCGAGCACGCCTAGAAATATGAATCAAAGCCCTGCAAGTGGCTCATTTTCATTCACGTCACAAACAAATATTATTTCGGTATCGACCGGATATTCACAGTATATTCGGCTCTGGCGGGAAATATATTCACGTCACGATCCAAATCTGTAGGGAACCAAAATGAAAATGAGGTTGGAGAAATTCACCTCAAACCGCCACGAAAAACATTCAACCATTTTACGCCCTTGTGCGCTCCTCCCTGCATTTTTTTTCTTCCACACACATGAACAGAGAAGGCTTGTGGCTGGGAGGGGGGGGGGGGGCGTAAATTAGGCCCTAACATTCCCACAGAGGCTAATCTCCATCCATTTAGAGGGCTGTAATATTTAATCAGGAGGCCACGGCACGCCTGGCAGCATCGTGCACTGTGGCAGCGCTCATATGTTTGGAGGAGCCCGGCAGCCCACAGGCCACTGAGGGCCAAAGCTAAAGTATGCTAAAATACACACACACACTCACGCACGCTCAGCCGAAGAGGTTAGGTTAGGTTTGTTTTTACTATCAAATGTTTCTTGTGCTGTTTATATATATCTTAACATGCAGGCCGAATGGACAACCGAAGAAATATGATTTCAGGAGTTCATCACAAGCGCGGCTGCCTCACTTGTTGGGCTAACTTTATATTCGGAAACTATGTCCCCGGTTTTGAATATGCCGAGACTTTATTACCTGGCTGACGCTAGCTTACTGGTTGCCAAATTAGCTGGTCAGCTAACAAACCAAACCAGCTAGCTCGCTAGCTCAAAATAAATATGAACACGGGCACTGTGGACAGATTTCATTGATTGCGAGCTACGTTGTTAGCCAAAATGGCGAGCTACGTTATTAGCCAAACTTGCCAACACGCCTCAACAATACAAAGATGGACCAACCCATCGTTTTGTTTGTGTGTGTTGCGGTTTCAAGGAGATAGCATGCGCTTCACCTTCTCACATGCCGACAAAACCATCCATGTGACTTTGAAGGGGGGGCTCTAAGGTCAAATTGTTACACGCTTTAAAGTCCACTAAGCGACTCGCTGGAGTGTCGGGCCCGTTCCGCCTGAAGGTATGGCACCGGTGGAAGCCAAGCGCTCTCACCCTCACCGCTCTAAAGGTCAGGCTTCGCACCGCCAGTGTGAAAGGCGCTCACTGAAAAGGGTATTGTCCATCTGGTTTTAACCGTTCACGACTGACCGTGATGCTCCTATGTATGTGTGTGTGTGTGTGTGTGTGTGTGTGCTCGTAAGTGTTCATACGAATGAATAAATAACAGACTGAAGGCTTCGCTTCAAACAAGCACCGCCAAAATGGTAAAAAACAAACACATTGGTGAAAAAAGCTCCTTCTTTCCTCCCGTCCCAAAAAGTAATTTGTGCAATAAATCAACATAATGGGCTTGACCCAACCGGGCTGTGATTTTTTTTTTTTGGGGGGTGTTTTCGTAAAGAGAACAATTTGCGTTGCGAGGAGGTATAAAAGTGCGGCGTCGGCACCGACGCGATGCCTTGCTCCCTGATTCGGAATGACTCTAATGGGAGGGCCTGGTGAATTTTTCATACAGCCCAGAGGGGGACGACGAAGGGGACACACTGGCACATTACATCGTCTTGGCGAGAGAGGGAAGGAAGGGTTGAACTAATATTCAGGTCTTTTGGGAGCATGTAGCATTGCCCAAGTTGCTCTTAACTTCATTTACCCCCCCCCCCCCCAAAAAAAATATTTAATCTTACTATATCTTTGTTATGGGTATAACAATTGAAGTTATTACTAATGATACATTGACTCAAAAAAAATACATGATAATGAGCAGGGGTGATTAAGAAACATATTGAATTTGATAGACAATTTCGAAATGACCATGAATTCCCACGTTAGTATTCAAAGCAACCATTTTTACAGATTGCACGTCCTTTTATTTTATAATTTTTTTTCTTTGAAGCTCATCTCCGACTGACCTGGCCCATCTGTCCAAATCAAACGCTGCCCCTTGAGCTGAAAAGCCGCCCGACCCTTCGCCTATCGGGAACGATGTGTGATTAACGAGAGCAGCTTGATCGGCTCGCCTCTTTGTCATGTCCGTGAACAAACGCCGGCTGAAGAATGCCCAAGATCTCAAATTTAATGGGCTGAAATTTTCTGCAAGAAAGCTCTAAAAACATTCTCCATCTGTTCAGTGCGCACACGCCTCAGCTCGCCGGGATAGCTCGTAGCACTGTCTTGCCGTATGCAAATATGTTTTGCCTGGAAATCTCTTTGGAGTTGCTCGAAGGAATCCAGAACGGCCCGCCTTCTGTCTCCCCCTCGACCGGCTCGCGCGCTTTCTCCCGTCTAGCTCCTCTCGCGTGGAAAACATTTCACCAGCTCCGCACGCACCCGAGTCAGCGGCACCTCCGAGCACCACGGGGCCGATATGCAGATCTGGCAGGAGGCCCCCCCCCCCCCCCCGTGCGGGCTGCGGGGTACGAGGGGGGGGGGTGCATAGGGGGGCTGCAACTGTTTGCTCACTTGGACAAAAAGGCCACAGAAGACGCAAAAGCAGGAATTATACGGCCACTTATCATGTCCGGCGACTCCACTACTTAAGACAAAGCCATGTTACCACTTATAAAACATCAAAATGCCATAGATGGGCGAATGCTGATACCAGCCTTATGTTAAGGTATCGGGTACACGTGGAAGCTGTCGATATCTTTGAAGGAACAAAAAAAAAATCACCCTATTTTGCAAACAAAAATCCGATATTACCATCAGCCCTGACGTTAGACGTTAGTAAGAATATAGGTCGGCATCTTTCAGAGCAGTGTGACAATGCCTCTCTGCTCAACATATAGACCGTTTTTTACAGTATAAATATGACGATAATTACTTATACGTTGTAAAAAACTGCTCCGGCAAAGTTCAAAAACAGGATTTCAGTCACAAGCACTGCATAGGAGATTGCGGTCGTCTACTCGTACAGTATGAGGACTCCGCATCCCTTTTGGGGCGGAAATGCATGCGTGCGTATGTGAGCCGTGATGCCAGGCCCGGTCCACCAGATGGTCCACAAAGGTGTTCACGCACACTGAGTGGGCACGGCGATTGATGCATTGCAACATCCAGGAAGGTGGAACATTTGGCTGCTGACCCGCAGTCACAACTCATCGGCCCTGCCTTCTCCTTATTTAGCAGAAGCCACAGTGCCGACGGCACACACACACACACACACACACACACACACACACACACACACACACTGGGAACACGGCACTTTCACACCCTCAAGGGAGCCTGGGCCGTGCGCCAGAAAGTTCTCCGTAGTCTCTGCAAGGAGGTCACTACGCCTTAGCGCAGGCCGGGATAATGAGTGCAAAGGAGCCACGGACGTGAATGGGGAAGGCGAGCTCAAACTTACACTTGGATGGAGAACATCTGACCCTGAGCTGAGTCTTGGGGGGGTGGAGGGGCAAGGAGGCGCCATATGATTGAATTTCTGCTAGTTACGTGTAAGGAATCCTTCATACGGTGAGTCTTTGGGGCGCGCAGCCCTCCGGGCTATATTCATGCGACACGTAGACCAGCGCAATGAAATAAAATAATGCGACTGAATTAGAATGACGCCGATTCTGCAAAGAGCGTCATGTCAATACTGACAATGGGCTCAGTGTGAGGCTGATGACACTGACAATTGTGTCGAGTTCTGGGATGAACAGCCCGAAAAAACACCAAAAGGTCATGGTCGGATCATCCCTTTATTATTGAAGTGACACATACAAATTCACATTTTAGTTGGTTACAGTTTCGTCAATCTCATCTAATCCCTAATTTACTTCCTGATTTAAATGTCTGCAACAAATATAGTGTACTGTGGGACCTATCTACGTATCACGCGAGTTTTTCGAGACAAGTTTTGGCTTTGAGTTGTGAGCAAAAGTATGATTTAATTTTTTTTATGAACTATGGGTCAAAAAATGGTTGCGAAAGTCGACTTGTTTCGTTATTAAATCTACATGTCCTATGTACTGTATGCATTACACTGCCCTCTAGCGGCCACGGCAAGCACACCAGCTTTCAGTGGTTTAATGACAAAATCGGAGTTTAACCGGAAAACTAAACCCACACGAAAAGAATGACACACGCTGTACATTTAAATACGTTTTAGAAACATCGCCAGTGCTAATGCTAGCAAAGTAAAATCTTGTTGGAAGCCTTATAAAAAATTAGCAAAGTGATATTACTTCAAATAGCAAATATTCGCACTCAAATGCTACAGGAACACATACAGACTGGTAGTTAAACTATTCAACGGTCAGATACTATCCAATTCCACTTAATTTGTCCGAAAATTATTACTTATGAAGTTCGAATCATGTATTTTTTTTAATCTCAGTTTAGTTTAGTGTTTGTTTTATTGCTCCCCATATGTGGCGTGAACTTTTTTTGTTTTTTGAAACGCCATTTTGTTTTCCCAGGCTACAAATCATCGACCACTATAAGTCCTTGACCCCAGTTCGAGACCCACCAACATCAGGAGGCTAATGTAAAGTAAGACAAAATATAAGTAAGACGCTGACAAATATGAGAGGCGCTCCACCGTAGAGGTCACACATCCCTCCGCGTGACTTCACGGTGAGTCAGTCATCTTCCACCACCATGACATTGCCGTTGAGCTCATAATCAACGGTGGCCCAGTCCAAGACGTTGCCTTTGGGGACCTTGTGGCCGTAATGCCAGGCTTGGATCGCGCTCCGGGAGAGGACGTAGTCCCACATATTCACATCAGTCATCTCCCCCACAAAGCTCTGCAGGGCCTCCAAGCCCCCGAGATGTTTGTCCGGGTCCTGCCCGAGGAGGACGGTGCCTTCGGGACGAATGCCGTGTCCGGGTTTGTATATTTGATAAGTGCTGCGCTTCCCGTCCACCCAAACGGCGGTGAGGCCGGCGACGGATTCCCAAGTCAGGCACAGGCTGGTGCGGAAGGTGCCCAGCGGCGGGAGGGAAAAGAAAACGCCGTCTCCGCTCATGTAAAACGAGACGCGTCCGTCTTCTCGCGCCACACGTTGAGCTCGTCGTAGTCGGCGGTGCGGTAGGCGAAAAGGATGATCTGGCGCTCTTCGGGCAGCTCGGTGGCCACGCGCATGCACAGCGTGAAGGCCTTGAGCGCCATTTCCTTCAGCGGAATCAGCGTCACGTAGCTGAAATCCGTCTCGTAAGGGAAGACCAGGACTTTGCTGGCGAGACCCACTGAAGACAACGGGACAGGCGGGGACATTTTTTCTCGCCGGGAAAGAGCACGAACCGAAATTAAAAGCTACCCAATTGACCCGGAATACGACGGTAAATATTTCATGATCGTTAAGCGACACGCAGCGGTTGTGCTCAATAGGTGGACGGAATGACACGTTACCTTTCCTGGTTGAGGAGCGGGCCGAAGAAAACACGGCAAATAGAAGCACGGCTAACATACGGCTATTCTGCAAAGACACACGCCAGCGGTCAGTGCGGAAGGCACAAGGGACGAAAATCCGGCTGGAAAACGCCGCTTACCATGATCGCGTTGTGCTGCGGCCTCGGCAAAAGTAACGCCGCCTTCTGTCCTCTGCCCTCCTTGTACCAGCCGTGACGGCGGCAGAGACAATGGGCTCAGTGAGGGATTGATACACGCGCACACACTTCACAGATACGTGCGTGTGTGGGTGCGTATATCAAACCTTGACTGGGAAATCAAAACTAAACGAACAAATAAGTGCCGATAGCACAAATATTTGAAGGTGATCATCTCTTAAATGATACTTCAGTGTCCAACCCCCCCCCAAAAAAATGAAAAAAGAAACGGGGCCTCCATGTTATCAACATATCGACATTTAATACACTTTCAAGATGAAAGACGGCAAGAAAAACAAACAAAAAAAAAGAGAACAAAGAAGCATATTTTGTGAAGAAATAAGACAAGCTGATTATTTACACTTTCTTGCAACACTGACGTCAACCACTCGGGCCAGAAGATCGGTCAACTCAAAGCGCGCTGCTTTCGAGGACCGCTGGGGAAAACGCGGGTGTGCCTGATTGATGATGCGCTTTCCAGCATTTTAAACAAGTGGGGGGATGACACCGTGAAATTTTAGGTTGACAGATTACTACCCCCCTCCGCCCCAATGGTGATTGTTTCTGCAATTTGCAAGACGACGCTTCAAATTACAGCATGGACGATCAGGGTAAGAAAAAACAAAAGGCATTTTTTCCCCAACATTTTTTGGGTGAAGCACGCAAATCGTCACAGCACAAGTTTGGGCACAAAAAATGCCATTGAAACCACGTTTTGCATCAGCTGATTCCCATACATGACTTAATATCCAGCAAAGGGAATTTTTATTTTATTTTAATTTTTTTTAACCAGCAAGCCTTTCGCCTTCATTTCCCCACTTCCAAGGCCACTTTATATGCCAAAAGTGTCCCGTTTCAACAAATTTCCAGCTCACAACTACACGCAGAACGCATACATTCATCTCATCTCAATTGTCTGTACTTGAGCGCTTGGCGAGTCTCGAGATCCCGGCTTCGGGTCCGTCGCTAGGTATGAAAACCCGTACGCTCCTTTTGTCCTACAAGTTGCGTGCTACAATACGACGAGTGATAATGCAAGATTCTGCTCGTTAAAATCTAGCGCCATACTAGCAATACTAGTTGGGCACAGTCTTCAGTCTTAGTCCTACTCAAGAGGACAAAGAGCTTATTAGTAAATGTCAAAGCGCGCAGCTGCGGGTGGCGGATTGCGGCGCCCCCTACAGGAGAAACCGACAACTGAAAACACACAGATAAACGTAAACCGTTTTTTTGTCACTCCGCAACCCTCACTGTCATTTTGTAAACTTGCATACAAAGAGGTCACACAATGCAAACATTTTTGTTTGGGGGGGGGGGCATAGTTAACATTTCAAGTGGAAGTGCTAAGAACGAATAAATCTGATTTGCCGTCTCTTGACGGACGTCCGCGTACACGGCAGCATTTAGTGACGCGTCCCTGGGATTTGTGGCACGCGAGATAGAAATAGACGAGAGGAAATGAAAGATCAAAAGTTGTCGAAGATGTTAAAGGGAGTAGCAGGCCACATACACACAGCCTCGCAAATTTGAGATTGCAACGAGGGCGGCGGGCGACGGGCTCCGAGGTCCACATTCGGCTCCCCCTGCGCTAGTCCAAAGTGTGACAGTTCGTGTCCAGGCGAAGCGCGACATCATCTCGACAGTCTTGTGTAGACTTACGATGGCCAATAGGGAGACGGGAGAGGGGGGGGGGGGGGTCTTATCTAGTAGTCCTCCACCCAGCCGTTCTCCTGGATAAAGGCATCGATCACTTCCTTCATGGCCAGGTTGGGGATAAGCTGGTCCTGGGTCAGGGGGCTTCGAGTGACCGGGTCAAAATGTCCCACCCGCTGAAGGGGGTAAAAAAGGGATGTTGAAATTGGCGCAAAAAAGGCCCACCTCTAGGATTTGATTCAACACGGGAGTTTCTCGTTGTCATTTTGACAAGATGAATTTACTGTACTTACCGTCAATTTATTGGATTTACCGATTGCGGCATTAAGCGGTTCAAGCTACGTTCAGAGCGATTCATTTGCTTGCGTACCGATGCGCTCACATCTCAAAACAAATAAAAAAAGATACTAAGCAATGGCTTGGGACTTCAAAAGTTGCACTCCTAAAATCACTTCATTTTCGATATTGCAAACAATCACGGACAGAACACAACTTTTAAAAAGCTATTTCGATCACGTGAGCGGGTTCCTTTGACATTTGCTTCGCAAGGGAATGAATTTGGTACCTGCAGGTGCTCCTCGATGTCTTTGCGGTCGTAGGTGATCCCGCTTGGGGTGATGCACGGCTCCCTCATCAGCTCAAAACTGATCTTGCCGCACAGATAGTCTGGAATCTCCCGTTTCTGGTGGGACGGGGGGGGGGGGGGGGGGAATACTGACCATGTTAAAAAAAAATGCTCTTCGTGACTGCACGCATGGAACTGGTCTAATTCTTAATTAGCATCAACACAGAGTAAACGTGTGATGACACTCACTTTTCTCTTCTCGTCCACTTGAGAGAAGAGTTCATCCATGTCCATTAAGTGCTTGTCCTGATTGGGTCACACGAGGAAGCACTCATGAAAATGTGACCACAAGAGACCAAACGGCGGTCGACAATCTGTATCAACGTACGTGTTTGGATGCAATCTTGGCCACATCACCGCCAATGTGATCGTCGTCCTGCTTTTCTTTGTAGTCTTCAAGTTGTCTGCAGTGCAACGTGACAGTGGCATGAGTCATCTTTTATAGAGCGCGAGAAAAACAAAACGAGATGACTGGCCGCCCTCACCGCTCCTTCTCTGCGAGGATGAGTTTGCTCAGGTAGGCGTGCAGTTCGTTCTCCTGGTTGATGCGCTTCTCCTCGATGCTGTTCCAACGCTTCTTCTTGGCGACGCGCAAGGCGCCGGGGATGTCGTCGCCGAAATTCAACCGCTGTTCTTTCGCCAGGTTGTACGCTGCAGAAAACAGAATGTCGCAGCGCGTTTTAGAATCCGACGGGGGGAGGTTTTCATGACCTTTATGAGCGATCTTTGGTCTGACCTTTCTGCAGGTTCCCGATGGCTTCGTCGTAGTTCTCCAGCTCGAGGTGACACTGGCCCAGAAAGAAGTGGGCCTTGACTGACTGGGTGTCCAGCTCCAGCGCGTGCTTGCAGTCAGCCAGAGCCTTGTCATGTTGCTGCAGCTTCACATGGCAGAGGGCCCGGTTGGTGTAGTAAACTGCCACGGAGGGGTTACGGTTCTGGAAAGGCGGGGAACATCACACCACCGTCGCACGTAGACATTGGGAGAAAGTAAAAAGCAATCTTTAATGTGATTTTGTACATATGAGAAATACTTCTTGCCTTCTACATACTACAGGTCTGTGTCATTGGATAGGATGACAAGACAATCGCCGATGTGGACTCTTTTGCATGTTTGGTGCAACCACAACATTATGCATCCATTCAAAATGATCTGAGGGTTAAAAAAAAAAGAGTCCAAAGGTATTTTACTCACAATGGCCTTGCTGTAGCAGGTCGCAGCCTCCTGATATTTGCGGCAAAGGAACAGGCGGTTCCCCTGCTCCTTCAGCTCCTGCGCGGTGGAACTCTTCTCCGGGCTGCCAGCCATCTTCTCCACCGGCTCCGCGGGGCCCGCCTCGCCCTGCTTCCCAATCCTGTTCCCCGTCTCTCCGGCTGGCTCAACCGACAGGCTAAAGAAAGCCCGGTCTCCGCCTGGATCTCCAACACTGTCCACCCAAAAGACGGCATGCGAGTTAGATCCCGCAATGCAACTGCAATACGTGCTGCTTCTTTTTTTCTCCCCCACACACTAGAAACGAAGCGGATTTTCTCGATATTTCGCTGACTGGCAGCTAGAAAAGAGAGCGACCGCTGAGTTTAACTCTTCACGAGACGTCGGCAATAGAGTGAGAGAGAGAGAGAGAGAGAGCAAACAGAGCACTAAAGCGCCATCAGAACACAAGTGGCATTTAAACCTCACGCACGAAACAATCGGAGACGTTGCCACTTGCGTCCGTTTATCAAAGCGTTGGCTTTGCGCTGAGTAATTGACGCTTGCTAGTTAGCCACCTAGCACACCGATGTACGCGATCGTGACAACTCACTGGGTGACGCGTAACAGATCAATTATTGATTTTAACACCGCGAACCAAGAGCCGTTAATGATACCAAAGTCTAATAAAGTTAAGAGTATGAAATATCAGCGGCCCGTTATAAAGCCTTCTAGCATTTGGCTAACAACAACGCTAAATTAGCTCGAACGCTAGGTGATTTTTTGATATTTTTTTTGGTATGTCACGCCGACGGCAACAGTCGTTGGTTTGCTCGTTTTACATAGCTTGAAATGCCCACCTTTCGAGAGATGCCTCACATTCAAAGTGTTTGGTTTTAGAATGTTGCTCGTTTCGATTTCTCCCGTGAGCTATCAAGGCAGGTTGTTGTTATGCTGACGTCACGCATGGCGTGACGTCAACGGAAGCCGCGAAGGGCACTTTCTTATTCTATTCTTGATCGAAATCAATTAGACGGTTCATATTCTCGTTGTACATCTCAGTCTTTGGTGTGTTTGAATGAAGGAACGAACAACATTTAACGTGACAAGAAAAAAACCCCCAACACTTTTTAGTACGTGCAGTACAAAGCATCACCAGAAGAGGACGTTCTACACCAATTAGATGAAGACAGTTTGGCTTCAGGATTGGAAGATGAATTATCTCATTTGTGAGGTCGTTTACACACACATGTAGTTTGTCTCTAGAGAAATAAAGAGAGTAAGAGAGCGAGAGAGAGAATATGCATGTTAGGTTCACTGAAAAAAGTGTCCGAGGCAGATCTCAAACACCAGTCCATCGTGGTAGCTTAATCCATGATATGCACGACCTCTTCCTGTTAAAAAATCAGTTACATTCCTGTACAATGACAATAAAGTAGAATCAAGTTTCACAAAATCCTCTGTAACAATTTACAATGTTTTTCTTCAGGAGGATCCCACCCACTGAGAAAGTGCATCCCACAGAGATAAATCCATGGATGACCCCCCCTGTGCCCTCTTTAGGCCTTTATAATACAAAGAACATTCCGATTTCGCCTTGGGTGAATTAGCCAGCTCGTGATGGTCACTTTCATCCCAGGTTGTGAAGCCTCTGCGAAGGCTCGCATGAAGATTAGTGCACATCCCTAAAGCAAACACACAGATAAATAAATGAGTGGAGGAAAGGGTGCATGGGGGTGGTGGTGGTGGGGGGGGGGGGGTCACCATTGCTGCCTGTGTCCCCCCCAGCTGTGTTTACCCATCTACACCAGTCCGATCCCACAGAACAGCCACCCTAGCACAGGGATGCTAAATACTTGGCAACAAGGTAATCACAATACTCAGACTGTAGCATTGAGCAATTAAAAAAAAAAAAAAGTCACATTAATTGAGAAAAAAGGCAATCGCAAAACACGTTGCATGATGGTTTGCGTGAAGTTATACACCTGCAAAGCAATCCTGCAGAGATAAACAAGACTGATTGGAGGGATTAGCATTTTCTTGGCACAGGATTAGGCGTGATATAGAAACAAAGTCTCATGCATGCTGTTTCAAGTGTTTACATTTGAACTGGCCGTTATTGTGTCTCGCGTCCCAACCGCCGTCGCCCCTCCGCTCCATTCAAAGGCGCTGCCCGCCGCCGCCGCCGCCGCCGCCGCCGCACCAGCTGGCAGAGCTTCCCGTCACCTCGGCGACGAGATGAGGAAGTTGCCCGGCTCCTCTGGCACGGCTGAAAGACAAACACTTCCTGATTGATTCTCTCCTATCCGAGCCGTAGTCGCTTTCCCCGCTTGGTACTGGCGCCCAAAGAGTGGCCGGCAAGCCAAAGAGGGTGAACACACTCTTTTTAGCATTTTTTTGGGGGGGGGGGGGGGGGTGAAGCTCAGGTTCAAATGGGCAAAACAAAAGCAGCATTCATCCATATGGCCCCGGCCCTTTGTTGGGTTGAGTTTGCTCACTTTGACAGAGGAAAAAGGCTCATCGACTCTTTGCAAAAAAGTGCTTGAATGCAGGATGAACACCAACATAAAATAATGATGTAAGACGGGGAAATAGCTAGTTGTTGTTGTTGTTCTGAATGCGTGCGTGGTTATCTTCACCCCCGACACGGGCCGCACTTTGTCATCTGTTTACCTGTGGGATAAAGTGTCCCGAATATGCAAATGTTCCAACACCTGCTCACAAAGTTTGCAACCGCCCTTGACTTGGAGGGAGAGGACATTTGCATACAAGCCACGTTATGTTCTTTCATGTTCATTTTTGCACGGTATAGGTCTTTTTTTTTAAACTGCAGAACCAACATCCACAATCATCTCGGTGATATCGAGAAATGGTTCTCACATTTATGACATCAAGTACCCCCCTCAAACAAACATTCTTACGCCTCCAAGCAGCAGTAGTATGACTAACATTACATTACAATAGCACAGTAGGCCTAAGTGTTCATTAAACATTGCAAACATGACACCGGATGGCTTTCAGCCCCCCCCCCCCAGTACAAAGAGAGCGGGCTCTATTTGTGTTCAGCTAGGTTTACTCGTGTGAAACTCCTCGTAATGTTTCGGCATGCCCCGCGTGAGTTGTTTGACTTGCAGGAGGTGGCAGAGTGGACAGGAAGTCAAACAAGGATTGATGTGACGAGAGACTAAAAGCTGCAGATGTTGTGTTTGCACCCCACACGCGTCATCTCTGGCCCGCCTCGCTCATTCTAAGTCATTTCTGTCAAGCGAATGAAACCCCAACGGCAAACCATAACCAGCAGGATTTAAAGTGCAGAGCGGGCAGAACGCAACTTACGTGAGAGGGCCGAGCGGCGGTCGGCGAAAGTCGAGCGCCGAGGTGAAGCACCAAACGAGGGGGATATCCCGAAGCTTGAGATCACCACGGAGTCAAAAGTTCATCTTCACACCTCTGCGGACCTGATTATACTTACTGATAAAAAAAAAAAAATGCACAAAAATGGAGGAGTTGCAAAAGTCTCAGCCCCCTCCTACAGGGTGATCGCATCTCCTTTTCCAGCAAGTTGACTGACTCACGGGGATAAAAAACCTGTAAGACACAAACAATGACTTCCATTTAAAAAGCAATGTTTGTTTTGAAAAAAAAACAAAACGCCTTTGTTTGGACAAAAATCCTCCATGCCCCCACCCAACCCCTCGGGGGGGTCAACACACATACCACCTTCCCAAAACATACCCCCACACGGTGTGGATTGATGTGTGTCGGCTGGGGGGCCTGGATGGCGGCTGCTGTTGTGGTTGGGGTGGAAGGCAGTGGATGGGGGGCGGGGGGGGGGGTGACTGGGGGATGGAGGCGCATCCACAATGGTGGAGCAATTTTGGAGGGAAATCAAACCTCTTGTGTCTGACTTCTACTGAGGAGGGCGAAGTCATCATTGCATCCCCCACTCAGCACATTCCACACATAAAAAAAAAAGGTGGGGGGGACATTTTAAGTTTCCTTGAAATAGATACAAGGATAAGGCATTGTGATCAATTCAGTGGACATCTACTAAAATGTTTTGGTTGCATCTAGTTCTTAATTGCGGGCTCCAAAGACAAAAGACTTTTCTGATCATGCAAAAATGAGGTTTGTTTTTGCAGGCCATCATCATATCAAGTCAAAAAAAAAAAAAAGGGCCCCCCACTTTTTCAATCAACCAGATTCCCTTTTTGGCCAATCAATGAGGAATCTTTCGGGGCAGCAAACGCAACCAACAGGGGCACCAACAAGTTGCGTTGCCCCCTCCATTGGACCACCACGCTGTGGCCCCTCCCCTCCCCCCATAACTCCTTGAATGTCCCCTCGGGTCATGCTCTCTGGGTCAGCAACCCCCCCCTGCTAGCCTAAGACATACATAATGAGCTTGGGGCTGATTGTGTGTGACACTTGACATGTAGCCAAGTCTAACTTGATATGTTTGACGTATTGTGTGGTAATGCTTTGGATCATGACGCCTTCCTTTGCGTCGAAAATAAGATTGACAGACCGAACGGGAAAGCGACGGACGGACAGACAAAGGGAGCGTGGTCAGGCGAAGGCAAATTTTCCAATTGGGTGTCCATCGGAAGTCAACTAAAAGCCAATCCCCCCCCCCACCCCCACCCTCAATCTGTCTTGTGCAAAGTCATCAAAATGTCATCGTCCGCCTCAAACAAGCGCTCTATTTGTTGTGGCGCAAACTCGCTGAATGCGGCTCGTCTTCATGCTGGAAGTGTGTTGTCGGCAGGATTCCAAATTGGACGGTAATCACATCAGCGCGAGGGTTTTGACTAATGACCGATGACAAGCGCTAAAATCCACCGTTCTTCCAACTAAGGCGACGTTGCTTTTTCTCCACAACTGTCAATAAAACAAGAGCAACACAATCCAAATTTAGCGACGCATTTTCTCTCCAAAATCCCAAATGTGTTATGTCATGTGTAAAGTATGTCGTCAGCGGGGACGTCCCGTCCCGTCTCCCGTCTTTGTTTTCCTACGCCTGCCGTCCAAATTTCCATTACAAACCTCTCACCCCGAGTGACCCTTTGCTTTCTGTCAGTGAAGAGGGGCCTGATTAGCCTGCGTGCATGTGCAAAGATAGGCCCAAAAATCCTCCAGGCTCTAATTATTCAGCTCTTTCTTGCATCGGCTTTACGGTCATGGCTTCTCACCACAGTTGAGTGCTGAAAGAAAGTGAGCGCCTTTTTTTTTTTTGAGGGGGGGGGGGGAGTTAAGGCCCAGCCAGACTGCGGCCCGACTTCTTGAAAGTCCTTCATTTGTTAACCTATGAGACCCATGCCAAAGTTTGCATTCATAATCTCTCAAAAACACATTTTTTTGTCAAACAGTGAAGACCCCCCCCATCTAGTGCTATTCACCCACACCTGTTGAACGCTTTCCAATCCACCTGCTTGCATGAGAATGATGCCGCCTAACACCAACGCACCCCGGAGGGATGAGTGAACTGATACCCCTGAAGAAAGAGGTGTGTGCGGCGGACAGGTGGGGGGGATGGGGGTGGGGGCTTGGTTGCTTGGGGGTTTAGTCACTGATGGAGCCAGGGAGTCACCTGATTTTGGCGGCGCCTTCCAGCGTTCCCCCCCAGTTTCTCTTAACAAAAGGCCCCTTTAATGGCAGCACAAAAAAAAAAAAAGAAGACAGGTTACAATGATGAGCCAAGGGGTGCGTTTTTTGTTTTGTTTTGAGGCATAGGTGGTAAGACTACTGCGGGGGGGTGGGTCGTAGGGGGTGGGGGGGGGGGGGAGGGGATGAGGTTCAGGTTGACAAAGTCGACTGAATAGCGTTGAAAGATAGAAAGGAGGCTTCACATACCCGTTTGGTGCGCAATTTTGCTCACAGTCAGTGTCCATTCAACCCTGTGAATTAAAAATAAAAAAATCATCACTAAAGCTCGATCAAAATAAGACGATGCATATCATGCTTCCGCAGCGACCCAACTCGAACGCCGGCTTTCCATCTCGGGTTACAAACTTCACAAGTGTCGGAGTCGTCTAATTTTATGACGTCTCGGAGATGAAATTCAATCCGCGGGGCCGGCGGCCGGCGTAATGCCGAGCGCCGTCCGCATTCGCCACGGGTGGGGGGGGGGGGGGGGGATCGGGCGGAGATTGAGCAGCTGTGGAGCGCTTGATCAATTTTTGCCGCGTGAAATGTGACCTGACCGTTTGTCATGTGAGAGGGGCGAGCCGGTGCATGCGAAGGCAGTCAAAGGTTTGTAATGAGGGGGCCGTTGGGAATATAATTCAGTATTATTAATTTCAGGAGTGTGTGTGTGTGTGTGTGTGTGTGTGTGTGTGAGAGAGAGATTTTCTGTCGAGTGCGTGTGTGAGATGCAATTCTGAATTGTGACCCTAATGGCTCAGCGTAGGTCAACGCATTGGCATGTGTCCATTGTCTGTGCAAGGCACTTGTTGAAGGGTGGGGTGGCGGTGGTGGTGGTGGGGGGGGGGGGTCCTTAAACTTTGGTTCCAAGTCTGTTTGTGCATGTGTGCAGGAAGGCTAATTACATTGTGCACAGCCCGCGATGACCTTCGCTGACCACACTCGATTGCGAGGAGGACGAGGAGGAGGAGGGGGGTGAAGAATAGTCCTGCAACAAAAGGAGGAAAAAACGGAGCATGCATTCTTTTGGGGGGCTTTTGCAGTTTGTTGCACTTTACGAGGGTGAGATGAGGGGGCGGGGGGGGGCAAATATTTTCTTGCTTGCGGTTACTTTGCCTCGGAAACCGTTTTGAAACCGACTTGACTTCACATGGTGTGCTCTTAACGGGCCAAGTGGGAAAATTGCCAAATTGATCAAGGAATGATCAACTGATCGCTTGAAATAATCGAGTGGCAAAGGGGGCCCGATTGGAGGAACCATTTTTCGCCCGCCGCAACGATGCATCTGGCCCCGAGCGCCCCCTCAAAAAAAAAATTCCAACCCTTTTGTCGTCTCCTCCATTGTGTTCCCACAACGCCTATTCAAATGTGGACGTTGGTGGGCAACGCCAACATCTGTCTTCCTTGTGGACTTATGCAAAAAAAACAAAAAAAACGCTCCGACGAGCCATTGTCGAGCCTTTAGGGGGCCTTGCGTCTTCATTTCAGTTTCCCTCCAAATCGATCCGGCCAATTAGAAAAGGTGGTGGTAGGGAAGGGGAGGGTCACCCCGAAAAATCTAAAGACAGCGGTGAACCTCTGTCTGACCCCCTCAACCCCCCCAACACACCCAGCCGGGCTCAAACAAGTACGAGAGCGTCTCAACAGTTGATCGAAACCAGCGCTAATATGCACCGCGTGCTCCTTTCAATCTGGCAGCAATTATACTTCTTTGAAAGCTCACCAGAAACTTCCTGCGCAGTTGTTGCCACGTTTTCTTTTTTCTTCAGTTATTCCCAATCTGGGGAAAAAAAAAAAAATGTGGACTGCGCGGCGGCGACGTTGTGTGAAGAACCACTTAAAAGGCTCGGCCCTGTTTGCTTTTTAGCTAAACTGCTCCCGCGTGTGCTTTGGATGCAGAGGAATGTCGGCATCAAACGAAAAAAAGCTTGCGTCCCCCCCCCCACACACACACTACATATCCTTATTTGTTTTTGCTTTGTTTGTACAGTCGTAAATATTTCAAAGCCAGAAGATGAATATTATTTGGTCAATGTTTGCTGGTAAGTGATTCGAAAAGATCTGAAAAACTACGACAAAGTCTCGTCTTTCATTTGGTGGAATCTGTGTGGACACAAAACACAATATTCTGTGAGCCTCGAAAGATCAGCCGCCATCTTTTTTTGTGTCAAGAAATTCGCCATTTTGGACACCTGCAGCCTGCCTAGTCCCATCATTCTGCAAATGGACCGTCCCGCGGGGCACGCAGCTGTGACCTCTGAACCCCCAGACGCTATAATTAAGTTATATATAGAGCTGACGGATGCATAAAAGTGTCAATAGGGGGAGAGCAGCGAAGGGCCATGACGGGTCCATGACAAAAAGTGCTTTTGAGTGATCTGCGTAGGAAAAAAGGGGTGAAGAAAGTCAATGTCAATGTACAACAGAGACATTTTAGATTTTTAGGGGCATTTGTTTTTGTTTTCAAATACACCACAATGATTTAAAAACATATCGCGGGGGTGGGATCCCCAACGGAAAAGATCAAAATGCACATGCGAGTATTGTGACAGTGCAGCTAAGTGATCTATTACATGTTTGGAAAAGCATTAGGGAGCGTTCTCATGGCGTCTCTGCGCGTTTCCAGCTGCGTTTGCCATCCAGCCTTTCTGTTTATCTGCTGTCTTGTAGTCACTTCCCCGCTGGGCTTGATGCAAAAGCCACCCCCCACCCCCCACGCGCACACACAACTTGAGACGAGAGGGTGAAAGAGGAAAAAAAAAAATAAAGAAAAGATATTTACTATCAAACAAACAAACGCGCATCAGGATCCTGAGAAAGCGCAATGAGAAAGTAGGTGTCATTTTTCACATGTGAGTCTCACGGTGGGGGGGGGGGGGGGGGCTTGGGGAGTAAATATCAGCAAAAACAAGAGGTGGCGGTAAATCATAAGTCTTCATCTTTGACTTTCAAGCAAATCCCTCTGCGAGGTTCATCGGCTTTCCCATGACCAAAGCAAAACAAGAAAAAAAAAGACGCAAAACACGCAGTCAAGGTTTGCCGCCAGTGTGCAGGAATGCTGATTATCGGCGCGCCGCGACAAGATCTCATTACCAGCAGATAGATAGATGACTCAGTGCTGGAAAACAAACAGCGGCCATGCCAGATCAGATGGATTAGCGCTTAGGTGCCATGGGAAGCTCGCCAACAGTCATGGGAAACGCGCAGGCCGTCCTCGTGTTTGCATCGAGCGCCTTCAAAGGACGCAACCTGTGCGCACTGAAATCTTGCACAGGAATCCACTTGAATTGATAGAATTTTATCGATACACATATAAAAAAATTCAATTTCTTACATGGGACCTTATGGGGCCTGATTTCAGGACAGCGGGGGGCCCGTTTGTGTCCTGCGGGCCACCCGTTTCCCAACCCCTTGCTCTTTCAAGAGCCAAACTTCCCACCATGCTTCTTTGGGAACGTTTCAGCGAGAAGACGCGCTAAGGGAAAGTTAACACACATGTCGAGGTCCAATAAACACTGTTGACACCACACTGTTACTACATCCTACGCATGTTTGCGCTCACACACACACACTGGAATCCAAAACACTGCGCAAATACACAAACGTCTCACACTTGAACGCCAATTCTCGTACGCGTACGGCGACACTGTTTGAAGACGTTGCCATTGGCGGGCAGGTGAGATTGAAAGCTGCACAAGTCGACCGTGGCGGGAATCTGCTACACTGTTGCAGTCTGTGTGTGTGTGTGTGTGTGTGTGTGTCACAGAGCATAGTCAAAGGCAGCATTGTTCTAGGAGGCCGAGTAGAAAAGTCACCGAAACTAACCTTTCATTCGATTCGACACTGTAGCCAGCAGAATCTATAATCAGAGGATGACCAATCGCCGACGCTGTTGCACTTATCTGAAAAATGAGATTAGCGTTATTGATCTGGGAAGCGGGGCGTTCGTTTGCTTTATTGGATTTTCAAATCGGAGCGTAAAATAACAAACAGAAAGCGTCATCAAGGGTGGCGGGCATACCTTGACACAGGTGATCAATAAGTCCCTGTTTGTCGGTGTAACATGTGAAAAGCGATTGAGTCAACTGGAAATGTGTGGAAAACCCCCAAATGTCAGCACATTGATTTGCATGAACTCAATAATGCAAATCAATACAATAATAGATATATAATAATACAGTAATACAACTGCACTATGCATAATTTAGTGGCCCTCGGGAACAAACAAAAAAAAGTGACCATTCCTGAATCGTGTACGCCCTCCTTTCAAAATAAAAGCTCTTGAATAGCATAACGCCGCTGATTAAAATAAGTGGCATCAGTTGCGTTAACTAAGAATAAAAAAGAAGAAAGAAAAAAAAAGCTAAACATTTACATAGAATTGGGGGAGGAGGAGGAGGAAGATTAGACAGACTGCTCACATTGTCTCACTCGGCTGTATATGCACTGTGGGGGCCAAGACAATGGAGAATTGTAACATACTTGTGCACTGTCACTCTTTCTTCAGGTCAACCCCCCCCTCACCCCCTAGTCCCAAATCCCACCACCTCCAAACTCCACCCGTCCCCCCCCTCCCACTTGTGAGAGTGGTTTAAAGTTTCCTGCCTCGGCCTCTGATTGGTGGCTCCAAGTTTCTTTAGAGGGGAATAAACTTTGGAGCTTGACTCAGTGTGGAGCAGACAGACAGGCGGTCGGGGTCAGGCAGTCAGTAGACACATTCTCTTATCTGGGGAGGATGCAACACGATGGCTTCAAAGGCAGAGAACACTAGATTGGTTTTATAAAGGAGCTCAGATTTGGATTATTTGATCTTTTTTTTTTTTTTAAAGTTTGCATCACTTGTATTTGAAGATGCATCTTTTGGGGATTTACACCATTTGGATTTTATTCCGTGCAGCCCTGTGCAACTATTCCGAGGATCAGTGCAGTTGGAGAGGCAGGCAAGTATTTCATACGCCAGTTGAAGTGTTGACATTTTTTTTTGTATCGCATCGGAGCGACGGACGGGTGGCCGGTTCGGAGGCGCACAGGTTGCAGGACGGCGCTCGTCTGCCCACATGTTGAGACGTGTCGGCCATTAGGGGGAATCTAAATGTTTTCAAGTCCTCGGGGTGGTGGAGGGGATTGACGACAGGGGGCCTGCGGGGGTCCAGACACACAGAAGACTGAGGGGATTAATTGTGAGCACGCACGATGCTTGCACCGCAGGACTGGGAATTACATTCCCAGTGTTATAGTTTGGGAAAAGGGGACTGTTCATGTATGTGGAGAGCAATGCTGCGCTTCACAAATTTGCCAACAGGTGGCGCTTTGCCTCAGTAGTTTTTCATTAAGATTCCTGTAAATGTGGTGACTTAATATGGTGTTGCAATTTGACACCTCACAGCTTTTCCACCAGCAACATTTGGTATATAAAAACATTGGATTACTACAACATAAGTTTGATTCGGCAGCACGGTGCCTGAAAGGTTAGCATTTATGCTTGGCTGTTTTGTAGTTCTGGGTTTGAATCTAAGCTCCAAACTTCCTGTGTGGAGTTGAGACATTCTCCCATGCTTGTAAAACATAGATTAGCTTCTTTGAAGACTCTAAATTGTTCGTAGATGTAAATGTGTCCTAGTTGTGTCCTGAGATAAACTGGCGACCAATCCAGGGGGTACTCGGTCTCTCATCCAAAGACAGCTGGGAGAGATTGAAGCTCATAATTCTCTCATTTCTTCCTTGCAGTGGTTTGTCCCAGCAGCAAGGCAGCGTGGAGCAGATTTCCCTCCACTGCTCCGAGGGCACCCTAGACTGGCTTTACCCCAAAGGAGCCCTTCGTCTGACCCTCTTGCCCCGCCTGCCCTCTTTGGCTGTGGGCCCCGGGGGCGGCGGCGGCAGCTCGGGCCTCATCACGGCCTGCGTCAAGCCCTCGGAGCACTTCCACGGCGCCCAGCTCTACCTGGAGAGGGACGGCGTGCTGGAGCTGCTGGTAGGGGACCGGCCCGAGTCATCCCCCCCGCCGAAGGTGCGCTGCTTCAGCCGCCAGCCGGGGGAGAAGGTGGCTCTCTTCATGCAGGCCACACCTCACCAAGACATCAGCCGGCGCATTGCGTCCTTCCGATATGAGCTGAGGGGGGACTGGACTTCGCGTCTGTCACTTGACTCCAACCGGATCAGTACTGTTGGTGAGTTGTTCAAGTGGAGGCCAAAGCTGCTTTTGGAATCATTCACGCATTCCCTTCTCCTAAATCTAACTGCACCAAAAAAAGCACTTAAATTAGGCTTATCAAAGGCATTGATCTCTTTTTAGGAAAGTTGTTATTCCTTGTGCGGAGAGCAAATTGCAACCATTTTGAAACGGATTAATGGCATTTCCATTCATTCCAATGGCAAAGGATGATTTCATTGTTGCACCCTCAAATTCCTGCATTCTGATTGGGAAATGCATGAGTCCAATTCCACAGTGATGATAGAATATATCCCCAAAACCTCATACAGGCCCTGATAGAGGAGGCCTCAGTGGGCTGATTGGATTTTTCATGAGGAAGTGGGAAAACTTTCCCAAGAGTAGAGGCATGTTGGTTTGGAGTAGGAGAAGTGGGGAGTAGGCAGTGAGGAGGGGAAATGGGACGTAGGGTTGGGGGGGGGGGCTACAAAAGCTCACTATGTGGGTCTTTCTCCAGAGTCCACGGCTCTTTGAATGCGTGCCGCTGAAACATTCTGGGATTACTGCCGTCTCCTAGGCAACAGAGGCCTCTCCCCAGCTGAGATGCTCCACTCTTTTGTTGAGCTGCCTCGCTGTGGGTAGACTTGTCTGTAGCCAGAGACCGACAGCCACCCCCTACTGACCCCCCCTCCTCCCTTCAGTCGTTCACATTAAGTTTGCTTTAGGACTGGAGAGGAAGGAATCTCATTTATCAAGAGGGGTTTTCACTGTGGAGAATGTGCAGGGCGGGATAGGGGCCTCCAGTCAACCTCAAGCAACTATTAAAATGTGTAACCCCCACCCCACCCCCCTCCAAAAACAGTTCAATTCCCTGGTTCCCTGGAGATAAATGATAATGTACGTTTTGGAACTTTGACATTTTGAGGCGCTTGCCTTTGAATTTTTTGGGTCTTGTAAATTAAGTCAGATGAACTTTTAAAAGTCATTAAGGCCTAATGCAAGATCGTTTTGTATGGTACTCCCAATTTACATGAATTAAAATTGGAGTCTTTTCTGCCCCTATTTAAAGTAGAAGCGGTCAGGTTTATGTTTTCTTTTCTTTTTTTTTTTTTTTTAAATGACCATCATTGCGGTACTCAAACATATCTTTGAAGTCTCGCTCCGCTCCCTCTCTTATTGTGGACCCCGGAGGCTTTGTGGAGGTGTGACTGCAGACACCCAGGAAGGTTTTAGGGTGGGCAGACGGGGAGGGGGGAGATTTTCGCCTGTAAATGGTGTGCAGCCCAGAGAACCGTGCACCTTGAAAGCCTCAACTGTAAAAGTAGCAGCTGTCTGTTAGTGGTTGGTCCTTCAGCCCTTTGTGGTGCACATTCCTGAGCATGTCGGCTTTTCTTCTTGATTTCTTATTAGCATGCACTGTACGTGTTTTTTTGTTTTATTTTCGGAAGATTGATGCAAGCTCGCTAACTGATTCTCCCTCTGTTTCCTCCTCAGAAGCGTGCAGACCGTGCAACGACACCGAGATCCTAATGGCCGTGTGTACCAGTGACTTTGGTAAGTTGCGCAGCCTCACGTGAGGAGAATTTTGGCCCAGAACGTTAAAAGATCTTGAAAAAGCAGAAAAATAAAAGCAACAATTTTAGGTGTGGAGTCGCCCAATGGAGTTCACCTGCCAGGTTGCAAAAACTTACTTTTGCAATGTGAGTGGGACAATCTTTGGAAGAGAAGTAGTCGGACTTTGGGACCTGACACTCATCCAGGATCTCTTAAGTGACCTAAAAGCTTGCATTTATTTACAACAAATCATGTATCTTTGTTCTTTTATCTATACCAGTGATGTAGTACAGTGACAGGCAGGGAAAAAAAAATACTATTCCACTACATGGCAGAAGGTAGAATTAACCTTTACTCGGATGGGATGGAAGGAAGCGAGGGAGGAAGAAAGGAGGGAAGGTAGCAGGAAGGACGGAAATAAAGACAAAGTGGAAGCAGTGAAGGATGGCGACGAGGATGTTTGAAAAGAAGGAAAAAAAAGAATGGGAGGGAGGACAGAAAGGAGGTGAGGAAACATGGACTGTAGGAATGATGAGAAGAACGAGTCTCACCGCTACCTTTTAGGAATCCCCATCAGAGACTTGAAACAACCAAGGGGAGTCCAAAGGTCTCCATTCAACCTTTGCGTGTCATCAGGACCTGGACGGCTGAGCACAAAAAAAAAAAAAACAGCATTAGAGAACTTAATGACACTTTATGCATATGTCGAAACGTAAACGACAAACCTGGGTTCAGTTGGTCTCACGGTGACAACTTTCATCCTGTCTTCTCCACAGTGGTGCGAGGCAACATCCGGTCCGTGGAGGAGGACGAGAACCTCCGCGCCGCGGTCATCAAGGTCAGCGCCACGCGGGTCTTCCGCCAAAAGTACGCCCTCTTCACCGGCAACGGCCGCATGGCCGCTCGGGGGGACATCCGCACCCTTCTGCAGTGCGGCGTCAAACCAGGGCCCGGAAGCTTCCTCTTCACCGGTCGGGTCCACTTCGGCGAGGCCTGGCTGGGTTGCGCCCCTCGCTATAAAGACTTCCTGCAGGCTTACACCGCGGCCAAAGCGGCCCAGCAGATCCCATGCGAACTTCCCGTGGACTGAGCTCGAAACTTTTGTCGCTGCTTGTCTACGGAACCGAGGCGGAGTGGAACGCCGGGTCGACCCGCTTCGAGTCGTGGGGGGAAACCATTGCGAGCTACTAAGGGGTCCGTGAAAAATGGGACTCCTTTCCCCCCCCCCAAACGTCTTTTCAGTGCAATAACAGCTCGCCGAGCTGTGACGGCAGCTTTTCGGCTGCCATATTTGAAGCATTTAAATTGACATGGCAACACAGAGGGTGAAATCTGATTGGACAAAAAAAAAATCTTCCATGAGCGAAAAGCCACAAAATGAAAAGCATAGTTAATAAATAAATACAAATAGGAAAACGTAAGCTCCTAAAGGGAGTCACTGAAACTCAGGGAATGTACAGAAATAAACTCAGCAGGGACACAAAAGACTTCCCAGCAGAACCAACGAGTTTTAGTTGGTGACGTGAGTGGGCGGGCGATGGAGATTATAAATCAGATGAAAATGCACTGAGTGAATGAATCGCAATGCTGCAAACACACACACACACACACAAAAATAATTAAAAAACCAAAAATAATAAAAAAGCAAAGTATATGTAGCACGGCGGTGCATTTCAGAATTTAATATATGCGCATACAGATATTGTGAGCATGTACAGTCATAATAAGGCAGTCACGTGGCTCGCCCTTATTCCGACAGTTTGTGTCAATCGCATGCAAAAGAAGTCTGTCGATTGCAACTGGCGACAACATGTTTTCAAATCGAGAACGCAAGCAAGAACGGAGGGGGAAAAAAAAAAAAATCGTACAACGTACAAAATGCCGTTTTCTTGCACTACTATCAATGACGAGATCGTACCAAATGACTTTTTAAGTGCCGAAGTCTTAAGTACTGCCATTTGCTGTGTATATGTGAATACGGAAAAAAAAAAAAAATGTAAATATGTGCATAAGAAATTCTAAAGATGTCAATATTGTTATGAGGTTTTTTTATGTTCTGTGTCATTCAAATATACTGGGAAAAAAAAAACACTCAAGAGATGCGTGCTTGTTTTATTGCAATTACAATAATGTGATTTATGGAAAAAGCCTGTTTGAAAAGGTTCGGTTTGAGCTCAAGGCTAAACCTTTCTCACGCATAAGTCACTTGTGAAAGGCTTACAAATAGAAGGCCAACAAGATTTAGCGCGTGTGTGTGTGTGTGTGTGTGTGAGCAGAGGTTGGAATTCCGTTGTCCTCGCTCTTGCCATTTTCAGGAGCCAGGAAGCAATAAATTGCCATCAAGCGAGCACCGTGGCAGGCGCGTCTGAGCTGAGGTGCCACACAGTCGCTCGCTCCATCCTGACCGTATGTGTGCCAGAGCAAATGTGTGTGTGTGAGTGTGTGTCTGTGTGTTTTAAGTGCCAGATGAAACAGTACTGGGCGGACGTGGAGGCACCAGAAATATAATTTAGCATTAACTCCGGCACACACACTGCTGAAATGCTTTTTCACATCATCAACAAGGATGGTCTGAAACTCGTCGACCCTGTTTGACTCATTGGAACTATTACACCATCACATCCTCCTCAAATGTTAGATTTGGGCTTTCCCAGAACGCTCCCCACAGCTGTGGGGGGGGGTGTCGGCTGCCGATTTGGAAAGTGAGGCTGACGCGTCAGCGAGGCGCAATCGCATTGGCAAAAAAAGGCACTTTGGGATTACAAATCAGGCATTAGTGGTGAAAAAAAAGGTTCATGACATCTAGTAAAGACTCAACTGTGAAAAAAGAGCTCTGACAACTTTTATCCCTTCTTTCTTGCTTGAAGTTATTTAGCAGGCCATATCCTTGTCTAATAGGAAAAAGTACAATGCTTTCCAATCATTCCCTTTTTTCGATACTCGCGGCAGTCCTGATCCCACCTATTCCCCCCCCCCCCCCTACACACAGAATCTTTAAAACTATGATGTGATAATTCGTCTTCTCCAGAACAGAAGGAAGGCATTTAATGGCTTGTGTCCCATTTCAGCATACGGTTGATTAATAGTGACGAAGAAACAGCTGTATCCCTGGCAACCAAACAGAACAAGTCTGGCGTGTCCGCCTCAGATCCGCAGCCGCCAGCTGAGCGCGAGAGCATTTCCACGACCACACTGGCATCCCGGATTCCCATTACAGTCTTCGGACAGCTGGTACTGCGGGTTGGGATTTCGGTGACGCCGCCACGCAATCATTTCCATCCGTCAAGCGACGGGAAACCTGACCGTGATGGATGACGCGTTTCATCCATCTAATCTGCGGCCGATGACGCTGTCAAGTTCACCCACAACAATATTGTTAAATTGATAGCATTAACGTTGCAACCGTTATTTATTACGGGGAATCATTTCCTGCATTATGTAAAAATGTGACGTTATGAAATCAATGACAAAAAAAATAAAAAATAGAATAATGAATGGTGAGTGGACTTAAGTACCTACAATGCCACAATTCTTACGCGGATGGACTGCTATTGACTCCTACGCATTAAGCGAGGCACTTATGAAAAGTGGTCGAGTTGGATGTGGTCATCTGAGGAGCAGAGTAGGCAGTCGGGTGGGTTGAGAGGTGAGGCCAGAACGGAAAACAAGTGCGAGCATGTTTGCGTGGCCGTGTTATCCCTGTGAAGTAGCGAAGGGAGAAGAGCGAGGAGGCCCCTTTTGTTCCTCAAGGGCCTGCAGATGGCTGTAATCCTTTCCAAAATGCGCACTGAAAATCCATCAAGGCAAGAAAGAGTGGACGTGGTGCGCAGGAGCGTGGAGGTGGGCCACCCCCTTTTACCAGGGAGAGGTTCAAACAAGCGTCCTGGGGAATTTTTCCCGCCAAAATAGTCGATGAAAGGAAAAGGGAGTTGAATGATGAAGGGGGCAAACTCCACACAGCTGCCACGTCCTCGTTGTGTCCCTGGGCTTGACGTGAGACCGCCGGGTTGGAGGGGCGGGGGTGTACGGGCACTATTTTAAAAAACACAACACTAACTGTGCACTAATAAAGCCACTTGGAGATTTGCAGTGTTTCGGTATGGTGGTAAATGAGCCAGAATTTATCTCCCGATGGCCCGACGATCATTTAGTTTTCTAAACTGGAACAAAAAAAAACTTTTAAAAAAGAGAAGTAAAAATAAACACCTTCTTATAACCAGAAATGTGGCTGCGTCTATTTAATGACCTTGATTCACCCCAAATAAAGTTCAGCTGTTCTAGGAGCCCCCCCCTACATTTTTGTAGTCTGAGAGCTTCTGAAAGGAATTATGAACAGTTTGAAATAGCAGCGATGGAAATTGACGGTTTTAGTTTCCACAATAAATACAAAACATCATTCACTTGTGTTTTTTTTTTGTTGTTCTCCTCAAATGGGCCAACTTGTTTTCTTACGTCATTGGTGTTCAAGTAAGATAATAAAACGGAGCATACAGTCCACTGCACCTGTTTCCATTCACTGTTCCCTGACCAATTAACCGCAAGAGTTTGGCTTCAAATCGGAGGCCTCGCAGCGTTTGTCCCCTGGAGACTTAAGTTACCTCTTCAGGAACGCACCTATTGTTCGAGATGTCGGTGAGTAAAGAGGTAGGGAGGAACGAAACTGCCACTCACGCTCGTTTTGTTATGTTACTAGTATCTCCTTGCATGACGTCCCCCCCCCCCCCCCCTCTTGTGTTCTGCAGATTCCAGGCAAAATGTGTCAACTGATACTGACTGGCACGGGTGTCATAAGAGTGCGTGAGATTGGATCAAAGCGAATAAAAATGATCGGATTTTTTTTTTTAAATGTTTAAAAAATATTTTAAAGAAAAAATTGTTTTTTTTGTATTTCTTGAAGAGCATTTTTAAAAATTCCTCAGCGAGTCGCATTTCCATTCTTTTAAATAGGGAAAGATGATTGAAATGTTTTGAGTTTTGAGCATAGTCATTGGACAATTTAAACTTGTATCTCAAGGCACCACCGCACAATATGTTGTGAAGGCTGTGAATACACGGTCTCCACGTGTATTTATTAATTTTAATTGATAATTGGGAATCCATTTGCTAAAACATGCACAGATGATGTGTCCCATACCATCCGGCCAATCTTCCAGCCATTCCCTTCGCTGAGCCCAGGCGAACATGTGCGCTGGAATTCTCCCCCAATTAAGACAGGGATTAGCCAGGTCCAGTGTGGGAACAGGCGTGAGTGTGGGAAAGCAGAAGGGGTCTCTCTCCTCCTTCCTTCCCTCAGCCTCATTCTCACTCGCTCCGGTCTATCCCTCCCCTGTCTGTCTTTCTCACCCTTACTGTACCTCTCGGCCTTACTTTTCTCACCCTCAATTCTCCTTTTTTTTTTTTTTTTTTTTACCCCCCAACAACTTTTCATGTGAGTCAAGCATTCGTTTTCCTTCCAAACCTTCCCCTCATCCCCTTTTTTTATTTTACTTGTCATTATTTCTTTTTTTTTTCTCCCTTTCTTCACACAGCCACCCAGAATCTCTATAGCTTTCACTCCCAATTCTTCAAGGTTTGCTGAAGAGCATGCGACCCGCTTCAAACAGCCCTCCAACCCCCGCCTCCCTTTTAGTGCCGCTCCAGTCCGGGTGCTGAAAGCTTGTCTGGAGAGGAGCTCGGGACTCTGCATGAATAGTCTGATGCAAAAGTGTGTGTGGGGGGGGGGGGGGGGGGGGGGGGGGGGGCATAAAAGACAACTTGTCCGAAAAGAAGAGACAGGTGTCGGCTAAAATTGCAGTTGAGGGTTAACGTGGAGGAATTTTGCATCAAGTCGGTACGGCGGTAACTTGACCTTGAGTTCAATTCGTCTTGTGACCACGATTATACCTCAGGTTTTTTTTTTCAAATCTATTTTCCCCATTCAAATGAACAAAAATGTTGTTTCATTTTTTTTAAACAACTTATCAAGAATGAATTTACAGTTGTAGTACCACACTGTGCCACAACATGCCAGGGCAGCACTGAGATCAACTAGAAGAGCTGCAGTGTATTTAACAGCAAGAAGAAGACGTACAGCAGGTCCCCAACTAAACTGCAGTAATATTTGTTGTTCTGAGTATTGCAGTATACTCATTTTGCAGGTGTTGCTGCTCCCTGTGTGTTAAAGGAGAAATTGTTTGAAGGTTTAAAACTACTACAACATTTCTGCTCATTTCCATTAGCCCGTTTATGGCATTTTGCATTATGTTAGCCTTAAATTACTGAAATTTCAGTCGAAGAAATGACACACATTTTGTTGCTTAATTAGACTATGTAACTATATCTATTTATCGAGCTAACAAGCAAGTTGGCAAGCTAGCCATCAAGAGTATCACATACTGTAGCTATCCACGTATCAAACATGAATTCATTCCACATGCTTTTACACTACTTGCTGTTCACTTGCCATTGTTACCGACTTGGTTCTCATGATATTCCCAATCCCAACCTCCCAAATTCCCACTGGCTCCATATTCTTCCTCGTTATTGTCACTTTTCCTTGCCCATTCCCACTCTCCCGGCCGTTCCTTGTGTTCCAATAAATCTCTTCCCGGCGCACTGGGGCACACAAGGCTTGTCCGTTCCAATTACGGCCTGCCCGTCCGGCCCCCGGACTCACACACTGCGGGGCCCGCGAGCCCCGTTCTCATTAAGCCCGTATCAATTAGGCATTAACCTCGTGAAACAAAGGGGCTCTTGACGAACTGCCCATGTGAGGTACTTCCTCTGCATGGCTCCCCATCCTGGGCAGGACACATTTAAGCTTTTTTTTCCCCCACCGTGCTGGCCACAAAACAAATCTGTGCGCAAAGTGTCAACAACCAAACAGAGCAAAGAGGAACTAGTAAGTTAGCGTGAGATGCTAAAAAGCGGCATCATGTTGATGAGGCTTGGCTTATAAGCATTTAATAGGCCAGTATGAAACAGCGCAGGCTCGGGCAAACAGACCCTTGGGAATATGCGGATACAATTTCATGGGACAAACGGTACGCAGTTTCATGTATGCGTTCTGTTTCAGTCAAAACACTTTGTAAACTTGTGACTATTATTCCGAGGCAGTTTCCACATCTTCTATCTTTTTAATTATATGTACGGAAGTTTCATTCACACCGATTACAACTCTGTGTCCTTGTTGGCACACCAGCAAAGAAGCAACCTGCTTTTTTGATTTTCCCACAAGCTCTTTGGCACAGTGACTATGTTGGCACAGGCCCAAGCTGCACCCCCACACCACCCGCCCAACCACACACACCCTTTCCCAGGGTCCTGGGAGTGTAATACATTACCAACAAAATCCCACTTCCCATTCCTCTCAAACTTTTCACACCCCCCCTCCCCTGATGGGGCAGCCGTGCCCCCTCAAAAGGGGATTGGGGGGGTGACATGTCTGTATGACTCCCTGACAATGTTCCATTAATTCCACAGATTGGTTCAATTTAGTTGAAGATATTTATCTGTATGACTGAAGCCACATTTTCCTTTAAGATGTTATGGCAGCTCCAAATTATGTCAATAAACTCAGAAGGGGGTAATTGGTGTATTTGCATCTGCGATGTGAGTAACACGGGAAAGCCTACTAGAACATCTGGAGTTTGAAAAAACTGTACTACAATAATACTGTAGTTGAATAAAAGTATGCATGCCCTCTTACACAACAAACGTGAGGCAATAATATGAAAGTTCAATTCAGGGAAAGGAGAAAAAAAAAATGGCTGCACTCACATCAGAGCATAGAAGGGGAAAGTGTTCACGGACGGGCGTGTACCCGTCTGGGTAACATGTAATGACATTATTCTCACCAGGGTGACCCCTCATTGTCGCTGCGCTTTCTTCTCCCCAGCTCGTGAAATTGACATAAGCTTTACAAACATTCCAGGCATTTTTTTCTCAAGGCCAGATTGCTTCTTTGCCGAGCACAGTGGGGGAGAAAACACACCACCTAGTGATCACACGAATGAATGCGGAGTGGGATGCCGTTCCCATGCCATTGCGCTTGTGAGTTTACTAAATCCAGTGTGCATTTTAAATAGAGGGGATTTTTTTTTTTTGGTCTCATACAATCTCCACATTAAACACTTTTTCTTGAAAAAAAAAAAAGTCCTTTAAAACATCTTTCAAAAGAAAATATCTAAATGATCATCGTGTGACCTTCCGACCTGTCAAGATGCTTTTTTTCCGATACAGTCCTGCAACCTGTTACTCTGGTGGTGAGAAACTTGTGCTCCCTCCTCATCGATTTCCTGTACCAACTGGAAAAAAAAAGAAGTCCACATTAGATGCAAGATTGTGCGTCGATAGCAGCCAATGCTAAAACGATTGGAGGATTCGCAGCGCAGCTAAAGTTTCACGTACCAGCGCGGGGTCCGTTATCTCCTTCAGCTGTTTCCGCTTTGACCGAACAGGATTCTTGGAATATCTGCTCCGGTTTTGGCATCCTGCGTAAGGTTCAATTTTCATTCCAGTCGCTGATTTTGGTCACATATGCAAACACAGAAAAAGAACACTCACTCCTGATTGGTCAAATGGCTCTGCGTTGTGTTGCTCATGTTGCTGCTGACGTTTGACAGATTTTCTCTTGGCTCAGTGGGCTCCAGGCTGAAATGGCTTTCAGGGGGTCCAGGCTCCAGACCGTGGTCTAGTTTGGCCAAAATCTGCTGCCTCTGATCCCTACATGGTGGGTCGAGACGACAGGTGAACTAACATTCCCTAGAGTAGTTACGTTTCATTACAATCACGTTTAATGGAACAAGACTCAGAGCACCTATAGGCACATATTAGGGCATGAAGGGTCTTGGTGGTCCTCTGCAGTCTCTTTTTGTAAGCCTGAGCGGCGGTGGCGAGCTGCTCTTCGCGGGCCCTGTAGGAAGCACGGACATCCCTCAGCATGTTGTCCACAAAGGCACTCCATTTGTTTCCCTGGGATGCCATTTTGGCTCCCCCGAGGCCATCGACGAACTCCTAAAGGCGCGATTAAAGCATCGGTGGTGTCCAAGATATTTTGGACATCCTTCTGTGTGTTTGTGCAGCTACTCACAGTTATGTCCTTTAAATAGCACAGCAGCCTTGCACGATAGAGCTCGTGGAGCTGTTTGACTTGCAGCTGCAGCCTTGAAATCTCCTCTTTGGCCTCCTTCAGTTGACTCAGACAGCACACACATGTCTTGGATGAAACAAAAACACGACAGAAACAAGAAGTTCTTTATTTTGTGACCGTGTGCCACTTTTTCCATGTAATTTTTTTTTTTTGTTAGAGCCTCACTCCAAAACGAAAATGAATTAATTTTCCGCCTCAAAATTCGACACATAATATCGCGTAATGGCAACATGTCAACGTTTTTTTTCCGCTCAACTTTTGTATTTTCTCAAATCTGCTTGAGTATAACGGCACGAGCTTGGCACACGGATATATACAAATGAAGTTCATTTTGGAAGGACGGCACTTTACTGTGATCTTGACAGTTCTTGCTCACCACAGTCTCCTCCGATGGTTTCCGTTGGCTGCTTTGGATTTGCTGCTCTTTTCCCATCGCCCCGCTGACGGCCCAAACATCGGTTGCAACCCACAAGAGAGAAGAAAACGCAAACCACATCACAAGAGGAAGTCAAGAGACCACAAATGAAAATCAAATCAAAGAGCAGATGCGCATGTGGGATGAGCACCACCATCTTTCACAAGCTCGTTCCGGTTTTAGAATGATAATCCAAAACATTCCTCACATTTCCTCCTCGAGTTTCCTCTGCTGCTCCTCATAGCTGCGCTTCAAGTTCCCCAGCATGTCTTTCATCTCCTCTTGATTTCCGAGGAGCTGCGGGGAGTAATAAAACCTGAATGTTCTGATGATATTCAAGTTTGATTAGTTTGACTCGGTTAAGGAATGTGGAAAAATGAGTTATTGCGAGGAAGAGTGACTGGGAGGCGCATACCGTTTTTTCCATGCTTTTCTGACCCTTGTTCAAAGCTGCAAGGTCTTCCGGCTGTTAAAATGAGAATGGCCAGGTCAGTCCTTCCTCCTGAATTCATTGAAAGCATCACAAGCAAAGGGCAACACCTCACCTTGACTCTGGTCTGCAACAAGCGGCCAACGAGGGTCCTCACTCGGTCCAGCTCCCCGTGAAGGTCCTGCGAGGTGTCCCGAGCACTCTGGTGCTGTTCGGCCAGCTGGCTGCGCAAGGCAACCTGCGCCTGGGCCAAGGCTAGCAGTTCTGCACTGAGCTCCTTGCTTTGGCCCAGTTCTTTGTGATGGGCCAACTCTTGGTCGCTCTCCTCGCCCGCTTTGCGTTGGGTCCCGGCTGACTGGAGCTTGCAGAGTAAATTGTCTCGCTCGGTCTGTAGTTGTTTTATTTCATCTTTTTGGTTCAATATCTAAAGATGGAGGAAGATGTCAATTGTTCGATTTGTGCTTAGCGTTTCACTGCCTACTGAATATTTTGATTTTCTCTTCACAATAAATGTTTGAATTAATTAAATTGCATTTTTTAAATTGCAAGGTCAGGCATGACCTTATTTTTCAGCTCAAACGTCTCCTCTTCGAACTGGGCTCTTATCTTGTTGATGTGAAGCTTCTCCTCCACAAGCTCCTTTGATATCTGAGTGTGAAAAAAAAAAAATATAGATTTCTGCTTATAGAGTGTATCCAATAAAGTTACGCCCAAAATAATGAATACGCCACCTTTAGCTTCTCTTCTTCGCTATGGACGAGTCTGCTCGATAGGTCTGTGTTGGAGGTGGACAGATGAGTCACTTTATTCTCCAAGTAGTCTACTTTGATGGAAAGTTGCTCATTCTTGTCTTGAGGCTGCAAAGAGAAAGCAACGTCAGTGTTTTGCCTTTTGACATCGTTTAGTGAACTGACTGAACTGAACATTAAAGTACAGTGGGAGAATCCAATTTAGGCCGACGCGATTGTATCAAGATGTAAAAGGCTGTACTCACATTTTCCTCTCGAATTTGGTCCTTAGCTTGATTTAAACATGAGCGAGGCTCCCGTGGGTCCATATTTACAATTCCTTCAGTTAAGTGCAGTGGAGTATTGGATACTCACTCTGCGTCCCTCAGCGGAATGTTGCCATGGTTCAGTACAACACAACTCTTCACAACAAAACGACCCATTTTCTTTGTAGAAAAGATTCAAAACATTTATTTACATACATACAGCGAACAATGGACTTGATTGTCTATTTTTCATGTAAAATGTGAACACAAAATGATGCTTAGACAACGACAATAAAAGTCCATATCTGCACACACTGCTATAGATGCGATGTATAAAAACAATTGACAAGTATTGTATATGTTTTGCTATTATTAAATTGCACCGGTGAGGATATTAACAAACAGACATGGCTTCTATATGTAGACAACAGCGCCACCCAGTGACACAATGGGAAAAAAATATTTCATTTGGAAAAAAATCTGAGGTAATTCATGGGATTTTAGGGGACGTTCAAGTCCTCCTCCACTTCATCTTCCTCTTTATCGTGATGTTTTTGGTCCCCCGAATGCATCGTGAGACCCATGTGTTTGTGCAGTGCGTCCAAGTTGGGCTGTTTAACATAGTATCTGATATTTTGTGAAGGGACCACATTCTGGAGCTTCTCCAGTTTGCTATAGGCCTAGAAAAAACATACGGTTGAAATTAGAACAATTGGGAATTTGTATTGAAGTGCATTTTGAGAGTTTACTAAAATAATAACAATAATAATAATCACAGTTTTGAAGTTGCCGTGCTGACAGTGATGGTCGATCAGGAAACCAAAAACATCGCCAACCCTGACAGCGGCGTCTAACTCGGGTTCCTCCAATAAGCCTTCACAAATGCTCAGTGCCTCCTCACCATTTTCGGATTTCAACCTAGGAGAAGATCAGAACCAAAATAAGAAACGAAAAAGAAAAACAATGTACACACCACAGTTGAAATGTTTGTCAATTAGAAATGTGCTTTGTGTGTGTGTGTGTATGTTGTTTGAATGGTAGGATTCTGTGTATAGCCTTACTTGCGGGCGTGGACAAATTTCTTAATGAGAGTGATTTTTCGCTGCAGCTCCGCTAGTTTGGCTTCCTGTTGTCCATCTGAGTTTTTGACTTTGGAGAGGCATTTAACCGCCTCACTCAAAGCATCCAGAGCCTTCTCATAGCTCTGATAGTCATCAATTTCCACCTTAAAAAAAAAAAAAGTTCAGTGTATTTGTACATTGTTAGTCTTGGATTAGAACAGAGAATGGAGCACTGTGCTACCTGTGCACGGGTTTCATAGAAGCCAGCGAGCAGGTGCGGCGCTCTCCCTTTTGTGTAAAAAGCAATAATGGTCTTCAAGATCTCCGGGTTTTTCCAGTCTACAGACTGAAGGTAGTTGGCGGCCATGATGAAAAGCTCCTTCTGACGGCAAACGTTGGCAAAAAGTACAATTCTCTCTGTGTCGCCTGATTTCAGCAGTGCCCTCATTGCCTGTTCGGAAAATAAAAAAAACTGTCTCTTTAAAATTTGAAATTGAGTTGATGAACAGTTGAACATCAGGCTTTTTTATTTTATCAGACATGTTTTCTGTGCATTTGAAAATTCGTTGAAGCATTTCTTACCTTGTGCTTGTTTCCGGCCTGTGTGAATTTCTTGGAGGCCAGATGGTAGTTTCCCTGACGCACGCAGCACTCGGCTATCTTCTCCAGCAGCTCCTTGTGAGCCTCTTCAGACAAGTCTTTTGAATCCGTCGCGGTCATTTTCTCGGCAAACTCCTCCGTGATGGTCAGGTTCTCATTTACGCACAGCTCCAGAGCCTGAGGGTACTGAGAACCAGAACACTGTCAAATTAAAGTCGGCGTATGAAGATGGACGTGAACAAGGACGAACGGCACCTTCTTTGCCGCGATCAGCAGCTCCACAGCCCTTTTATACTGGGAATGTTGGATGAAGAACTCAGAGCAGCGCGCCAAGAGAGCCGGGTCCGAGCTTTCATTCAGGTCCTCGGCAACCATCTGAAGTGCTGCGAACTGCTCTGTCGCGAAGGCCACTTCCAGGGCTTTGGAGACGTAACCGGCCTACAGAGTCACGCACGACACGGGGGAGGAAAATTAAATAGTAAATTGTAACCACGACTTAAGACAATAACACCTGCACGCCATTCAGGAAATATACAATACGAAAATTACTCCACATTTTTCATCCTTACTCAAGCCTACAACAGAAAACGTGATCTATTTACAAATGTTCCAATGCTAATCTAAACAAACGCTGCCCTCTTGTGGACAAGCGTGGAACATGTGAAAGAATGCAAACGACCTGAGGGGGGGTTTGCTGGATTAAACCAACAGTCGACATACTTTGTGGTAGAGTGAAACCGCTCGGTCCATGTGGACGCCTTTCTCCTCGTAGTAACAGGCGGCCTCCATCATGTCCTCCGGGTTGCTGAGCAGAGCCAGATTCATCAGCTGGTCATCCAGACCGTTCTCCTATTCACCGTGAAGACAAAATAATTTATGGAGTGGGGAAAAAAAATAAAAAATAAAGCATCACAATGCTGAGAAATGATGAATGCACCAGAATTCTTGCCACTGAACAACACAATCAATAGGCACCCGCCAGTTGTGTATGAACTCACCTTACAGAGTCGTATGGCGTTGTTGTAGGCCTGTGCTCGAGTGTAGAAGTGCACAGCTTGTTTGATGTCCTCGTGGCCCTCGTAGTGCCTCGCCAGGTGGTAGGACGCTGCCCTGTCACCTGTATCGATGGCTATTTCACATGCCTGTCCAACAAATTCATTTCAATCACCCTAAAATTAACTCGAATGTGTCGAATCAGATGAGATTGTGTCCATTAGAACGTCAATACTTTGCATCACCTTCTGAACGTTCCCCATGTAGCAGTGAACTCGAACCAGGGAGAGGTAATCTTGAGCAGATTCGTAAAAGTCCAGAGCTGAATCCATTTCTGATTGGCTCTCCAAATACTGGGCCCACCACTTATAGAGGTTCCTGTGGTGGATTGATAAGAGTCGATTTAAAACCGCTTCGGCATAACGTGCGTGTTTAGACCGAGTAGACATACTTGTCTTTCATCCTCTTAACGTAGACTTCTAAAGACAAAGGGTCATCCTGAAGCATTCTGGGCACGTCCACTCGGTGGGTGTCGGATTTTTCATAACTGGAACAATGATTCGACAAATGACATATTTATATCGTGAATGTTGAATGACGAATATGCGTGTGACTAACTGTTGTCGAAAACCATCTTACTTCGCCAGGGCCAAGCTCTTGTCATTCACGGACTCCAAATAGCGGGCGTAATTATAGTAGGTGGTGCGTAGGTGGATGCGATCGTGATTCTCAGCGATTTCGAGCGCCTTCTCACATTGGCCGGCCGCCTGGTAGAGATTGTTGAGAAGGTCATAGCGTTGACAGCTCTTGTACAACTTCTCAGCGTCTTCCTGTCGGAGGACAGCAAGGGAAGGGTGACATCTCGATGTTGGATGGGCATTTTTTTCGTGTCCTACCAGCATGCCGAGCTGAATGGCCAACGCCGCAATGTGGGTCTCTGGCTCCGGCTCTGCCTCGGCTTCCTTCAGAGCTTTCGCTGCCCTGGCATTTCCCATATTGCCGAGGCACACTCGGGCCACATCCAACCGGCGAGTTTTCACACACATGCGCGCCATGTTTTCCCATACTGCTTTGCTGGTGAGAAGAAAAAGTCAGGAACAGGTTTAGTGTTGTTGATTAGTCATCAGAGAATAAAGTTCAGGGTGCGTACAGAACCACAACTGTATGTTACCTTCTGGACTTGTACCCCAGCTACCCACCCTCACTTTCTGTGGTAAATCAAAAGCCAGAATCCCTTATTGCAAGTGCTTCAAGCTCATATTCAAGATTCCTTAGCCATCTGTTCCGTATTTGGCTCCCACCTCATTGCTTTAGCAGATACAGATGTGTGCTGTTTATTAAAGTTGGGCAACAGGAAATAGCCCAAATCTTTAGGGGCCCTTGGTGTACAAAGGGGGGCAGCGGCATACGCGTCAAACTATAGCAAGCCACATGCCGGCCAGATAAGCCGAGTCCTGTCCAGGACCTGTCAGAAATAGTCAGGCCGTGTATGCACGGCCGAAAACAATGAGAGAAGCACTTTGAAATGCAGAGGAGCGGCAACATCTAGAGAGCCAGAAAAGGAAAGACAAGAGAAGGAACAGGTCCACATTTGGCCCCCTCTTCCCAGTCTCTTTTCCTCTCAGGAAACACATCCTGTTGCTGGCCGACTGTGGTGGTGGCCAACGTGTTTGTTGCACACAAGAGAGGACTTCAAGTGAACGCCCCCCCCCCCCCCCCCTCTCACCTCCACCCGGGCTGCAGACAAAAGAATACACAACAGTGACGTCCAAGAGAGGGGAGGCGGCTCGGGGGTCTTTTTGGATGTTCGAGTCACACCAAAACCTTGGCATGCGCGCACACTTAAAGCAACCGCGAAGGAGGGAGCTGTTGCACACTGACCATCTGCAAGAAATCAACTCTGATCTTATAGAATTTGCTGTGGGGGACACAGAGGGGGGCAACGGTGGAAGGAAGCAGAGCGAGGTGGTTTTAGGGAAACTTTTTGTTGTCGGCGGTGGAGAGACTTTTTGCTACAGTACAGAGACTAGCTTCCTTGTGGACTCTGCACACAAAAAGTCAAAATTAGATGTGAAGGCGTGAAGGGGGAGCGAGTAAAGGGACGCGGGAACCAACATCCAAGAGTCAAGCTGCAGCCATCCGGAGCCAGTGGAATGGACCTCGGCGTCTGTCGGATTGATGCGTGCATACCCACGGTGCTGTCAGAAGAGGAAGGCTGAGGAGTTACCGTCTCGCGAATGAGGATGAACGGAGATGTCCTTTAGCTAAACGTCACGACAACCCCTTTTCGCCTCTTCTTCGTTTGTATAACTCGCAAGTGATCCGCTGGAAGGGGAGGCGGCGGCAGCTGTGGAGGAGGCGGTTGACAGGAACCACGGGGCCCACGGAGCTTCTCCGGAGGACAGGCGAGGGAGCAGGCGGGACCCGGAGGAAGAACGAGGGTCTGAACCCGCCGGGGGAGAGGGCGGGGGAGGAGGGGTGGCGGTCACCGGGTGTCACATGGCCGTGCAGAGGCTCGTGGCTGCGGCGGTCGCGGTCGCACTGCTGTCCCTGGTTCTAAACAATGTGGCCGCCTTCACTCCTAGCTGGGTCCTGCAAGCCCTGGAAGACGGGCGCAAGAGGAGCGTGGGACTGTGGAAGATGTGCCCCAGCGGAGGGGAGAGGGGTCGGGATGAGCTCCAGGCGGGACGAAGGGCTCAGGTGGCACAGAGGCAATGTGAAAGTCTGGGATGGGGCTATGACTATGCTGGCTATCAAGAATCCCGCAGCACTGTAAAATGTAAGCATTATACAATATTACCGGTTTTTGTTGTGCTACCTTGTTTATATTCATCCTGGAGGCAAGGTGGGCTATTGGTTAGCACCTCCACCTAACAGAACAGAGCTCAGGGTCTCGACTCTCAGCTCTGGAGGTAACACGTCCTTCTCGTGCTTCCTCTCAAGTGTCAAAAATGTGCATGTTGGGTTCAATGAAAAATTATCCATCGATGTGACTATGAGGGGTCAATATGGGCCCCAACCAGTTCAGATTGTACCCAACGTCACCTGGGATAGGCTCCATCTCACCGACAAGTGAAGATTAGAATTTGAACAGATGGAAAGCAAAAATAGAAACCGGGTGGATTAATATTCAAAGCGCAAAGCATATTTTACAAACAACGGAATTCACACTGCCATCAATTTAATTCTTGCATGCCTCATTCCCTTGATTTGAATCATTGGGAATTTTCACAGTGTGAGCCATTCATGTAGTTGGCCTAATAAAGCGCCATTGACAAAAGGCCATTCAAGAATACGTTTGGGGAACCGCATGGCCACTGCCAACTAAGCACAATGGGCAGCAGCACAGAGTGATAAAACAAATCACTGCTGCAGTCCGTTGCAACAGAAAGAGAGTCACACGTGCAACTTTCAAGCAAGTCTCAAGTCAGGTCACCTTATTATTACCCAACAACAAAGGGCAAGATTTCGTCAAATGTGCAATGCATGTTTATTTGCTCATGTCCAGCCCATGGATGGTTGGTAGTATAACACAACTCTCCCCCCCTGTGGTCCCTCAAGTGCAGTTCGATATGATGCGGGCGTGTAACCTGATTGCGACCGTGGCCCTGACGGCCGGTCAACTGATCTTCCTCCTCGGCCTGATGGAGCTGCCCTTCATCACGCCGGAATCTCAGTGGTGGGAGGAGGCCATTGCTGCGCTCTTCCAGCTAGCCAGTAAGTACCAAGCCTTCGAAACAACAACTCACAAGGATAAATAAACGCACAACTGGGGATGGGCACATACCGATACACGAGATACTGGAATGGCGCCGATACCGGCCTTATTTCGAGGTATCGGCTACTCATCGATGCCGCCAATACCAGCAACTGATACATCTGACATCAAGAAAGCCTACCTGGTACTTAATCAACTCAGAATGATAAAAAAGCAACACGCATGTTAGGGCGCAACGAACATCCACACACACCACACCACATTAAAGTCTGAAGGTTAAAAGTCAGAAAATGGATGGAGTTTTTTGGGACACTCCTCAAGTGTGCCATCCTTGTATCGTGTATCGGGGTACTGGCGTGGGAACAGAAAATGGCATTCTGCAAACTTGCCACAAACTTTGAAGAGACTCAGGATGAACTAGCCCGACCCTTGACTGAGAACTTAATTAAGAGTCGCGTCCCAAGACTTTTGCCCCTCAAGCGAGGGACACTCAGTCGCTTGGCTCTGTATCAGTCTGCGGTCTCTCCTCTGGGTCTAAATTTAGCCTTCGCCCAGAGCCCATGAGCCAGAGCTGCAGCGAGCGACTGGTGGGCGCCAGGATATCCCTGCTCAGGACGAGGAAATGTCTGTGACTACCTGTTATGCAAACCCCCGAGATGAAGAAGGAAAAAGCCGGGAGGGGGAATGCACGGGAAAGACACTTTCGAACGGGGACTGGGCTGTTTGTGTCGTGAGTGCGCGCACTGCCTGGAGAGACTCTGTTGAAGACAATGTTTGTGCCCTCGCCGGGGGATTTTGGAAGTTAAATGCACAGAAGCGGGAACTACCCTCCTTTGTCATGAGCCCCATGATCAGCACGTGGATATGTATAGCTTTTACGACGATAGTCAGGGATGATCAATGAGACCGTCTTTACGTATTGTTGACAATACAGTTGAAACAGCACACACCTATTTCCTATCTAAAATTAGACACGGCTTCCTGGAAGGGGAGGAAAAAAAGAAAAATCGCATCTTCCAAGGTCGGACCATATATGGCGAGCAAAGCAGCTTGAGGATGACATACGAAGCGAACCAAAGAACGGATATGAATTCTACTCTGGCTGAAAATGCAATGCTCACAAGTTTGTGGGAAAGGTTTGTGGAAGGACCTTTGGGATGGACAAGAATGTAGATCGGACGCCAGGCCCCCCCCCCCCCCCCCCATACTACATGAAGTCACCTCTGACCCCATTATAAAAGCTTGTAGAAAGCATTCCCAGAGAATGGCGCAAAAGCTGCGCATTGCGGAGAATGCCGTAAATTCCTCCATGTTCACATTTTTGTATTTTTTCCTATGGTGTGGACTTGGCATATGGAAACGATGGGGAGTCTTGTTGTGTCACTGAATGAATCGATAAAATTCCCGGTCACTTTTGTCGACGTGCTCGATTTCTGGGGGAGTTTGTTCTGAAAAAGATCAGTGATTTTTTCCCCCATCTTTAAATTCTAAAACATTAAGAATAGACGCGCACGGATTAATGAGATTTCCATTCATTACATGGGAGAAATATGATTTGATACACAGTAAAATTGTTTTAAGTTGCAAAGCAAACTAAATTCGTGTCGCAAGGCACCACACACTCTGTATAGTAGTGAATGGAAATAGTCCCAGCTTGAATGGAGATATTTTTAAGCCTTATCCACTTCTTGCACCGGATTGTTTTCATTTTGATACGTGCCAAACGTGCGCGCAGACTGTGAGTTTGCAACATTCAGGTCCATTCAGGGATTTTTCCTTTGCCTTTGCCCGTTTCACCCCTGGAAGCTGGAATGTGTGCGCTTGTTTCGAAAGTCAGGTGGTGTCATAAAAGTTCACGGGATTAATTTCCTACCGATGGTGTACTTTTTCCATCATGCCTGCTGGTCACAAATCAGCTGCTTGCTTTTTTCCCCCCCCTACTGTTAACTTATCCATTCATTTATTTTTTTTAAATCGTACTTAAGATTAATTCAGGCTTTTTTCTCCGCGACCGATAACATCAAACTTCCAGTAAAAGCATGAGCCTCGAAGTCCAGGGTGTGGAGGGGTGGGAAGGAAGGATGGAAAGAGGAAGAGGGGGAAGGAAGCTGACGAGATAAGTGCGTGCCAAAAAAGAGAGGTTCACACAGACCACCCTAGCTGCGACCGAGACAGGAGATTATTCATTTTCTTGGATGAGGAGCCAGACGGGTTAAACACCGAGCAAACAATGCGACGTTGCAATTTGAGTGATTGACACACACCGATAGGCAGAAACGATTATTCACATCCTCACTTGAAACAATGACAAATCACCGTAGCGCACAGGGAGAGAGAGAGAGAGAGAGAGAGAGAGACAAATATAAACGAACGGCAGACTTCGATGCAGGAAACCGACTGATTCATACAGAGTATCCACGTTTCCAGTCATTATTTCTGGGAACCTTTTGATACCGGAATTCTGAGGATTGGACATGCTCGTAAAACTACTGAACGGGTCAATTTTGGTTTTATGAATGTATCGGGTCTTTGTGAGGTCAAGAAAGGTGCGGGAAAGGTGCGCTTGGGAATTATTGTCAAAGCCTTTTTGTTCCTAAAGACCAGTGATGGGTTTGTAAGGCTCCTTTATTTTTTCTAATGTTCTTGCATTTTTTTTTTCCTTTAAGATCATTTCACTGACTTCAACCATGCTTTCTTTAAACATCGGAACTTATTATTGAGAATTAATGGTTGGTTAGGAGTAAGTTTAGCTGAGAATAATAAATATAGTCAAGCAGTATGGACCTCATGGGTGCAGAGACACATATGAGACTATAAAAAAAAAAAGATCACAAAAGTTCAACAACAAACAAATTAGCGCGGTGGGGAATGCGTAATCGCCTGGGTGGAGGATTTCAGGAATCAAACACAATGCAGCAGTAAAAATAGCTATCAATGAGTAACCGTGTAAAACAACCATCAGAATATGCGGCCAGTGGAATGTTTGCCTTGAATGTTTGTATTTCTTTGTTTTAATGTTATGAAGGGATTTGTGCAACTGGCAGACAGTTTTGACCCAAAGGAAAGGTGGGGATTTCACAGACACGAATATACCCCGCAGCCCCTTATAGGTTTTGTAAATGTCTTTTCATGGCGCAACAACGAGAAGAAGACACACAAAGAAATAGCCAAATTGTCTCCCTTGCTTATCTGAGTCAATTTGTCTTTTGTAGGTTTTGTGCTGGTGATCGGACTTGTGACGTTCTACAGGATCGGGCCCTACACGCATCTGTCCTACTCCTGTTACGTGAACATAGCGGCGTGCCTGCTGGCGACCACGGCGGCGGCCATGCTCATCTGGAACATTTTACACCGCCGTGACGATTGCCTGGCGCCGCGGGTCATCATCATCAGTCGCTCGCTGACGTCCCCTTTCCACCCGCGTCTGGACAACGATTACGTGGATTCGCCGTGTTGAGCAGAAAATCCCCCCCCGCCCCCCCGGACAGGACTGCTCAAACTCATTAACCTGTTTTCTCATGGCTCGACATACATCCTCCGCCTGCATGTGTTAAGTTTTATAACCCATCACTTTTGGACGTCACGTCACCAAGTAAATATTTCCTTTTGAGAGAGAGAAAGAGGGAGAGAGAGAGAGAGAGTCTGATTTATTGGTGGCTACGCACTGTGCTACATTTGGACCAGGACACTCTGTGACGCTGAACATCCTGCCAAGCAGAAGATCAAGCTGGACCTTGATTGTTATATGTGCACTTAACTCAAAAGTCCTCTTGCATTACGATGAATTGGAGTTGTGAAAGAATGGATATAAAGCATAATAACAGAATACCTCATTGTTTTTTTTTCTTTCTCTTCCTGTAAATTTTTTACAGCATATCTCAATGCAATGCTGATATATCTTTCGTCGGTCAGGACATTCTAGTTAGCCTAGCAAGGTTTCTGAATGGGTCAAGGCAATATTTAATAGGAAACTCACATTTTAATGCAAAAGGCGACACGCGCTTCTCCATAAAAAGCAGGCAACAGCGGAAACACACGTCAACACTTTTTGCAGTCCATGTAATCCACTTTGAAGTCTTCTTGTTTGTGGTACATCCTTGTATTAATTTAATAATTAGTAAGCTCCAATAAACACAGTGCTCAGATAGGGTGTCGTAATATTTGAGATGATAAATATCATACATCTGGAAAGAACCCTTGTGGATCTTTCAAACATACGGGCGTTCACCCCCGTATGTTTGAAAGTATGACTGAATGAAAGAATGAATGAATGAATACAAATATTATTTGATAACTAAAATAAATTTTAAAGTCAAGTGTGGTGGTTGTGTTGTTGTTTTATCATTCTACATCACTTATTTTTTTGATCATTGTACCTTCTGTTGTAATGTCATTTTATAGAATATATACTGTATTCTAAATACATATCTTGGACTATTCCTATGACCTCCTCTGTTGTTCCTTCAGCCTAAATTACAATGTGAAGGCTAGAAGACAGCAATTGGGTGATAACCCTGCAGGTCAAGGACGACATGAATGAGAGGAAATTGCAGAGTCTGGAATACAGACATTCCAGTCTGTATCTGATATTGCTGCTTCATTCTGAGGACTTCTATGAAGCATTTTAACAATGACACTAAAGACCTAGGGGACTTTATATAAATAAGACACTTTTTTTTATCCAATGATATATTGAGAAATTTACAGGGCCGTTGGACTTTGAGGTTGCATTGCTACTTCTTGCTAAATCCTTATGAGAACGAGATATTGAGTGAGCTGAATTAAGTTTCTGGATCACTATTCAGAGTCATTCAACGATCAGACTTGACCCATAAGATAGAGCAAACATAGGTGGGCATTTTCATTCAGCAAACAATGTCAAACTTTGGAAAAGCAGTAAAAATAGCTATCAATGAGGACCTTAGTAAAGCTGTCAGCAGATCTATTAAAGTCTCTGGAATATCCGGCTAGCGGGATGTTTTTCCCACCTGATTGTTTCAATTTGATTTTTCCCGTTTACTGCAAAGGGCGCGCTGACAAGTATGTGTTTATCCTGAAATTTCAGGAGGGAGCCCAAAAGCCTTAACATTTTTTTAAAATAGGAAAATTCATGAAGCAGATTATTCATGACAACTCCTGATTGGATTGAATAAAGACATTTGTGAGTCAAAATCAACCTCCCGTGCTTGGAGACTATTGTGGAGAACGCCAATCAGAGTCAAGGCCGAACATAACAATGCTCTCCTTGTTGGTCTTAAGGAAATTCTTTGAACTCAAGTCCTTGTGGACAGGACTGCCAAAGAACACGATGACTGGATAAAAGTGGGAAGTAACCTCTGCGGAAAGACGGCTGAGCTGACCCAGCCTGACTTCTTACCTCTTAATGAGTTTGATGGACTTGAACGCTTCGTCCATGTGGCCGACGGTGAGGTAGAAGCTGAAGTTGAGCATGGCGTCACGCGTGGACTTGTCGCAGTTCTCCAGGCCTTCAAAGTCCCTGAGCGCTCGCCTGGAGACCATTTGGGGGAAGAGGGCCACGGACCCTCGCGATGGCTGGCTCTGATTTGCTGGCGCTGATGTGGCGGAAACCTCCTTTAGGAACACAACAAATAAAAGCGTGTCACAAAATGAGGAAAAAGTGCTGTGAATACTTCTTGGATGCATTGTGTACATCGGAGTGGGTGGGAGTCAAAGCAAACTACAGCGCTGGAATAAACAACAACGCTATATTCACCACACAGGGACACTTTTGTGCTGCCGGGAATGGGAAAAAAATGTTTGGTTTTCTGAAGGAAAGGCACACACAGGCACTTACTTCTGATTGGAAGACACCACCCCTCCGAAATAATAGCTAGGGTGCGTTAGACCAAACAAGAGTGGCACATTAGAGTAGCGGCGGGTGCAAAGGAAACTATATGCTTAACAAAAGATTTCCAGACAGACAGAATCAGCACGTCTGGGGAAGAAGCAAATCATGAAGCAACGGATAAACAAAAGAATTGCCCAACCTCACCTTGCAGCTGAAATAATAATAAGGCACGTCAAGAGCAAGGAGGGCCTGTAGTCCTGCTGGTTTGGGGTAGCAGTCCTGCAAGAGGAGGCCATGTTCCTGAGTACAGAAGAGCGTCACCACTGACACATCCACCTGGAAAATAATGAAAGGACGTGCAAAGTCATGATCAAACCACTACTGAGCAAAAACAAAAACACCGTATACACTTTTTAAAAATTTATTTTTCACCAATAATGCTGGTTGCGCAGGGAAATGAAACTCTAAAAGCTGCTTTAGCCGGAGAATTATTTCAACGTCATCTTTACCGTGTCCCAGTAACCAGATGAAGAGGTTTCAGAGCTGACCGGCACAGTCTCACACACAAAGAGTCGAGGTTCACTTCGTCCCAGAAGTGCGATACGGGGCATCGGCCGCTAAGCTCGCTCTCCTGAAACTGCTGTCTGAAGCACAAAACACAAGCGGATTAAAAATATGATATAATAGTGCGCAAGCGCCGCTGCTGCTGCTTACCTTTCACCGTCTTCGGGCTGTGAGATACCACTGGGTGGTCTGCCAGTGAAAAAGTCAAAGTGTGTCACTGTGTCCATTTCGATGTCATAGAAGTACACTTTTTGGTCAGGTCGACCATTCACCTAAGGGGGAGGGGAATCAGCATTCAATAAAGCATTAAAAAATATATAAACAAATGAGAGTGGCTGTTATGCATTTACCTGCGTGATTAAGATGCTGACTTGGCTGCCATTGGCGTTGCACTTTGACGGAACGCAGGGCTCCCAGATTGGGAATCTGGTCAGTCAGGTTCTTAGCATTACAGTGAGCTTTAGCATCCCTATAAAAACACACATTGATGCAGACGCATATATGGACAAGTATTTGACCTGGCGTAACATCATCGTGAACAAACCTTCGGGTCAGATCAAAAACTCTGATATGCGACGTGTCCGTGCCGACCACCAGGTAAGACTGGCACACACTGAGGAGCACTGGGTTGCCCTCCGCTTTGGAGAAATTCAAGAGCTGTTTCACTGTGCCCTAATTAACGAGAAACGGGACGGTTACGAAATGAGTTCACCACAGCTTCCCAAAGAGGCTCAACAAACCTGCGGTGTGCGAATCTGGACTCTGTTGGTTCCACGGTGTAAAGGTTCTCACCATGTACAGCTACGACATGGGAGTCACAAGGGAACGATCCTGGGGTATCAGCAGAGAGAGGGAGAAAAAAAAGCGAAAACAAGAGATTTAATTTAAAAAGTGTGGGTGGAAAATAAATGAGAAAATTTGTTCTGGGAGCACAACTGCTCCACCTTTTCATCATTCACAAAATTAGGTGGAAGGATAAACAGGGGGTGAATGCGTCAAGGCGCCATTTGTACTTTTGAGAGCTTGTTCAGTTAAAAGTGGAGTAAGTGAGTGTACCTTTATTATGTAGGGCAGCCCCTGACATCTCAAACACGGTGACCTGTTTGCCGCTCCAAACCGTTGCAGAATCCTGTCGGGATGGACACAAAATTAGAACTGAAGGCATTTTAGTTTGGGGACCTGGTACAATTCAAAAGAGAACAAAAATGTTTGCCCTCCAAGTCGAGTCGTCGGTGACTAGTCGTTTTCAGCCACAGCTCACACCCAGACACTCACATGCGGATTTGTCTATATCCCATTCAGTTCCATTCTCGACGCCCTTCCCTGCTTACCTTGGTCACACAGACTCCCTTGATGTGCATTTCGGACTGCAGAGCCAGGTGCAGCCCTGTGTGGAACTGGGTGATGCTGAGCTGGGTCGGCGTCAACTGCACCGCTGCCACCTGCTGGCTGCAGTGGGCTGACATTACGTGCTCGTGCAGGATGACCACCGTGGTGGAATTGTTGGCTGCCAGCAGATTCAGACTGGTGCCCCACTGTAAGGCGAGTGCGCATCAAATATTTATTTGCATAGAACAAGAAAAAAGTGTGTTAAATACCTGCAGTTGAGTGACGTTTCCTTCTATTTCCGTGGGAGTCTGAAGCTTCCACTGGGCTTTTGTGTCACTTCGGCTGCGGTCGGGATGCAGCGCCATCTTCCACATCGCTATGCGTCCGTGACTGGTGCCAGCGGCAAGAATTTCTGGAGAAGTGAATTGCAAAAGGAAATTTAAGATGATAAATTGCATATGAATGTACTCTGTGTACTGTATGGAGAATATGGGTACTGCACTTCTCATAGTAATTCGAATGCGACATACATTTTACTTCGACCTTAATGCTTTTGTGAGAGAGAAACACTACTTCTATTCCCTTTCTTCTAGTTAAAAATATTAATATAGACCTTTCCCTGCACAGTAGGAAACACAGTTGATCATCTCGCCCCTCTCAAAGCCAAGAGTCTCATCAAGAGACAATGCGTAGTTTTCGTTTCGCTCGAGATCCCACAACCTAGAAAACCAAAATCAGGACAGAACATCACGTAAATGGCCAGTAAGTGTGTAAGTGTGCTTTGTTTGCTGAGCGTACAGTATGCCAACCTGATGAGTTGCTCCCCGGTGGCTGTGATAACGAGACCATTTTGTGCCCACACGATGTCGACGCTTTGGCCACTCTTACTGCTCAGCTTGACCTTGAAAAGTGTTTTAAAGAGAACAATGTGTTTTACAGCAGGCAATAAGGAGGTGTGTTTTTTTTGTTTTGTTTTTTACCTTTTGAAATTCCTGGGCGTCGCCCTCTGGTCCCAGAGTGTACTGTGACAGCATCATAGTTTCAGTGATCACTGTAAGCACCTCCTGGTCTCAAGGTAGAACATTTTCTTGATGGCGCCGTCCATACTGAGGAGCATGCTTGTTTTCCCATGCTCGTCCACACTGTGTACATTACCTGTAAAGCATGCTTTAGATCAGTGGTTCTCAAACGTGGGGAGGGGAGAGGGTCCGGAAGCTGTAGCTCGGGGTCCATAAAATAATTTACAATAACATCTATCATTTCAAATGAAGTATACACTTCATATGTGCACCATTAAAACAAACCAACATGAGCTTTGATTTGTATAGAAATGCATTTAGAAACACTTTTCTAAATCCACTTCATTTGGGTCTTTAAAAACTACACTTCTTACCATCTGCAGTGCTGACATAGAAAGCAAGGCCCTCCTGCGGCCCCATCTTGAGAGGCGCCCCCTTCCAGCTGAACATGTCCAAAGCGTTCTCATCCCCACTCACTGATGCACGGGCCAGCATTTTCACGTCGCTGCAAAAATAATAATAATAATAAATACGTATATTTAAGATTTTTTTTTTAATAGTCATCCTGTTTACTCACTCTCCGGGCAAACTTGGTTTGAATAAACAGCAAGTGATGGGGGAGTTGTATGCATGCTTCACTTGATGGTTCCCTTGAAGTCTCCCTCTGGCATCCACCTTCCAAACAGCTACAGTTCCGCTCTGATGTTAGATAAATGCAAGAGATTTTTATGCGGTGCTTTACAGGTCTTCAACTGTTGCCATCCTAGAACATTCAGATTCTAACTGTTGCTAAGTCACATGTACAACATATTTTATGTCCCAAATCACCAGATGTCTATCACTGTTTTACAGAAAAGCACAGTTATCGGTGTTCTCAAAAGACACTACCTGGTCCCCAGTTACCAAGCGAGATCCCGAGCTACTCCACTCCAGCAGTGTGATGTGCGCCGTGTGCGTGCTCGGCAGGACATTTTGATCCCCGGAAGGGTGTAACAGAAGCAGCACCTCGCCATTCTCCCAGCCTTGAGCCAACACTGGCTTTATGGGATGCCAGCAAAGCATGGTGGGCCGATGAGGACGCTCAACATGGCAGCTCTCCACATGCTCCCCCTGCATTTGAAGAGGGATTCGTTGCGATGGGTCGGCAGACAGACAAAAAATATCTATTTGACAAATAAAACACATTCTCACAACCACATTCCAGTTTACCTGCTGTAAGTAGATGTTTACATTTCCTCCAGTGCTGGAGTTTCGTGAGGCCACAGCCAGTATGGACAGAGCTGAGTGCCACATTAACTGCGAGGGGTCCTCACAATTTTCAGGGGTCTCAACACGGTGGTCGAAATACACCGCCATGTCCTCAGTGTACCGAAGTGGGTTAGAAAGATGGCTGATAAATGACACACCAAATCCACACAGGAGGGCACCAACTGAGCTTCGACCCCTGAACCTCAGAAGTGTGAGGAAGAGACACAATGGGGCAATAGAAATTTGTTATTTTTTTCTTTGTTATAAAATGATTCTATTGTGTTCAATTATCGCCGCAGTATGTTTTCATTTATTTGACTGACACGTCTTGATAGCTTTGCACTGATGGGCCACTTGAGCATCCCCTTGCTACTGGCCTGTTAACAACTCTGTGGGAAATGTTGGCTTTATATTGATTCGATATTGTTTTGCACGACACAGTCATTATAAGACCGTTTATTGATAACATTGAATTGACACGACTATTAGTAAACCATGTGTGTGTGTGTGGGGGGGGGGGTAGTGAAACTGATACGAGTTTATGGGGCGAGTTTGCAATTTAAAGTAGCAAAACATTTAATCCCTTTACACAGTTGTCAAACAACAACAGATTTTTCACAGAACTCTTTACGGTCTCCACGCGGAGTAATTTGCGCGAACACTTCACGACTTGCATTAATTCGTTCTCATTGTCCTCTTCGTCATATACTTTTTTTTACACAGATGAGGAAAAAACATACCCTCGGAAGCGTCTTTCCTTCCAAACGGTGTTACCGATGGTGTTAGTCTACATCTAGGCAGCTCGCTCAACAAAATCACTCCAGGCGGCATCCATTTTGGATTTCCCCACCTCGGCTAGCTTGGATTCATTATCCAAACTTAGCCTCAGCCTTCAATGGCGCTCTTCGAAACAAGAGGACCGGACGAGGATTTTTCTTTCAAGACTTGCCTACACCACCCAATTAGCTGTTAATTTCCAGGCATTCTTGGAAAACGTTTTGCCCTGTGTGGCTACAATAGCGTCTCTGACAGTTGCCCCTAACAACATCCCAGGTTGCATTGGAGGAGGAGTTACGGAAATTAACGAACATGGCCGAAATGTGACGAGTCACTTTCTGCTATTAATAAAACTAACGAACGATAAGGAGAAATATATTGCTCAAAATAAAAAAAACATTTAAATCCTTAAAACACACACGTATTTTCAGCATTTAACAGCAATTTAAAAAATATCATAAATGTCGGTGTATCACTTTAATATGTTGTAACTTGTATATTATATTGCATTTCAGTAAGGGGGGGGGGGGAATCTACATGCGATGCAACAGCATACAATTACAAATTGTCATCTTTTGCAGTTTCTCATCAGAGAAACAGTATTTCAGAGACCTCATTCTCGTGTGAAATTACCCATTTATGTCACGGGAGGAAGTGCAATTTATTTTTCCAGTCTGTGTACACTAAGTACTGCACATAAATATGCACAGGATGTCCTTTGTGAACAAACAACCCCAATAGAAAGATCTGTTTGTACAGGAAAGAGACAAAAGGATCTACCTGTACTATATAAAGGATAGCCCTTCATACATATTACGGAAAAAAAACGGCATAATATTTCTTCTTTTCAGCCACAATTGGTCTCGTTTGACCGTGGATTGAAATTTGAACAAAAAGTAAAAATGTGTGTGCACTTTTTAACGCAGAGTTGGGGGGCTTTCGCTTGCTTGACCTTGTGTTCCAGGAAGTGAAAAAAGTCATCCCACCTTGAGGGACATTGGTCACTGTTTGGTGTCATCCGCTTCCTTGACTGTCGCAATTGACACCTGCAGTCTTTGTGAGGACAGAGTGTTCACTTTGACCGGGAGCATTTTTTTTGCTGTTGTTGCTCCTCATGATTCAATGCTGAGGGCTTGTGGACTTTGAAGCTGTTTCTTCAGGCTCTTATCCAGGAGCACCAGACTCTGCATGGCTAAACTCCTGCAATCGGCATCCACATCATCCTCAGCCACATCTTGGGAACATAACACATAGCACAGCAAACATTAAAAAAATAAAAAATAAATAACATTTTGGTCTGTCAAAAAGCACCTCCAGCACGTCAGAGGAAATGGTGATTCAGCCCCTGGTTAACATGTTGATAGCGACAGGATGGATTAAAATAACTACATACATAAATAGATAAATAAACCAATCCCATCGCAGACAATATGTGCATTACAGGACATCCTGAATCGTCATCCTCTTCCCAGAAATCAGCGCAGCTGTGTGTGCATTCTGAAAATGTCCATTTATGTGCAAGAGTGTTTCAGTGAAAGCGAAAGACACTTTTTGTTTTTGTTTTCTTTTACCTGCCAACCAAGATCTAGTTTCAAAAATCTGGTCTGCAAGGTCCACTAGGAGGTTTGGACTGGGCATACTCGTGAACACGGAGCAGACGGCAAAGAGGACGCTCCGTCTTACCATCCTGAAAATCAAAGTGAAACATTGCTCGGTAGGGACACTCGCAAACAGATTCAAACTTTGAAAAATTCGGCATTACGACTGAATTAAAAACACATTTTCCAAGCGCGGTTACTTACTGGTCAGTGTGGTAACGCACCGCCCACACAAAGTCAAGGAGGGCACGACCCATTTGTGCAGCTACCTGCAGGACAAAAACGGAAAATAATGTCATCAGTAACTTTAGTCACGTAACCTGGTCATGATTTTGTATTGATTCAAGTACCGGCGCATTGACAGCCAAATGCATGAAGATGCCCAAGGTGTGGATCAGCCTGCCCAACACCAGGTGGTCACTTCCCAACAAGTCAAAGGTTGCCTGAGGCCTGGTAGACATGAGGTAAATGCGCATTTAAAAGTGCTCAAACGATGGATCATGCATTCGTATGTTGAGGGGACAAAAATCTCCGACTCACTTGTCATAATTTCTGAGTAAAGGAAAGAAGAAATATCCAGCAACTGGTGCGTAACGGTTGGCCGTGGCTTTTGCTGGTGGCTGGGAGGCTCCCTGTAACATGTGAATTTCCACTGGTAGATTCATAAAAGAGCTATTGATCTATTCCAGAGTATATCTTGCGAGCTAACCAGCTCTCAGCCTAAGTGGTGTGGTTTAAAATACCTGACTGATGCGCTTGGTCTTTGCCCGAATGCGCTTCTCAACAACCTGCTGCCATGGAGCAGCGTCGTTTGCCGAGTACGGCGTTTGGTCTGTGGTGACGTTTGGATTTGCGTTTCCCGGGTTTGGCTTTGACAGCTCCTGTGCTGCCGTAGCAAGAACCTGAAATAAAATAAAGCCTTATTTTGAGGACGACACTAAGGATTATTTACGTTGAGAGTTTTTTCTTTTTTTTTTTGCTTTTGAACCTCTAAGATATCCAGACGCTGGCGAAGACTGTAGTTTAAGGAGTAGAACTCTGTGTTGAGAAACTCGGTCACCTGGAATCAATCGTCAAACAATAGTTAGGCATGTAAAAAAGGGACGATATTCTTAGCGGAAGAAGTGGCAAACCTTACCGGGATGGAGTCGCTGACCACAAGTGCCACCATGGCGCCCTGCCTGAGACCCCGGAAGCCATTTATGCTGTATTTATCCTCCATGTGGAGAAGAACTTTGCTTAGCTGCACACTGATCTGATGAAACACAACATTATTTCCAACATTTGTGACACCGTGCAGAACACAAGCGATGCAATGCTGCCTCCTACTGGACGTGTGAATAGAATTAAAGAATGAAATTGCGCATCATGATCATCTGATGCAATTGTTCCCATTTTGGTGTGTGTGTGTGTGTGTGTGTGTGTGTGTGTGTGTGTGTGTGTGTGTGTGTGTGTGTGTGTGTGTGTGTGTGTGTGTGTGTGTGTGTGTGTGTGTGTGTGTGTGCGCTTTGGCCACCAGTGGGGAGTATAAAACAGACATACTAAATATAGATGACTTGTGCTGTGCGAGTACCTCTTTAGTTGCAAAGACGTTCTTTCTCACCAGTCCCTCAGCAACCCTTAAACTAAGCTCCACGCGCTCCGGATCTTCAGACAAAATTAAATCTGGATGCAGAAGGAAAAAAAAAAAAAATAAAAAATCAGGCAGGATATGATAAAATAATACCATGGTGTGGGAAGGGAAGGACGAAAAACAAGGAAACATACTTTCCAGACAATCACGTAGGTAGCGCGGTGGTGACGCTTTATTTAGTTCCTGATCTCCAGACATGTCGTAAGGCATGAACTCATCATCACTGCAATTGGGAAAGACGTCACTGATCTTGTAACGTATCGCATATGGTACATTACTCCTAAAAACCTATAAATGGCATTTCAGAATCCGACTTTCACTGAAATGGTGTACGTGTGCAGTGGACACTTACCTATCGAGGTCCGAGCCTGGCTCCGTTTTTGACGATGCCATTTCTCGCTCATTTGGTGAGGAACCATTGCAAACCGGCGGATTTTCTCTGCTCTCTTCTGGAGGGCTGACCCTGTGCATGATATGAAATAAAACCAGCAAACATTCACACATTGCATGAATGCAAGGTTACATAGTACTACTAATACATTTAAAAAAATATATATATATATTTGTCATAGATTTAGGCGTCTTAGGTCAAAAGCCTGTAATCATTCAGATATATTCACCCATCGTCACATTCCGGCTCCGATTCGCCCATCTTGGAAGGAGTCAGAAGAGAAACCAGATCTCGCGTTTCCTCATCCTGTTCATACTACAACACACAAACAGCAACGAGCGATGCTTCGTGAGCACCGAGGTTCAAATGCGGACATTTGATGAAAGAGTGTGAATTTGCAAATATGCAGCGGATTTACAACAATTGGATTTTAACTTTTGGACCACACCTTAATTCAACACTGACCTCAAATTTGAGCTTGGTGCCGTTGATATTCATGCGGGAGCTCAGACACTCGCCCACAACCATCCCCATATGCCTGATTCGTAGCACGTTGCTGTCCAGGTGGCTCTGCATTCCTCCCAGCATGCACTGAAGAAGTTCTGAGGGGAAAAAAACAAAACAAAATGACGACTACTCGGTTAGTGCAATTAAAATGAGAAACATTTTAATTCCAGTATAGTACAAAAAGTCGCACCAGAACGTAGCTCCTGCAGCTCAGCATCCTCCAGCAGACCCACAGCCAGTAGGAGCGCCTTGCTGACGTACAGCTGCTGCTCCAGAGGAGTGTGTTTCACTGCGCTTGGGTTGGCCCACGCTTGGCACAGGCACCGCAACACCTACGGGAAGAAGACACGCAAAAATATAACGATGACAACCGCAGTAGGGCTTTGTTCCTCTACACCAGTGATTTGCAGCCATATTAGCGTGCCGTGAGAGATTATCGGGTGTGGCGCCGGGAGTCATATAACGGAATAATATTACTCGTGAGTAAATTGAGATAAGTGGTATCACAGTATGGCGACGCTCTGTGCACTCACTTGGATAAGCAGCGGTCTTCTGTCCTTGTCTGCGGCGAGGTAATCCAGAACAACTCTCAACGTGCGGGTCTGGGTGGAAAAAAAAGACAATAATAATAATAATAATAATAATAAATGTTATTTATAAGCGCCTTTCATTGGAACAAGAACAATCATAATCTAATGTCTCATGATTCATGCTTTTAGTTATACCTTACCTCATATTTGTATTGCAGCAACAGCAGTTTATGTGTAATGACAAACTGGGCCGTCTTATTTTTTAACACAAGATTGCCCATGATTCTACCCAATGCTCCAGGCCTGAAAAATGAAACAACCACCACAACAGTGAAATATAATAAGACACGACAATACAATTTGTTCATTTTGCTTGCTGGTATTGTTTTACTTTCAAATCCTAATGATATTCATGTGTGTCATTGTGATATCCCGGCGCCCTCACCCATGGACGGCCTGCACCAAGCCGACGAGCACGCTTTCCATCCAGCGCTGGGGTACATTTTCCAGCAACTTCCAGCAAACCCTCTGCCACACCATGTCTGTGCGCGTGCAGCTGGACAATTTGGGAGTCATAACGGCCAGCAACGAACCTGCAGGGAGGATTTAAAAAACATAAAAGGGGACAAATAAATGCTTATTTTTTAACACATTGCAATGGAAAACAAAACATTAACATTCAAACATGCCCCACTCCAAATAAATAATTCTTTGTTGACAAGATAAACAAATACTAGAGCATTTGCTCTGCCCGTACTTCATATTTTTATTGTTCTGTTATTTTATTCATCAAAAATAATTTTTTTAAATGTTATCAATTAACCGGTTATCGGAATTTTATTCTGTCAAATATTGGAATGGGCATCAGCCTCAAAAAAATTCAGACTGGTAAGGTCCTACTCATATAAAATATTAAATATTACATTCAAAAAAATTAACTCTTCATGTTAGTGGTCCTAAAAAGGAATAATTCAAGTTTCATGACCTTTACTTTCTATATACTTACCACCATGTCCTTGGGCACAGAGCTTTCCAAGTGTCTGAGCCACAAAAGTCAAAGAACAGCTGGTGCCATCTGCCAAATATAACACAAAATAACCCAGACATTTATATTTCACAGATAGCTAACCTAAACAACTAGATCTGGTAGCAAAATATAGCATGTTACTACTCCCCTTGAAAAATCTGTAAACCCCTGAATGGCTATGAATGTTTTACCTTTGAGGGCCTTGCAAGTACGGTCCAAGGCAGTCAGCATCTCTTTTGCCAGCAGTGGATAGTACTGCTGAGGGAGGAAGGCAGGCTTGTTGTTGTGCTGCAGCTTATTGGCAGTGAGGTCCGGCAGCGCCACGATACGTGCGAGAAGGGCCTCTCGGAGTTGGGGGGAGTCAACGGGACCGGTGGTGGTCAGGCAGTAGGACCACAGCAGGTCGGCCAGCCGACCACTCTGGACAAACTTCTCTGTGATGCTGACCAAGTGGTCCAAATTTGAACCTGGTCTGGAAAAGAGAGATAACAAATCATTCTAATAATTTGATGGTGCTTTTTTGCTGCATAAAAACCTTAACAATAACGTAAAAATATTGTCAAATATGAGGAAGTTAAATATGATTAAATTAGCTGTGGAGTCAAGGAGGTGAAGACAGTTCTTTGACAACACTCATAATGCGAATGCAGGTTGATTATAGCCATCACGTCTAACCTTCGGAATGCATGGCGTAGAGAGCATCACAATTGTCTTATCGCATGGCTGTAACTCAGCAGAGTTTCAAATCAAAGCAACAATTTAAATATTTTTTATATAAAAATTTTACGCAAGAATGTCATCTACATTGAATCTCGTACCTTAGCTCGCCAATTCCCTCCATCAGCACCAACAGAGTCTGTTCAGGAGGCCCCCACAAGAAGAGGCCATCCCATAATTCCGAGCGCTGCGCTGCAGTCAGGCCATGGAACCAGTCGGCTTGAATGTTCTTTACCAGGAACTGAAGAACGCGAGTGAAGTGAGACCTCCGAAACTCTGCTTTCTGGACTGAAGCATTCGCATTCTCGGGGGTTTTGTCCAAGTAAGAGCGGAGGACTTGAAGAGCACGGATAGCATCTTGTTTTGGTGCTGACAGGGTGAGGCTCTGGAAACACTGGGACACTTCGAGACGGACATCAGGAGGCAAGGTAGGAGACTCCATCTTTGTAGAAGAATTCTAATTAGAAAAAAAAAACAGTTAAAAGGTTAAAAAAAATATCATACCATACATATGCTGTTCAATGCGATTTTTGAAAATGTAAAAACAGGTCAATGAACGATTTTAAAAAATAATCCGTTTTTTTCCCTTAATAATATGATTGTGATTTAACATGCAATTATTTTTGTTCAAGGTCCTCTTCCCAGTTGATTTGATAATTGCATTTGACTGCATTGCGATGACAATTTGATTAATTGGTCAGCCAGCCCTATAAAATCATCATACAATGCTGTTGTTTTTACGTGGCTGAAATATATTGTTGACATTTCCATTCATTTTAACAGGGAAACATAATTTGAACAAATATCTAACAGTCACTAAATTATCTAGAGAATTAAAACTGTTTCAAAAAAATGTTGTGCTCTATGTATATTGCTGCTTATTACGTACTGTGGGTGGGTTAGGGACGTTTTCGTATTATATTTAAATCTGACTTGTAACTATTACAATTACGAAACAGTACAGCTAGAGAGTAAGTGGAGTGCAGCTAAGTATGCTAATTCATTTCGCATCTTCGTAACCGCTCCAACGTAACACGCGTATCTACTTATTCTTTAAAAAAAAAGGAATAAAATATTGATTTAATGTTCATGGCAACAGTAATGTCTTACTTGGTTGTATTCAGAGAAGTCTTCCAAATAATTTGGCGAAGATGGACATGGCTCAACTGCTGTGCTCTGTCAAAATAGGTTCGTGTTACCAAGCTCTCCACGCGCCCAAAAAATGGTTCCGTCAATCATCTTCTTCTGTTTAATTTCCCCAGGTTGGTAGACATACATGGTGCACGCTTGCTCCCCCTATCGAAATTCTGTGTTAACTACGCTTTTACTTCATTTTTAAACATTTTAATTTTACGCCAGTTTAGATCTTTTATGCATTTTTTGTCATAAAGTCTTAAGCATATGTTAATTATTTGCATGTTTAAATGTTTATATGAATGAATACATTATGCAAAATATATAACCCTTAAATAAAGGAAACAGACACAGCTATTAATTTTATTCCTTTTATTTTCCTACTCGTAATCCCACTGCTTACTTTTATCATTTCTTTTTTTTACAATGACTGAAAGTATACTGTTCAAAAAAATAAAGGGATTACTTCAACAGCACAATGTAACTAAGTGTCCCCTTGATTTTCTTGAGCAGTTTATATGTACTCCAAGTAATTTGATGTACAGGGGATGGTCCAAACATAAAAATAAAACATTGTTTTAACCAATACTGATATAATTTATACATTTATTTCCCAAAATAATACGTTTTACAATTTTGTCTTTCTACAATGTTTCATCTTCCCATGTCAGACAAAAAATGGCAAATCATGCACTACACATGTAGTGATGGTGGTGCCTGCATTTTTCTTTGGACACTGGAAGTGAGCGTGGGAGTAAAATCCTCAAAAATGACAATTCGTATATACAGCAAAGGTTTTACCAACAACATCGCTGTGGTGTGATCAGTGCTTTTCCTATCAGGTTTGTTTCGAGGCAATCTTTGAAAAACGGGCACAGTGTTTTAGACTAGAAGAGTGAATTTTTTTTTTTTTTTTCTGTCTGTCTGAATCAGATGAACTGGGGTTATATTAACAGATATTTGGTTAAAAAAATCAATGTGGTTAAAGTGCAATCATCTCTGCATAAAAACAAAAAGGAACTGTTGCATGTCACTGTCTGACTTAATAGAACTCCAACAATCACTTTGTTGTCGCTGATCCCGTTGGCATCATCCCATTTCTAAAGCTTGAATGATTCCGCGTCGCCGCTAAGCCGCAATCCTCAAAGTGATTGACAACACTTTGACAACCACCGCTGTGATGAATCAAAAGCTCCAATCGCGCGCAAAGTGAGAAAACGTGTACTGTCAGTAGCCTGAATAGTATACAATGAAAATCAGTGTTTCCATGCGGTACCTGACTCCAAAACGGGAAGACGACTCTACGAGCTGTATATCTATAAGAAAAGACCCTCGAGCGGTCGCGACAATATATAGAAGCGTACCTCGACTAACGACCTCTTGCAGCAAATTACTACGCACGCACTGAGATGATATGCACATTACTCGTCACCGTGAATTCAACATTCGCCTCAAAACAAAACAACAACAAAAAAAAACCCATTGCAGAATAAATGACAAGTGTTGCCTTTGTGTCGCATATTGAATAAATATCTGTGTGATTCCAAATAAGAGTAAAAGTACTGTACACGCTACATGCCAGAAAGGAATAGAGGCAGCCTCAGCATTTTTCTCACTCGAGATGAGAAACTAAATGATTTTTGTTGTTGTCGTTTCCCTCGGACTAAAAAAATACCTACAATCCAGAATGAGCGTAGAAAAAAACTTTACAAGTCATTTACATACAAGGCCATATTCCGAGGAGTGGCAGGTGAAGCGTTGTGAGAGACAACGTGAGCATGAGACCGTTTTGTGCGGAAAGCAAAGCTGGACAGTTTTTTTTTTCTTCTTTTCAACCCAGCAAGATCTAAAACTTTGATCTTCATTTGTCCTCCAAAGTCCAGACGAGAGGAGCATCCGTGTGCAACGTGGGTTGAAGAAAAAGTAAGCGAGATTAGGATTCAAGGTTTGCTCCGTATGTCATCCGGGACAAGTCTGCCGAGTCCATCCGGTGACGTAAAACCTGCCATGAGCCAAGTCTTTTTCGATTAAATGTGGCAGTTATGATTGCCTCGTAGGTTGGTCATTGCTTGAGCCCACACCTGAGCGTGCTTCAAATCCCCGCAAACATTTTACATTTTGATCCCTTCCATTGGAAAAAAAACAAAAACACAATTTAGTGCAAAGTGCAACCATTAGACTCGAATATAAAAACCATTTGAGCATTTATCCAACCGTCACATTTTTCCGCTACTAGTGCGCATTTAGACTTAATTAGTAAACTGGTGTACTGCTCAAATCAGCCTACGGGTAAGCATGTGTCACACACTAGTAGCCTCCTCATGAAGGACATTGAATAAATGCTCCAACGGTTTTCCATACTCTTCACATGTAAGCAGTTAATCTTTTCAGTCTCAGTTTCATTGACAAGAACTCAAACAAACAAAAAAACACTTTCACTCAAGCAAGAACACTGGAATCAGGTGGGGGCTGTTTTTGGTTGTTTTTTTAAATCCTTTCTTTCTCAATTCTACATTGATTCCCAACCACTGCTGGAAATTCAGCATTTTCATTGAATTGGCCTGAAAATGACTTACTATAGAATTCATTTGGGAAGTTTTGTGACGTTTTTTTTTTGTTTAGTGTTGTGTTGTGAGATTTTTGTGATGTCCAAAATAATAGCCCACCTGAATGCCAGGTCCCTTGTTCATCATACAAAAAAACAAAGGCAAATAAAAACTAAACAAACAAAAGATGCAATTCATTACTCAATGAGGTCCTTCATTTAAAAAATTAAAAAAAAAAAAAAAAAAGTCAACTCACACACAAAAAAAGCAGAAACCCCTCCGGCATAGAAATGTCCTTCACTTGGGTTGACCGTAAAAAAGTCCACAACAAGCTGACCAGTGCTTCATCCCATGAGTCAGCAGCATGGTTCAAGAGACGGTGGTCCTAATCCCGACACTTCCAGTTGCAACTGAGGCGAACTAGCAGGATACGTTTCATCTCCTCTGAGTTTAAGGCCTTCAAGGTAAATAATTGCCTCGTCCTTCCTTTTGAGGTCAAAACTTAAAGGATGGGGGTGGGGGGGGGGGGGTCGCAGGTTGATTAAGTTTCACGCCTGCATTCATCCGGGCTCGGGTTCCTCTGACCAAAATAAATGGAAGTCACCAGAACCTGAGGAGCGCCTGATGCGCAGACACGCACACACACACGCGCACAAATATAATAATCTTCTATTTTTATATCAGATTACTTGTTATTTTGGATGATGAGGTCACTGTGTGGCTTTTCTCCCCCCTCATATCCAGATGGTGATTATTTGACCTCAAGGATGGAAGGGTTGGACTCCATGATGGCCACGATTATTTTATCAATGTAGTCCTGGAGTCTGTAGTTGATCTCCTCCTGTTTATGGACGGCCTCCATCAACTGCGATATAGATAAAGATTGATCAGAAGCTTAAAAAAAAAAAAAAAAAAAAGTACAAATGAATCACCTCAGAGCGGGACACAGAGTTGATCTCGGCTGCCAGGGAGTCGGAAAAGGAAGCAGACATCAGGCTCTTTGCTCCCTGGATGCTGAGGTTGATGATCTGCCCGTTCAGCTCATCGTTCTGCTCCTTCAAGCTGCGGTTGTCCTGCAGAGGAAGTCCACACATCGACTGTGAATCACGGCAATGGCACAGGAAGGAAAAAGAAATGCTCGCGCAACGAGTGGGGGATATCTGAAAGGTAAGTGGACTCGAGACGTTGCTCTGGGCTGCCAATCTGAGACGTGCATCCTCCCATTGTCACTAAATCGTGGTCCGCTTCAATAGAAGTTAGGAAAATGAAATAAAAGGTATTGCTCAAAAATACCCTTTGAATATACACCAGCATTCATTCGAATGTGCACCTGACATATTTCACGGTACAGCTCCTTCGTTTAAGACGTAGTTTTGTAACTGGGATTTGTCCGCAAGTCAGTACCCAAGTTGATACGCAAGTCCGAATCTTCTACCTGTTTTAGTCGTCTGATCTCTTGTTCCAGTTCCGCTTCTCGGGTGCGAGTTTGATACTCCTGCAGCCCGGCGCTGGGCGAGCGGCCCCGTTTTGCTTCCGCCTCCAACTTGTACAATTGCAAGTGCTCCAGCTGCTTTCGCAGGTCTTCAATCAGCTGCAGGGAGACAGAGGGGGACAGCAGTCCTTTGTAAAAGTGTTGCTATTTACATTGGCTTGGTCACTAAACTCAGCAAATACAAATTAAATGTATATTGTCATCAAAATGCAATCCTTCAATTGAACGCGCCGAGAAATCAGGCCCACCTCCTGCGTGCTCTCCTTCTCCTTTTGGTTCTGATGCCGTTCATGGCTCAGCTTGTCGGCCATCTTCTGCCGGGTCTCCATTTCATCCTGCCACTTGACGGTCATGACGTCGACCTCGTCTTCGAGCTTCAGTTTCTCCTGTAAAAAAAAAAAAAAAACAAAAAAGAAAAAGGGGAAGGCAAACATTAACCGGGATGGTTTCGACTGACTGCGGTAGGAATAAGAAGGAGTCGTTACACTGACCTCCTCTAACCTCTCGATGTTTGCTCGTAGACAAGGAACGCAGGACCTCAGCTCGCTATTCTCCTCATCCAGCTGCTGCAATCTGGGGAGAAAACACAAACAGGACTATTATGTTGATACGCCCTCACGTCAGCACTGAAATTGGCTGGCAGTTCACTGCCACATGGTGGCAGTATAGAGCCACCTGTTTCACTTCCTGGCTGTAAGCTGAACCATACACGAAACATTTTGTAATTGCTAAATTTGTGTGTTAGTATCTGGACTGGGCAATGTGGACGTTAACCCACCGATCGGAACCAGAATGTACCTAGACTGCAGGTTTTCCATCTCCAGCCCTCTCTCCCTCTCCAGCTTGCTCAGAGCCTCCTTGTGGCGCCGGATATCGTGCTGCAGCTGCTCGTCGGCGAGCAGCTCCTGCTCCTTCAGCTGCTCCTCATAGGCGTTGGCGCGGTGCACGAGCTGAAGGTTCTCCTGCCGCAGGCGCGCGTGCTGCTCGCCCGAAGTTTCCGACTCCTTCTCCAGCTCTGCCACGCGTCGCTCGAGTAGTAGCATCTGCCGAGAGTTCAACGCAAACGATTAGCGGCGCGAACGCTTCTTTCGACGACAACGTGAAGCTAATGAGTGACGGCTCACCTTGTCTGTGATGTCATTGTCAGCCAGCTCCAGGATGTCACGGGTGAGGTCGCTCACCGTGTCCAGCGTTATTGAGCTGTTTTGCAGAAGATGTCTAAATGTGTAAGGGGGGCAAAACAGAGATTACCATCACGCTTATGCAGGACTTCAAATGCCTATTATGTAATGAATTCAAAAACTATATTATGTGCTTACCTTGCCACCTTCTTGCTGGACAGCCTTTTGCCAGCGCTGGATTGGAAGAAAGAACAACAGGAAAGCGGTCAGGAAGAGAAGACTGATAGAGGAAGGAGACACCGTCTCCTGTTAGCTGTTATCAGTGCCATCCCTGCTCTGCTAATGGAGCAAAAGGGGGCTTGACGAATTCTAAAACTATTACAGTCAAAATCGTAGAAGCAAAACACAAACAACACAACAAACGCTCCCCCGTGGAAGCAGAGTGAATCTAAAAAGTGCTGATCTAGGCTTATTTTTTTTTTCTTCCCCATCAAATGATAAGGCATGAGCGAGCAAAGCGCAACCATGATATGTTCTTCGGTCAATGTGCTCCCGTTCCCCATTTTACCACTGAAGGCAAATCAAATAGGGATTTCAGAGTTACCGTAACTCTGCTACTTGCCAGTAATCCTGGATCAGCGAGTCTTTTCTAATCAACGGCTCTTTTGAAACGCTTTATTCAAAGAGCGACCGTGTCACTGAAAAATGTGAAGCGGGAGGCAACAAAAAGGCAGCGCAAAAGGCATGACTCACCTGTGATATCGGGTATTATTTAAGAGTGACAGTAACTAGGGCAAGACAATAAAACGATAAAAAAATACACTACTCACAAAAAGTAGGGCGATCTGGTGACATTTCAGGGTGAATCTGAAATGCACTATGAACTTAAAATGCCCTCTTAAGTTGAAATTCTTAAAGCACGTTACTTTTGACGAGTCAACTCGTTCCTCCATTTATGCTGTTGTTCGCGCAAATCCATCACAACATGCACTACGTGACAGCAACGCGCGTCACCCGTGTCAGCTAACACACCACTGCAACACCGCACACGTTACCTAGTCATCTCTAGGAAATTGAGGCGGGTGGAGAGGTCCTCCAGGCGACTTATTTGTTTGTGACATTGGCTACAGAAAAAGTCCAGCGCCTCCTCCTTGAGGAAGCTCTGAAAGCAGTCGGGGAGAGGAGCGGGTGCGCTGCGAGAAGGAGGGAAGGAAGAAGGCGAGAACACAAGTGGTGAGTGACAGACAAGCAGGAGGTGCGTCAAGGTGGGGAAAAGACCCATGAGGTACTTCGGAGGTATGAAGTGGGAGGGCTCCTTGAGAAGGACGTGGGCAAAGTGGAAGGAAACGTTCTCAGGTGGACAAGGCAGAAAACGGATTGAATACATAGTGTCGTAATTCCAACGGGGAAGCCTGCGCGCACTCCTCGCGGCCAAGCTACAAGCCGATTGTTCATTCAAGGAGTGAGTCAGCGCTTCCATTATGCAACCACCTGGCGCAGGTTTTTGCTCGCTGAGGCACAAAACGCTGCGTCCGAATGAATGCCAGTCAAGGTGTCACTTGATGGCGGTACAGGTTGTTGCCCTGAACCATTTTTAATCTCACCGACATGCTCGCGTCATCCTGAGAGGAATCGAGGCGATTTTACAAGTTGTCAAACACACTCATAACGTGAAGGCAAATATGTGTGTGCGCGCGTGTAGGCTGAGTATGACGCATTCACACCGAGTGGGTGAAGTCTGTGGGACGCAGTATCATTTTCTCAAAACTGAGCAACAGTTTCTGTATGCGATGTAATCTTACTCATTAGTACTTCCTGGAAATTAGAGAAACGTGTGACTTATTCATATTTTAAAAGGCCCTCGTTGGATAGAGACGTGTGTAAATAAATTTGGAGTGAGACAAGAGGAATGAACCGCGTAGTATCTCTCTTTATTTATCGTGCCCTTCACGAGAAAAGGAGAAAGGACGCCTGGAGATATCTTATCGTGTTTTGACCTCAGAGTCTCGAAATCAGGGGTGGGAAAACTTTAGTGCGCACATTGAATGGATACTATGTACGATGTGAAGTAGCTTATTTGAATAACTAACCCTTTCGGGGACGACGGCGGTTACTACAGTGGACAGTTTATCATGTTATCAGGTTACAAGGTGCAAGGTTTAAAGAACCCATGCTTGTTTTTGTCTTTATTATCTGTATGTAATATGTGCAGGGCTGGTTGAACAGTCTGCAACATATTATCGTCACTCTCCCCTTTTAGGGAAATACCACAATGATGACGGTATTGGAAAATGATGTCATTAATAAATAGGGAGCGTACCTCGGAGAGAGCAGAGCGGAGACATCGATCTGCTGGGGGGTCTGTGCCAGAGGGCAGTCAACCGCGATATCGGCGCCCTCCTCGGCACTTTCCAGCAGAAGCTCTGACGTATTGTTCTCGCCGAAATCTTCAAAATGCTCCTCCTCGCCGCCGATGACCGCCACCAGGGAGGCGTTGTGCAGCTCCGAGTTGAGTGAGAACCTTTGGGGCGGGGAGAGGAAACAAAACAACACTTAACAAAAGAAAAATTCAAACAAGTGCAATTAACATGGCCACAAGAACAGTTAAACGATGGCTAATCTGATTATTCACATTAATCCCAAAAGGCATCTTTGCCTGGGTCAAGAAACCCTTATGTGATCAGAAGGTGCATATCCCAAGCCCAACAGAAAAAAAACATTTGGCACCAAGGGAATTTACAGCTCCACACCATTCAGAAAAGAAACCCAACTGATCGTATTTTTGCAAGCTGGAAAGATAACTCTTCCTGTTTTCCGATGGGATACGTCGAGAGCCTCGTGCACTCAGGATGAGGATGTCCCACTCAGCAGAAAAGCTCCCCTCTCTCAGCACACAAATACAAGGCAACATTTGGCTTGCTCACAACACAAGTGTTTTGCTATCTGAAACCACGTTAACTCCAAGATGGATGGGTTAAGGTTTACAACAACAAAAAAAACCACTGCTCTGAATAAACATGAACTGGTTAAACTGTAACAACACCAATGCAACAGCCACTTACCCTTTACCCAGGCTCTTGGTGCATGTCCCCAAATTGAGTCCCTCACGCAGAGGCCCGGTGAGGAAAGAGAACGCATCGCTAAACGCCCGCCGATGCTCCGGCGTGAAAGCCTCGGAGCAACTGGGGTGAGAACCCCAGCCAACCAGAGTGGAATCCTGAAATCTTACGGTTGAACTTCAAACAAAACCCAAGACTCCAGAGAGCCAAAACCGCCGTGTAAAGGGTGCAATGTAGCGTCTGTGCTTCCCAGCAGACTGAATCAGGGCTGACTGTGAGTGGGTTAATCAGATTTGAGGCTAAGCAACAGCCATCAGACGGTCCAGCTGACTGTCCGAGGGCCAAATGTGTGTGGGGACAGCACTTGGGACGGAGAAGGGTTGGGGCGGGGGAGCTAATCCTGTTACAGTCTTAAATCCCTCACCCAGACCATAGTGGCATCCACAACACTTGTTTTCAGTCCATGGCTACAGAGCTAGCCATGCTAACTTGATCGGGTAGCAAAATCAGAATCAGGAAAATGCCAGAAGTGAATCGACCAGGAAGTGATTTTCATACAAATGAGGTTCCACGTTTGGCAAGGATAAAGGAACGAGGGAGAGGAGGTGACATCAGAACAGTGTTCCTGTCAGCGAGACGGTGTGAATGGGCAATGGAGAAAAATCGGCTTACTCCAAGAGAAAGAAAGAAAGAAAAAAAAAAGGCATTTAGAGGAAAACAACAAAAGAGCTGAGCTCAACACTTCCTGGAATTCAAGGCTGGAAGGGGAAGGCCAAATGCGGTCATCATTCATCAAGGAGGCCGGGGGCAGATCACCAAGTCAGCACTTGGCATTTGCCCTAAACACGATCAAAACTGAAGACAAGACATTGTGGAATAAGATATCCAGGGGGGGGGAAAAAAGTTGAATGAAAATGTATCTGTCACTTTAAATCTTCTTAGCCAAAAGAAAATCTTTTCTGGGGTCAGTACTGCAATCCTTTCCGTCTTTGCTCAGTCTTTTCCCACCCAAAAGGAATGAAAACATTGTGGATTTATTTGAACAGAAGTGGAAGGATCTCTGTGGTTCAAGGTCTTCCATCTCAAGTTATCTCAGCAAAGTGGCAAAGTTTCGACTATCCTGAAACATCAACAGTCAACATTCCAGCAGTGCACCGTCGTGTGCTCGTGTATTCCATTTTTTTTTGCCGGCTCTTCGAGGAAAACACAGATGGTCCAGCAGTAACCGCACAAGAATACTAAGCTACGCTTGCAATTAACCCGCCCGTCTGCTGACCCGAGTAGAACTCCGACAGTCACTTATCCGGCGCTGGCACTGACATCACATGACCAACGTGAAGGGTCAGCGCGCTGGCTAAGCTTAACCTTTGGCTCAAACAATAAGGTCAAGTGCGCCGTGGGAAATGAGCCACTTGTATTGATTCACGACAAATATCTTCATTCATCGATCATCGGAAACGCTGCTTTAGCTGAACGTAAAAAAATGAAAAATAATTTCCCAAAAAATGTAACAAACAGAGAAAGGACGTCGCGTGTGCCGTTCAACCAACCTATTGATGGCCTCTTCGGGGTCATGGAGTGCAGCCTCGATCCCGCTGTCCGTGTCCACATCCTCGTGCATTTCCGGGGGCACGAGGGCACCGGTGTCCTCGTCTGTGAAGGTCTCGCATTCGCTGTACGTACTCTCGGAACCCAGGTACGCGCTGTCCGTCACCTCATTTTGCTGCAGTCACACAAAGACCTCATTTTCAACAACAACAACAAAAAAATTCACTAAAACTATATTCCAACTTAGTTGATGCAGATTGGCATTAAATTGTCAAGACAATTTCAGCAGCAAATGACGACAGGCGAAAAAGTACAGAAAGTCTGTGGGGGAAAAAATGCCGCCGGCGGAATTGATGCCAAGGAACGACGACCAAAACAAACGACACACCGTGAACAGACTTCAGAGGCAGTCTGCTGCTTTTCAAAACAGCGTGTAGAAGTGAAAACGCCTCGAAGCTTTCAACAAAACAAGCTCATTATAAAAAAAAGCTAGAGACTGGATTTGATGCGTCTAGACACCAAATGGTGTCCTGGCTATAAAGCAACACAATGGATTCAAGACAGGTGAGTCTGCGTACCGGGCAGAACGACGCGTCAAGAGAAGCTGGGCCAAAAGAGCTACCCACCATGTCCGAAACCATCCACAGACAGGAAAGCTGGCCTGCCACGAGAGCATCCTAAAACGCTTCCTTAACCTCCACCCTCACGCCGAGACAGAGCTGCTTTGAAAAATGGAAAAAGTCCTGTACACACGTTTCGGTTCCGCTGGGTGGTCACAGGGGGGCGGAGACCAAAGTCTAAAAGTTTGTCAGCTGTAACGTTTCCCCCGACCGGCGGCGAGATAAAAGGCCATGGCGACGACGTAATCTTTCTCGGGCTTCAACAAACGCCGTCACGATAATTAGGGACGGGGCGATTCCGCAATATCTCAAAGTGCACATCGTGAAAGCGTTGCATAACTGCTCTTGCCGTGGGCCTGCGTTACAGATGAACAACTGGGGACTTTTTGGGGGCGTGGTTTTAAAAGGTGAAGTGTAGGAATAACTGGGTGGAGGGAGGCCTTGTGGCCGCTCAGCATCACTTTGCTTGTTTTGAAAGCAAACAGTGGCGGAACAGTGCGACCATTGAGGAGGCACACTTTTCTGAGTGGGAAAAACAAGCCTGTGGACACAGGGAGGGGGGGGTACAAGTGGAGGGGACTACTTCAAAAAGATACAAACAAACATTGCTCACAGCCACCAGTCAAACCCGCAGGCACAGCAATTGCCTTTGGCTTCATCACATTAACAGTGGCTCAATATTTGCATTAACTGAGCTACATATATTGATTTTCCCCGCAATATTGCGATTGCAATTTATTCGAAGAGTATTTTAAAACTGTGGAAAAAAATCTCTGCCAATATTGAGAAATAAAATACATCCTGGGCCAAGCACCTTTAGATCCTGCCATTGAATTTTCCAGCCACTCCTCCACAAAGTTTCTTGAAATTTTGTGAAGTCGTTTTTGTGTAATCTGGTCGACAGAACCCCCGACGTCCGCTTTGCGCATACGCGGGACTGCGCTTCTACACCGCACCAAGTGAGGGCACTCCGATAATTGCAATTGTGACTTTACATTTACAGTACACCTTGCATTATGTGTAGCTATGATACTGTATAGCTAACATAAATTGCTTTTTTTTTTTAAAAATTTTTGTCTTGAGCTTTTAGCGCGCAACACAAACTTGACTTTAACCCTGGAGAACCCACGGGGTCAAATTTGACCCTTATAAATTCTGCTACTCAAATGCTACCCTTAAATCCCGAATGATTTCTTGTCTACACCTGCACATCTGAAGCAGCCGTGTTCGAAGAAACCAAGCGGGGCACTTGGGCCGCCAGGAGAAGGTTAAAGCAACACTCATCATGACACTCCATTGTGCAAAAAATGCACACAGCGGCAGAAAACGGTTACGTTTTTTTTTTTTTTGCAGACGCCAGCAACAAGATCATGCTTAAATATACACATTTGGCGTGGTGCACAGGAATGTCAGATATGCAAACCGCAAGTGCAAAAACAGCCCATACTCGTGTAAGACTCTTCCGTGATACGCCCAGTTCAATATTTGTCAAAGAATCCTGTCAAGCTCAGCCTGCCAGATGCTACTCAACGTCAGCCAAACCGGGTTGTTTGGTCGGCGGAATATTTCTCAGAGCGGTAATGATAGCTCCGCGAGCCGCTCAGTGGGTTGCAGCGGCGAGAGTGAGAGTGCACCGAGAGTTCACCTCGTCAACTCGGAGCTAGCGCGAGCGACGACAGGAAGTAGCGGCGAAACGCGACCTTTGTGTGCAGCGTCCCACCTCGTCATATTCTTCCGGACACCCGACAGCTCCGTCGCCCGGACTGTAGTTTGCCCTGTACAGCTGCGGCTCGGGACCTGCAGATAGGAGAGGTGAAGACGTGTTTCCTGTGTGTAAACATGACATCACTGTGCAAAGGAAGCTCTGCAAACACGAGGGAGAGGAGTAAAGCATTCGTGAAGGACAAGGAGGGTAAATAGGTGAAGTCACTTTTTACCTTTAAAAAAATTATTAGAGTGAGTTTAGGGAGGGAAAAAAATTCTCCATGTTTAATTGATCGAAGCAATTTTAAGGTGGGGATCCATTACTTGCGATTCTTGGTCCAATAGTGAGGTTTGTATTAGAACGGTGTTCATTTTTTTAAGGTTCGAACCCAACATCACATTTGACAAACCGATACAGTCCATCTTTGAGGTTGCGTCCTGGGAGCAAAATCTCATGATGTAACACTTAACGCTCAAATTTCAGGGCCTACGAGACATCCCGTGACAGGGACACCAGCAAAACAATACAAGGGCCAGACGCAAACTTGTAACCCGAGATGGACGAGATGGAGTCTTGCGTATCAGCCGAACAAAGCTTTTAATGCGCCCCGGTGAAAAAGCAAGAGTCGAGTCGACTCGGTGCTTTGCCGGGATATCCTCCTGCCTGATACTTGCACACACCGCAGGCCATTTGAGTTTGATTAGACTGCAGACATGCCATCGCGGCTACAAGGGAGGAGACGTTTCCATAAGCTGCAGCTTGCAGCCTTTTCCTTTTTATTAAAAAGAAATACCTGCCCCTTACTCAAAGTTTCAGACGCAGGATCGGATATTTGAGAAGCGGATTTTGCTTCCGGTCATGAATGTTGTGCGCACATCAACAATTAGTCGGAAAGCCGAGAAGGCTTTCCAACGGGGAGTAACCGCAGGATCGAGACGACCAAGAAAATACACAAGTAAAATACAGCTAATTTTTCTGTTCAACAGCAAATAGTGTTGACATATGTTTCATATCTTCCTGAGAGTTTTAAATTAACAACTACCAATGACTGCGAACCCAAACAATTAAGAAAAATAAATAAATAAATAAACACTGCGCAGGTCCCAGAGAGACAGAGAGAGAGAAGGGGAGCGTTAAATTATTGAGGGCGAACAGGACTCCCGAGCGCTGAAACCTGGCCAACGTGCACGCGCGTTCGTGCGGCTCAAGCTTTCAAACGCATCTCTTATTCATGTCTCGGGGTAACCGGACCTATTCAAGTCAGAAAGCTTTGGGGGGAAAAAAAAAAAAAGGAGTCTAATGGTATCAATATGGGTGAGCGGATGGAGGCAAGCCGTGCTTTTATGCGGCACAGCAACAATCTGGTACTGACATTTCTCTTTGATTCACTTCAGGCGACCTTTTACGAAACTCCATGAAATCAATCTAACTTTAAAAAACGCTCCTAAAATGTATGTTGACTCGCCTCCATTGCTGATAGCAGAAATTCCTCGGTGGAAGTCTTCAAAGCTGATGACTCCCAGCCCACTGGGATCCAAAAACCTGGTCAGATCTTTTACCTGAAGGGGGGCAGAAACACATCAGAGCGTTGAAAAACTGAAAATCAATTTAAATTGGATGGGAATAATTTTAGAAATCACAATATTAAAATACAAAAATGTGTGCTTCAAAAGAAATGGTCATCTGCAAAGGTTAAATCGAGGCAACCGGAAATAAATTTGTTTTCTCCTGTTTCCCCAAAATGCTCAAAACAGACTTGGGCAATGATGCAGTTCGGCTAACGAAATGATGCAATGTTTTCCCTTGCAGGTTGAAAAAAAAAATAAAAAACAACAGATGTTATCCAAGTTTAATTTTATGGGTGAAATTCTAATTTTACAAGGATGTTGATATGCGCAAAGTGCAACCATTTGCATACGGTGGATTAGAACAGGGGGGAGGGGGGGACCCCCGCATGCATTCTCATGAGAAGCAGTTGGTTGCGCACAGAAACATCCGCACACCAGTGTTCAACGGGTTACGTAAGGGCACCTACATACTGTATATTCCATCAGGCGGTAACCTAGCAACAAGAACATGCTTCCGGCGATGCAGCGCCTTGGAGAATAAAAATAACATGAAATTGGAGCAGATCCGTCCTGGGTTATGTGCAGAAACTCCAGGGTCCGTCGCCAATGCCAACTTTGTGGTGGGGCTGCCTTGGAGAAGGATTTTTGTTGCGGCAGCTGCAGCAAACAATCAAAACCGACACGCAAATAACAACCTGCCACGGGCCCACGGTGCAGAAGATGACACAAACCCTTTATTATAGTCCAATTGCGAGTCTTCCGCACTCTCCGAATACTTTTATTGTGCGTAGCGGACCATCGTGTTGTGTTTAATTTTGTATGGGGTCACTCTTGCAAACAAGCCGATGTGCTCAGCAATGCCGATCTCTCCTAAGTTGAAGTACCACGACGACTCATCTTTTCCATTTCACTTTTGGCGAAAAAAAATGGGCTTTGCCGCTCGAAGCAGAAACACCTCCACGGGGGTGATGTGAGAAAGCGGAGGTGTGATTGCGGCGTGAGGACTCAGTCTGAAGAGCGTTGCTATTCTGAAAAATAAAAACCACAGACGAGCAAGGGCAAGACGAACCGACATGAGATCGACTTAATGGAATATACAAAATGATAAGTTTCCCTGATGTGCAATATTCAGCACTACGAACACTGCAAACAAAGCCCAAACGCAAACACTATAAAAGGCCTGAACTCAAAGGCGTTTTTGCGGCTCTTCCGGTCGGCCGAGCATGTGAGGTTTTTTTTATGGTTCTTCTATTCGTGTCTAATCAGTGATGGGGCACGCCTGACCGCACCCCCACATGCCTTTTTCAGAAGAATACGCTTTGGTGGAAGAGTTTGCCTTCAGGGGAGAGGAGGGAAGGGGGGTGTCACAATAATTCCCATCCAAAGTGCTGATAAAATGATTGCAAGGTTGACAGATAATGCAAAGAGATTGGTAAAAAGAGAGGAGAAAAAAAAAGTATGGATAGTAGACACAAGGGGACAATTCAGGCCAGTGAACATTCATTCCATTGTGGATTAGAGGGGCAAGCGCATAACAAGCAGAGAGGAGGCAGGCCGGCTAAAAGTGGGGTTGGGAGTGTCGACGGACAAGCGGGTTGCCGCCACAATACAGCTCGGCGTGGCTTTTGTGCACAATTGGGGTCAAAACCAGTCAGCGTGGCGGTTAGCAAGAGGGCTTGGAATGCCTTCAAAACTGTTTGAAGGAGCACTTTTTTTTCCACAGCAGTCGTAGCGCTCCAGAGACAGAAAAGAATCGCGACTCGCTCAGCTGGTTCGGGACTTGCAGAATTCACGGCTTCATCTGCGTCTTTGCACGCGACAGCTATCGTATCCTGAAATAATTCCGCCAAAGATATTTGCATGCGTACGCACAAGCCCAAAACGGACAAGTAGGCAAATGCTGAACTGTTGGCGTATTTGCAAGAAGGAACCGTGGTCAAACAAAAGCGGACGTCTGCTCCAAACCATTCACTTCACCATCACGATATGTGAATGAAGATTGGTGGTCACCTCCGCCAGTAAGCTTATGGCAGTGATTCTGATATCAGATCTCAACTCAATTATCTACTTGGCCAACACTCTTACTGGCTTTTTATATCCCACAAGTGCTTGATAACGTCCCTGCGATTCCAAAAGCTGCTGTGGTTTTTCTTTCTCCCTTTAATAGGCGGTTAAAATAGCACCGCGTTCCAACTCTGGTCAATTTTGTAATCTCTCTAATCAGAACTAATTAGGCATGGAGGTTATTCAAGTCTCCATGACCATATGGTGTCAACATCAGGCACGCAGGCAGGCAGGCAGGCAGGCAGGGCTCCACCACTCAGTGACGTGTAACATCCCTTGAATGAGGATTTGACTGCCCACTGTGTGGTTTAAAGCGCCTATTCACGACCGAGACAAATGAAAATGCTTATTTTCAGCAAGCAGGAAATTACAGAGCTGACAGGTTTCCAAACTGGAAACTATGGGAAGAATTGATCAAACAAACATTTCCCCTCGAGTCCTCACATGCACGACAACAGGTGGAGTCGATAGTTGACTAACTATGTGACAATAGCACGGCTTTGTGCTTCACTTTCGCACAAAATAGTGAGCAGCCTGCGGCCTGCAACCAAGCCAGGAAAATATATTTGACTCTTAAGCCTTCACAATTCTCTGCGGAGTGATCCGTGAATGCCGAAGACATGAACTGGGCCCAGATGCCCTCGTTAAGAGAGTATTTATGTCATCATGTGGGATGCGGTAAACGGTTGAGGGTCATGCGCGGAGGCCGACGTCAGACATTTCACAGGAGATAATCCCCTGAGAGCTAATACTATGCAAATGAGAAGATGAGCGTTTGTTATTTGACATATGGAGGAAATGCCAGGCCGATGCGACCAATATGCTTGACGGACGTGTTTAGATGATAACCCAAATCCTCGCGCTGGAACGGCTCGTGAATGCATGAAAGACTAATCCCGCGGCGGTTTTAGTCATGTGACGCCGAGCTTCTTTAGCGAAGGAAATAGGGAGAGGTTGGCAGCAAATATACACAAGTGACACCCTACTGTAGAAGCAATTAGCGACAATGAGCTCAAGGATACTGAATACTTATTTTTTAACGCTGGTTTTGGCGGTAAAAAAGGCGAAAAGGCCGTGGATGGCTTTGCATTTGGTACCTGGGCCTTCAGTGGGGACTTACCTGACTTTATCTTAACATCAACATCAACATGGAGCCTTCCAAGTAAATGAATCAAGTTACTTCATGAAAAAGATCTTACCTGGTCAGCCCCATAGGCAGTAGCGAACTCCATAAACTCCTCAATCCGAACAAAGCCATCTCCGTCCTGGTCTAAAGCATCGAATACAGTTTTTAGAGGGGAGGCATCTTCTTCTCTTGTGTTGACAGCTGAAACCATTGGCAGTGAGTCATCTCCCACCATCTTGGAGAGAGCAACCGTCTCCACACTGCTCAACTCCAGAACATCAAAATCTTGCCGACTGTTAACAGGCGGCGGCAGTTCCTCTTCCCTCTGTTCTGTCGTCGCATCAGGAGCGGTTTCATCATTGACTCCCTCCTGTGGCTTCAAGTTCCACGGTGCCTCGCTGCAGACTCCATCGGTGATTAAGCAAAAATCCAAAGCCATTTCATCGTTGGCTCGATGCTCGGCCGTGGTGCAGATTTTGCTTTCCATCAAATCTTTTGGTGTACCTTCCACAAGAAGCTCCCATAGCTGAGATCACCTCTGATGATGACATCCTCAGCCGGAGAGTCTGCCAGCGACGAAATCGCAGGAGGTGAGTCACTCTCGTCTTGGAGATCTAAAGTCCTGCATATCGTTTGGGCAGCATGTTTAACGTCGGAATCCTGGGTTGCGTCCAGCTGTGCACCTGCTGGGCTGTCGGGATGAAGGGTCAGGCCGCCGTCAAGTTCTGGACCCTCTAAATCCAATAAAGATCCTTGAGGACAAGCCAGTAGTGTGCTGCTGTGGTTAAGTGGAAAGCTGTTCTCAGGTAGCCCTTGTGGGGTCGAACTACAGTTTACTGGCAGAGCTGTCACTTGATCTGGGAATAAACCTTTGTCTCCAGTTTCACGTGACAAAGTTGGACTGTTGTGTACCAGAGCCTCCTCTTGTGACAGGTCTACCAGTCCTACACTGACACCGTGTGACACGCCCGATGACTCAAAGGCGACAAAAGTCTGCTTATCCGAGAGGAGATCTGTGGGAATGAGTAAATCTGCTGGATTTGATTCAGAATTATACTTACATTGGGAAGACGGCACTGTAGTGCTACTGTTGGTTATTATCTCAGTCTGTCCATTGAAGGTACTGTTGCCTCCAAGAGAGGCCTCCTCAAATGCAAAGTTTTTCCCAACCACATCAGTGAGGTTGGGAGAAAACAGCCACGAGAGCATGAAGTCATCAGGTTCCTTGTTTCTTTCCGAGTGAGGCGATGTGTCAGAAACAGCGGAGTGGCACTCTTCAAAAAACAAATCTCCACAGGGATAATCGGAAATATACAAAAGTTTATCCAACTCCACCGGCGCATCCTGGTAGACTTTGTCCATTTTACTTTGCTGGGACGTCAGATCGGGGTCGCCGAAACGCAAACCTGTTTCACCACAGTTGTTTTGACACAGGACACCCCCATTGTCTGAGTCCAGGCTGAGAAATCCAAGAGGAAACGCTTGCTCGGACTCCCACTGCGCACGCCCCAAAGGGCTAGACACCACCGTGGGTTCCATCTATTTTGGCTACAGGCGTCTCATCTCCGAAGCGAATTCGCATTTCATATTTATCTTAGGTTATATAGGGTTATGCAGTACAACTTAACATTAATCTGTCCGTCTTGCGTGGAAACGTTTACCGTGATTGTAAGTTTTATACAGATGTCAAGGGGTACATTTTTTTTAACTTGACAGGTCGGCAACCACATTCAACAAACTTATTATCTAATATCAAATGCATTTTCCCCATTTTTACCTCCAAGCCATATTAAAGTTTTCAAATATTTAGTCTGGTTTGACTCACTTGATGCTTTTTTGGGGCATAGCAGGTCCACGTATGGCTTTTCCCAAATCACAGAGTCTCTGCCCAAACATCATCAAACGTTTAAGTCAAGATATTAGTAAAAACGACGAGAATAACACTTCGGCACCGAACCCAGTAAAAAAAACGCGGAGCGCATCTCGAATCAAACAGTTATAACAAGTATTTCGTCAACGTTAGCTTAGCCGATTCGCTCATCGTATCCCATCGTGAGCAAAATTACCTCCCCCAAAAAAGATGAGAGCGTGGTAAGGTTTACCAAAATAGTTCAAGGCAGAAACATTAGTCCACACCGGCGTTTAAATGCCATTGCTACGGGATTCTCGTGCGTTTCTCCTGAAAGGAATTGGGGAAAAATAACATTAGCTCCTCCTTTCCAGCATCCCACCGCTTGACTGCCATTGGCTAGGTGATGAGCTAGCCCAAATTAGCCTATTAGCTCGGTACCAGGCCAAACGGACCGTCCGCCACCATGTCCTCGGCGAGTGCATAAATAAACAAATTCCTCTGCCACAATTTAAGTTTTGCGGATGTCGTCGTCTATGGTATATATATTTTTCCGCTACGGAAATCCACCTGTATCCAGTTAAAAAATAAGGGCCAACCCAGACCGTGACGGCTCTGCTCTTTCTCGACCCAAAAATACTTCCGTACAAAATGTCACTGTGCTCCGATGAAATAAAAAACAGCCATTAAATGCCGAGAATAAGTTCCATCGTTTGCCCGCCGATGTTGTCACGTACAAGCTCTCTCTCGCATCAGCATCCCAACCCTCCGCGTCTTCTTCCTCTTCGTCACCCCCCACCACCACCTCCTCCTCCTCCTGTCACCGCAGACACATGCTGACGTTTCACGCAAGCGTACAAAACTCCGCAATGTCATTTTTTTAAATTATTCCCAGTTTCCGAATACTCAGTTTTCCAAAATTTACACGTTCAGTTTTGCATTTATATTTCCTCCAACCACACTTCCAAATCCACCAAGTCATACGACACAAAAATACATAAGGTACTTTTTTTTTTAATTGCAGTTTTACAGCGCCCCCACCTGGCGCAAACCAATACTGATTCTCCGATGGGATGACAGTGCCTGGATGTTGAAACTTTTTTAAGTCTTCCAAATGAACAGTGTTTCCCAACCTTTACTCAGCCAAGGCACATATTTTACATTAGAAATAAAAAAATGTCATCAAAATTATACATACCAAAATGATGACAAGCTCGTCTCCATTTAGTCACAAATTGAAATCTGGGCCTTCTTTATTTGACCATAAATCCTAACACAGTATTCTGTTGTATAAAAGGCAACAAGCGTCTTGTAGCGAGCTACACAGGTCAATTATAATTTCAGCCAGTCACTATACGTCGCTGGCATAGATTAGATAAACAAAGATACATTATGTGTAGTAAATAAAAAAATCATCATTTCTCAAACAATTAAGTCAGAGCTGATGATAAACACTGCATTTTAGCACCCAGAGAGACTGGCGCATGATGGAAAATTCAGGAAATGACTCCACAAAGGATCCAATACTAAGTGACTGATCATCACAAAATGGAATGTGAGGACAAATGTACATGAAATGCAGAATAACACAACACAGGATTAAAAGTACAAGGTGCTGTATCACAAAATGTTGGCAGTCGTATTGAATATGTGACATCTCCATATTCCAGTTGGATAAAATATTGAAAATTCTTGGAAAATGTGCTTATTTGTGGTACAACTCTGGCAATATTAGATATATATACTTAAATGCGTCAGTCTCCAATTCTGTAGCCTGAAACAGTGTCACAGCACTGCAGCTTTGTTACTGTTTTGCTCATTTTTATTTGTCTCTCTTTTCAGATGACCAATAACCTGAAAAAAAAGGAAAAGAAATGTAGATTATTTTCTGTCTGACAGTGAGGCAATTTGTTTAAAAAAACAAAAAAAAAAAAACACGCATCAGCGATTCCCAACCACTGTGCTGCGGCACATTAATCTGCCAGCAGTCATCATCAGGTATGCCGCGAGAAATTCCATTAAATCGGTCCAAAGAGTGTATCTTTGTTCATGTTTCTTTCACAGCGACATATAGTGACAGACAGAAAAATTCAATGTTTTTCCACTCGACGTCAGAAGGTATAATTAACCCGTGTAGCCATCATGACGTAAATACAGTGACATTTTTTTTCAATGACAATGCATGCCTTGGCTTAAAAAAAGGACGTAAAAAGACTTTTAAAATGGAAAGCCCTGAAAAAACAAACAAAATGGTTTTCCATTTTCTACACTATCATTTGAAAAGCTACACCTCCACACCTGGGACAGGAGGAAAACAGGAGAACCCCTGCTCAGAGTTTAGCGGATTTAGAGGAGGCTATACCCATCAGCTTGGAGGCGTCGTTAGCTGAGGTCAGCCAAGATCCGCCGTCCGCCACCAGGATGGCTCCGGTCACGTAGGACGAGGCCCGGCTGGCTAAGAAAAGTGTGCAGTGGGCCATTTCGGTCTTGTTGCCTGATCGCTGCAAAGGAATGGACTGGAACAGACCAGCGGCCTCCCCTCTCGGACCACCTTGGAGAAAAAAAGAAAGTGTTTTATATCACTGTTATTTTAATGAAGACACAACTGAAAATTCAGGACAGTTTTTTTTTTAATGAACATTGATTAAAATCGGAAATCTTTTTTTTGGGGGGTGGGTGTGAAATTTGATTTTAAGTTTGTACAGAATAATGCAATTTTTTTTTTTTTACCCAGTCTGCGGAAGCCCTCTGTGCCAGAGATGGGACCGGGGGCCACAGCATTCACTCTCACCCCACTGGGTCCCCACTCCACAGCCAAATGTTTGGTCATGGCATCTACGAGTAGGAGAAAATGTAGAAGAGGGTTACAATTCTTCAAAGTGTCAATTAAAAACAAATCTTACCATTTGCAGCCTTGGCAGATCCAGCGTGCACCTGCAGCGCTTGTCCCTTGTATCCAAGTGTTGCAGAGATGTTGACAATGTTGCCTCCGTGATCCTGAAAATTTAAAAAAAAATAAAATCAGGCTCTCAAAATAAATGAACTGCTCGTGCAATTTTGCATGGATTGCAATCTGCCTTGTACTTGTGATGTGTGCTGACTTGGGTAGGGCTGAATAAAAATATACATTTGAATTGCATTTTAAATTGCATCCTTCGTCATGGCAACGGCAATTTGAATCTGTATATTTGCTGCCCTCTTGTGGTGACTTACAGTACCTTGAACCACTTCTCGTACACAACTTTGCTGGTGTTGAACGTTCCCATGGTGTCGATCTCCATAACCGTCTTGAAGGCGTTGAAGGAAAGAGCAGCGGCAGGACACAGGAAGTTGCCGGCAGCATCTGTCAGAAGACACCGAATCTTATTTTGTGTTACGTCAGAGAAGCGTTGGTGACCTTTTGCCGACAATGTCTTCCCAGCGACACAATCTTGTGCTGTGGACTCAAGGGCTCTTGGCATGAAAAGATAAAACAAAAGTTGATGATTAAGCCCAAAATCTGTCACACTTGATCTTTGTTCCATGTCTATCTGCATGCCTGCAATGTTTTATTTTTCCACATTATTTACATGAATGGTATTAAATAATTGGTTGCTTAATTTAAAGACCTCAAGAGTGACTCCGCTTTCACTTTTGTTTTTTCGTCTTACTGTTAACAAGGATGTCGATGTGGCCCATTTCTTTGAGGGTCTCATCCACAGCCGCTGAAATGCTCTCAGGCTGCCTCACGTCCAAGCACAACGGGAGGCAGCGTCTTCCCGAAACGGCAGACAGCTTCTTCGCCGCCTGGAGGAGACACCGAATGCTAATCGGATTCTCCAAGAAGGACAACTTGGCAAAGATAATCACAACAAAATGAAAACCTCAGTGAGCTTGTCTTTGTTCCTGCTGGCAATCACCGTGTCACAGCCATGCCTGAAAGACGAGACAAATAAAAACATGAGGGGATTCCGCTATCAGGGTAGTATAACTCCACTGTATTGTTACTCATGTTCACTTATTCAAATTCAAAATGCAATTAGAATATTCCAGAAAAGTTCATTTATTTTGATATTTAAATACACAATCTTAAACACATATCATGAAATAGATTCCACAGAAGATGCCGACTAGTTTCCTCACCTCATGAAGATTTCTGCAATCCGTAGTCCAATTCCTGATCCACCACCCGTGATAAATGCTACCTGATCCCTGAAAATGCATAGACTTGAAAGTCACCTCATGTCATAACTACCGCGTCAGACTTCTAGTATTTAGAAATGTGGTCATTCTAACCCACATGCAGCCGGCGAATGTCCAATGCAGTGTCTTACTTGAGTAAGTCTGGGCTGTAGATGTGAGTGTATGAAGTCAGGCAGTCATCGGAAGCAACGTCTTCAGGTAACAGATCACAAACTCGCTGTGGCTCTGCCATCCTAGTCAAGAAATATGGAAAGGGCTTTCATCAAACATGCCACAGATGCATGTATGTACACACACGATGATGATGTACTGTAAAATCCAGTATTAAGGATCAAACACAGGGGGGGGTTCATAAAATCTCAGTTTGTGACAAACTGTCTGGAATCAATCTGACATAGAAGCAACGTAACAAAAGCAATGTTACTGAAAACTTACCACTAAACACACAGAACAAATCTTATTGACATATCTGGTGAACTGCTTTTGTAATGCTGTACATTTTTACGATCTTAAATACACACAATTACATTGACAGCACGGCCATCTGAAAACAAATCGACATTTACAGTAGCACAGAATGCTATTTTTGTACAAAGTTAACCATTTTTTATGTTAGCATCTGATGCTGTGCTTTGGCAATGAATGTTATGTAGCTAACTGTAGCTTGTGTTTTCGTTACCTTTCGAAGAACAAATTGGTCAAGAGCACCGAAAAAGAACTTTGAAAGCAATTTCCGAAACAAATGATCGACCTTACTCGGCCAATGTGGCTTTTGTACGCGTCCTTTACTTGTGAAGTTGGAGTAGTTGTTTGTACCTTGGACACTAGTTTTCAGACGCTGTTTGCGGAGCATCCTGGGAAATGAAGTTTTCCAGGATAATGTTTCAAATACTATAGTCGAATTCAAATGTATTCGTTTGCATTTTTTTCTATGATTGAGTAATTTAGAAATAACTATGTCAATATATTTAACGTGAATATCACGTTTTATTTTATTGACCGGTTGGTCAATAAATTATCCAGTATTTACAGTACAATGACCGCCAGATGGCGTTGTTGTTTAACATATGACCGAATCGTCACAATGACCGAGGGGGTTAATTCCAACACTGTCTGCATTTTACACATGACTCACTTGTTAGATTTTATTTTTAAGGGAAACTTAGGAGCATAAAGGCATGTGGCCAAAAATATATTTACTTAAATCAGTTGCAACTGAGTCCTGTTCCTTGCCGCTGCCAGGCCGAGGCAGTAGAACAGACGCGCTACGACCCCACAGCTCCAACAACTGGTCCTGGGTTTTGTCCATGTGTCTGTTGACTTAGTGCTGGCAGGTCGGCGTGGCAGGATTTGCTGGACTGTCCTTGGTCCTCCTTCAGACCTACCAGCTTGCTGCTGATCTCCCACAGCCTGCGAGCAGCCTCCTCATCCATGGCCCGGGGAGCTGGCTCCTTTTCTGTCAACACGTCGTAGTAGCGCCCCGTCACCCCCTCCAGCTCTTCGGCCACGGCCAGGTAGATGCTGGGCTGGGCTCCCAGCTCGGGGTTCTTCACCAGCAGGGAGAAAAGGGGACCTGGGGAGCAAGCGTAAGGGAGGCAGAAACATGGGAGAGTGTTACAACATTTTATTCGGGTCAGTTTGATTTGAATTGTAAATGAATACACAAACATTCAGTCTTGGCAACGGACGACTGCATGCCCTCATGCATTTGTAATTTTCAAAAGTCCTGGTGGATTTATCTCATTAAATAATCAAATTATTGTACAGTATTTAAAACCCGCAATGTGTTTTATTGTTTTTGTTTGTAAAGTGTCCTTGGGTGTCTTGAAAGGCGCTTATAAATAAAATGTATTATTATTATTATTATATATTTAAACAAATTATTACAATTACAAGTATATATTGACATTAATTTACTGTAAATAACACTGGTCAATAGCAAATTTTAATCAGAGATGTCCCTAAATGTCTTTACTTTTTTCAAGCACATCAGGTTTTTGAGATAATTTTGATTTTTTTTTTTTTTTAATTGACCTATATTGCGGTTCATCTGAATTATTGATAATCTTTTTGATCTTGATGGATTAAGGATTCAAAATGTAAGATGCTTTTTCATCTTCCAATAATAATTCCGCTGTACTCACTGAGGACGGTGGTGGAGAATTGGGACTGGTGCAGACCAGTGTGCCTGCCAAGCTCAGTGGAAACAACACCGGGGTGCACAGCATTGACGGTCACGCCTGTGCCTGTTACATATAAAAACAAAGGTTAAGAGAAGTTACCGGTAATTTAAAAGTGTATTCCTACTTTTGGCTCGCCCTGTAGATATCTAAATCAGAACAAAACAATAAAAGCTGTACTCCCTCCCACACTTGCCTTGTAAACGCTTGGCCATCTCTCTGGTGAAGAGAACGTTGGCAAGCTTGCTCTGACAGTACGCTTGCTTGGTATCAAACTTTCTGCTTTCCCAGTTCAGGTCGTCAAAGTCCATCTTTCCAACAAGGTGGGCGAGCGAGGCCAAGTTGATCACTCTGCTGGGGGCGGATTCTTTTAACCGATCCAGCAGGAGATTGGTCAATAAGAAGTGGCCTGGAGGCAGACACAAGAAAATATTTGTCATTTCTCATGGAGAATCATTCTCGTGGGTTTTGATTCAAAATAGAATACACCCTCGCGTTTGGGTGGCTACTTTGTCATGTCTATCCATCTATGAATTTTCTCCTTTCAACTTAACATAAAGAAAGATTAGGCCTACTTGAGGCATATTTTAAACAATCACACGTGTGTGTACCTAAGTGGTTAACTCCAAACTGCATGTCAAAGCCATCCTCTGTTTTCCAGGCAGGACATCTCATGACCCCCGCATTGTTTATTAGCACATCCACCCGCTGTTCCTCTGCAAGGAAATATTATTTTCAAGAAAGTATCACCTTTTAATAAAACAGCACGCAGCTGCGGTGAAAGCAAGATTGTGGAACATGTTTTTTTTTTTTCATGAACTCACGTTCTTTGATCCTCTTGGCAAACTCACGTATGGATTTCATGGAGGCCAAGTCAAGGCGGCAGGCGTAAACATGAGGATTTAAGGTGCTACCTCGGATTTCTTTGGCGGCCGCCTCGCACTTCTCCATGTCTCGACATCCCATAATGATACGACCCCCTACCCATGAAGAAAAGTGGGGGAAAGCAGTCATCGATAGATACACTTGGTTTTTGTGGGGGATTGCATTATTGTGGAATTTTTGCAGCGGGCCTTGGTCTCTAATCCCAAATATCATCATGTTTACACACCTCTCTGGGCCAGTTCCCGTGCCGTCTCTTTGCCGATCCCTGTGTTGGCCCCTGTGATAACAACCGTCTTCCCATTTAGCTTGGCTGTGCTAGGGCACCGACCCCCAGTCACGTGGTTCCTGTGAAAGTGAATCAAATCAAGATTTCAGGTAGACTGTGGAAAAGTATGACAGGAAATCAAGAGATGATTTTTAAAATGAAGTAATATTATAAGGTCAGGGGTAATTGGTCAGCAGTTGTTCCTTTTGAGAAATATTGCACATTTCCCAGGTGGGATCATCTCCTTTTCCTCGGGCATAGCGGTAATTCATGAATATAAGACCAAATAAAATTGTACATCACATATTTATACACAGTATTAAAAATCAGTTAAATGAAGTTTAGTCGACTAGAATGTGTTTGACTTGGTTTGATGGACAGAAGGAACATAACTGTCTTAATAGGAAAACAAAAAACAGACGAAATCACGTGTACAGTATATACAGTAAGCCACAACAAACACTGTGTACGATATAATGTACAGTACAGTCTATTAAACAGTGCTCATTCAAGAGCTACTCACTTCACTAAGACGGCACATCCAATAACAGTTCCAAAGACAGAAACAGGCAAGACATACTTGCTCATTGTGTATAAACTTATGTTAAATAGAACGTTTCGTGGGGATGCGGTAAAAGGAACAGCACAAGGTTAGGGTCGCATACTAATTACGTCACTGCGTTGCTTGCCATTGTGGGAAATGTAGTTTTGTTCCCGGAAGGGACTTTCAAAAAGGGCAAATAATAATAATAATAATAATAATAATAATAATAATGATAATAAATTAAACTTTTAATGAAACAAAAATAAACAGTGCTATTATTTCTCAGTTTGAAAAATGGCATATATTATAAGTCACTGTCTAACACAACACAGCAACCAAAAGTTGTTAAACTCGACACTTTCTGTAAAGAGGCCATTTGAACTTGTGCTTATGTCACTCCACTGACGTTTATAGGGCAGCAAGGACACGGGAAGCAATTTAGGAGGAAAGATTTGGGAACAAGAAAGAAACAAGGCCAGGTGGAAACTTGAGGCGGCACACACACAAAAAAAAATCTAAATCTAGGCCGTGAGTCTGGTGTGTGGCAAAGAGGAGATGAAAGACAGAGTGACCGAAGCCGAGCAGACGGTTACATCTGTTAATAATTTGAAGGTGTCTTATCCCCCCTGGTGTGCCTGACCTTTGCGGTGCTCCCTGCTGTCAGCATGAATAGTTGACCTTGGCTATGATTAATAGCAGCACTGTTTCTGTGCTAGCCCTGATCAAATTAAAAGGAAAAAAAAAAAAACGTCTTGGCCCATTTACCAATATAGTGGGAAATACTTTTGTATCCATTTATCTGCTCATGCAGCCATCCACCTACTCATGATAGTTAATGACTCTTCCAGGTCATTCCCATCATGTCCAAGCTGTCTCATCTGTTCATCTCAGCAAACAAGTGCTGGCAGGAGTGCTGTTGTTCATCATGTACAGTTAAGGGAACGTGCCAGTGCTGTGAATTAATTGCCTAATAAGGACAGTTGGCAAAGACATGGCGTGAAGTGCTCAAGCTGTTGAATTATGCAAGAGGGGAGCAGCTTGTTCCTTTCGAGTGCTCAAATCACTCAAACTACAATAACCAGAGTAGCAGTGCAATGATTCTGTACTCGCGGGTTGCACTGAAAAAAAATTTCACCGCAACCCCTTTCAGTGGTTGTTGGGTATTACAGCGCTCCAGAATATTGTACTTTGTAAAAACCTACATTATTGACATGACTAAATATTGCACTGCATCAATGCGCTGCTCCTTCCGGTGTGCCCGCCTTGGCCATCTGGGGGCGATATCAGACAGACAGACAGTTGCACTGTCCATTGAGACGTCTCAACTCCTTTCTCAGCTCACCAGTGCAGCACTAATACTAGACGTTCGATGCAGAGGATAAAGAACTTTTTGTGCCATTTTTGCTCGCCGGTTTTTCCGTAAGACAGATTTGAAATAGGAGTCTTGTCTCAGTAAAGCTCGGCAAAGACTGCACCGCACTGTCGTCGCTGAGAACCTCCGTAGTAGTGGGGGTAATATGAGAAGAGGCACTAGGACCCTGGGCATGTGAGCAGTGCAGACGGCAAACAATGAAGAGAGCAGAGTAGTGGGAACCAGCACAGGAGCAACATCTGAACCACAAAAACCATCCCTAGCCCCTGCACCACATTTCAACCTCGCATCCCTCTTTCGCACCTCCGGGACACAAGAGCTGAGAGTGGAACGTACTCATCCACGCTGGATGTGCAGGCTTCTTCTTCTGGCTTCTCCGTTTGTGAATGACTGGGACTGAAGTGGGTCATGCAGTACTACTGGAGGAGCGAAAGATAAACAACCCCCACCTAGGACTACCCTTGAGCCTTCGGCCAGAGGAGAGATGATCCGAGCTCGCACACCGCAGCACCCAGCATGATGCGATCACCGCATCCGCCTCCGGATGAGTAGTCTCAAACCTTTCAAGGAACAGGATGAGAGTCAACTGAGGGAGCACATCCGCACTTTTCATCAAGTCTGTCTGTCATTCGAAGCTTTGAGATTTTTTTCCAGGGACCTGACCAGGATTCTTTGGATTTTCTTTCGTTGATTTAAAAAAAATTTTGGGACTTTTTAAAAGGTTCTTGCAGTCTCCAGAGGTTCCGTGCTGTGCAGAGAATGCAGGACCATGGAGGAGAGAGACAAGTCCCCAGCAGGTGAGGGCATTGAGGTGCACTAATAAGAAGTAGAGAAATCAATTCTTCTTTATACCCAACAGGAGACTCGCATTGTTGTTGTATTTTTCATCACAAACCTTCCATTTGTTCGGCATTACTTCAGAGGTTATCATATCTATACACACACTTGTGTATAATATGCAATAGATGGCATGAATGGAAGGAGTGTTCCGAAAAAAAAAAAAATCAAGTGAAATAAAGAGAAACAGCGTGTTCGGAAAGCAATGATGTCTCAGTTGGAAATGAATAAGTGACGCTTCAAAAATTGTCACTCCTACAAATCCTCCTCTGCTCCGTACAATACTTTGACAATGAACGCGGTTCCACTTCATAAACTCCTAAACACATTATATCGGCTCATTAGGGGGAACCCCACGAAAAGGCTTTGTAACCGATGAAAAGGACTGCACGACAGAGCTTTTTTTTAGCTTTGAGTAAAATGTACATCTTATCCACAGGCTACAATAGTTTCACATCGTAGACAAGAAGGAAAAGTATCATCAGAATCCGAGGCTGCCGCACGTGAATGAATATCTGGAGTGTCCAAATGAGCGTATCATTTCCACCCAAGTCTGCAAAAAACATCTTGTGTCCATCGAAGAAACAGCTTTTTACACACAACCTGCTGCCACCGCCATCTGGGAGGAAACAGCTGTCTAATATAATTTCATTACGAGCCTTGTCAATCAATACCTCACGCGAGGTTTCGCTGTACTCGTACGCACGGTTTTATTCAGGTCCGTTTAGGCTCTGCTCTCCTCGTGCAGTTTTCCAATTAGGACTGGGGGTTTTTTTTTTTTGTTTCTGGATGCTCGGAGACTGCTCTTTTGTGTCTGCTCAGTGTTGTCTACACGTGCGCGTACATCATGCAATTTGGTCAAATGCTTCATAATGAGACGGTGGGGGAGGGGAAGGGATGTGCTATTATTCTCGTAAATCCATTATATATACAGGACTGTTCGTTTGCCTTGATGGGGATGGTGAAATTGCTTCTTCATTAGACAATCAGCTCCTCCCCCGCTACCCCCCGCCCCCCACCCTCCCAAGACCCAATTTCTGCAGCTCTCTTTTGAACCCCCTCCACAACCCTCCGCGATGTAGTCAACATCAAAGCATGTAGCACAAAGGGAGGGATGCTCGTCGCTCTCATTGGAGTCCCCCCCCCAACCACACACACTCGCTCACATCAAACCTCCCTTGAGGAAGGGACTGGATTAGGATGGTGGGGTACAAGGGGGGGGTAGGGGGTGGTGTGGTTGTTATAAAATGTCCCCACGGCATGTCACCACTTAAGGATTTTCTGCATGGCGTGCAGTCGTTGCGATGATGAGTTGAGCTGATTTGGAATATTGTTTATAGCCAGACGTGCCGCAGTCTAACGGCAGCCGCTAATGAATCTGGATTGGTTCTCTCGTCGGTGTTTGGTTGTAATTACGCTCCTCCCGTGTTTCCTATTTGGGTCAAAATCGTAGTCAACCTATGACAGATGGACAAAGTGCACACTCATGCTTTTGGAGGCAGTCATTTGTACGGCAATTCAAGTCAAGATGTGTTTTCCTTCATAGTTAACTGGAACTCATTCAAATGGGGAACAGGAGACAAGGCGATACGTGAGCTCGGTCATCCCCAGTGATGACTTATCGCACCCAAAACAAGTTTTCCATTAGTGTGTAGAGGGAGACTGAGGCGAAATCTATTTACTTCTCCCTCCCCTTCCTCGAGTCTCTTGTTTATTTTCAGGAACAGACAAGAGGGACAAGGACTGCGCTATAAACCCGGTAAACAGTGCAAAGCTGCTGACTCTGATCCCCTGGCCCACTTTAGATACACCTTGCTGAATATTAAACGACATTTGTTGCACACGTCACCTTTGCATCTCCAACATTGAAAATGTAGGCCTTACTTTTTTATTTACAACAACAAAAAACTAGTTCTGTAAACTCTAGTTCTATAAAGCACTTTTCAGGAATTAAGATTAGAGATTATTCTTTACTCTGTAGTTGATTTCAAATCGTTATAAAGAGATTTTCTTTCCCGTGCTTACGCTCATGTTGTGGGCTAGAGAATTTGTCGAGGGGATCAAAACATATCCTGACGTATAACAAGCGAGTGGGATGGTTTAAACTACTTGCAGATTATTTAGAATGAGTGGGACCGGATTTAATAACCCCCAGACGGCATCTTTAGCCACTTGATAGGACGGCAAGTGAGCGGTAATGCTTTAGATCAGTCCGTTTAGCTTAATGCTAACAAACAACACAAAACCCCAAAGACGTGCTAACAAATACTATCTGCACTCTTAGCTGGATGTAAACGAGTGGATTAATCTTCTTAATTCTTTCTCCACCAGCTTTGTGTGAAGTCGAGTCACTTTTAACGTCCCTTAATTCGAAAAGTCCCTCAGCAGGTGCTTAGAATGGGTTCTGCCGCCTCGGATCGCAGCTGCTCGTGGAACACAAGGGGCCCTTCTATGTGGCGTCACTGTCACACTCCAGACCCTTTGAGCCTCCCGAATAATCACATCATCTTGGCAGAAAGCCAAAGACCCCCCCCCCCCCCCCCCCCACACACACACATATATACCTTCCGGGCACAACACTGCGGTTTGTGGATCACACCTTAGGATGTCATCACAGCTGCATCATCGCATATCGGCACCCTTAATCCAGTTTTAAAGAGGAAATGGGCACATAGCATCCCTCGCTGATGGATGTCGGGGGGGGGGGGTCTTTGTGGGGAACTAAGAAGATGCGATTATGAGCTACGCTGGGGGTGAATTATTTGGAGGAGTAGCTACGACTTTTACTTGGGTCGTATTATTCGAAAGTGCGGTGATTCTCTGAATGTTGTTGCCAAGTACCACCTAAAAAATAAAGTAATCATATTTTGAGGTATTTTGGGAACAACAACCCCCAAGTTCACAGGAAAGTCGTGTATATGTGAAGAAAAAAAACAAAAAACGAAGCCAGTTTTGGATCTTGTGGGCAGAGCTGGATACATTTAGCTAAAGGGCGTTGCAAACAATTTGCAACGCTTATTCTTGGCTTCTTCTTTCAGTGCAGGAGGAAAATAAACATCGGTGCAGAAAACGGAAAGTGCGCCCTGTGTATTCCATATGTGCTCGTATCGCCGCTGATCGCACGTCTTGATATGAGCCCGGAGGTGATTATGTAAGACGTTGTGAATCCTGTTGCCTACTCACGCCAACTGTGCCCACTCGACTGCGTGTTGCCATCAGGGAGTCCGAAAAGACTTGATCGTGCTCCGTGCGGACCAAATCTTGGGCACATGTTGAGTGGTTAAACATTTAAACGGGACAGTTGAACAAAAAAAAAACAACACGGCGCTTTCGATGAACTTAAAAACATTTCATGGATAGAAATTCAAAATGGCCGCCCCCGTAGATGGTGCTAAATTCATATTCCACAAACCCAATATGAATCCGTTTTTTCGACTAGTAGGGGGCGCTCACAATAGTGCAGGTGTACCAAATGGAGCAACCGGAGCTTTGTTGAGAAACTGGGTTAGAGGAGAAAGGAACAACAATCTTATCTGTTGGCTGCATCTCTCGAGTAAAAACAGGCCACCAGCAAAATTGCTCGGCGTGATTGGATGGATGATTGCGTCCTATTTCCCCCCCCCTCCATTAAAACGGCTGCGTTCTTTTTCCAGTTTTCCTGTTCCACCTTTCACCAAACCTCACTCGCTGATTTAACTGAGCGGCCAGCGCGTATTAAGCCCGGAGAACAAACCTCAGGGTTGATGATGTTTTGTCTCCGAGAAGGCACGTGGCCTATTTTACCGGAATCCACCTCCAAACTGTCAGCCATTTATCTCTATTTGTTGGCGCTTCCTTCCACCTGCCCTTATCGATTTTCCCGTCCACCGCATGCCAGTAAGTGCTGTGAGGCCAGTCATTCTCGTGGCTGCATTGTAAAGCTCCACAAAGTGATGTGCGACGTGTGTATTCGTGGCCCCTCCCCCCTCGCGCGTACTCCGAATTGATTTCAAGCTAACGAGAGTCTGTTCAAAGGATTTCGTCCTCCCTTTGGGATACGGTATGGACATCGTGCGGGCCGGCGCAAGCAAATGAGCGCGCGGGAGATGATGTTGCCCATCCGTGTTTCAGATGTTTCCTTCCTCCAACACAGATGATGAGCTGATAAGTTCAATCGGTATGATATCAAAAGAAAAAAAAAAAGACACACTGACTCAAAGTCGCGTTTTCCTTTCCTTTCCATCAGTCTGCCGCCCAGCGTCAAGGCCAGCCTGTCTCTTTCTCCAACCGGGCCGGGACGGGTGGGCAGCGGCGGGAGCTCCCCGACATCCAAAATGGCCCCCGGTGGAGTCGGGGTGCCCGTGGAGGACATGCAAGCATTAGCCATCACCACGCTTTCTGCTGCAGACGTCACCAAACAATTTGAGCAGATTCGCGAGCTCGGCAAGGGCACGTATGGCAAAGTGGACCTGGTGGCCCACAGGAGTCAAGGTGAGCGCATGCGGCATTTCTGGAGGGGGGGGGGGGGGGCAATGCGCATGATGAAGAAGTCTCATCGTGTTTCGTCTCTGCATGCCCCCAGGGAGACAAATGGTGCATCATGCAACACACTCTCCGTCGGCGTTTCCTCATGTTTCCGTCTGCTCTTTCCAGGCACAAAAATGGCGCTGAAATTTGTGACCAAAAACAAGACCAAGCTCAAGAGTTTCCTACGGGAGTACAGTCTAACAGGCTCGCTTAGCTCAAGCCCGTTCGTCATCAAAGTCTTGGACGTGCTCTTTGAGACGGAGGACAGCTACGTATTTGGACAAGAATACGCTCCCGCCGGGGACCTCTTCGACATCATTCCCCCGCAGGTAGCGCCATCATGCTTGTCTCCGCCAATCATCATCTCCAGAGCTGCTCCGATTGTGTTCAGACGGCGCACTTCTAACAAGCTCTCCTGGGACCCGATGCCTTTTTCTCGGTGGTATCGCTGTGAGAGCAGCTCCGACTTTGCTTCCCGACCGTTTCGTTCGGCTTTCTCATTAAAATTGCAATTTCAGCGCAACACAAGACGAGAGACGTTTGTTTCACTGTTTGCTGGTGGAGAAAATCCGTGTTCCGCCTGAACTTGAGTCCGTGTTTTGCTTTGAACAAGTCGGTGAAACGCGGTATGATTTGGACAAATGTATTGGGACGCCTGGCTAGTGCTGTACAGTGAAACTCCTCTACAATGAAATCTACATGGGTGAAAATACCCCCTAGTGTGAAAATGCATTAACACCATTCCCACTTTCCTGTGCTGTGTGTGTGCGTTTACATCTGAGATCAAATTTGCTACAGTGAAAAACCCCCTGTTGTGAAAGATTTCTTGCTGCAAACATGATTTCGCTGTAGAGGAGTTTCACTGTACTGCAGTCAGGGTTCCTACTCTAAAGTGTGTCATCTTGAATGTTCAACTTCAAACATAATCAATCAAATTAGGTCCATGAATTATACGCTAGCTGATGTGGTTGAACACATCCGACATTTGTGTAATCTTGCGTGCTTCGTTTTCCCCGTTTTGTTATGTTCGCAGAGTTCTTTATACGTTACATTTCAACCGCAGCGTATTTCCTTTCTTCTCGTCTTCCTCTCAGGTGGGCCTGCCGGAAGAAATGGTCAAACGCTGCATGCAACAACTCGGTCTGGCCCTCGATTTCATGCACAGTAAAAGCTTGGTGCACAGGGACGTCAAGCCCGAAAACGTGCTGCTCTTCGACCGGGAGTGTCGCCGCATCAAGCTGGCCGACTTCGGCATGACCCGCCGGGTGGGCTGCCGCGTGAAGAGGGTGAGCGGCACCATTCCCTACACGGCTCCGGAGGTGTGCCGGGCCAGCCGCGCCGAGGGCTTCCTGGTCACCACCAGCCTGGACGTGTGGGCTTTTGGAGTTCTGGTCTTTTGCATGCTCACGGGTAACTTCCCCTGGGAGGCTGCGTTGCTAACCGACGCCTTCTACGAGGAGTTTCGGCGCTGGCAGAAAGCCGGATGCCCCGTGGGAACGTATCCGTCTCAGTGGCGCCGATTCAGCGACGACGCCCTGCGAATGTTCCAGAGGCTTCTCGCTGCCGAGCCGGAAAAACGCTGCGGGGTCAAGGACATCTTCTGCTTTGTCAAATACGAGCTCGTGAGCGAGCTCAGGCGCAGAGCGTCCTATCGCGCCAAGCGAGGCGAACGGTCCGGCTCGGGGGTGTGCACCGGTAACTGCGCTACGTCTTCATCCACTTCTTCCTCCTCCTCCTCCTCCTCACGGACCACCCACAGACACCCGGAGCCTTCAACGCCTCCCGGAACCTCCTGCCTTCGCCCGGCTCCCCTCAAACGGAGCGTCCTGTCTGACCATCGAGAAGACGCCGGACAGCAACAGCCTCCGGGGCGCGACAAGAACAAAAGCCAGATGGTGATGGCCACTGCGATTGAAATCTGTGTGTAACTACAGGACTTTTTGCAAAGTGCTTTCTATATTTAAAGTCCATCTGAAAAGGCAGTTGAAGAGAGAAGCTTAGACCACACACAGGAAATAATCTTCATCCCTTCAGCAGCCAGGACTTAGGTCAAAGGCCTTTTAGGTTGGGATTCGCGGCCAAAGACAGCCGAGAGTTCTACCGCGCCAAGAGAGGCGAACCGTCTTCTTCCTCCTTACACACCTTCCCCAGACCCCCGTAGCTTCCCACGCCTCCTGGAGCCTCCTGCCTCCGTCCAGCTCCGGTCAAATGGAGCGTCCCCTCTTTCCCCAGAGAGGAAGCCGGACAGTAGCGGTCTCCAGGACAGCAACAAGAAGCCACCGCTGTTTTGAAAACTGAGCACACTTCCATTCATCCGCTTTCTACGGTATTCCGCTAAATCTGCTCGGGGTCCGTCAAGCAAGCTGCCCTGGTAACCGTACTGTATCTTCATCATCTAGAGAGGAGGCTGGACCGCACCAGTCTCCAGGACGAAATCAAAAAGAAAAACCAGATGGCGATGGCCAGCGTTATTATCGCCAAACACTACTGAGAAGATCTTCTGCAGACTTTGCCCCTTGGCAGGGACACGCCAAACATTTTTTTTTTTGTGGTGGTGGTGGTGCTAACGATAGTAACACATTCTGTGGAAATGACTTCCCCATCACTTGTCACTTTATAGCACACCTTTCGGGTCTCGAGTTCCACCTCAGCATCCGGTTAAACATAAACTGAGGACGCCAGTTTGGGAACGAGTGCTTTTCCCCGTATCGCTTCAGACGCTCCAGATCACTCATAGAGGCCGTCGATTCTGGCGCGACCTTTGACCTCATCGTCCACTGCATTACCGCACTTAAGATCATCAAACGGACGTCCACGTAGCAGTGCGTACGAGGCACCGTGTCTCGCTAACGTGCACCACCTCAGGACACTTGAGTGGATCGCTTGCCATTTTATGACTCATCCATTCCGGTAAATCCGTTGCAGGCTGTTGGACTGCTGAGCTCCATTTACGGGAACATTTTATGGGCGCCGAGGTGCAAGCAACAAGGAGATAATATGTTAGAATATTGTTTTGGGGTTTTTTTCTATTCGCGCTTGTTTGTGTGTGTGTGTGTGTGTGTGTGTGAGTTTTCCAATACTAAAGCACAAAATGTTGGATGAGGAATCTCACTCCATATTGTAGACGTATTTGGTATTTAAAACAACTAAAAGTGCTCCGTCACATCAGGTAGTTCAACTATGTAGCTGTACTCGTTTTCTAAATCAGGGGATTTGGTCAGGTTAACGCATCGTATGTAGCAACTCCACCGGGACGGCGCGTGCAGTACGGAGATACTCCTTCAGAGAACCTCGGAATAGAATCTATGAAGATGTGTGACACAGTAGCTGCTGCTTTTCTGTCAACGATGAGTGTTTTTTTTTTTTCTTGATTTGATTTGTTTGTAGAAACTGAACGCTTTGTACAGTACACTTCCGTTTGCAAACTGGCTGGGGGTTCCCTCTTTATGTCATTGGAGGATCAGGTCGGAATTGTTTGAAACACTGGAAAAATCGGCTGGCTTTCTCTGGGGTGTTTTTTTTTTTTCCCCGCGGAGAGAAAAATGGCGAGCGACGATGATGAAAATCACACGAATCGCAATCGCCGCCAAGCCAGCCAGATGGTTTTTTTTAACTCGTGTCTGTGAGTTCGTTGGGGTTCAATTAAAGGGACAGCCGCTCAGTTAACTCTTATTTTCTTTGTCGTTAAAATGCAGGAAAGCCAATTTCCACAAGTCAAATTGCGCAATTTTGAGTTCACCCCAGAAACTCATCACAGTGCTTCACTTAAAAAAAAAAAGAAAAATCTCAAAAGGACTGATTGGATCCTTCTCTTCAGCCTCCAAACAGTCTCCGCTAATTACGGGGAAAGCAGCGTGCGAATCCTTCAGCGTGCGCTCGTGACCGCGCTCGTCCTTCTTTTCCGTGCGGAGACCCGCTCATGTTTGTGCCGGTGTTGTTTTCATCATCCCTCGTCCCCCCCCACCCTCTCTAAGTCTTTGCGCTGACAGCCCATCAGCTCTGTTGCTATAGCGACAGTGCCACACTGCCGCCGTGGTCGGGCTTCTGTCCTCCTCGAGTCTAATTGAGCCCAAATTAAACGACTTTGCTGGCGCGCACGGCCGTTCGCAAACAATTGCTTCGGTTTATTTCTGTGGACGAGATCAAGATAAAATCGTATCAGTTGTCCATCAAGTCTCATTCGAATGTCAACATTTTTTTCTTTTGCAAGAGCCTTTTTTTTGTCCTTCACGGTACAAACTGCACTCAAGCCGCGCCAACTGCAAATACTTCAAGAATGTTCCCGGGCTGTCAAAAGTTAAAAACTGTCTGACTTCAAAAGGTGGCCTCCAGTCTAACACACAAAAGGTGAGTCATCCACACCTCCTCGCTATCCGATGCCCCCTCTGGAAAAAATAAAATAAAATAAAAAATAAAGAGTTGGTGCCCCTCGGTAGCTGCAATAATCTTTCCTATGGCCGGTTAATTTCCCCCAAGCACTAAAAGTTCGCTTGGGTGCACTACATATGGATTTGGTTGGCGGGTGCGTAGGCGGGAAATAGAAATAGCTCCAAAAATAGACACCGCCTTCCGATAAACACCGAATCCATTTATATGAAGAAAAGGCCTCTCAAATCGATACTTCCTTCAAATAAACACCTGGTTCTGCAAACGGACACTTCAAGTCGCGATTGGAGGACACGTACCACCCATACGTACAAATAAAAGGCCTCCTCGTGACTGTTTTACTAACATATTGCGGCATCACGTACCCTCCACTAATTGCAATGTGTTTCCAAGGCTGTCGTCAGGAAGGTGGAGGGGGGGGGCATCTAAAAAAACAAATCGATAGCGGCCCACCTTGACCTTCCAATTCTGACGCGTCGCCAGTCGGACGAGCGAGACGGTTGCAATTAGCCCGGGCGTCCGTATTGTTCGCTGGGTTTATCTGCATTGGCGTAAAAGGTCAGGATGACGTGCACAGCAGGTGCACGTTCTACACGTTAGATAATTAAAACAAAAGGTGCCGTGAGCCACTATGACTCGAGACGAGGCCGCCCGATTGTTACATTCTTCACCAAGCGATGCGAGACGTCTTACGTGAGCATCGTTGTTCCCCGGACTGTTAAAATCACAATTCTCACGTTCAAGGACGAGTGTTGTCAAATCTGAGAAAATTCTTACCAAACAAAAAATGTCACCCAAGGTATCGAGCTGAAACGACGGTTGCAATGGTGAATTGTTTTTTTTACTGCCATCTAGTGGAAGAACATTTAATTGCTCCGCCTGACAATATACGTCACTGGCATGGATAGAAGAACTCAAATGCTTTGTATGGGGTGAATAAGATTTTCAGACCAATTCAGCTAAATTTGATCATTTTCCGTGACACACATGATGGCACGTACTGGTTGGGTATTATTGCAATAAGCAAAACAAATTTAATTTTTTTTTTTGGCAGAGATAGTTGTTGTAGAAACTTGTAAATACTCTGTGTCTTTAATAAAAATGAGAAAGATGTTAATATATGTTGAAATAAAACACAGTCGTGCGCCACTTCTTGTGACTCCTGGAGGTTTTTTTTTGGTCGTGTTTTCTCATCTTATCAGCGAACACAAACCGAATTCAAGGATGTTTTCGCGACAGAACGCTGGCGGAAAACAACCGCGGCGCGATCTCTTGTCGCGACATGCCGGAGAGACCTTGGTCAGAGTTTGAACGAGGGGTTCCCAACTGTGGAAGACGTCTGATCAAAGCCAATCAGTTCAGACAGCAGGAGAAAGGAAAGGTCACCCGTGATGCGCGAGCTTATGAGACGAGGAAGCGCGCCTTCTGTGCTCTCGAAATTTTTCATTAGATGAATATCCTTCCAAGGTCCTCTGTGACCAAGCAGGATCGGGTGTCCTTGTTTTGACTTTGCTGACGGATTTAGAGCAAAGAAGGAGTTCTTGCCCCTGGCCCACCGAGCTTTTTAAATCGCAAGACCCCAATCGTCGCATTTGGGTCATTTCAGAATCCCAGGGCACTTTCTGTCCACCCGTGAAACTTTATGACGCTAACGTAGCGGATTGCTACACAATGGCTAACAAAACTAGCATCAATGTTGTAGCCCTTTAAGCCATGGATGTGTGAAAACAAACAGGACGAGCAATACAACAACACTCACATGCATGTATTCTTTATCCTCTGCTGAACTAAAATAAAAAAATAAAAAATAAAAACAATAATACTGCAGCTTACTGAGCTTAGCTGTACGAATAGAAAATGAAAAGTGACCCCCATGCACACAACTTTGCAATCTTTTAAGACCTTGTCATACCGCCATTAAATACGACATCCTTTTTAAGGGAAAGAACTTCAATGTCCCCTCCAGTGGTTAGCAACAGCTACCAGGTGTGCTCCGGCCTCCCTGTGTGGAATGTTCAATAAAAACATTTTGGGCACTCTAAATTGTCCCCGTGGATGGTTGTTCCTCCCCCCTGGCAACCAATTCAGGGTCCCCCGCCTACTTGCCTCCAGCGTGATCAAGCAGGAGAATGCTTCAATGTCCCCTCCACAAAGCTAAACAATATTTTGTATCCAGTCTTTCCGCGTGATCGTCAGAAAACCAGATCGGCGAGACGACTAAAGTGTCAAGGGACGTTTCTTCCCTCTCTGTCAGATCCGCATCGGGAGAATCCGTGTCGGATCACAGCTGGAGAAGTGAACTCGGGGAACAAAAGAGGGATAAAGAATGTGTGGCAGGGGAATGAAGAAGCGGGGAGGGAGGGCGGACGCAAAATGGGACAACTGCGTTTATCATGTTAAAAAAAAAAAAAAACGTGCAGGAAGCGTCAATTCGGCAAGCTTTGATTGCTTTCTATTGGGAGACCTGCGCGAGTGACAAAGTGAGAAAAAGTGGAAGGTGCTAGGGCCCAAAGTGTCAATAATTTGTGTGGCTGTAATTATTTTCCAGCACCATTTTTCTTTTCAGGATCCTGAGAGAGTTTGTAGCTATAAAAGGGTGTCAGATTTAACTTCTCGTCACCAGTATGAGAGTGAGAATTGAACCCAGCTGCTCCCCATCCACATCTGAGAAATTGTGACACTACTGAGTCAGATGATGCTCGGCCTAATAATTGGGCCTAATTTGGACATTTTCACCTCGGGGTGGACTCACTTTTGTTGCCAGAGGTTTAGTGGTTTAGAGTTATGCTCACATATTGTACATGATCATAAAAAAAAATTAATAATAATAATAAAGAAATAGCTTTGAAGGCCATTACAATCCAGAGCGACATTGGAGGAAAAGCAACAAACACTCTGCTGCGCAACTTCTTTTTTTGCCAATGCCAGACAAAAACTCTCAGACAGTATGCGGGGCTCGGACTGCGTTGCCGTAGCAACCCGAGTGGAGAAGAGGACACGGACGCTGTTTTGGGGAACCAACACGCCATTGTCGGAATGCGAATTGGAATCGGATATCAACTTAATTGGCTCGGTATGTTCAATATCAGGTTATATTGAGTTGTTTTTTTTTCCAAACAGCCATTTCTTTTGAAAGATGTTTATAGTGTTAGGCTGTTGCATTTTCTAATCAACACTCACACACTCCTACTTGTATCTTTTGATAGGATTGAGTTCCTACAGAGAAAAGGCAAAGCTGCCTCAGCTCGGAAGGCGGCATGAATTCATCACGCCGAAAAAACAGCATTGTGGATCATAACCCCAAACTATTTTCTCTCCTCGCCTGTGCAGGGAACATTTCCAAACCCGCTCGGAGATGTGGTCAACAATAGCTTTGTCGGCTTTGTCATTACCCGCTTGTAAATCGAAAAGAACCCCGAGGACGCTGCTCAGGCGAGACTCACCATCCGTTATTTTCAATCGTGCGCTAATGAGTGCGCTAATGAGTCGGGGGCGAGGAGAGGGTGAGCGTGAAGCTGCGTGTCTGCGACCGTCGGATGCCGGGCAAATGATTCATGTCCACCTTTGTGAACGGATAGCAGGAAGTTAAATGTGTCAAGTGGGCGTGATTATACACGTCAACATTTCCTGCTTTTTTGTTGTTGTTGTTGCCAGTGCAAGCAACTGAAGTCAGCAGCAGTGATCACCCCCACAGCGGCGCAGCCATCTCTTTAAATCACAATAAGAAACAATGTTAAATTACGCCATATGAACTCACCACAAAAACAAAAAAAAAAGCAGCATAGTGCTCGAAATACAATACAAGACAAGCAAATAGTTCCGATGCTGCAGGTCAACACCTGAGTGAGTCACAGCTGCAGTCAACGTAATGATGTGAAGACGGCGTCTAGCTTCATGCTACATTGCTTCTTCTCGAGGGCTTTGCGTGCTTGAGACATGATTACAGTGTGTAGGCGCGGGGCGCGTGTTGAACAACGCACACTCTGCGGGGTTTCATCCAGTCATTAATTAAAACATATGCCATCCAGTTTCGAGTGGTTATTTTGCGTCGGCCGTAAACAGTCTCGCCGTGTTGCCGTCGTCGATTCAATTCAATTCCTCGACGCGGCGCCGAAACAAGATGCGGCTTTTAATGAAGCAAATGGAAATCCTACCGAGTGAGAGAAAGGGAGAGCAAGAGATATCACATTGTCGGGTTGGAGGGGTGGGGGGGGGGTTAGATGCCACCCCAGTGGGTTCATCTGCAACACTGCCTGGTTGATTATTTTCTATGAATACAACTTGCCAGTGTGGGGGAAAGAAAGCACTGATGAATTAATAACAACAACAACAAAAAAGTCCAAGGTGACACAGACAAATCTCTGCTTGCAAATGACTTGGCAACAAGTCAAGAGTGCACAAACTCATTTCCATGAAGGGGGCTTTAAAAGTGATCAAAATGGAAAGTTTGCAAAGAAGAGAGGAAAGCAAGTGGCCTTTGTTGCCTGCAATCTCATCTACGAATGACCTGGCCCCATCTGTTTCATATTCAACGTACAGTAGCACAAAAAGGTTTGGTCAAGGTTAAAGAATGAATGAAAGCTTTCCTACATGGTGACATAATTTGACTGAGAACCCGAATGAGAACTGAATCCTCGAAATGATTTGCTCAATCAGTATCTCCAGATATCGTCCGATCTGTGACGACCCCCTTATGTCTGCTCCACCTCCAAAAACAAAACACAATGTTCTCAGGTTCTCGCATGTGTGCGCTTGTTACGCAACACACTCGGAGCTTGATTACATTTTGTCACGTTATGTAAGTTGCTTACGCCATTAAATTAAAATGCAGGATGAGGGCAGGGGGGGGGGGGGGGGGAAGGTAGTTTAAATTTTTAATTGTTTCCTAAGTGCTTTGGCTTGTCGGCTTGACCTGGGTTAGCCGTGAGGAAGTTGCCCCGAATACAAACTGCACGCTCTGCTTTCAACACTTGCAAGTTTGTTGGTTATTGGAAACGTTTTGGACGGGTGGGGGGAGTGGAGGGCGGGGGGTGGGGGACTCTCTGAGCTGCTATTGTGTTGTATTCATTTTGGAATATACGAAATGAAAAAAGGGGCGCAAGGTCGCCTGCCCTACAGCCAATCAAAATATGCCTTGTCGTATGACATGAGCTTTCAAAACAAAAACGACGTTTCCGCCTATCGAGCAAGATCGAGTCAAGCTACCACCAATTTATGCTCATTGCAATTTATGGAGTCAAATCTCTATCTTTGTATTATACTGCCCCCAGTGGCCATGGTGTGCACATCAGTAGGAGCAGCACTATGTCCATTCAACCATTATTTGTATATATGCCTTACAAACATACATTGGACCGCTCATGACCTCTGGTCATATCATTCCATTGCGATTCCTGAGAACTCTTTTTCACTCTTTGTCTGCATCACTTCATTTTGCAACACTCACTCGATGTAGTGAATTGCCATTTGCCTTTGCGCAAACATTCATTCATCAATCTGTCCCCGCACTCACTCACTCCTCCTCTTCATCTGTCTCACTCCGTCACCTCCTCGTCACACACATGCACACATTTCCCATTTTGTCTCCTTTCATTTCTCGCTTCTCTTCCCGCTACCCCCCCCCCCACGCCCCACCCCCACCACACCTTCTCTCCACACCGAGGACGATACCCCACCCCACCCGAACACATCTGCGTCATTCTTGCCCTGGAAATACGTCAGAGGCACTTAATAAGCATCCTGGGGGGCGGAGGGGTGGGGGGGGGGGGGGGGGGGTCGAAAGAGACAAGAATGTGAAGTATGTGGGAAAGAAATGGGGGCAAGTGGGGGTTTGGATGAACAGAATGGCTTTGAAAAACGCTTTTATGTGTTGACGTCATCACTGGCAATTAGGAAACCTGCAGAAATGATCATTTGCATTCATCCGTTTTTAGATCAGGGGTGTGCAAAGGACGGCCCGGGGTCCACATCCAGCCCGGGCTCTTCTTTAATGTGCCAATGTTGCCATTTTCTTCCGAAAATTGATTCTTGAATTTTTTTATTATTATTATAATTTTTTTAAGGTGATTCTTGGTTTGGACTTGCCTGTATACAGTGAAAAAAGCAATTAACAAAACACGCAATATAGCGTTACTGGAGTCCCTTAAGTGAATTCTCGCCATACCGTGCATCGTTATTTGTATCCGTCTTCCTCATCTCATTTTTAGATTTTTCATGCCATATCCCTTTTTCTAAAAAGCTGCGACTTACAGAGGAAGTGCCATCTGTCCTTGGCGCCATTCCGAAGCTTTGGCGCAGATTCTGGGAGAAGTTACTATAAATATCATCGGGACATATGTGATGGAAATATGACAGAACTGTGCGTCTGGACGGATTTAAGCGTATATGACATAACACTGAAATGTCGCCTCATGTTGTCGTGAAATTTGTTTTGAAACGTGTTTTTTGGTGATGGTGGGCAAAAAATAAAAAATAAATCCAAAAAATAAACACAAACGCAAAATTCAGGTTCAATGAGCCCAACATCTAAAAAAAAAAAAAAAACTCAATCATAATTCAAACATGTTCACTTTCTATGAGTCCCAAGGCATCGCTCACGGTGGAAAGCAGTTGAAAAAAAAAACAAAAAACAAAACAAGATGACTTTGTAGACTCATTGTCTAAAAGTTACTTCTAGGGAATATAAGCGCACTCTGTGTCCTCTCTTTAGCGAGGAAATGAAGTGTGTCTAAAATTCCCTTTCACAGCAACAAAGTGTTTTCACTGCACAGGTGAAATGCGATGCTCGATCTTACATAATTTCCCGCGTTTTCCATTGTGGCGAGGGATTTAAATATTCATGAGCCCAAGGGAAAAGGTTGCGCTTATGCAGGGGTGGGCAAACTTTCACGCTCAAGGGACACGGGATTTTTAAAGAACAGACTCTGGCTCTACATGTACATTCTATACTTTGCTTAGAATGACATCTCGGATGGGACTCGGTGCTACTTTTTGGCCCACTTTCGACCATTTTTTTCCAGATAAATACGTCTGGGCAAAAAAAAAAAAAAAAAAAAGTGGGCCAGAATTTTCCCTTGAGCCTCTGCGACAGGAATAAGATTTATTATCCAGAATGCCGGGGGGGGGTGCCTACACCAGGCAAGTCCAGCTCCGGGCCTGGAGGGCCGCATGTCTCACTGTGGATCGCATGTATGTGACACCAATCATCACTCATGTGGAGTCCACTTGATTTCAGTGGAACGTGCAGATGGCAAATCAATCGCTGATGAACGACGGTACGCCTTTTCAAGTGTTGATGAGCGTGAATAGTAAATGTCACCATCTGAGGCTGAAATGAAGGCTTGGAATGATTGAATACACTCCACGTGCGGTACGTGCTTGACATGTAGCATAAGGACTGTGAGAGTAGATCTACAACCCAAAATGGGTTTTTTCTCCCTTTGGTGAAATACCGTGAAATTTTTCCAATATAAAAATGTGTTTTGACTCAATACAAGGTAGGGATCACTGAGCTGTATAGTGCAGGACCTCCCCTGTGCTGTCCGCTAGATGCTATCACTTGTTGACACAAGTCATTGAAATGAGCCGCCGTCTCCTCTCGTTTGTTCTCTCCAGTCGTCCGGCATCATCTCACTCACATTCCCTCAGAGCCGCCGCGTGAAGAGATGCTAACAGATGGCTAGCGTGTGTACATCCAGCCAATATGTAGGTCAGGTGCGGCGCCCACGCGGGCGCCGGTCGCCGTGGCAACTGAGAATCAAACAAGACCGCAATCTTTGCGACTCCCGCAGGGACGGACTTGCGGACACCTCTTATCCTCCCTCGCCGGTTCGCCCCTTTTGAGATTATTTCCCCAGATTATGGCAAATGCATCACATTAAGCAGGGTGGGAATGAGTTGAGACCAGTGAGGAGATGATCAATAATCCAGCACACATCTGGTGTGTCAGAAATGCATCAGCAGTCACGCCTTTACAATTAAAGCCATTAACCTAAAAAAAAATCATAATAAGAATAATGTAATCCACGCCGTGACCTCAAATACAGTGGACCCATTCCCCCGCCATGTTGTTTCGTTACAGCCTTTTTCTAAAATTGATTCGATTTTTCCCTCAAAAATCTTCATACAAGACCCCATAGTGTGAATGAAAATCCATCAATAATTGACCTTGGATTTTAAAATTGCATCGCCAGTCAATGTCACATGATGGTGGCGAAGCATCATAAAGCATCAACACCATGCGTACAGATGTACACACAATCATGATGACATGTGACATAAACAATTGATATTGACAGCTATTGTACTTGTTATTGTTTGCTATTATTTTGTCATTTGCTGCAATTTATTTAACCAATTATGATGAAAATCTTATGACAAAGATATTCAGATTTTTTTTATTGTACATTTTTTTCTGCTAAAATAAATCAGATTTTAAATCACATAACATGAGTTTATTCTCAAAATGAGATTTTTTTTTGTCCTTACATAAAATAAAACAAATTACACTTAAAACCCAAAATCGAAGAACTGAAAAAAGTGACACTCTGCACACTCGCTGAACACACTCTAGTATCTCTAGATGTCTGTTTCTCAGTGTGTACCCCGGGTTTTTATTGACATGCATGACCTTGGTAGTGATGGAGCATGGGGGTGGGGGTGGGGGGTGGGGGGGGCTTTATCGTAACACAAAGGGGGCTCTCCTCGCTTGTCTTCCTTCATCTCACACATCACTATGGTGAGCGCACGTGAGTGGACGCGGTGAGCCGATGGTGCATGCAGAATGCTGATGAGGGTGGGGAAGGGGGTGGGGGGGGGGGAGAATGAAAAAAGAAAGCCTCCTCTCTTGCTGCAAGACAGAGTTATAAGGGAAGGCGTGAGAGAGGGAAAAAAAAACAGATCGCCCTACCACATTGCTCATTCACGGCTCATATTTTACCTTTGCATCTACACGGGATGCTCAATCGAAGGGTTTGTTGGCCTTTCTTATCCCCCCTTCCACTCTGTGTTTAATTCCGTCTTTATCATCACAATGGCCCACTTTTAATGTCTGTCCAGGCTAATGAGGTTAAAAATGAGCTGCGGGCTCTCCAGGGAAGCTTTTAGAGGCAACAACATGAAATGTTGTTTTTTTTTTGTTTTTTTTTTGGGTGGGGTGGGGGGAGATTAGGCATTGTGTATTTATACTCCACATAAAAGGGATTATTCAAAAGGGCAGCGATGACGAGAGACGCTTGATGTCTTTTCCAGGTCACGATTGAGCAAGGAGGATTGAATGAAGGCCAAAGGGATTTGTTTGGAGAGACATTTATTGAATGCTATTAAGGGGAAACCTTCTAAAATTTCACAGCGTGCTAGCAACAAAATCAACTAAATGTCCCTTCATGTATCGTCATCTTTGCGTTCAAATGAAGAGGCCCTGAGTCAAGTTGTGAGTCAACTGAAATGAAGTCATCATTTTCAGGATTCAAGCTTTTTGGGCGTCCCGTAAGATTGTTTTGTTTTGTTTTTTCCATGTAAAATGTGCATGTGGGCTCAACCAAAGTTAGGACACTCTGCTTCTAGTCAACAAAAGCGAGGACATGACTCACTGAACTGTACTGTCTCATCTCCAACAAAGTGACATGATGGCCCGTTAAAGGATGACACATTTTGCTGAGCTCGGACTTTTTAACCGCACTGCTATGCAGATTTTATGAATCCTATTTTTTTTTCTTCCTCCCCTCATGAAAACCAAGCAAAAATACATTCATGGGTTTGGCCAGGTCGTCCCTATTGTGATGAAATAACGTTTTAATCATTATTAAGAGCCCACGAAACGTAACAAATTGGAGTTGATATGATGAACGGCAACGCCGTAATCCAGTTATGTGCATGTTATGATGAATTGGCTGTCGGCTGTGGTTCAGCGCAGTCAAGCTTCTCCTCCCCCTCCCGAGTATGAAACCAATTCTCAACGTACTGAATGGTTGTGGTGAGTAGATGAACCGATATTAAATCACCTTGTTAATTAAATTGCCTTGTGTTATACCCTCCTCCATATGCAGGGGAGGTCACCTTACTCTACTCGGCAATGGACTGGCTCACACTCACATTCAAACCAATGCATAATGAAGTCTCCACACACAAAGGTCAGAACCGAGATTCATACCCAGAACCCCAGAACTGGAAAGCACACATGCAAACCACTTTCTCACTGTGCTGCTTGAAAATCATTTCATCCAATAGCAATAGATGAAATAGAATAGAAGAAAGATTAATAATGTTCTTGTTGATTCTTTTGAGTGTTTTGCGACCTCAAGCAGCTCAGTGTTAGATCGGGACATTAGCGACACTCTGTGGCGATCGATGGTACTGACGCAAAAAAAAAACCATCCAAACTTCGAACAAATGTTTGATTTCCTTCTACATCCCATTTGAGCCGTCACTACCACAATCACAACAAACAAACAGAATGATTCATACGCTTGGCCACAACAACATGTCTAACATTCTAACTGCCCGGTTATTTCTGATAGTTTGACACAAATGACACTAAAAGTGGCTTTAAAATCAATTAAAAAAATTAACAAATAAGTACTTTTTTTTTTTTTACCTGTTCCAGCACCTGGAGGAAGAAAAGCTCGTCAAAATCTTAGTGGGGGCGGAACTTCCCGTCAGGAGTGAACCTCTTGACGAAAAGTCGGTTCAGGGGGCCCCCTTCAGGTCTATTTTATTTTTTAAAAAGCGTGTATATAAATATATATATATATATATATACACACATTCTTTAAAAACATCCTCTCTAAATCTGTCTATTTAATTATTTTATAAAAAAAATAATTACTTAATTAGAGCAAACCTACATGTACTGTATTTATAAAATGAACAAGTTCACATTCACAGTGAATGTATTTTTTGTTTTTTGGTTTAACTTTTTTTTTTAAAAGAACGGATTGATTAATTATCGCAAAATTAACAATCGCTATATATAATATTAATAGTATAACATAAGTCATAATATTCCATTTTCTCATTTATTTATTTGAGTAACATTTTCCAAATGACGATAACAAAGTGTACCGTAAATGATGACATTTTAAAGCACACAAAAGTTTGCCAACCCTTGACTTTTTTTTTACATTAGGGATGCTTAAATGGCGTGAGGGGAGGAGGGAAGGGGGCGTGAGGGGGTATAGGGGTAGGGGGGTCAAAAGCATCATCATCATCCCCCCCTCCTCCCCCTTAGCGAATCTGACCGCCCGCCCACTCTGGGGGGGAGAAAGTGCTGCTTTGTGAATGAAGGGATCGGCGGAAGGAGCAGAAAGCAAACTTTTTCCCAAAGAAGAAAAAAACGCCGTTGTTTTCCTCCACGTTTCGGCGTGAAGAAGCTTCCACGACACACACGGGAACACCACGCGAGGTAAGCCACTAAATTTTGTTTTAGGAGTGCGTGTGTGTGTGTGCGTGTGTGGTTTAGGATGCAAAGATGCATGCAAAGGGCAGCCGAACCGTGACCGGAATAAGTGTCTTGTGATGATTGGTCATTCCCATGCACGATTCGCCACTCCGTGAATCGTCCAGGGGCGCGTTTCTTCCCCCCCCCCCCCTCACTCGGTGAAACGATTTTACTCGAGATATTCTTCACGCATGCAAACTTTCCGTTTCGCAACATGACGTGACTCACGCAAAAGACGTGCAATGCGCGGTGTCACCATTCCACGCACACACACACACACACACACACACACAGACTCACACGCTCACACACAGAGGACTCATTCATGCTGTTATGATGAGTGTCTCTCGTGGACATTTGACGTCAGCACTTCTTACTTTCTTCATGTTGTGAAGATGTTGTCTTCCATCTCAACGGAACGAATGCGCCACACACGCCACAGCAATGATCCGAAATGACATCCCATTTGCTTAACACTGTCCCCCATCTGCACAACACATGTCACATCCATTCCCGTCCATTTTCCGAAGTGCATGGTTTGACGCCGCCGCGCCCATGTCACATCGTCTGTTCAAAACTCCACATTTTCATCCTCGTTAATGTCCCAGATACTACCGACCGAGTTTGATGTCAATGGGTATGAACTCGTTCGCACAAAATGGGCCCAAATTGTACATTGTAATACTCCTAGTTCACTTCCTGTACATTTTTACAGCATGGCTACCAAAGACTTTTTGGACGTCAGGTCAAACGTATCCTCGGTAGGGGTGCCACAGACTACTTTTTAGCACCCGTGTATGTTTTTAAAAAAATAATTTTTGCCAGGCCCGATGTGTGTGAGTTTTTGTGCATGCTTAGGCCTCAAAATGCAATTAATTGAGGCGAAGAACCATCAGAATTTGTACAGGTACATCACAGCAGTCACTGTGATGGATGCCCTAAAGCCCCCCCCCACCCCCCCACCCCGGACCTCCCTGCCCAATTTGCTCTTTTTGCTTTTACAGAAAGCTGCTCCACGATGATGGCGCTCACTCTTCTGTGTCTGTTCCTGGCGACCCTGGCTCAAGGCGAGCCCTGCCTCATCATCAGCGAGATCAACGCCGACAACCCCAGACTGGACACGAGCGAATTTGTGGAATTGTACCACACCAGCGGACAGCGCTCCTCGCTGGACGGATACACTCTGGTCTTCTATAACGGCAACGGAAACGTGGCTTATAAAGTCTTAGACCTGAAGGGCCACAGCACCGACGACAGGGGCTTCTTCCTGGTGGGCTCGGTGGACATGCTGCCCAAACCCGCCATCCTCCTTCCTCCCAACACCGTCCAGAACGGTCCGGACGACGCCATCGCGCTGTACCACACGTCCGCGGCTCGGTACGTCGAGAAGATGAACGCCACTGCCGCGGGTTTGGTGGACGCCGTTGTTTATACCACGCGCAAGACGGGCGGTGCCGAGGTCCTGGCTGAGATCCTCACCCCGGGGGAGCTGGCCTTTGTCGAAGATGAAACCGCCCTGGAGGGGGATGAATCCATCGAGAGGTACCCGAGTGGATCCGTTTTGAATATTTGTAATCAATCAAGTCTAATTTGTTCCTTGATCAAGTTTGCGACACAATTCACGCTCATGAACAGCTGAGGTCGTCTCTCTCTCTATCTCTCTCTCTCTCTCTAGGTGTTTGTTGTCTGAAGATCGCTGGGGCTTCCAGGTGTCGGCTCCCTCCCCAGGCCAGAGGAACAACTGCACGCCGTCGGCCGCACCGTCGAACCTTCCCGTCATCACCGAGCTGAAGCTGGGCGGAGGTCAGGTGGACGGCTTGGTGGAGCTAACGTCGACGACCGACGCCGGTCCTCTCGTGTTGGTGGTGCTGAACGGGAAAACGGACAGAGTCAGCTTCAGTTTCAACGTGAATGTGGACACCTCCAGGAACGGACTCATCTCCGTGACGGTCGACAAGAGGTATATGAAAGGTAAGCGTTTCCCAACCATCACTGGGCCAAGTACGGATTTGACACGATGAAATTGTGCTTCGGTGTACCGATAATGCGAGAAGATACTGGTGGAGTCAAGAGGTGATGATTTTTTTGGGGGTTTTTTTTAGGAGACGAGTCGGGGGCGGTCGCCATATACAGCGGTACGACTTCGGAGTTTCCTGTGGGCAGCCCGCTAAGTCAGATCGAGCCTCTGGACTCGTTTGTGTTCGCCGGCCCCGGAGACAGACCCAGTGCCAACCTCACGGAGACCCTCATCCCCGGAAGGCAGCCCTACCAGCTCAGCAACAGGCAAGGGAAATGATGACACAAACCTTGCTCAAAGGGAGAAGAGTCAAAACAAATTCAGCCGATTGAGAACCATGAAAAATCCATTCTGCATTCTGAGATTATCAGGAGCGTATTGATATTTTTTTGCATTAATTGAGCCATTTTTTTCTCCCTTAGATGAGTTAATTGCAATGTAAATATTAATTTTATTTTTTTTATTTATCGCATGAAATGGTTTGATAAATGATAAATGATCAATTATCCAATGAACCGCTTTATCAAGGGTCGCGGGGGGTTGCCGGAGCCTATCCCAGCTTAAAATAGCAGTAGGCGGGGACACCCTGAATGGTTGCCAGCCAATCGCAGGCCACACAGAGACGAACAACCATCCACGCTCACACTCATACCTTGGCATTTTGCACAATCAGCCTTATTTTATTTGCAGGCGGGGAGAACATGCAAACTCCACACAGGGAGGCCGGAGCTGGGATCGAACCCGGTACCTCTGCACTGTGAAGCCGACGTGCTAACCACTGGACTACCGGGCCGCCTGATAATTATAATGTTTACAAATATTTAAAATAGCAGACTGTAGATGGATTGGCATTTTTTTATTTTATTTAAAATAAATAATCATAATTTAACTACATTTAAATGATTATTATTCACTTCATAAATAATTGCTTCAAATAAAACATTTGTTTTAAAGAATTTTTATTCATTAATGCCCATCTGTCCATTTTTTTTTTTTTGTTGACCAGCCTTGCTTTAAAAGGACAATAAGTTTGTTTTAGTGCATTGAGGGTCAGTGTTGAAAGTAAATGACCCCCCAAAAAAGGGTTTTTTCCAAACTGTACTTTTTACTCTTACAACACCATCTTTGTATCGATGGCGGGATCTGATGGTCATTTTGTGACCACTGTTCCTCTTTGCAGAAGTTTGCCTTCCTGTATTTTCATCAAAAATACGCTCCGAGTCATGCTGACATCGTCTTCTGGCTCACTCCGTAACAGCTTCTCCTTTCGACTTCAAAAACATGTCAAGATCGCAGTTTTTCTTTGTCGCTTTGGCCAAATGCCGCAAGGGGTTTTCTTTTCTATTGGCTTTAATCTGCAATCAAATAAAAATTTTTTTTAAAAAAATGTCCAGAAAACCCACTTTCTCATTCCATCACCAAACCTTGGTATTTGAAAAGGGGTGTGTAGACTTTTTATATCTAGGACAGACATATAACGTACAGTATGTGTCATAATGATCTCCAATGTCATTTTCCTTTGTCAGTTTAAAAGAGGGAGGCTTCGACCTCAGCCGTTGCGGCGTGGCCACGTGGACCAGAGATCCCGGCGTCTTCTGGGAGGCCCCGCAAACCCCGGGGCAACCCAACCAGTGCCCCTGGCCAAAAATCTGCCCTCACACTATGGGTGAGTGTTGGGTCAACTTACTGTTTATGCATATGTAAATAATTCAGGATCTGGATAGAGAGCATTGGCACAAATGACTCATTTTTTGGATATGGAGTTTGCAGGCCGATTTTATATACATTGTGTGTGTGTGTGTGTGTGTGTGTGTGTGTGTGTGTGTGTGTGTGTGTGTGTGTGTCCGCGCACTCACAGGCATATAATCTTTATCCTTTTATGGAAAATTATACTTTTAGTACGGCATTTAGAAGAGACATTATTTTGTATGGTAAATATAATACTGCCCCCTGGTGGCTCAGAACCAGAAGAAGCAACATAACGTCCAGAGTTAATAAAGCCCAAAATCAAGGATTCCATGTCCGAGGCAGCATCATTATGATCCATTGAACCCTAACAACCCTTCATAAATGCACTCTTCTGTTGAATTAGTTCCGGGAGGCGGTGCAGATGCGTCCCCACACCTGCCGTCTTGGGGGTCTGGCGACTTCTTGATCAACGAGCTGAACACAGACACTCCCGGCATGGCTGAAGACGGCGAGTACTTGGAGCTGTGGCACCCATCCGGACGCCGCGTGTCCCTGCAGGGCATCTGGATTCTTTTTTTTAGCGCGCACAACAACAAACCCTACAGAGAGATCAGCCTCAGTGGACACTTCACCACCGCCAAGGGGTACTTCCTGCTGGGCAGCGACAGGCTAGTGCCTGCGCCTTCTATCCGCCTGCCTCCCAACACCATCCAGAACGGACCGGACGCCGTGGCGCTGTACCGCAGCCCCTTCGGGCCCCCGTCTTCGCAGCAAAGGGGGATCCCCACCAAAGGGCTCCTGGATGCTGTGGTGTATCGCAAGATGGGATCCGATAAGGAGGCGCAGGAGCTGAGCAAGGCGCTGACACCTGGACAGCTTGCCTTACTGGAGGATCCGGAGGTTCTTCCCGGTGACGAGTCGCTCAGCCGCTGCCGAGGCCTTTACCCCTATGACCTGTCTTCATTTTCAGTGAGTACAAAAATGGAGTCAAGAATAACGACTCTGTCAAGTGAATTCAGCGATTTGTTTCGACAAGTTTGAAGATCACTGCAAAAAAAAACAAAAAAAAAAAAACAAGAACTATTCATTTCTACAGTATTTTTTCTATCCTTCCACAGGTAGCCCCGCCCACTCCGCTGAGGGAGAACAGCTGCCCCCGCCCACCTCCGGCTCCGGAGGGCGTGGTCCTGAACGAGGTGGCGAGTGGCCACTGGACCAATCACAGCCAGCAACGGTCCTTCGTGGAGTTGCGCGGCCCCCCGCTGACCGAGCTGCGCGGTCTGGTGCTGGTCGTGTTTGACCAGGAACACGGCGGCAGGATCGTTGCGCTTCCTCTGACCGGATTTATCGACGATGACGGGTATTACACGGTCGGCAATGTCACTGAAGCGGGTGAGCACAGACAGATAGGATGGAAAATTTGATTTTTAACATAGTGGCCACTTGCATAAACTGCTAATTTGTGGTCTAATTTTTTTTTTTAAGTCTGATGGATTTTTCTTTGTTTTTTTCTGTTTTATGGCCATAGTTGATTTTTTTTATTTTTTTTGGTTCACAATTGCTTCAAACTCTCACTCCCCGTGCTTATGTGTTTCTTCCCTGCATAGATCAGACTTTCCCAGAAGGCGAAGATGTGCCGGCCCGAGGAGCGGTCCTCCTGTGCTACGACCTGTTCAGCGTCTGCAGAGCTGCCACCGCCCTGACCAACTCCAGTCGGCGCGACGAGCTGATATTCGGCGACGTCCAGCTGCTGCTCTCCCCGATGTCCGCTAGAGGGAGCCAGATCATTCCTGCTCTCGGGTAAGCACGGAAATCTGTAATCTTTCGTGTTTTTTTTATTTTTATTGTATTTTACAGTATTTACCGTCATACTAATGCACTGGTTAATAAATGCCGGGCGCACAGCCCCCCCCCCCCCCCAGCACATGCTTTTCGTGAGTCGGTACTTAAAAATAGATCAGCAGCACAACCCGACGAGGTGGCCGAGAGGTTAAGGCGATGGACTGCTAATCCATTGTGCTCTGCACGCGTGGGTTCGAATCCCATCCTCGTCGTGTGGTGACTCATTTTTTAATTTGCTTTTACCAACAAACGCAGTTTGTCTGTGCATGTCCAGGTCAGTCCAAAATGGCGCCGTCTCTCTCAGCCGCTGTGCGTGCTGCGATACGAGGAGCCCTTCTTCCTGGACGACGTCTTCGCCGACGCCTCAGACCGTCAACGTCTGCCCCAGCATGGCCTTCTCCAGTCACATCGACGTTTGCCTCGGACCTTCGTCCAGTGGCTGGCCGGAGAAGTCGGGAGGTGAATTACTATTGTGGCTAGGATGGATTTGTGATTGTAAATCATAATACAAAATCATACAGAATGTGATTTGTGTGGGGAATGTTTGCAGACTGCAGTGGTCTCAGTCTGGGAAGCAGGATGGTCCAAGTGGCCCACTATCTGGAGCAAAAGTGTCTCTGTGGAATATCCGCTTTCTCGCTCCAAGGTGAAAAGATTTGGAGTCACATGGAACGTTTTTTTCCCACATCAGTTTTTTTTTTTTCTCCACTGCACTGTGACATTTACATGTTCTGCTTTGTTCCTGTTCAAGGGGCCAATTTTTCGTGTGTGTCTGGCTGGTTGCGAGTGTGGGGAAATATCCCGGCCTTTTCGGACCACCAGAAGGCCCTCATCATCCAGATGTCCCCCGGGAAGCTCCCGCATGACGATGGTTGCCCCGCCCCCACCACTGACAGCCGCACCGGCACAGGTGAGTCAAGTCTTTCAGGACGTTTCATTAGGTACACCTGGTGAATAATCTTAAGAGCTTCAGTTTCAGAATTTGTTTTGTGTCATTTTTGACGATGTTCTAGGGTCCAGCCTGGGTTTACAAGTTGGTCTGGTCGTCGCCCTGCTCGTGCTCCTCGCGCTTGGAGCAGCTCTTGTCACGTATTTCTACAAAAGGAGGTATGTATTCTTTTTTTTTTTTTTTTCCTTTGTCCGCATGAGAAATATTTGCGTTCATGGAATGAAACATGCACAGATGGAGGAACCCGAGTTTGAGAACCGCTATCAATTCAAAGAGCGTCTGGGTGTTTTCTGCTTGCAGGCGTCCTTTGGACTACGCCACCATGGAGCTGAGCGAGCACGCAGAGGGTCTCTCAGATCTATAGTAATCGGGGGGGGGCTCGTTTAAGTTGTTTGCATGTGACTGTGAGTGTGTTGAAAAAGTTACGAATCAGCTGTTTTGGAACATATTTTTATAAGGGTCATTGTTTGTGAACAGTACTGGTTACTACTATGAAAGGGAAAGAGGTACTAAGGGAAGAGGGGGGGGGGGAGTGGGCGGGTTGAATGGTAATACTTGAGAGAAATAGACTTTTTTTGGGGGGGGGGCTTTAAAATTTCTCGGCATTGAGTGGCCTTTCCTTTTTTTTTAAATTCTTACCTAGTGTAAGTACAGTAAACCAAGGCCTGCCACAAAAATATACAGTTAGTAGAAAATGTTTATATTTGTTTCTATGGAGAGTTTATAATTTGTTGCAAGCCGCGTGTTAGTTTTGGACACTTACTGACTGTGAAAACTATGTAAATGTATTGACGTGTACATGATTGCCCCTGCATTTCATTGCTATCGCATACATATTTTGAACAACAAATTTAATTTGAAATCTAAAGTCATGGAAAATAGTTAGGTTGCGTTAGCGTTGGACGTCAGCTCCGACGATAGCTTCTAAAGCTAAAGCTAACATTAGCGTCAACGTTACCGCTAATGTTAGCTTCCTATTTTATCTTCCAATGTTATCTTTCAATGTTAGCTTGTGAAATTAGCTTCCAGCACTAGCTCTAATTTTAGAGCTAACGAAGAGGTTCCCAAAGCTAGCATCAACTTCAGCATAACAACATTGGTTTACTCCCGGTTTTCTTTGACCTCTAATTGAATTTTCAACCCTGTTGCTGTTTGCTATCAGGTTGGGCATCTCTAAACTGATGTCGCACATGGTGCTTTAGAAGTAGCAGGGCCCCTGGGCGACAATCAAAAGAGCACAAAAATAATCAAGTTTTTTTTCTTGTAATTAAGTGAATTGGATGAAAGTTCTCTGCATTGAACCGCCTTTCCGTCCTTGTTTTCTTAATTGGTGTATTGCATCAAATATGATCAACCCTGATTGCTTCGCTACATTTTATTTTTAAAGTTCTTGTAAACATGTGATTTGTTTTCAAATGTGAATGTGTGCCAATTACCACTTTCAAGCTCGCTTAGAGAGACGTTTACATTTTATTGTCTTAAAAAAAAAAAGGGACGCAAGCCTTGATGTGGATGGATTTCATTTATGAAGGTTGACTTATGGGTAATGGGATCTATTTTATGTTCATATTGATAGTGCCTCCGAAATGGTCATTCTGCATTGTGTGTGTTTTAGGTTCAAATCTCATTTGCTAAAGGAACAGCCACACTATAAATGGAAATATAAATATCAAATATAAATACTCCTTCATAGATGCCAACACAAGGTGAAGTTTCAATCGATGATCTTTCTTTGGTAATACAACTCCAATTTCTTAAAAAGAAAACATTTTTTTGGGGCATTTATTATTAGAAATGATCTACAAATATATCCAATAAAATCATACTTATCTTTATGCCACATTGCAACGTTCGATGACAGTTTTACTGTAAAATTTGGTCCAGACATTGTCTTCCTTCAGGTTTGAAATAAAAAAAAATATCGCCAGTTATATTGCAGTCATTTTTGATGGGGTTTTTTTTTTTCACAGATATTTTAATTCTCATATATATTATGCTTTGCCAAGAGTGCTGGTCATGTGCAGCATATGTAGCCAGCAGGTGTCAGTGTAAAGATCCACCTTAGAGGATGAGGACGAACTGGTCCATGACGAGTGGATCGACTGACAAGTGTCTGTTTACAGTCTCCATGGCGACGAAGGCAGCAAGAGGTGAGGCTTGCTTGAAGTGACGTCATCCAGTTTCGGAGTGCGCAGACAGACAAACGCTGAACTGGTCGCTGGTCAATTCAGTTTTGCGACCCCCCCTGCCCTCCCTCCACCCCCCCCCCCCCCCCACACACACTATAATTACTTTTGATACTTCAATAATCACTTACAGAGCTAATATTGCCTTTGACATGCCTCCATGAGACTTCTGTTAGAAAATGGGGGGGGGAAAAATAATCACAACGTGTGAAGAGGCTGCTTTACATCAACCCGTCTTTGTTGAATGCACCCAAAAAAAAAAAAAAGCCACGGATACGGTCTTGTTTGATATGTACAACAATTGTCGATGTTTCACCGGTTTGGTTCCTCCACTTGTGTACTGATTGCGTAGCACGAGTGTTGAAAGTTCATTTTGATTAAACCCCCCCGTTAGAATATTAAAATATCGAAATTGACTGCAGCACATGAAGGTTCTGTTGGGGTCTGTGATGTTGTGGCCCGGCACATGTTGGTTTAGAGTCTTTCATTCGTGACGTGCTACTTGTCACTCTTCTTCTAGTGGTTCTGCTCAGCCAGATTCTGCTCCCCAAACAGGTCGGGGTTCTCGCCTAGCGTGGCTCGGACCTTCTTCTTCTCCTTGAAGCGTCCGGAATGGGACACCTTGACGTGGCGCCCCTTGTTGGCCGACTTGTCCACGATCTTCTCCAGCCTGGCGCTGAACTCGGACGGTTCAGGAGCGGGCCCGCCGCCCCCGGAGGGGTCTTTGGTGTTGCTGCCATACTCTGCCGGGATCTCGTACAGGACCTTGGGCTCAGTCTTCTTCTTGCGAGAGAAGGTGAGCTTCCACCAGCTGGGGTCGGACATGATGGCGGCGGGATGGACACAACGAGGCCTGCGGGACACACAGCACGCAGGGTTGTCATTATGTGGGTGTGTTTGTGCGTGTGTGCGGGGTGGGGGTGGGGGTGGGGGGTGGAGTGCCACCTGACACTTGGTTTTCACCTTTTGAATGAATAAATAATTGAATGAATGAGTATCTGGTGTTCATGTAATCTGATGATATGTCACACAAACACCTCCTGGATGAACTCAACAACACTACACAACATGCATCTAACTCTTAGACTAGACTTGATAATACAAGACTAAATTAGACAGGCTGGGCCGGACTGTACTAGACTAGACTAGACTAGACAACACTAGACTAGACTAGACTAGAAAACTCCACAACTATACAAGATCATACAATACAAGACTACATTAGACAAATCTAGACTATTCACTGCAGGACTCGACTAGACGGGCTGCTGGGCTGGACTGGACTAGACTAGACTAGAGGGTTGTCACACTGCATTACACTCCTCTCCACCCAAGCGTTCCCCGCATTACTCCACTCTGTTCTCTCCTCTTTGTTGTCGATGGATTAGGAAGTTGTTATCGTGTGATTCTGTCGTGCTGTGTGTATTGTATTCCACGGTGTGTGCAAATGTACTCGGTTTCATATGAGCAGCTATGCAAATAGCGCACATGTGCGGCGGTCTTATCAGGGGCGCGCGCACCTGTCGGCACAAAGGTCCCGCGTCGTGTTTGATCTGCTGTGTTGACTCCTAAAGTCGTAAATGTTTTATTTCTTTTTATGCTGCTAAGAGGGCTGCGCTGCGTGCTCGATAAGTCGTGTGTTTCTTCACTGCTCAGGGGCAGAGGTCAATTTTATACTGAAGCGATAAACAATCAACAAAACCGAGGAACATAACAATCGCTTTTTTTTTATGGCTGTTTTTGCAACGATATGCAAATGCATGGAGCTTAAATATTAAATACAACTGAACTCTACTACGGAATGATTCCATCAGCATTAGGATGGACATTAATCATAATTATTGATTATATGTCTTGTCAGATTCTGGAGAATAACTTTTGCAATGTGCATATTTCCTCCAGGTGTGTCGGACCTTTGACTGTTGACTCACGGAAGGCCCAGCCGCAGTTGACTTTTAATAAGTTACCGTGTGTGTTCTGTCATGCCTCAACACATCACAGAAGCCAGACAACCCCCCTGCCCCCCCCCCCCCACAAAAAAAGGAACACCAAACACTTCTTTTTATTTCTTTTCTTTCTTGGGGTGGGCAAATCACTAACCAGCTGACAGCGACACATGGCGCTCTCCTACACTGATCTACTGCGCCGCCACACTGTCTTATGCTTTGTGATTCGGACTTTCTATTATTGTAAGTTGATTCGGTTACCATGGTTACAATAACAATCATACAGTGGATACAGATACTATAGACAGATAGGCAGGTCGCTAGAGAAATGTATACTGTATATATAGAGAGAGAGACATTCGACCCAATTACACAGGTGTTGTGCGAGTAAAGCTATGATTTCAAACTGTCCCTGAAGGCAACACTTGGTTTGATGAATTAGATCGATAGATAGATAGATAATGTCCTACCTTGCTGGCTGAAGAAGGCAAAGACAGCAAAGGTGGTCAAAAATGAGTAAGTGCCGCCATGCTTAAGTCGTCTTTCCCCCCGACCCCCTTTTTTGCGGTCCTCCTGTCAGGTGAGCAGCATCTCTCTTGTCCACCTGCCTTGTCACCGTGCAGCTACCTGACACACACACACACACGCACACGCACACCTTGGTCCCTCCCAGCCGACGTGTGTGACGGTGACTCAGTGGGACCTTCCTTTGGTCCACGACGTAGAGATTCCTGTGAGCCAAGCAGCTTTCCAAAACTGCACAGAAATTTCCCTTTATCAGCCTCAAACGCCACTCGGGCCCTAATGTGGAATTTGGACTCGGAATAAAGTCACTTTTGTGTTTAACATGTGCTACTCCTGTTTCACAACGAGGATTGCGCGCACGCGCGCACACACACGCACACACACACGCACACACACACACACACACACATGCATAGGAATCCAGTGTCAGTTAGCCGTGTTTTGCATAAATTGTGTGCTGGTTTTGCACACTTTGCAAGTTTGCCAGATATTCAAATGCCTGAATGCACTGTATGAATTGAGCCACTGGAAACTAGAGTGGGCTAACTCCATTGTTGTCATCTAATCCCAGTTTACTTTATTTCATTCAGGCAACCTTGATGACACCGAATGGGATCCAATTGATGAAACAGAAAATGCTGATGGGATCTCAGTTGAGGAGAGAAGTGCAGGCAATATGGATATTATGTTTGGCCAATGTCAGAGGGAAAGCACAAATTCAAGTGCATTATCGGAAAGAGGTCATCATTGCCATATAAATAAAAAAGATTAACCCCCAAGATTTTATTGTCGAAATAAAACTCTCCTGTAAAATGACAAAAAATGGAGAACGCTAGCTAAATGACCACCCGGAGCTATGAAATCCTGTCAAATATTTTACTTTTAGAAATATACTGTATATTATACAGACTTCTGTCCCTTTCTTCCTTTAAACAAGTTAATCTCAAAAGTGTGCACCTACACCCTTATCAAAGGAGGAAGGACAACTTGGAGGTCATAACTAACAACAATAGACACATTAGTTGGAAAGAGGCTATATAATGCATCATAAAGTTTATGATTAAAGGGTGTGTATGTTGGATGAGGATGGATTCAGATAATCACAACATACCTTCTATGCCTTTTATATGAATTAACTAAAGGTTTAAAGTTTAATTCTTTTATTTTAAAATATATATTTTGCATGAACAAATGCGCTTTATCGACTGTAGACAAATGAGAAATTATTCCTCCTGATACAAGCACAATAGGCTTGGTCGTTATCACAAAAACACCCTTGATCATTTGAGATGTCTAGCAATCAAACAATTTTACAAGCATAAAAAATAAGTCGCTGTGAAATGTCGAGAATCAAAAAATAGAGATAATTCGCTGTTAATACACTTATTGTAAGTACTGTACTGTAAAAAGACAAAACAAAGTCCTGATGATTTGTCGCCCTCTATTGACCGATCCGACCTCTACACGAAAATTAATCATTTCCCATTCACCAATAGAAGGGAGTTTTCAAGAAACTGAGCTCTGATTGGCGAATTATTTTGGTAACGTAACATCGCCTTTTCCTATTGGTCAACACTCTCGTAACGTGTCACAACCGGATGAGTACCTCTCTACAGAAAGCCTTCAAATAAACATGGAATAAAGCCTTAAACAGGATTTAACAGAAAAACAAGTCATCATGGAGGTAGGAGGAATACAGTAACGAACTCATGAAGAGTTAGTTAACTGTTTTAAATATCAATATGAGGAGCAACTGTGCAGCTGTGGCTCTGCTTCGCTGCTGTATAACGTTATCAATTACGTATGTCTAAAATATTTTCTCACTTCAGCAGAACATACAGAACATCCCTATCGATATTCAGACCAGCAAACTTTTAGGTAAGGCTGAAATAATATTTTGTTCCTGTCAAGCCATGTACAGGGATTACTTTTGCTAAAACGCTATGCTTTCATGGACCTCCGGAAAGTAGTCGATGATGCGTTCACTGTCATTACGTAAAGCAGTGCACCCCAAACTTCATTGAGGCAATGTAAATGATGATGGATGCGCTGTTTAATTGTATCTTCTACTATCTATTGGAAGAGAGTTTAAGTGTTTTCCCTCTCACTATACATAATTGATTGATAGGCAAACAGAAGACATGTTTTTGTGTATGCATGCCCTTGTTTGCAGACTGGCTCATAGATCGGCGTCACTGCAATCTTAAGTGGCAGAATGCCGTCAAAGGGATCCGAGAGAAGATCAACGCCGCCATACAGGACATGCCAGAGAACGAGGAGATCAAGGAGCTCCTCTCGGGCTCCTGTAGGTGTCTATATGCACTGGATCTTGATGTTTGGCTATGATATGTGTTGACTCCAATAAACTGAACACAACACACTTACTGACGGTGTTTCATATAGACATTCACTACTTCCACTGCTTAAGAATCGTGGAGATCCTGAAGGGGACGGAACAGTCATCCAAAAACATCTTTGGCAAATATTCCTCGCAGAGGATGAAGGTGAGAAGATGCAAAAAAATAAATAAAAAAACAACCGCGGTTGTCTTCTCTGTTGGTAAAGGACTTCAAAGTCTTGGAATGGTCTGATTGTGTGCTTGCAGGACTGGCAAGAGATTGTGCACCTGTACCAGGCAGATAACATCTATTTAGGTGAACACAGAATCAGTTGAAGTGCTCTTGAAAACATCAGAAAAGAGGAAACAAGTGTGCCCAGCGTTTTTATTTTATTATTTTTTTTAATGCAGCTGAGATGGCCAGCCTGCTAAGTCGCAACGTAAGCTACGACGGTCCGGCTCTGAGAAAGCAGCTGGCCAAAGCCAAGCAGCTGCAGCAGGACATGAGCAGACGGGAGGTAGAGTGCCAGAGCTCGGCCGCTTGCATGCGTGAGCACTACTACGCCGCCTGCAAGCAGTACGGCATCAAGGTGAGTGTTCATGTTGTAAGAGTTGAAATGCTGTCCCAACATAAAATTTAGAAAAAGGGCACTTTTCTGCTTGCACTGTTGTCACCATGCCGCCCCCTCTCCTAGGGAGACAACGTTCCTCGTGAGCTGCAAGCTCTGGTCAAAGATCTCCCAGATGTTCTTGACAAAGTGGGGACAGACGCCGCCAGGCTTGAAGAGAAAATCCAACTTTACACCGCTTTCACCAACTTTGTATGTGAGTGGTGAGTGAGTAGACCAAACAAACAAAAAATTCACACACGCTCCTTTTTACCGTTCCTGAGCTGAGGAGTACATGTCGGCAGGTCGGAGCCGGTTCTTCCTATTTTGACGTTTGCGCAGAAGAGAGGCAACGCCACCTTCTACGAGTGGAGGACTGGGAAGGTTCCCACGGTGGTGGAGAGGCCGCATGTGGAGGAGACGCCTGTAGAAGCGCCGGCAGAGGACACGGTAAATAACCGTCTTATAAGCATACAAAATTCACACATAATAAGTAAAAATTGGTCACTAAATGAAATTGCACCTGATTTTTGTCACCTAGATCGACTGGGGGGACTTCAGCACTCAGGAGCCGAGCTCGGAAATCACAGTCGACGACGGGATGGACTGGGGCATCACTGTGGAGCCCGGCTCCGAGGTCTGATCCACGAAAATAATGAGAACGGAAAGTGAAGATCTGTGGATACACGTTCCAGATTGCATTCTTGATGTCGTCTGCCAACAGGGTGGCGGCGATACCATCGACTGGGGGGACGCCGACGTCGCTCCCGTTGAGATTGAGATTGTACAAGCAGGCACACATTGTGAGGGAGCTTCCAGTCGTACCAATTAGACGTGCTTGAATATTTTTTTCATGCTTGTTGCACATCGTTGTAGGTCCCGAGGGCGTGGCGAAGGGCAACGATGCCTTGAGCTTGCTGGAGAACGCCAAGTCCCGCGGCCAGTTCATTGATGAACTCATGGAGGTCACAGAAATTCACTCGTACCTGGACTTACAAATCAAGTCACAGTGGTTTGTAATGCACCCTGTTCCTGTCCCGCACAGCTGGAAACGTTCCTCAGCCAGCGCCTCGCCGAGATGGACCAAGAGAGCGACGTGGTGGCCATAAGTCAGTTCCAGTCGGCGCCGCGGGTCATCCAGATCCAGAGCAGCGAGCACATCAGAGGCATGCTGTCGGAGGTTCAGGACCTGCTGGGCCGGCTCACGTCGCTCCGGATGCAGCACCTCTTCATGATCCTGGCCTCGCCGCGGTACGTCGTCACTGCGCTGCAAAAACTGGGCTTCGGACAGGAACATTTGAAACGGCAACATTTCATACATGGTTTGCTCTATATTTTTAGGCTTTTTAAAAATATTTCTTAGCTGTCACAGAGACTGCAGATAGACGATAGATAGAAAGCTATTCTGGCACAGAGCAGTTTGCTGTTTTCTCGACGTGGAAGAGAAACAAAAACTAAACAAACGCTGGTGTGCAGCTATGTGGAGCGCTTGACAGAGGTGCTAAGCCAGAAAATGAAGCAGGCCGACATTCTGGAGCTGAAGGCCATCGGCATGGTGGAGAAGAGGCGGGAAGCCTTGGAGGAGCAGTCCAGGCTCGAGCCTCGAATCGACCTGTTGGTAGAACGCACACAGGGGCTGAAAAAAATGGTAATCGTGTGAATGCTGAGTGTCCAATTTGATGTTTTAGCAACTGTCCAGAAATTACATCATTTTTGTTATTATTGCTATCTACGTATGTATTGTAATATTTTATATGCTCTAATGTTTATAATAAGTGCTGCTTACTGTATTTTTTTTTTTTTTCTCATCTATTTCTCATAGATTGAAAGTGACACTTCCAAGCGCTACAACAACCGACCGGTCAACCTGATGGGCGTCATGATATAGTAAGGTTAACCAGGACATAATAAAAAGTTTTATTTCATTTAAAAAGTCTTTCTGAGCATCTTCTGTCAAGGCTAGAACTGCAGCGTTCTAACATCCATCCATTTACTTACATTCACGCTGCCTTTCACTCACACACACATTGCATTTAAAATGAAAACAGACTCGATTCATCGGTTTTATAGTGTCCACGTCATGATCAGTCCACACATGAAGCAAACAGCTGTATTTGTAATAAATAAACAATTTTCGGTATACTGTAGCTGAAATGGGATAACACTGCTTGGGACTAACTGCACTACATCATGTGCTCCGTCCAAAATGCCACTATAATAATTCTTGACGTGTAAACAGAATTGTAAGAAAACAATTAAACTCATTTGTCATTATTCCAAAAGACAGAGTATAATGGTTTGACAAGGTGATGATATAAAGAGGCCAGAGCAGTAACACGTTGCACTATTTTACATCACTGAATGAAACAATAACAAAAACACTGCAACATAAAATATGACTCATGGAAAGTAAGTGACGAGCAGTTGTTTTTCTTAAAAGGGAAGAGTTCCACCGCGTGACGCGTATGGCCTGATGATATTTATAAATCCGTGGAGGGGAATTTCAGTCGGATGATGAAAGCGGCGACTAGAAGGTTCTACGCATGCGCTGTGCGAAAGCGTGTTTTGGTGTCAACCGCCGCGGATAGGCTAACGTTAGCTGGAGCAGCTAGCAATTCTGCAAGTCATGCTGGGCCAGCCAACGAGGGAAGGCTGGGTGGGCTGAGCTAAATGGGACGACGGTAACACGAAACTTTGGTCCGGGCTGGATTGTAATTGCGGCGTTTTGTGGACTTTGTGGCATGGAGACGTAACACAATTAAAAGCTGCTTGACGTGAGTATTAACTAATTGTTTTTAAATGGGTAAGCCGGTACATCACAGCGAACGACGTCGTGACGTTAGATAAACGCTTATACGAAGAAGTAAATTTTGTAAGTGGATAACATTTGTGTTTCAACAATTAAACAAGTTATCCAGTCACGTAGTTTGGGAGTATTTGGTATTTTGACAGCAAGTAGCCCGACAAGGCTAATTGTAGCTGACAGCCGCGAGTTCCAATAGAAGGTGAGACTTTGTCTAGTCCCGCCCACGTTTCGCATCTCATTGGCTTTGGACGTCTGCACTGGCGTGTCGCTTCCGCGTTTGGGCTCCGACGAATGGCTGTTCCCTCCCATCAATCACCACTTGTTGCTAGGGAGATTGTTTGATGCTAAAACGTCGAATCCGGTGACAACGCCTCTCACTTTCATTTTAAGGAGAGAAAAAACCCAAGTGAACTTAACATGCACACGGCTAAATGTCTCTCTTACAGCGGCCTGTTGTATTTACAGCGTGATGCCGTGTTATACGTTAGGTGAGTTAAAAAATACAAGGCGGCTAAGTGCTAGCCACCAGGAAGAAGAGAAGAGAAGAGGGGAGGAGGGAGGGACCTCGTCTGCAGCTTGGCCAGCGTTCACCTTCAGCTGCACCGCAAGAAGTTGTTGTCCCGTCAAGGGTGGGGTGGTTGATGCTCAAACCGCTCCTCGGCTCTGTTGAATAGGAAAGAATGACAGCGACGTTGTTGGGAGTTGTCTGCGACGCGGGGAGGTACTGAATCCTGTCCTCAAGTGTGCAAATGCAATCGAGCTTTGAGATGTCTGAATTGTCTGCTGCTTCCTCCGAGCTCTATGGATCATTCATCGTTGTTTCTCTCGCCAGGAAGATGACAGTCATATGAAGAAGGAAAGTGGAGTCTCTCACAAGTGGAAACGTTTGTCCCCACACCCCAAGAGATGAAAACGTTTCCCTCCGGACTCTCCCTGGCCTGGCTAATTGTTAAGCTTTATTAGTCCTCTGGTACTTGTCACTCCAAGGCCCCGTTTTTATTTTTATTTTTACTTTCACCTTTTTGTTCCTTTTCCAAAGAAATGCTTTACCTGAAAAAGTACTTCACAGAGGGCCTGATTCAGTTCACCATCCTTCTGAGTCTGATCGGGTTACAGGTGGACGTGGACACCTACCTGAGCGGCCAGTTGCCACCCCTGAGGGAGATCATCCTGGGCCCCAGCTCAGCCTACACACCCGCTCAGTTCCACAACAACCTGCGCAACACGCTGGACGGCTATGGTATTCACCCGAAGAGCGTGGACCTGGACCAGTTTTTTGCCACCCGCCGCCTGCTGAACCGGGTGCGCCAACTGGATCGCCTCTCTGTGCCCAGCCCCGAGCTCGACACCTGGCTTGTGCACCGCGACGTCGAGAGTGGCCAGGCGGGCGGGGCCGGCATCACCCTGGACAATGGGGGCGGCCTCGAGGACGTGAACGACCTCGACGCTGCCCCGGCCATGAGGGGGACCGGGGGAGGCGAAGGGGGGCCGCCGGAGACCACTTATAACCTCAACGTGGCCGACGGCAGCCTCGGGGCAGTAGCGTCCGACGGCGACCAGCGGCAGGACAACAACGACGACCTCAGCAAAGAGGTAATTGGGAAATATTCCATTCATCTGTATGTCATATCTTTTGGATCAGCTGAAGTCTCTCCATGCTGACTTAGGACAAGAGTGAAAATCGACGGATAATTTACAGTGCACCCACCCAGAAACGTTTGTAATTGCCTATAGATGCAGACCAAGATGGCAGTGCAGTGTTACACTCGGTCAAATAGAGACAAGCAAGCATTCTTTTGCATATTCACACAGTTTAAAGTCTTGAGAAAACCCAGGCAAGCATGTGAGAACATGCTTCCCTACAGTATGACCATAGCCCAAATTCGCACCCAAAACCTCAGAATCATGCGGCCATGAAAGGCGAAATATCTTTATAGCATCTTTTCCCTCTTAAGAATGCTCATATTGTTGCTGCACACCAAGTCTCTGTGGGGCCATAATGAAGCAAAACTCCAGTTTGGTCACATCATGCTCACATGGTCACGTTAGCATAGCACCGATATCATGCTCACGTCAACTGATGCTTCTTGAATTTTAAACGCTCGCCATGATATGCGACTGTGCAGCGTTACATGCGTACAATTCTCGTACTGCAGGACATCGACCTGATTGACATCCTGTGGCGACAGGACATCGACCTGGGCGCCGGCAGGGAGGTGTTTAACTACAGCAGCCGGCAGAAGGACAACCAAGAGGACAAGCCTCGCCCGGCCCAGGAGAGCAAGGAAAACAACAACGAGGAGGAGGAGGAGGAGCAGCAGCGAGAAAGCTGGAGGAACGACGTGAACCTCCAGACGCTTCGCTCTGTGGACATCGAGACGGGAGAGAGCATCCCGCAGCAGGTTCAATAGCTTTCTTGGTTTGATCAACTCCTCTCCTCTCTTTTGTCTTGCACACAGACGTGACATCCCAATTGTATGTTCATAAATGTTGTAAAACTGTCCTGTAAATGTATTGCACTTGAAAATGAAATGCAACCAAAGCGTCTCGATTCAGCAACACAGTCAGCACTTTACGGGAGAAATATGTTCATGTTAGCTTTTTTTGGCGGGGCAATATGACACCTCTCCATGCCTGCGTTAAGTCCTGGACCAAGCTTAAGAAACCACAATTAGTTTCTGTTCTTATTTTAACAGGTACTCGTCTGTTGTATCAGAACCGGTAACCTGAGCGTTGCCGATTTTCTTTGCACTCTCTGCATCTTTTGTGTCATGTTCTTCATCTCAGGCGCCTCACGTTTTCACTCATTTCCCACTTTGTGATGTGCATGTTGTGCAGCTGCCTGCAGCGGGCTCACAGACCTCCCTGTCTCTGCAGGAGTGCCTGAGGCTGCTGGAGGCCACGTTCCCCTTTGGAGAAGACCCTGAGGTAAAAGGCGGCCACGTCAAGGCCAGACGCACATTGAGCGATCAAACTGGACGTTCACCAAACCAATTATTGCAGTGATAGAAAAAATACAAAGATGACGTTTTTAAACTCATCCATTTAATTGTTTTTTTTTTTCTTAGTTTCCCACCCCGGCCGCACCACCCGAAGTGGTGCCCCCCAGCGCAGAAGCTCCGTCCACGTCGTCGCAGGGCCTGGCACCTCAGCTGGACCTGGAGCAGCAGTGGCAGGATATCATGGCCGTCATGGAGCTCCAAGTAGGCAAAGCACCACGATTCTCGCACGCAAACCACAAATTGATGACTCAAACTGGAAACGCCTGCGACCGGTTGGCCACCAGTGCAGGATGCATGCCGCCTCTTGCGCTAAGTCAGCAGGGACGTGCTCCAGTAAATAATCACCAAATGAGGACAAAACGCTTTTTGTCACGATTTTTGCGCTAAAAGACATGACCCACAAATCAGTATAGAGAAATGTGTAATAACTGTACTTAGGTTATGACTAAAACAGATGAGTCAGTTTGAATTCAACCAAGTCTATGTGTCGGGCCGATACCAGCCTTATTTTAAGGTTATTGAGTACTCGTGGCGGCTGCCAATATCAGCCACTGACATTCATCCTCAGCAGTGGTTGGCACTTTTCTTCAGCAGTTTTGACATATGGACAAATCATCATCTGCATCCGAATGATCTAAATGTATGGCGTTATATGTCGAAGGCCATGGACGTGGACAACAGCGACGCAGGCTGCAGCGTTGACATAAGCAGGACGTTGGCGTCCGACTTTGGACTGGTCCCTCCCGCGGCGCCGATCCACCAGAACGTGAGTCTGCACCAGGCCTCGCTGGCCAGCTGCAGCCAGGAGTTCCCTCCGGTTTTCCCGCCTCACCTGGACTCGGCCGGAGGGGTGCTGGATTCCTCCAGCAACTCCAGCCACGTCAACGCCACCTTCGGGTCCACTAACCTCACCGGACTCTTTCTGCCACCTCTTCTCAATGCCACCGGGGCCAATACCAGCGCCACGCCCATCCCGGCGGACCCTTTCGGCAGCCTTCTGGAGGAATCCATGCTGGATGAGATCAGCCTCCTGGACCTGGCCATGGAGGAGGGCTTCAGCCACGCTCAAGCCTCGCAGCTGCGGGACGAGCTGGACTCGGACTCGGGCCTCTCCCTGGACTCCAGTCGCAGCCCGGCGTCCCCCAGCAGCTCGGAGACCTCCTCCTCCTCCTCTTCGTCCACCTCCGCCACCTTCTCGGAGGAGGGCGCCGTGGGCTACAGCACCGCCGCCTCCGACTCGGAGGAAGGAGCCGTGGGTGGATACCAGCCGGAATACAGCAAGCTGTGCCGCATGAGCTTCCAGGTTGCCTTTTGATTTCAAATCATCCGCCCATCCAATTTCGTGCTTCTCCTCATTCGGGGTCGGAGGTTAACGGGAGCCAATCCCCTCTGACTTTGACGAGAGGCGAGGTGCACCTTTGGCTCGTCGTCCCCGCGATTGTAGCACTTATTTCCTGGTGTCCAAATTCAGGGCCTAATAACCAACAATGGACAAGTTGCCATTTAATGTTAAGGCACGCACAGGCAAACGGTGAACTGGTTACCAGTCCAGAGTGTACTCTTGCCTCTCAGCCCGTCAACTGGGATAGCCTCCAACTCAGCCTAATGAGGAAAAGCGCTATAAAAAAAAAGATGGATGCATATCCCCACGTGACTGACTAACGTGCGTCAATCTGCTCTCTTGCCATCTATCTGTTTCGCCATCTGTCTCTCATTCCTATCTATCCATCCAGGACAACTTCCACGGTCTCCCCCAATTGGGAGGAATCAACCACAACCATACCTACAACCTACCGCTCGGGACCCCTTTCACCGAGCACCCCGAGCTCCCCAAGAAGCAGAACCACAAGAACTCCAAGCTTCCTCCCCCGACGTCCGAGCTGCTGGACAAGCACTCGAACCGGGACGAGCGGCGAGCCCGCGCCATGAAGATCCCTTTCTCCAACGAGAAGATTGTCAATCTCCCCGTGGAGGAGTTCAACGAGCTCCTGGCCAAGCACCAGCTGAGCGAAGCGCAGTTGGCTCTGGTCCGAGACATCCGCCGGCGCGGCAAAAACAAAATGGCGGCACAGAACTGTCGCAAGCGCAAGCTGGACACCATCATCAACCTGGAGGAAGGCGTGCACCAGCTAAGGCGCGACAAAACACGGCTACTCAAGGAAAAGATGGAGTTCCTGCGCTGCATCCGGCAAATGAAGCAGAAAATGCAGAGTCTGTGCCAGGAGGTTTTTGCCCACGTGCGAGACGAGCACGGCCGGCCCTACCCGCCCAGTCGCTACTCTCTCCAGTACGCCGCGGACGGGAGCGTTTTGGTGGTACCGCGCAGCGAGCAGAACCGGCCCAGGGCGGACAAGAAGACCAAGGACAAAAAGAAGTGAGGCCACCAATCTTGTGGGGGACTTTCTGCACACGGGACAAAGTCGAGGCCCGCCAACCTGCCCGCGCTTGGCTACCCGTATTCGTTTGGCCCTTTTTTTTTTTCATTCTGCTCCCCGTTATTTTCCCTCGCTTGCCTGCTCATCTTTCCGGATTTCCGAGGCGGGAACAGGGAATGCAAAGACGTTTTTTTTTTTTTTTTTAAAAGAAGCTACTTTGTGGAGACCGGGCAGAGGACAAATAGCGGTCACCCAGGGAGGTTTGTGAAGGTCTGGGATAGACTTTCATGGAGTACCTCAAGCTCCCCACGAACTTGAAACTTCCGCCTCTCCTGCCGAAGCTCAAGGGAAAGCGAAACCGAGCCAAGCCATGAAGACTTATTATGCCCAGATCATCAAGATCCAAACACAAGATCATCAACATCTTCATGGGGGAGTTCATCAAGCTTCTGGCCAAGAACTGGAGGTGTCGCTCCTCTTTATTTTTTTCCCTCGCTTTTTGTTTCACCACTCATCCTTCGGGACTTTCGAGGCGGGAAGAGGGAACGCTTTGTGGAGGTTGGTCGCAGGAAAAATTGTACTCTGTGAGGAAGGAAGGGCTGCGAACCCATTTCACCAAGGACCTGCAGCTCCCCAAGACCCAGAACCCCCCCCCCCCAAAAAAAAACTAAACTTGAAGCTTCCGCCCCCAGCAGAGCTTCTGGATCCCCCACGTCCGATCACAAGATCAGCAATCTCCCCGTGAAGGATTTCTAACAAGCCTCCGGCCAGAACCCAAAATTTGCGCTACGTATTTCGCTCTTTACGTACTTCAGAGATGGGGTGGGGGGGAGAACGGACGGCAAAGAAGAACATTTTGAAGAGGTTGCTTTATGGAGGACAAATTCTTCGGTTCCAACATCAGGAACCGAGCCGAGGGTTTGAGGAAGTAGCGCTGCCTTGCAACGTGTATCCAACGTGTTGTTCTTCTCAATTTCCATCCACGTGCACCGTCGTCTCCAAAATGTTCGGCTTGATGCGTTCCGCTGACATGAACTCCTCAATAGTCTGTAGTCCAGGGGTTCTCAAGCTTTTTGGGTTCAGGGACCCCTTACAGGGGAGGGTTGTTTTTCAAGGACCCCCCCCCCCCACCCACCTCAATACTCCTATCACCAATCAAACATACAGTAACTCAAAATAAACGTTTCAAGCTTGAGATTTAAGGCTATTAATAGCATGGTGTCAAACCCAAGGCACTGGGGCCAGATCTGGTCTGCTATCTCATTTTTGTGGCCCACGACAGCAAGTACCATGTTTACTTCTTGTTTCTTGCTAAGTTGATTACTTCTTTTGGCAGAAAACCTGTACAGAAATTCAACTTTTTTTGCTTGGTTTTACAAGCATCAAATCGAGTTTAGTAAAGCATGTTGCCACTTGCCAATTCAGCAACTTTTTCTGACCCCCTCTCGTGATTATTCGCAATCATATCGGGGCTTTTAATTGGCCCACAGCTAAGGTAGGGAGGACTAAGTGCTTCATGCTTTTGGGCGCGCCATACGTGGGTATCCACGTGCATACTGTCAAGGACACGGACAAGTTATTGCTAAATCATTTGCGAACCCCCAAGTTACGCCTTGCCGTGGGTGGCCCGTGGACCCCAGTTTGAGAACCGCTGCTGTCTACTCAAGTCAGCTCTACATTCAAGGCCTGCACTACTTTTTCCTGAGTTTTTAAATGTACTGTAATCATCCGAATTTTTTTTGTTTTTTGCACCCTTCTCAAATCTAAGCGATTAATCTCAGTTAGGATGTGTGTGTGTGCGCGCGTGTGCGCATGTGTGCGTGTGTGTCAGTGGTGCTGATGATGGTAAAACTACTGTAGTCTGGAATGTCGTGCGGTGATGGGGGGAAGCGCGCTTGTTACGCTCGTATCAGGGGCGGTACTGAAAAGATGTCGTTTGTGGTCCTGAAAAGAATATGAAGCAAGTGGGAAATGAGTATGGAGCCCCAGACCTGATCTGGTTTCGAGGGGGGGGTTGAATGGCCAAAATTTAGATAAAATATAACTTGAGCATAAAATACAACTTTCTGGCCATGGAATGCTATTGTGGGTTTATTATCGTTCCCACAAACAACTCTGATGTTGGGGCGAATGGAGCGCACCTTCACGAGAAACCGCAGGGTCTTCTGCCTTAGTTTCTCAGGAAGGTGCGCTTAATTTGCTCACCAAACTGTCCAAGGATAGTATGAATATTATGTGCCCATTATCGCTATTATGTGGCCACAAATTTGCATTTATTTATTTTTTTGTGCATGTCACGTCAGGTGGCCACAATGTAGGATTTCATATCCACAAATTTGCAAATTGTGTTTATGTTATATCTAATTTGTGGCCACAAATCCGCATTTTGTGTGCATGTTTTATCTATTGTATGGCCACAATTACATTTTTTGTCATGTTTGGGGCTCCGGAGCACATTCGGAATGGGCGTGAAAGCATCTCCCCCTTATTGTCGCAAACTCTTGCATCCTGCTAAAACTTGAGCACTTTTTTGTCTGTCTTGTAAATATTTGTGTGTGTCCCCTCCAACCACCTTTTGATTTAGATGTAGTTCCATGTTTGCTGGCAATCAACATTTGTTTTTATGGATTAATAAAGTGTTTTTATTTCCAGCCTTTTGTATTTTCAGTGTTTTGAACATATCAAACTAAACCAGAAGAGACATTTGCAGTAAATCTGGAGTGAACTGCTTTATTTTACAACTTTTAGTCGATCACGATCGACCGGTAACTCTCGGACTGGTCTCAAGTCGATCCTCAGGACTGTCGAGGGGGGGGGGGGAAATTACCCAAAACACTTGTGTGCTTATTAATGATTTGTTTTTGTGTTGGTTCACACTGCACCCGCCCAGTCTCACTTTCAGAATAATTAAAAAATAATAATAATAAAGCGAGTCACCTTTAACCTCCGATGCCACGTGACCTGCATCACCGGAAGTTGTTAGCGGTCAGCAGTCCGCGATTGCAGCTAGCAATCAAAGCTCTTGCGCCAAATCTTTTGTTATTCTCATTTAGTTTGTTTCCTGACCAAGTCACCGAGGCCACTGGCAAAGAACTGGAATCTGGAGAGCCGAGAGAAACATTTTAAAACGGTACACGTGCCCTACGATGGTTACCACGCCTCGGAAGCGCGTCAGGTCTCGACGAAGGTAGGCAGTGATTTCCTTATGACAAACTCTTTTGTCAACTATTTTTTTCTGTTTCGTTCATCTTAAGAGCCGTTATGGCTGTGTCAGCTTATGACATGGGTGTGTAAGTGCGTGGGTATACGGTAACGGGTCGATCATAGGAGGTTGGGCATCCCTGATGTAGAATGATGAAACTTCCAACTTTGAATTTTGTGTTAAATGCCCCCCCCCCCCCCAGTCAACTCTTATCCTTACTCTGTAGCTTCAACAATCAAATAAATGTATGAATGATAAGTTATCAACATTATTGGCAGAAACAAAAGGCCCCAAACGTTCAAATTCAGCTTTACCACGGCGCCACCGATGTCCACGCTGAGACAAAGGCATAACAAAAAGTGATTTTATTGTCCAAAAAATGACAACGAGACATGGGGAAAAACAACAATAACCATCACCAAGCACGTAGTCATCACGGCAAAAGAATCATCATCGGAACACGACGGCTAAGATGGAAGGAGGACAAAATAACAAAAAAAATATATATATATATATAAAATGGCACATAAGCATAATGGTAAAAGGTGTGAAATGACAAAAGTTTAACACTGCATGGACACGGTGTCATGCAGGATGACAACGTTCTAAACACATAAAATCACAACCAACGTCAGACTAACTGTGAACCGTTTAACCCCACTCCCTCCCTTTAAGCTCTAGCTCACTCCTCCCTTCGGAACCCAAAGTACAACCAAGTTCAAAACTGCTTTTGTTAGTTTTTCTCATCTTTTTTCTCATCTTCGCTGGGGTACGAATGCCAGGTGAGCCGCTCCTCGTAGAAAGAAATGACCACCTGCGGACACTTGACGTTGGCTTCCTTCGCTGGAACCAGGTCTGCTTCGTCAGAATTTTTCCTTCAAGAAAGGTTTTAAAAGTGGAGTGAGAACGCTGGAAAGGGGCACCGTGACGACGGTAGGGTTGCAAAATTTTCAAAATTGACGTTTCATGCGGTGGGTACGAACCACTTCATGAGGAACATGAGCTCTCCCGTCGAATCGGTGGCGCCGATGATTCTCTCCGGGTCCAAGGCTCTGGCAAAGCCCCTCAGCTTCTCTGTCTGACAAAAAAAAAAACAACAACAATTATTGGGTTCTCGTTTTTAATCTTGAAACTGAGCCAACCAAACAAGTTCAATATCTGTGAATTTCCTGCAGCATTTTGAACTCACATCATCTTTCTTCCTCTTGGATTTACTTTCTTCCCCGTCTCCGTCAGCGGACGCCTTTCGTTTGCCCTCGTGCGCCGACTTCTGAGACTGGAGGAACTCTGCGATGAGGTCGGGACAGTCTAGGTTGTCCTCTGGCTCCCATGTGTTATCTTCCCTGCGCGCGTGCGCACACACAAAACAAGGTGGGGGGTCACACCACAAACGAGACACACACACGACGCATGTTAACAACACGCACACAAAAAGCGACAACAATCAAAAGTTTTGAATTTAGTGGCGCTCTAAAACGGCACTCACTCCGAGAATCCTTTCCACTTGAGGAGGTACTCCACCCTCCCTTTGACCACCCGCCGATTCAGGACCTTCTCCACCACGTACTCCTCCTCCTCCTCATCTTCCTCGGCTACATCATCCGCCTTCTTGTCCTTCTTCTCGGGCGCAGGCTGCTTGCTCTCTGGCAGACGACAGTGTACATCGGGCATCTAAACGGCGTACATCACAGCTGACCTAACCACGGCCCCGCAGATTTTTAGGTGGAACGGATACCGGCGATGTATATTTTTTGTAAACACAGGACTGTGGTTTTAAGGCGAAAAAAATCTCATTAATAGCACTGCAGGCCACTCACATAATTCCCATTAAACATTACAACTGCACTCATAAAGATTTTTTAAAAGTACTTCGTAATCAATAAAATGGACCAAAATAATTGTTGAAAAACCAACTCTAAAAAGAAATGCAATCGTGTTCAAGTTAAAATGTCAATATCAATTGAACCATACTCAGGTAATGATTACAGTGTACCACTAGAGGGAGCATGTGTACCACATTAAGAATCGTTGTGCAGCATTGAAAACATTAAATGCTAATTAATATGCAAAAAAATAAATTGGAAGGCCAGCTCACATCAAAGTATAAATAAAAATCAGCCAAATTTAGATTATTTTGTATGACATGACAGAATGCCCGAACCTTCTGTAACGCTGGGGCCGTCGTTGGGGGTTTCGGTAGTCAGGCTCATACTCTTCAGGGAGACCAGCAGGGTCCTGCTCAAATTGGTAAAAAAAGAAGAAAAGCGCAGTGCACACATTACAACCAATCCACAAATTAATCCGTTTTAATTTATTAAGTCTAGTTGTCGATGAACAGGAAACACTATATGAAAAATAAAATTGAATGTGTTCATTACCAACACTCAATTGTGTATGTTACACTACGTACAGCAATGACAATAAAGTATTCCATTCCATTATTCCAATTCATATCAAATGCCGGGAAAGTCTCATACTCTGCTGCTACATTGTGGCAGCAAATTTTCCCAAACTTACTTCACAACAAGCAGATGTTTGCAGAGAGCGATCAGTTCTTCAGAAAGGACGCTTTAAGCGCTTTGACGCCACTCCCGGTTGAACTGGCAAAAAAATAATTATTATTATAATTATGTTGCTGAGTTAAAAGAAACCATATATACCTGTACTTGGCTTCAATGATTTTCAGTCACTTCATACTAACATACAACGCAAAACATATCTGGCCCCCCCACGTCATTTTATGTGGCCCTCAAAAGCCAATCAGACCCGTAAACTTCCATAATGCTTCCTAAAATAGGTACCAAAATTTCAAATGCTCCTATGTAATAAATAAAAAAATATTGCGGATACGGATTACAGGCATTTCCATTCATTCCAATGGGTAAAGATGTTTTGACACATTTGTGTTTGCAGGGCTGTACAGCATTTGTAGCATATGAATAATTTTTGCACTATTAAAATGAAACTGGGGAAAAAATGACTTTTTTTGAAATGGAAAGCAAAAACTAGTGCGTGTGCATCTAAAAAGCTGCAAGCAACCACCTGTTCAAGCAAGAAGATTGGATGAGAATAACGGATGCAGCAGCGGCTAGTTGGGAGGGTAACAAAATAACGAAACAAAAAGAAACAAAAGACGATTTGGGGGCGTTTTATGCGGCTACGGTCGCCGCTAAGTAACGTGGGGGAATCAAAGCGCTGCACGACAAAGCCGTGCATGGAGGGAGCATTCCACCCTCCATATTGTGTTGTGCTGCCTTCACCCCCAGTGCAATGCATCACGGAGTCTGGCGTCATTTAGGTTCATACGTAGTGATTTCTTTTGTCGATTAACACGGGCTCCATTTTGATGCAACGATGTGAAGGTGAATGAAAATGTATTAATTCAAGTGCCTGATGACTAGCTGTACTTGCTCTCTGTCTGCCTCTCGATCTCTCTCTCTCACACACACACACACACTCTCTTTTTCACACACAAACACACACACATTGTCTTTTAAAGCACTCGCTTTTGGAGGGAAAAAAAATAACTCACCTCTGACTCGCAGTTCGCTTTTTTTCCGGGAGACCCCCTCCCGAAAAGGATCACACTGCAACGCTAGGGTTTTTATTGTAGCTCAATAGCGTCGGCGATTCAGTGTTTTGCTTTTCCCTACCTGGTAGGTTACACAGCGAGGCTAGCTTTTTGACTAGCTTGGAGCTAAATGTAGCCGAGCGGCCCCGCCCCTTATCGTCTGAGACGAGTGGCGAAAGGCGGGCGTCATACGCATGCGCAATGGCCTTTCACTGGGACACTGCGCTTTTTAATATTTTTTTTGTTCACTTTTATTTTTGCGGCGCGAAATTGAAAACAATTTTCCACGGTAAGCCCAAGCAGTCATCAGACAGGTCACTGGGTGGCGCTGATATTCAAACCGCCATTGAACAAGCAGAATACGAAGGTTTATTTGGAGACAAGTCTGCACGAGGGGGATTCATGAAGTGCAAGTGCGGTGCACGGGTGCGGCAAGATGGCGACCTTTTTGCATCATATCTACATTTATTTATATTTTATATGCTATACGTAAAACTTATTGTAATGCAATTAAACAATGCGCATGCGTAAAAAGGGAGGGGTGGTGCTCCCCTCCATCCCTCCACCCACTGACGTCACGATTCGAAGGCGTGAGGCTAGCCGGGTTAGCATACAGTAGCTCTCGTGTGACTTGCGAAATGGAGACTGAAGCTGTTGGACTAACAAACCGCCAGACTGAAACCCGGGAAGCTTTCGGCTCGTGTTTGAGGAACATCTACCAGACGGCTCACTTTAAACCCAATACGCTCGCTTGCTAAATTACAAACACTTTGTGGAAAGTAAGTCCGCCAAGATTAGCTTTTAGCTCCTGTTTGCTTTTTGCGCATCAACAAATACTGTACCAACAGCTTTTCTTAAAGCTCAAGTCCCTTCAAATATTCATTTAAAAAACATGTATGGTTAAATATCACTTTTGTAGTCGCTGTGTCAACTACTTGTGAACAAGTGTGCAGGGTGTCGTCATAAATGACGTTGCAAATCGTTCCAATTTGGCAACAGTTCAGTTTGATATGCTGACCACGAACGAGACAGGTGAGGCATTCAAAACATGTGTTGGTGTAAGAATGATATCGATAAAAAAAAACTTAAAAGTAAATTGGTTATTAAACATCGAGTGTCTCCAGCCTAATCATCTGATTTTGATGCACCACGTGTCAGTAACACAATCTGCTCGTTTTTCAACTCAATCGATTAGTATCCCTCCTTGGCCTTGTGATGGCCAGCTGAGTCATTGTTCGATGGTCTGTTAGTGTTGTAAAAGAAACCACAAGGTACAGTTCTTCTCCTATGTGCGTGTCAATGCTGAAAAATTGAACTGAAATTACTACAGTTGAACGAAAGAAATCGGTCACGAAATGTGCAAAGAGGTTAAGATGTAAAAATCACTTCATTTCGTGGAAAATTGTATGGTTTTAAAAAAAAATGAAGTACATTATTGTAGTTTGTACTTTTCTTTAGAACGTGTTACATTTTTATGCTGGTGTTCTTTGAGGGCACTGGATGGGTTAAACGCATTTGCATTTATTGATGGAGAAATATGAGTTAATAGCGTTCGGAGTGACCAATGTGGTCATGGAACAAAATTATTTCCTAAATCAAGGCACCGCTGCAGGTGAGCCCCACCCCCACCCCCAGCGTTCACACCATTCGTCATTTCGTGTGTGTGACTTGTAAAAGTGCAATGAGAGTGACTTTAACTTCTCTTCTTGCTTCGCAGGCTCAGTCATGGTCACACTGCAGCATGTGAATTGAAACCGCTTCTTGCGTCTAATCTCTGTCGGCACGCCAGCATCTTTGCGCCAGTGACCATGAACCACGAAGATGTAAGTCACCTGTTCGTATTCATCGATTTATTGGCCCTACATGCAATAAATCCACCACATGCATTTTTAAGAATCAAGTGTGCATTGCGTGTCTTAATGTCCAACATTTATTTTATTTGTTTTAAGTAACGTCTTCTTGGTCAAAATTGCAGTTGTAGCACATCGGGGATGCCAGCGCTTTGGACGACAAAAATATAGACCGTAGAAATATTTAAAGGATGCATTTTTTTTTCCTCCGCCTCAATGTAGGAGTTTGTTGCCGTGCGGGTTCAAGATCCCCGCATGCAGAACGAAGGCTTGTGGAATTCATACGTGGATTACAAGATCTTCCTCCATGTGAGTGACTTTAATTTGTTTCAGATTGATTTTGAACGACGACTGTTTTGAATTTTGACTGTTTAGTTTTGCTGCTGTTTTTGTTACTTTTTTTTTTTTTTTTTTTAAATCATGGCTCCTGTCAGTAATCATTAACTATAGATGATAAAGCACGACATAAAATAGACAATAAACAAATATTGACTTATTTTATTATTCAAAGAAACTATTTAAAAACACCCATTTCAATATCTTTATAGAATGTCACTTGCTTTAATTCGTCAAATAGCAGGACCGTGACATACCACACCTCTTTTTAATCCGAGACAGATGACGTCAGCAGATCGTTTCCTGGCGTTGTTGCGGCAACTGTCTGTCTTTAGCACCGCCAAGTCAGCAGCAGTGACGAGCCCCCCCCCCCTCCACCCCCTGCCCCACCACCCACCCCCCTCGTGATGTTCCGTCACTGTCATCCACTTGACTCCTGACTGTGCACAAATGGACAATAAAAAAAAACAAAAAAACTTTGTATCAACTTGAGACAAATTTGAATTGGAAAAAACAAAATATGTAGTTACCGTGAATGTCGAAGTAGTTTCATGGGGCCAATGTGAAAGCGGAGCCGAACTGGTAAATTATAGCACCAATATAGATGAACAGAAAAAAGAGGAAACTTCTAGTGAATCTTTTTTTTTTTTTGGCCGACTATGCAACTGACCTGACAACTACTCAGTAGTGTTGATACGAAAGTGTGTTTTGCTTTGTGCGATCGCAGACAAACAGCAAGGCGTTCACCGCCAAGACGTCATGCGTGCGGCGGCGCTACAGCGAGTTTGCGTGGCTGAAGAAGAAGCTGCAGAAGAACGCCGGCTTGGTGTGAGCCCAACACATTTACTCTTCGGCATCTGCAAATTCTTTTCCATTTTGATGTCAGAGTTTGAGATTTTTTTGTGGTGCTCTAGGCCCGTTCCAGACCTTCCCGGAAAGTCCTTCTTCTCCTTCAGCAACGAGGATTTCTTGGAGCGCAGGCGTCAAGGACTCCAAGTATTTCTGGACAAGTCAGTCCCATCTTCACAGCCAATATTGACCCTTGAGTATTCACCAATACCATTAAACCGATACCACAATTACTTCGGATAGGAGCGGTATCAGCATCCTTTTTGAGTACCCAATACCTTGAAATAAGGCCGGTATCGGCCTAAGACTGTAGCTGGTCTCGGTATTTGCCCATTCATGGTTTTATGTGTCCTTTTTTTTGTTTTTTTTGTTGATGTATTTGTGTGCATGTTGTTTTTGTGACTGAATATATTGTGTTTTTTTCTGTAGTGTGCTTTTTATTAATTTATTTAGGCTATTTTTGGGTGTGTTTAATGACTTTTGTTTTTATTTTTTGTCTGTTTGCGCTTTGTTGATCTTTTTGGGTGTGCGTGTGTGTTCCAGGGTGGTGAACATGACTGTGTGTCTGTCGGACAGCCAGCTTCACCTGTTCCTGCAGACGCAGCTGCCCGTGGGCCACATTTTGGACTGCGTGCAAGGCCACACCCCCTACTCGGTGACGGACGCCATCCTGACTTACGCCTCATCCAATCGGGGCTGGGCTCAGGCTCAGGAGGAGGACGCCGTCATCAAGGAGCCCAGTCTCAATGTGTCATACGAGTCCATGGAGAGGTGAGGGCGTCGCCGTAGCAGCCAACTGTTCGGACTCAACTCATTCGCCGAATCATTGAAAGTTTGGAATTTGGTACGATATTATCTATAAACGTGAATTTGAACGTGAACCCGAAGAACAGATGAACCAATGGCGCCGTCCGTCCTCATGAAGAAAGTAAATCGAAAATTTGAGGTTCTTTAGTTCACAGTTTCAACTTAAAATCTTCCCCACAGCCCGGCTCCTCATCACCCTCGCCCTAACGACAAAGACGTCAGTAGCCCGGTGCTCTCCTCATGCGTCGACGATGACATAAACGAACCGTGCGACTCGACCCCCCGGGCCAAAGCCACGCCGGCCATTTTCTACCTGGGAGACGGCCTGGACGAGCGGACGCTGCCCGAAGACGCCACGCACGGGAGCAGTCGCATGGAGACCCCAGTGGAGGTCCACTCTCCTGGCATTGAGGAGAAAGCACAGGTGGTGGTCCTGGCTAGCAGTGCTGAGGTAGAGAAGGAACTGGCGGCTGAGACGGTCGGCCTAAGCGATGAGGACGCCGCCCGGCTCTCGTCGTCCAACGAGAGCATTGTACAAGTCAGCGATGACGAAGACGTGGTCAACCCAAACTGTTTGGCGCCAAACGGTTTCGCCAAGATGTCTCCTGAGGATGTCAGCCGCTGGCCGCATGTGTCCGGCGGAACCGCTGCGGACCTCCAAGTGAACGGGAGCGTTGACCCGGAGCTGAGTAACTTTTTGGACATCAATTTTGCCGAGAACGACTTCAGCGTGTTGGAGAGCAGCTCCGCTTCGGAGTTAGCCGGCGGAAAGCACTCGCCGTTGCCAGACTAAAGACAATGTTTGTTTTTTAAAGGATAGGTGGTTGTTGTTGTTTTTTTTTTACCGAAACATTGACTTGAATGCTTGATGGCAGGCTCCTCTGTTTTGCCCACCCTTGAGAATATTCTTATTGTTGCCACAAGATCTGAATTTGAATTGAATCTCCTCCTTTCATGTCAACATTCCATGACACCAAAGCAATACTTTGGTGACATAACCCCCCCCCCCCCCTTTCCCACCTGCTAATCTCCTAATAAGGTAATAGTGAGTATGGAGAGGAAATCTCTATCACTTTTTTGGAGGTTAAGCTCTGATTTGGGTTTTTTGTGTGTCTTTTTCGAGACAGCGTGAAAGAAGTTGTACATTTTTTGTGACTTCTGATGTAGAAAAAAAACATTAAAATATTTTTTCAAAACTATACTTGTTGAGAAATTCTTCGACCATCAATTTTGCAACAAAAAAAACAGACTGCAGTGAATCTGTTATTCATTTTTTTCGAATTGAAATATTTAAAATTCACTTAAGGGCGGCCTGGTGGTGGACTGGTGAGTGCGTCGGCCTTCCTGTGTGGAGTTTGCAGGCGTGAGTGTGGTTGATTATTTGAATACTACAAGAGAGTTTTAATAAAACATTGACCTTCAGAAAAGTACATAATAAAATTGAATTGAACTTGAATTGTTTTGCGCTTCAGTTTCCAGTGCAGATCCCGGCCTGTTTATGCAACTAATAAATTGAATATTCAAAGAGAAATTATGTTCTAACAATGACATTCAGAAAAGTATATGATAAAACTAAACAAGTCATTTTGTCATGGGAAAACCCCGCCTATTGTGTTGGAGTGGCCTTCGCCACGACAAGTAGGAAGTTGAGAGACAAAAGAACACGGACACCCATGGCAGAAGAGATGAAATCACAGTGAGTTGGTCGGATCTCCTGCAGATTCATCCCATACCTGAGCTTTTATTGAAAGTCACACGAATTGCAACAGCACAATCAATACAAGAATCAATATGAGGTTACATGAACATGCATGGGAACTTCAACACTTGCCATATTCAAACATACTTGTTTACTCTGACCATCTGAGCGCCCCTCTCTCTGGCTTTATGCGTATTTTAAGCTGGGCGGCCAGGTTGCCCTCACCTTGTCAAGGGTGGCAGCCCTACTTGTGTTCCTGGGATTGTAGTTAGTATGGTAAAATCAGTGAAATAACACAGCATATTTAAGAATATATATATATATATATAATATAGGACTAGATTTGAGTATGTGTGTAGTTGTGTAGACATGGAGAGAACTTCAAACTTCATTTTATATTGGGCAGGAAACATGGGTCGACTTTCTGCAGGGCCCCAATAACTTTTCCCCCCCTCAAAGTATTCCCTGTCTTCGAGAATATACACCGATCAATATGCCTCCACCCACCACATCCACTTCCAAAACAAAGTTTACCGAACGACGAAAATGCCTCAATGGGAGGGTTGTCCCCAACGAGCGGCAGGGGATAATTTGCCAAAATTTTGCAAAGCGCTTTTTTGAAGCCGTTGTGGACGCGCTGTAGAAATCAAAATGTATTCTAACTGGGAAAGTCAATTCCGTTTGTGTTTTTGCATACTTGGCCAATACAATAAATGTGATTCTGATTCGATTGCTTGCCAAACGCCTTTGTGGTTACATGGACAGTAGGGGGCGATATCAACCAAGGAAGACCCAATCCACCAAGAAGAAGAAGAACAACAAGCACAAGAATGGGACCACATCCGGTTCAAGGAGCAAGTATTTCCGCTTTCTACAAGCCGGGTTCTCTGTAAGTAATTTTAACATTTAAAACTAACTATTCGCCGTTTATCTGTCCGTGTATTTATGTAGACAATTGAGGAGCATAATTGCGACACGTTGCTAAAACTATTCACACAAATGCATCCGTGACTTTTTTTTTACTTGTTTTTCGAAATATATGTGTGATTCTCACAAACTAAATACTACATTTCAAAAAAATACATGTTGATAATATCCACAAATATACTCGTCATTTTCACACGTGTTTTCAAATTCAAACGTATAGTCGTGATAAATGCACACACAACATGAAACAAACGAACAAACAAACAAACGCGTGCATAAATTCCTGCGAATAATCTCGAGACAAATCTCTCCCCATATTCACTTGCTGCTGGTCCTCAACCTGGACATTTCACCGTCAAGTTATTCTACATGCTTTTTCCTTCCATTTTTTTCGATGGAACAAATTAGGCATATTGCAATAGTTCATTGTATGTCAGGTGTGGAGAGAAGGCAACTAGCAGATCGCTCAGACTGATGCAGTGCGTGTGTAGGCACATTTGATAAAAGTTTGCCCCTTTACGAATCATGACTCAAATCATTAAAAAAAAAAAAACTTTTTGGAACACTGTACTTTATTATTATTTTTTTTTTTTGTCTGACCAGATTGAAGAGGCTTCTGGCCAAATGTGCAGCCGACAGACTCGAAGGACATGCGGAAGGGACGCCAACCTGCATTTGGACACATGTGAGTATTGAGCTTTGTTGTGTGCTTGAAGAGCTGATGTCTGATGTCACGTCGCACCACAAGGTGGAGGTGAGTGCGCCCGCCTGTCTCTCACTCAACTTAAACTTCTGCTCCGTGTACTGCACGACACTGAACTACACAGACAACCCGAGCATCATATCATCAAGCACTTCTGGAATATGTTAGATTTTTTTCTCAGTGAGAGAAGTCGGACGTGCGATGAGATGTAAGTGGTATCACACTTGAGCTGGTGAAGCACATGCAAGACTTAAGATGCTCCCATCTCGGGCCTGTCGTCAGTGTTTGTGTGTGTGCAACTTGAACTGGCCCACATAAACATTGACTGGTAAAATGCTTTCACATTGTCACGTTAGCTTTTCTGTCCAATAAATTGTTGAACTTGAATTCGAGTCTTTGCCTTTCATGACTAAGTCCATCCTCAACTCACTCAAAGTCTTTCATACTGAGTGATCACTGCAGCTGAAGACTCAAATCTTGAGAAGAAAGTTGCACATCAGTCACTCGTATGGCCACAAGTGTAACACTGCAAGCAGACCCGTTGGTCTCCACATGACTCAAAACTACAGGAATTGAGCTTTTGGGTCATGTGAAACCAATGGGAACAGTGAAAAGACTGTCTGGTGTGACCGAAGTACAAGTCTCACCTCAAAACTCAAGTGGAACTTTTTCAAAGTGCTACAGAGCCCGCCCCAAACCACACCCAATTTCACATCCACCAATCACGACTAGGCCGACATTTGCATATATTTGCATAACCAATCAGAGCGCATAGATTTGCATAGACACGCCCACTTTGCGGACTCCAGCCAATCGGATCGCTCTGTATTTGCATATCCGCGCCCCGAAACGGTACAGCCAATCAGAGCGAGCCTAATTTGCATAACCACACCCATGCTTCCACCAATCACAGCATGTTATTGTCATGCTCCACCCACTTTCACAGCCATCAGCGAATCATGAGCTTTCATTCTAGTTTAGCCACGCCCCTTTCCTCAATTTTTCTGCCAGGAAAAAAATCCCCGGGAAAAAAAAATCCAGGAAAAAAAAAATCCAGCAAAAAAAATTTTTCGGAAAAAATTTAAAAATAAATATTTTTGGAAAAAAAAATTAGAATAGATATTTTTTCATGTTTTAAATTATATTTTTGTGATGTTTTTAAAAATAAAGTTGAGAGTTGAAGTGTTTTTTGTCATCAAGCTTTATTTCTTTTGCAGAACAATCAATCACAAAGCAGAGGAAACAGTTGCAAGTTGGATGGCAGTCTGCTTGTTGCTGGGTGGCGAAGTGGTCGGCTCGTCAGAAGAACTTGGGAACAGGCGTGTTGACCTGAGAGGAAAGACATCCGTGAGTTACAAGCAAGTCAATGTCTTGTGCAGACAAAGATGTTTTGGGCATGAAACTTACCATTGAGAGAGACAAGTTGTTGGGTCTTTTGTGCAGGAAACCGACCATGTTGACTGCTGCCTGGAGAAAGGGAGGTGGGGGGGTCAAAAAGTATTCATGCTGGTGCATTGGAAAAGTGTTCACAACTACTTTTCAGGCTGCAGCACCTTGCATATAACAAAGTAAGGCGAAAGTGCGGCCTGCAGATCTGTGCTCATCGGTAGACTCTGGCGGTGAGCAAGTTACTCCCTCATATGGCGTAGTGGAGCCAAGAACAATTCAACTCTGCGGAGATAATGAACACACGCTTGTTGAAACGAAATACAACTTCTTACCAGTAGATAGCTCGGTGCCACATTTCGCCTCACACTCCACCGCTCATCTGGATGACAAAGCACAGGTGAGTAGACAGCAATTACTAATCATAAGCGCAATTGCCATTTTACTCTAAGTTGCTGCCGCAAGAGCTCTTCATTTTTCAACTTACCGTCTTGTTGATTCACTGGAAACCTTTGCTGCAACACTTGGTCCAGCACGATCAGCAACAACAGGCCAAGCTGCTACTGGTCCAGTGACAAATCTAAGGTGATCAAACCTGCCAATGCCACAAACACAGGACCCCATCAAGCTCCCATTTCGTACCTTTAAACGGAAATATTGAAAATGGAGGCGGCAGTAAAGACCGCATCCAAGCTTGTCGCATTTGTCACTTTGCCCAGCAGGTGGAGATTTCCGACAACATTCTGACTGGTAGCTGCACTGCCTGCAGAGTCAAACAAAAAGCAGGTAAGTGTGCTTGAAAATTCAATGTGCTGTGCTTTGTGTTTGTAGCTTCCATCACCTGTCAGCCTGCATGACATCAGATGGATCGTAACGCCATGTTTCCGGAGGGCCTGCATCAACGCCGTCTACAACGAACAGTTCAGGGACTTGGATTGGAATTTTGCGATAGGCCCAAACCTTGAGGACGACTCAACTTCACAACATGTTCTCTGGTTCTTCAGCATCACCTGGTGGAAGAGCGCAGGACAAACACATGTTGAGCAAATTGTCTTGGGGCCACTCTCCCACCCATTTCTCCTCCATTTCCCCCTGGTGCAACACCTGATTCAAATGATCAAATCTGATCATTTGTCCAAGTGTGCGAGAGAGCCAGAAAAGAGCACCTCCACCGTTTGATATCAGCCACAGGTGCGCCTACTCAACTAGCAGGTGAACGAGCTCCCGGAAGCTGGTTTGAGTAGAAAGTCCTGTGGTTGAAACCAAACTTTTCAAATATCTGGATTTGACACCTGTGCATAATCTTTCGTTAATCACGTGCTGATTTAATTACGAGTATTGCACATGTGCACCTGTGTGAAAGAGTTTGCTTCACCTCTGGAGGAGAGCAGAGCTGCAAGCTTCTTCAACAGCGCAGTGACCTGTAAGACAAGGTAACGTAAGATCTTGACTTGAAATATTCAAACTTACAAGGTTGTGGCTTCGCACACAGATATTTGCTAGACTGCCAAAGTCTATCAAATACCTGCCAAAGTCTCATGAGGCAGAGCCCAAAACGCCACAGCACGGCAGCCATTTTAAGGCTCATTCCGTCGAGGTGAGCCTGCGTAGACAGAAAAGAGAATCGGCAGATAGAATTTAGTCAGATATGCATTCAGATGAGTCAGTTTTACCTTGTTGCAGTCAATCTGGCCATTCTGTTGAAGATGCAAAGCCTGTGGATAGAAAAGAGACAAATTAGATGGGCTTGCTCAAGACTGTTCAGCTTAACTTGCACATTAAAACGCACAGCAAGTGGCCCATGTTAGATTGGATTTGTACCTGTGAACAGAAATAACACAATAACACTCACGCATACAAATTCGTTTTAGTTTTATGATTTTAGAAATAAGTTTTGTCTACTTACCCTCTCGGCAAACGTTGCTTTCCTAGGAAGTTGAGAGAAAAAAAAGTTTGTTTCAAAGTAAGGTCGCAGGAGACGCTAATTGCAATGCTCGAGCAAACATTTTTGCTTTGCATGTTTGCCAGGTGCGAGCACGTTAAAAGTGCTGCTTCGCATTCAAAGTGAGGAAATGTGAGTGTTTTAAGAGGCTATTAAAGAGTAAAAAGTCACCTTGTTGGAGTTTTGCGTGATCTTGTGGACAGGCGTGCGGAGCAAGAGCAGCATGAGGACGAGTGGAGGCTGTCAAAGGTGAGAAAGAACGATTGCCTCGTTGGCGCCGTTTAAATAGGTTTCCTGTTATGACGTCACTTCCGGAGGATAAAAATTAATTAAAAGAGAAAGCAAATGTTCGGGTTCGAACTTGAGTCCACCGGTCGGGACTACTTGTCGAATACCATTGAGCTATCATCTGACGATGATACTCAAGAGTTTACACATTTATATTGATAAAGGAAGTGACTGTGAAGAAAAACATTAACACTAGGGGAAACACCCGGGCTCGAACTATGGTTCACCAGTCGGGACTACATGTCGTATACCATTAGGCTACAGACTGACAATGGTGGCAACTACTTTTACATGTATTATTATTGTCACCAGCCACTGAACCTTGCAAGTATTTATAAGACCATCTAAATACGACCAACCAAATTGTGTTGAAGAGATTCGACGTGGTCGAATGGTTAGCGACTTGATATTGTACCCGGGAAACCCGAGTTCGAATCTTGCTCAATTTACAAATATAGCAGACAGTGGGGCTCGAACCCGGGTCGCCTGACTACTACGCGTCGTCTTTTACCATTAGGCCATTGTGCCGCGAAAATTTCAGAAAAATTATATGTAGTCACACACATGAAGTTGCATCTCGAGTCAGTGAGTGACCTCTTATGTTTCTAACTTCGCCCCTGAACTACGTGACGGCACTCAAACCTAACCCGTAAGCCCTCAACCTCACCAGTTTCTCCCCCCGCTCCCTTCATAATGCCATCCTGAGATCAGGAGAGGGAGTTTGCAAAACCAACTTACTTTGAAATTGAAGAGGAGCATCACAAAGAGATAGTGTCGTTTTGTCACTTTGCTTTATTCGCGATCGTGAATAAAGTGCTTGAATAAAACACAAGTTTCTTGTCTGCTTCAGTCACAAATACAACATCCATCTGTACACTTCCAACTTGATTCATTGTTTCAAGATGTTTTGTTGATAAGGGCAACTCCGCTGGAAAGTTGAGACGCCAAGTCTTATCTGGGTGGTCTCGGCTGGTCCAAACGGGTCCAGAGGCTGAAGAACCTGCAACGGCCAAAGAATCAGGGTGAAATCAAACTTTATTTAATAATGGGCAGGAAACATGGGGCGACTTTCTGCAGAGCCCAAATGACGATTCAGAAAAAAAACTACCCTCCTGTCTAGACTACTTTCTGCTTCCTAACTCTCGCTGAGGCCCGTGGTTCACTGGTTAGTGTGTTGAGTTCCCAGTACAGAAGGGCAGGGTTCGATCCTGTATCTGGTCTACCTTTGTGTCGCTTGCATGGTCTCCCTCTACCGGGCACTGTTGTTTTTGACCATTTAAATTAGGTACAACTCTTGTGAGGATTAGTGGATCAGAATAGATGGACGGACATTTATTTGAACACTTTGATAGCATGCTTCTCGGTGATGAATGGGGTCGTGTCTCTTTTGGAACAGCAGAGGGCGCCAGAGTTCCGCAGAAGCTCGATTCAATTCGTCAGCTCCTCTCGGACAAGCAAGCAAATTTACATTGACACTTCTGGACAAACTCCGGTCTTCGCTTCATCTCATGTGCTTATTTTTATAATGTGTGAGGAAACCTTCACCATGCACAGGAACCCAAAATTCAAACCCTTTCACTTGCAATTGTGATGCAGAAGCGCTCGCCACATGTTCACTGTCCGTCCATTTCCTGATCCGCTCGTCCTCACAAGCGCCCCGGGGGCGTACTGGAGCCCAGCTGTCTTCGGGGGACACCCTGAACCGGTTGCCAGCCAATCGCAGGGCACACACACACAGTCTTGATGCGTCTCGCTTGACCCTTTGCACTCTGCACTTCAGGGTAAACTCTGCCGCCTGGTGGCCAAGATAGAAACCTGCAACTGACATCCCCAGCAGACCTTAAATAGTTCATTGTCTGCAAACTTCATTCGTGAGTGACTGAACACCTGCAGCATAATTGTGTGATCTTTGTCAATAACGCAAATTTCATTTTTAGAAAAAAAAATCCCCCTGTGTTGCCTGTTGTTAGAATTGGTCGCTTTTAGGGCTGCTTCGCCCGTCCGTACCTCGCTGCGGCTCACAGGATATAGGCCGGGTGCATAAAGTCCTTGGGGACGATCCCCACGACGCCATTCAAGTCGCCGACCCACCAGCCATCGATGTTGTATTCCTGAAAGCGATGAAACGCAACAGCTGTCAATCATTCTCATTGTGAGGAAGATTGTGGAGCGTTCGGGACAATTCACATTTTTGTTTTTTTCTACCTGTGAATTCCTTTTACACTGCGATTCAAAATTAAACCACAATAAAAAAAAAAAAAGCGTCCATTTTATTATATTTAACGATCCAGCAATCGTTAAAATATGAAACAAGATTAACTCGTGTTGCCTCGAGTTCTATAATGATATTTGTGCTGCACAATATGAAAAAAAAAAAAGAACTTTAAATGAAAGTATTTAGCCGGTGGCGGGAGGACAACTCGATGTTAATTGGCTCTTAATTGCATAACTTTAATTGCTGCTGTTTTTGTTGGAGCTGTTGGAGAAGGAGGAGACGTCAATAGAAAAAGAAAACAACAAAAAATTACAATCATGCAATGTGGACATCTTGGACAGTATTTTGTTGGCTACTTTTTGGGGGGGAAATGCTTTCAAGGATATTAATCGAGAACCATGAAAACAACGGACATTATAATTATTGTTTCTGTCTCGTCAGCGGGCGAACTTTCGGCTGTTTGAAAGCGACGGTTGGCCACGTTCAAACTCAGCTTGGGGGCAAACGTCAAGTGACAGCAAGCATGCGCACATTAGATCCCATTTTGAAACTCGCTCTCTGTCCATCAATGGGCTCAGCATGATGTAGAGGAAGATGTCCGCAATGGCGGCGGTCTTGGTGGCGAGTCATCAGGGAAAATGGGGGGTGCGTAGGGGGGGGGGGGGGGGGGGTTGGCCACAGAAAGGGATGAGCAGCGCAGCACTCTCGCAGCGACAAGAGAATTGTATTTATCTGCGCCGCCCATCTGTGCAAAACACTTTCAAATTCTCCCCCGGAAAGGTCTTTTGGATTATCGGCGGCACCATTTTAATACGAGAGGGGCGCGGTGCGAGGGCGGGGGGCGGGGGGGTGGCGGAGCCAACGGCTGCGGGAGTCTGTCAGGCGTGCAGAGTCCATCTTCCTCGCGCTCGCAACGGGTTCATCCAGAGTACACCTGCCGTAATGGCCACATCGCTGAGTGAATTATCCAAATGACAAAAAAACGACGTGCTCCTCCTTCTGTGCGATGTCTTGTTTTGGAGGGGGGGGGGGCAGCAAGGGTCGGGGGCGGGGTGATTGAGCGACTCGCTTAACATTATGACCAAGCTCAATTCCCTTTTTTTGTAGTCAATGGAAAAAAAAAAAAAATGTTTCTTAAAGGGGAAGCCAACCAAAAAAAAAGTTCTATGCGCCAGTGAAAACGTCATTCTGGTTCATATTCCATTTGTGGACGATGAAATAAGTTTTTATCCACTTCAGGCTGTTTTGACATGATGGCGCCCTCTGCTGTTGACTGGGAATGACGTCACAGGGCCAAAGAGCTCCGGTCACAACTGTCACGTTGTTTTTTGGGTTTGGTCGGGTTTTTTTGGACACGAGTTCCCCTTTTAGAAAATGACCGTAAAAATCGTGAGAACATCCATCCGCCATCCCGCGGCCCCCGACAGCGCCGCGGGATGGCGGCGGCGGCGCCTCGACTCTGTGACCTCCCGGTGACTCGTCTCCTTCCTCCGCCGCCGAGGGAACGATCTCGCGGGGAGGAGGGAGTTGCCATGGCAACAGCAGCAGTATGCCCGCCGTCGTCCTTTATTTACCGCTCGGAAGGTTGGGGGGGGGGGGTTGGTTACCCGGATAATGGCGGCGCCCTGATCGGCACACATTGCTCACCGCCAGGAGGAAGGTGAGCCCGTGGCGTCATCGCCGCCGGCGCCGCCGTTTGTTGCCTCGCCCTCCTCCTCGCCTTTTTACAAATATTTCTCTCTTCATATTTTACGCATGATAGACTAGTTAAAGGTTAGTTTTTGTGTTTGTAGGCCATATGGCTTCTATTTACTGGATGTGTCGGTGATATTTAAGGATGCCGAGCTACACGCCGAGCACTCCGACCCCCCCCCACCCCCCCAATCCATCCATATCTATCTGGAGCTATTTCGGCGCTAATAATGGTGCATGTCGCCGGCCACCAGCTGACTCGAGGCAGAGGCCTTGGGAGTGATGGAGCGCAGGAAGTCTCTCATTGCCCCGCCGCTGAACCCGCCGCCACCTCACGCTCCCCCACCACCGCCCCCCCGCCGCCCCGCCCCTTCCGCACACCTCCTTGTTGTCGTCGTCCTCCCAGCACGCGCTCGGGGAGGCTGCACTTCCTACTTCCTCCATCACGCGAACAAAGAAACATGGAGGAGGCCTTCGGTAGGCAGGCAGGCAGGGGGAGATGCCCCCCCCCCCCCCCGCTTTTCACCTGCATTATCAGGTACAATCCGGATGGCGGCCTGCTCGAATTTCTTTAGAAGAAGAAGAAGAACCGTCTCAACACATTTAAGTGCGTTTTAATAAATAATATTTAAAGCCTGTGGGAAGTTGTTTGACGCCGCCATTTTCAGACCGTTACGATTCCTCACCGATACTGAGGACCACATTTCATTCGTCGTCGTAAAGAATTGTGCACAAAACCTTTTTTTTCCCCCGATGCAGACGAGGATTCGCCCTGGTGTCAAAACTGTTCGCAGATTAGCACGATCTACCGCCGAGGAGGATGTTTTTATTTTTTTCGTCTTAATCAGTCGCTGGAATCGGCAGCCTCCATGATTACCCTGACACCTGGCATCATTATACGCCTATGCCTATTAAAAAAAATACTAAAATAAACCACACACACACACACACACACACACACACACACACACACACACACACACACACACACACACACACAGACCTGTGCACCTCTGCACATCCGAAGGGCCACTTAGCATCGCTCTTTGTTGCGAGAGGCCTTTTAATTAGTGAGGTGAAGTGTTGGGAAAGACGAAGAGGAAGCTCGGAGAAGATCTCGGCACGACGGGATGAAATGGGGGGGCTGGGGGAGGGAGGAGGGGGGGGGGCTATGGGATGACGCGCGGCTGCTTAAGCTAATGGCCATTTAAAGAGCATTTGTGTACGCCACCAAGCGTCTGTAATGATGACTGCTGTTTACGCCACCCCCCCCCACCCCCCCGCATTCATAATAATTAAGCGGAATGGATCGGGCTTTCGCCCCGGCCTGAATAAATGACCTACTGTAGTTGACCGGACGGTGACCGTTGCCTCCTGCGTGACCCCGGACCCCAGACTCACCCCCTGCGACTCGGGGTGGTAAATAGGATGTCTTGCTTGGTGTCTATGGCCACAATAGCAGCGGGGGTCCTTAAATGGCTGTGTGACAGAGCAGGGGGTGGTTGGGAAGGGGGGGGACGGGGGACGGGGGACGGGGGGGGGGGGGTGACAGAGTTCACACAAAAGAAGAAAGGGCGACCTCAGCATCCCTTTTGTATCCCACATTTGACTTTTGACGGCGCCCGGGAGACGACATGACGGGTTTGATTTTTTTTTTTTTTTTTTACGCGCGAGTTTGTAATCACTCCCGCTTGCAAGATATGCAAGAACGCCGTGAGCAAGTGGATCTCGCAAAATTCATTGATTAATTGTCACTCATCGATTACTGAATTAATCAGAAAATATTCAGATAAATTCGCGTTTACAGACCTTCGGTACGTCGGAATTTTCAGCCTCTAAACAGGAAAAAAAAAAATCTCCGATTTCTGAAAGCAGATTTCAACAATTTCTTGACAAAATGTTTTCATCGGAGATGCACGTAAACTGTAACTGGGGGAATTTTTGGATTACGCTGATTCCGAAACTGTTTTTTTTTTTCCTCTTACACTTTAGGTTTTCATCGTCATGAATTAGAATATATTTTGTCATATTTATGAAATAAAAGTTCCGCAGCATTTTTTTGTTCTGAGACGTCATTGCTACGAATTGCAGTTCATGCGATTAGTCATCGGTGTCAAAGAAGTACGCGAGATGTTTGGATACCAGGAAAGAGGTTAAGTTTTGCCTGCCTGAGTTGTTTGCAGCATGTTCAGGAATTTAAATATTCACGATAATTACAATTGAGAAATAATCGTGGGTACCTTTTTCACCGATTCGTGGGGCGCCGCGTGCCCCCCGGGAAGGGAAGGGCCGCGCTACGACGGAACGTTTTCATTTGATTCGATTTACACTGATCGATTCAAACGACTTGTACTTTTATTGGGCGCGGTTTAATCTGGCAAATGCAGGAAATGTCCTCTTTGGGGCAATGCATCAGTCGTCCCGAGCTTTCCAGAGGACTGTCATACACGGCGGCAGACAAATTCCCATCGGCATCCATTTCAATAAAAGTCAAAGAGTGCCGTCGAGAAAAGTGTGACGGTCACAAAATCGGATCTGCCAGCCAAGTGTTGGGGGTTCAGGGGAAGGTTAAGGGTTTCGAAATAACGCGGCGATAGAGCGTTGCAAAGGGGTGTGGTCGGGGTTAGGGTTTGTAAAAAAAAGGTTTTGAATTGTGTTTTCAAGCCAGGGTTAGGGTTTAAAAAAAAAATAAGGCCGGTGTTCAGGTTTCAAGTTTGGGTCCGAGTTTTTGTGTGTGTCTTGACCTGCTGGAGACCCTTCCTTCAGGGTATATGTGTGTGTGGTGTGTGTGTCTGCACACACGTCCTTTATGTGTTTTTTTTGTGTGCAAGCTGGTTTGCCTTCTATGCAAATGTGTATTTGTGGATCTACCTCAAGCTTTTTTTTGTATCGATATATTCCGCGCGTCCACGTGAAAATCTCTGTCGGCGTCTTTGTTTGTGCAACTTAAAACGACGCTGCCATTTTTACCCCCCCTGTCATGATTCCCCCTTTGAGTATTTTGTTGGAAGGCGCCACCAGGTGTCGCTGCCGTCCACGCGCTTTTGACAAGCAGCTGGACTCTTTGGAGCTGGCCCGCCATTGGTCGGCGCCGCTCGCCCCTCGCGGGCTGCGATTGGCCGCCGCTCTGAGGAAGAGGGGAGACACCCGAAAAAAACAAAAAAACGGGGAGAGGTAGGAGAGGCGGGTGTTGCACCATAAATCGCCCTCCCAGTCCATCCCGCCGTTCTCCATGAGCGCCCGTGGGAATACTGGAATGTGACGGCTGACCTGTGGAGCCCACGTCGCCGGGCACATAAATTAGTGGGGCAGAATGCAAGGGACGAGCTGATGTTGTAGCGAAGGGCACATGTGAAACAACAACAGCCCTTTAGCCAGTGTGACAAATTCGAGCAATAGCGGAACCGCGTGTAAATCAATAATCAATCGGGGCTGGAGCGGCGGGCTATGGTGGCCCAGGTTTGATGTGATGAGGGGGAAATGAAACGGGGGCCACAATCAAGATATCCCGTGCGCACCAAAAAAATAAAAATAAAATGCTCATTTGTTCGCCACAAAATGCTCATTTGTGAGCACAAATGAGCATTTTGTGGCCACAGCGTAGTGATTAGTGGCCAAGTGATATTTTGGGAGGAAAAAGTCTCATGGCTGTTGGTCACATTTAATTAAAAAAAAAAAACTATATTTTTCTTTTTGTCTGCACTCGCTAAAAAGGTCTCATCAGCATTATTCTCCCTGACCATCAGCTACGTTTTTGTGGCCCAAAAGTACGAGATTTTGTCCACATTATAATAACTAATTTGTGGGCATGAACGAGGTATACAATGAAAGTCATTAATAGGATTCATTTGTATTTTGTGCACACGTGATATCCACTTTGTAGCTACAAATTAATATTTGGAACTAATTTGTGGCCACAAAAAAGTATTTTGTGTGTGTTTCCTTGTATATTGACTTGAGAACATAAAATACTAATTTAAGTGATCTGGATTTTTTTTTAGGTGGATTCTGGTATTTGGCAAAATACAATTCAGAGAACAGATGAATTTAAAAAAAAACAACTTTTTTTTATTCACTCAACATTTACAGCAATAAAGATATGAATTAGGGGAACGACATTTGACTTTTTTTTAACAATACTGTCATTTTGTATCTAACTTTAGAGAGGAAAAAAAATGAATAAACTGGACGATTTTTGCTGAGGAAAAAAAGGGGGATTCTGAATCAACACAAAAAAAAAAAATCAAGCGAAATATGCCATTAAAATGTGTTGATTGGTGCTATTAATCGACCTGGCCTTCATTTTGCATCCGTGCTATATCTATATTCCCGCCCCCGGTGTTGTATCATGTCATTTTAATTTTGTTTTAACATCGGCACACACCGTCGTGACACACGTTATGAAAATCGCACTTGATCTTCTACGACATGCCGGCGCTAAAGATCTCCATGACGGATCTGGTCATGACCCGCGTCACATGCATCAGGGACCAGCGGCGGGCCAACATGGCGACCGAGAGATAAATTCTTCTCCAACTAATGGCGTTCACATGAGTTGTGAGCGTCCTAATTTATTTACTTTGTCATTGATACGCATGTGCAACGCACGCATACAGTAAAAATGTGCACACTTTACAGTAAGCGAGGGATCAATAATGATGGACGAGGGTCTTGCGGACAACGGGCACGTCGCGCTCGGTTCACAGCCACGGGACAACCGCGGGTCCATTCGGCAGCGCCGACACTCGGTCTTCAACGCAACACGTTGTTAGGCGGCATTGATTTAGCACTTAGCGCGCGTGTCCTTATTACCTTGTAATTATGCTCCGTGTTGACATAACAGCGCGGACAAACGTCCCCCCCGACACCCCCCCCCCCATCCGCCTCGCAATTTATGAGCTTTTATTACGCTCGTTTTCACGTGTGTGGCTCTCAGTTTTTATAGGCGACAGGACTAGAGTCCCAAGCCCGGGGCCCCGTATTTCACCGCAAGAGGTCAAGGTTCTACGGAAAAGCTGCCGTAAAAGTCGAGGGCTCGCGCGAGACGCGGGGAAGTCCTCCCAGAGGGCTCGTTAAAGTAAATAGGCGATTCCAGGCTATAATCGGCGCGGTGCTATTCAGCGGGGGCGTTATACGGACGCGGGTCATCAAAGCAAACACTTAGGAGACGACAGGAGATTGTCTGCACGCAATTTACGAGCGCATCGTCCAAAACACGCGTGGAAGTGAACTTTGACTTGAGGCTGGAGTTGACGTCAGCCGTTCGCAGACGCTTTTACATCCTGACGAAACCTTTCGTGACAGGATTAGGGATGTCGAAATACGGAACTCATCTCGTGCTTGTGGAATATGAAAAAAAAAAAGATTTTTAAAAAAATCTACACGCTTTTGTCCATCTTAGGGGGCGGCCATGTTGACATTTTCCCTTAGGCGCAGGTTTGCCATTTTCAGTCGACAGCACAGGGCGGTCGAATGTGAAAATGGCCGCCGCTTAGATGGATCAAAACTGGCGAATTTCGTTCTGCTCAATTCATATTTCACAAACGCCATATTAAGAAAATGTTTGACACTTCTAAAAACAGGCCTCTTTAAACACAAACATAGTCATTTTGGTTCTAATAAATACACAATTATTTGTATTTGTGTCGTATTGGTTAACGCGCTTTATACGACTTTGCTGTGTTTTATGCGTCAGCTTGAGTGACCTGAAAAGCCGGCAAAATAAAATACATTATTATTTAGCACGCCGAAGAGACAAATGTAAGATGGCCGTTTTGACATTTCCAGCTTATCAGCAGCGGCTTGACTGGCTGAAAATGTCAACGCCGAAGCCCGTTCCATCCATCTGGCAGTGCCAGGAGGAGCTGCCAACTTCATTTTCGCCCGCTCGCGCGTCAGCCGCAAAGCAAACCCCCTCAAAGTGTCTTTCGATGTTGATTAAAAGGTGGAGCCGCGCGCGCGGTTTGGACATGAGAGACTTGCGCGGCTTTTGTTTTTTTGCACGTACGAGATCATTCCCGATGCCGTTTGATGACTTTCAAACGTAAGAGAGTGGAGGCCGGTTCCTACGGCGGGGGCATATTTCCAGAAGGGGGTGCTGCAGTCGACGCCAAGCAGGAAGGAAGGAAGAGAGAAGCCGCTGGCAGTGTCAATTAACCCCCGAGATGGCGCCGCCATAATGACCGACGGCGCCATTACCCAGCGCCGCCGTGCCACTTTGCCCATCGAGCCCCGCGAGGAGAACGACGCCCCCGCCAAGTTGCCTGGCACTCACCAGCTCCGTCGGGAACGTCGCTGCCATGATCAGACATTTCACGGCTCTCTTGCAGCGAATTTCGTCGCTTTCTAAGAGGGGATTTCACTGCTGTCTTGACGGTGAAAATGCCGCCGCTTTTGTCATTTAAAAGTAAATGACAAAAGCCCAAAGGCACGCGTACAAAATGAATTGACAAAGACGAAAACAAATGATATATTTCGCCGTAGGCCTAATTCGAGTTCGTTTTAGACATGTTTTATCCAGTTGGCTCGAGCGCAAGCCTTCAAAATAAAACACAGAGACACACACACACGACCGAGTGCGGACAGACCTTGCTGAGAATAAAGATGAGGTCTCCTCTGCGAAAGGACAGCTCGTCTGGCACGTCAGCCTGGCAGTCCCACACGGCCTGGTAGTAGTTGGCATAATCCAAAACTGCTGAAAGCAAAAGTGTGTGATTATTTATTTTATTATTGTTTTTAAATCATGGAAATGAATTCATCAGATCTGAGATTTTTTTTTTTTTTCACCTGCTTTGCTGGGCGACTCCAAACAGTCGGGAGGAGGATCTGGAAAGTCCTCATCTAAGAAAATGAAGAAGGCCCATTTATGACTGTGGCATTTTGTTTTCATTCTTGCCGTAATGTTGCATTGTTTTGTATTTGGTGTGTTTTAAAGGATTTGCAACTGATCTTTAGTACAATGACAACAGTGGCCGGTTTTCTAAATAAAAAGCAGAAAAAGCAGAAAAATAGCACTGCTATCTTTTTTTTTTTTCTCCTCTTTTCAGGATAAATAGTTTCGGAATCTAATTCAGTGGAATATGAGGTCAGATCAATAGTCATGAAAATCTTCAAATGCTTACACCCACTTTGAAATATCGACATACATTCAATGGTGCGTAATCGCAAACAAACGAGAGTATCGACGGTTCGGAGCGGAGAGCGGCCTTGGACGGTGGCATTAAAAAAGGGAGCATCAAAGTGACGCGGCTCAATGCTAACATTTGCTGATGTGCATCCATTCAAGGAGACAATAAAAGAGCCATTGCGGGAAAAAAAAAAGGAAAAAAAAATGGAGTCAGGGTGAGATTCATGCGAATGCGGCGCAGGTTGATTGTGATTCTCGCCGCAGACTGCCCGCCCACGTGACTGATCAATACGAAGGAGAGGATGTTGCCGGGCCTCATTGGCTGAGGGAGTGGAAAAGGGGGGGGGGGGGGGGGGGTCGCACCCGGCGGGCTAAGCTGGGACACAGTGATACCGTCGTGTGCTCCGCACATCCATCGTCAACACTCGCCGGATGACAGCCACGCCAGCGCGAGGCAACACTATACCGTTGCCAGCAAGCTGCACCCGTGCTTCCAGGAAGAGAAGGGCACACACACACACACACACACACACACACACACACACACACACACACACACTACAATGTCACACAATGCCAATGAGTGACACGACTTAGTCAGTCCAATTTTGCTGTTTGGATTTTTTTTTTTTTTTGTGGTCTCTTTGTCCCGAGTCAGCAGTTTTTCCTCGAAACAGAAAATTAAAATGATATTTGTATGAATATTAAAAAAACGGGGAACAAAAATAAAAATTGACAACATGGTTCTATGAGTACGACAAATATGTTTCGAATATGATTCTACAACTATATGGCCGCTTTTTGGTTTCACGGAACTAAAATATCGTTCCAACGAATAAGCCGGTTTGAAAATGGTTCGATTGGCAACAAGGATAGACGACTATCGATAGCAAGTATCATATCGGGCTGATGCAGGTGTTATTTAAAGGAATCCGATATGATATGAAAAAGTGAACATGTGCGACAATGTCTCTGACGTGATTTTTGTGGGTTCCTCAAAAAAGCTCTCCGGAAAAGTGCAAGGATGAAAACGGCCATAAATACGAATTGAAGTGAAAGCAACGGGCGTGCGCGCGCGGGCTGCGAGGGAGCAAAGTGCGGCGCGCGGTGATTGATAAGTGACGGGGGGGGGGGGGGGTGAGAATGTGAACGAAAGAGGCCGTCATCCGATCCGCCATCTGTGGTCGGGGCCCCGTGCCTCCTCCCAGATGGCTTTGAACGGCGGCGTGACACACACAAGACTGATCAGCCTCTCAGCGCAGATTTTGGCAAAGGTAATGTACTCGGGGAGTGAAACCGAATCTTGATGTATCTTATTTAATAGAAGCAGTGATGGACGATGGCCCCGAAAAGATCGGCCTGCGCCTTTTGTCCTCCGCCTCCCGGACACGAGGCCGCGCGTGCCCTTAGCAAAGACTCGCAGGAACGTTTTCCCTCAAATCTATCCCAGATTTGACACAAAGAGCCACAAAACTATTTGAAGCTCACGGACGGGCCTTCATTACTTTGACAAAATCGCTGTTGCTGGGCAGTTTTAATTAAAATGATCATTTGTGGACACACACACACACACACACACACATGTACGACATTGTCAAACAATGATGGACGCAAGATGTCCTTCGGTCCGCATTTGCCGAGTCAGCAGTGAAATGGTTGCGTGCTTCTTGGCCAGAAAAACCACGACTAATATGATTCTAATCCAATTGTTTTTTTTTTTTTTTTAATGCTAACTTAGTAAACACTGACTTGTGATCACTACTAAAATGTCATTACAGCACCGTTTAGGTACAGTGAAACTCCTCTACAACGAAATCATGTTTGCAGCAAGAATTTTTCACAACAGGAGGTTTTTCACTGTAGCAAATTGGAAACAGGAACGTGGGAATGGTGTTGATGCATGAAGATTTTTTTTCACACTAGGGGGTATTTTCAGCCATGTAGATTTCGTTGTAGAGGAGTTTCACTGTATTAAAATTATGTGAATGGAAAATACAGTTCTTAAATGGTACGACATAATTGTTTTTTTTTAATTGTTCAAATTCGGTTTTCTGGGTTCCAAAATATAGTTCAGAGAGGTCAAAGGTCCTCAAACATATACCAAATCCTTCAATCTTTGCCAGATTTAACAGGCAGAGCTGCAAAACTATTTTAAGATCCCAGACGGGTCTTCATTACGACTAAATTGCTGTTGCTAGGCAATTTTATCCCAAACTGTACTTTGCGAGCTGAAACGGCGAGGCTATTTGTTGCCTGGCAACGTCGGCTAATTGGATGTGCGGCAACACAAAGGAAAGAAGGAAGTATCGATCAAATCTATCCATTCATTTCCGGACTTGTTGGGACTCGTCAGCAGCCAAACGCAGACACACAAGCATTCAGAAATGAATTGGCTTGATTTTATTCTGAGTGCGAGCAATTTTTGATACTTAAAAAAGGGCTTAATATGTCCGGGCATGCGTCTGAACGACAGAAGCGAGTTGAGATTCCATACCTGGCAGAACCTCGTAAATGTCACTGTCGTTGTCCTCGTCAGGCTCCGCCCGCCTTCCCATGCTACCAAGGGACGCCTGGTTGGCGGCGATGGCGGCGGCGGCGGGGGGGGCCCAGGGCGGGGTTGGGCCGCTCGCCCCTTCAATGTCGTCGTAGGTCCCCTCCTCGTCCTCGTCGTCGCCCACTTCATCGTCCTCGTCCTCGTCAAAGGGAATGGTGCTGGAGCTGAGATCTGATGAAAGAGGAACGTTCACAAAAAAAAAAAAAAGAGAGCTTGTGTTTGGATTTCAGGCTCCATCTGGCTCCGATTACTTCATCTTTGAACACAAAGCTCTAATAACCACTTCCAGAAAGTCTCAAATGTTTACTGTCGAGCAATGACAATGACTGACAAAATGATTGACGCTTTTCCGGCCAAATATGCAGCAATTGTTTACTTGTGGGCGTCGAGTTTTCTCTCTTTTTTGTTTGTTTGAAATTTCTCGAAAAATTTATGGGTAGTGAAAATATGGTTCTAATATGGGGGGGTGTGGGGGGGGGGACTTAGAAGTATGGTTCTACTGATACCAAACATGGATCGAATATAGTCCAAATCGGCGACACTAAACATGCTTCTCCCAATACTGAACATAACGTTTCCAGTATGATTCGATCAGATAATTAGAAACATTTGATCTGATCTACTCTCCCGTTCTTAAGAGAGGGAAAAAAAAAAATGTTCAAGATGTAGTACGGCTTTTCGAAATGAGGAGGCCCATCCATCGTCGGGCTGCATTTGGTTGTCCAAAAAAAAAATAAAAAATTAAAAAAGGAAGCAAGACAAACTGCTGCGTGTCCGTTACTTCCCGCAAGTGGCGCGGCCCGAGCCCGAGCCTGTTTTAGCGAAGACCGAGGGCACGGCGGCCCCCCCCCCGGCTCTCTCCAGATGGACGAGCAGCCTCATTGCGGGCGACGGGGGCCGCTGCAACCGCGAGGTATCAGGTCCGAGCTGAAATCAATGTCACGGGAGGATAACCAGAACAGCTACAAATCAATTTCCTGTAAGCTGGAATTCAGTAGGAGGGGGATGGGGGGGGGGGGGGGGGCATCATGTACAATCGCGACATGCAAGTTATGGGCTTTTGTTAGATTTTTGAGGTGGGATTACAGAAGGTGCACGTGCGAAAATAAAATCTCAGATTTTTTTTTCTGATTTGTTATTTAAATTCAGTTTTTCGACAGGTTTTGCTCTCCCCTCATTTGGGGATTTGCTTTGTTTTTCCTAATAGCAAAAAATAAATAAATAAAAAAAATAGGACGTCCCCCCCCCACCCCCCTGCCCTTATTTCTTACCCATAATTAACTCATCAATTTACGCAACTCCGTTCCTCTACGGTTTCTAGTGCAAGCAGTGCACAGCAGCGGAGATGCATTTTGAAGTCCAGATTCCCCTCAAAGACCAACATAAAAAATACAAATTATTCCCAAATCCAGTGAATAAACTCAAATGAATTGATCCCGCCCACTTACCTCTGAGCACAAAGCTGATGTAGTTGACCCACTCTCGAGCCTCCTGAGCACTGCTGGCCGTAAACTGGCGAAAAAACAAAAAATACTCATTTGAAACTGAACTATCACTTCAATCTGCAGTTTCAGTCGCATTTTGTACGCAACCAGTTCATTATACTATCTTATTATTTATTTTGCATCAGCTAAGTGCATCACATCGATTTCCTCACATCAGATTTGATGACCATGAATTACCAACCTGGAAAGTCCTCCTTCCAGGAGCAGAAAGCTCGAAGCAGGCGTTCCTTTTGGAGTCTTTCCTCAGGTTGTTGACGAGCTGAACGCTGTAGTCGTTGATGTAAAACGAGCCTTTCTGTTGCTTATCTGCAGGGGGGTGGGGGGGGGAAGACGGGCAAAATGAGGGACACCAAGCAATTCCGCTCCCCTACGGCTTGTTGCGTTTGCCGGCCGACCTTTGTCACTGCAAAAGTAGAAGAAGATGGAATTGTTGAGGGCGCACCATCTCCTCTGCCACTCGGAGCCAAAGAAGCTGTGATCTGCAGAGGGATGAGGGAGTGAGTGGCCTTGGGGTGGGAGTCAAGGTCAAGTCATGGACAAAAAAAGAAACTAAAAATGGAAAAATCATCACAATAGGCACATTTTTTAAATAGGAGGGTCCTGTCCCCTAATGCATGGAAAAACTGTTACCGAATGAAAAATGAAACGGATCAGCCACTCGCCATTAGAAAGCAACTAGAAGTTAATCTGACAGAGTGACTCAAAAAAAAAGTCGGGCAGGGTCAAAAGTCAGACTTGAGCGAAGTCACGTGAGTCAAGTCCCCCCACCTCCGCTGCCAAAAGAAGATGGCCTCCATTACTGATACCTCGACGTTTCTTTTCCAAGTAACCCTGCTTCAGGATGTTGCCAAGGTCTTGAGCGGCTGTGAGGGGGATGTCCTCAAAGTCTGAAAACAGAAAGCAGCAGTCATAAAGCGATTCATTCTGTGACATGACTTCAAAGTGGCCGACGAATTTGAACCAGCAACCCCAATCGTCGCGCACCACCACAAAAAGGGCTATCTTGCCTTGCACTTGAAGGAACCCCTATTTGGGAATTCGTCCAAAGTAAGCTCCAATCAGACAGATGGCGGACACGAATCCGCAAAGCCAACATCATCTAATGTGGGTGGACCATGGCAGCAAAGTTGTAATCGAATAACTCGGCTTTAAAAAGCAAATCAATCAATTTGCCCCCCACCCCCACCCCCCATACCAGTTTCACTAATGAACACTCAATTGGGTGAGATGTCTAATAATAGGTTGAAAAAGTCAACAGAAAGTTTTTGTTTTTTTTGGAAGCAGCCATTTTGAGCCCCGGCAGGAAGAAAGTCCTCTGGAGTGACGCCCAATTGCGTCAATGATGATTATTTTAAAGGCTGGCCCAAAAAAAAAAAAAAAAAAAAGCGCCCATTCATCGCTGCCTGCAACTTTTAATTCGTCTTGTGATTGTTTCAGCGCCGCTTCCTTCCAGGATGATCTTTATTTCCGAGGTGAGTCATCAAGGCGATGTCGCCCTTCCAACACTATGGATAAATACATGGCCGCCAGGCTTTGGGGAAGTGGGATCAATACATTTACAGTGTTGCTGAGCTCCGCAGCCATCCGTCTGCTCACGCCGCACCGACTCGACCCCCCTTTTGATTTGCAAAGTCACATCTTCAATGCGATGTTTACGTCCATGACGACTTGACAAACACGCTAATAAGTACTTGTTTACGTTAGCATTGAAGCGCGCCCGGGGAGAGGGAGGGAAAAAAATGTGTACATTGGTGTCTTTTTTCAGCCTTCAGCTAGAAAAAAAAAAAAAAAAAATGGTGAAATTGACCCAAGGTGGGCCTCGGGGGTCAGGTTGTGATGTGTCGTTTCCGCGTGTCAAAAAACAAAGTTCCGCTTCCTCCGCAATCATTCGTCACTCGGCGTTCGCCCGGTGGGAAGCCTGCCAAGGGTTAACGCAGTGCTTTCCTGGCGAAGGAAATTTGGAATTACAACCGGTGTCGTTTTTTAAATTTTAAATGCACCAAATTGATGAAGCAGCGATCGAAAACAGTTGGAGCTCACTCTTAAAATTAAAAAGGAAAAAGCTGCCACACTATGGGAACAATGGTGGATTTTCCTTCTAAATAGGTTTCATGTTTTGTTTTGTTTTTAAACACACAAATATTGTTTTTGTTTGCAACCAAGCGCGGCTTATTTCTCAAAATGCAGCACGTGATGCCGCCAAGCGCAGATGAAACTTTACGGAAGCTCGCCGGAGTCTCTGTGATGTCTCCTCCCTGCATTCCGGGTTGTACGATTCTGACAGATGAGCGCGTGTCACGCAGGCGCGAACGTATCACAATCCCGCCTTTGTGGATGGACCGACCGCGGACGCTATAAATACGGAGTTGCGAGAAAAGGGCCGACATTGTCAAAGGACCCGATTCAGTCCATCATAACAAACGGCGGCCATTACGCTGCTCTCCCCCCCACCTCATCTATCCGCCGGCAGCCCGCCTTCTAATCCCCCTCATCCGTCTGCCTGCTCGCTCTTCATTCGTCTCAAGAGGTCGAGACCGACTAATGGCGAAGTAGGTGCAACATGCTTGAGTCAATAAACATCGCACGTTTCGGGCTCAAAGTACGCTCCTGAGTCACATGACCCCAACGTCACCTCACGAAAATGCGACTGTTTTAAATTAGTCCACAAGGGGGCAGCGCGCATAGAAAAGAATCGGAGGAAATGGGGTTTTATTTGCAAAGTAAATCCTTGGCTATTGGCAGAGAAACAGCGGAGGAATGCAACAAATAAAAATATTCAAAAAATATTCAATTTTAAGCCTCAACAGGGCTGATTACAGAATAAAATGAGTCAAATGTGGCCCGCGCGCCATATTTTACCCACCCCCTGCTCTCTCATGCATGTTATTAAGGCCTCATCAAAAAATCCGCGAGCAGACGGCCGCACTCTTTCATACCAATCATAAATTGCTCGATCAATTATTCAGGCCAATAGCACCGACTTCATTTTCGTCCCCCTTTTGAGTTTTAATTAGCACCACATCCACCGCTCCGCTATTGACATTAATTTGATGGGAACGTATCGATCTTTCCCCCCCATAAACTATTTAGTGGAGCGCAATTAGCCGCAGAGACAAGCGGACGGATGTGGCGTGTTTGCTAAATGGAGGCCGTGTGGAGTCAGTAGCAACAAGAGCTACGAACGACAGGTTGGTATTGATAAAGACAGACAGGTAGAGAAACCGAGACAGGAGAGCTCGAGATACGAGTGACAAAAATGGCCAGATCGAGACAGAAAGATTGGCATTGAGAGTCGGCGCGGCAACGCATGGGGCGGCCAGCTGTTTGCCGCATCTCTCGTTTGGTTACTCACGCCAGCTCGGCGTGGCGTTACCAGCTCAGAAGACTGACGGATGGCGGCGGCGGCGGCGGCGGCAGAGGAACTTAATGACTACTCTCATTAAAATCCACTCCGGTCGAGCCCAAAGTCAATCAGGAATGGAAGGAAATGCTCGGGCGGCGCAGCTAATACGTACGCATTAAAACTAACGGTGGTCATAATGCGGCGTTGATGCCCGCGACGACGTGCCAGAGCAGCAGAGATCCAGATGAGGGGATGCAGAAGAGGACGGGGATGCTGCGGTGTGAGTGCAGCGGTTCACACAGCAGGTGGGTGTGGGGGGGGCTTAGGAAAAGGCCCTTTCACTGTAGGAAGCCAAACATGGAAGATGTTGTTACTGTTGATGTATATTATGTAATAGGATGCAAATTTCGTCAAGCTGCTTTTTTTGTTTATTTTTTTTATTTATGTCTTAACAATTTATTAACACAGACTGTGAGAGTTTGGGGGGGATGGGGGGGTCACTTTGCTGTTGACGGGGGCCACAAAAGCGGTCAAACAAGCAGGCAATGATCTGGGGGTTCCCAATAAATAGAAGGCTTTTGACGTGTATTTTGCGTGCGCAAGCATTAGGCACTTAGCAAGATGAGCCCGGGAGGTGACAAAGCGCAGGTAGGCATCAAGATGTCATACGTTTCCTCTCTGCTGTGCTTTAGTCCTTGGATGCGAGAGGTATCGCATTGAATGCAGCGTTTTGGGGGATGGCGGGGAGGGGCGTGACCCCCGCGTGAACTCTGCTGATGAGGTGAAACAGAAGGCAGAGAGAGAGAGAGAGAGAGAGAGAGAGCGGCGGCTCGGCCCTGAGGGGGCTGCGGGGAGGAATGCCGCTGATTCAAGGGAGCGAGCGACCGCAGACCCTCTCCGATGGCGTCCTTGATTAGGAAAAAGGATTCAGTGGGTGCACCTTCACCCGCCCGGCTCTCAATCTGCGCGCGGGGCCGGGCCAAATTGACGCATTTTTCCTCATTAACCGAAGGGAGGCCTTTGCGGCGCGTCCCCGCAGCGAGCGTGCAGACCGACAGGCTCTGAGGTTAAGGGCACCGCGTCCTCCCTTTTGCCTCCTCCCTCGGCCTGATGCGATTAGGACCAAAGTCGTCGATACAGAGAGCGTGTTTAGAAGCTCCTAATGCACACAAAACATGCGGGGCATTGGGAGATGCCTGCGTTGTCATCTAATCGACTTTAATGGCGCCGGCAATTTATGCTGGGCTTTTTGATCAGGCGCGTCAATCAGATTAGGCCACAAATCTCTGCAGGTAAAAAGCCTTCGGAGGCCCCTCCCCCTCCTCCTCCTCCTCGACACAAAGCAGAACTGATTGGGCAATTTCGTACGGTGCCAGTTTGAACACATGAAGATTTTTTTTCTCCTATAATCATAGTAACATTTACATATGAAACTCTAGACATGATATGGGGGGTGGTGGGGGGGTAATATGCTCACAAAATACAAATTCAATAGCAAAACAGTTGCGTAAACAAACGGAGAAGAAAGATAGAAAAGAAAGATATTGAAAGTTGCTTATCGGAAACGCTAAATTGTTCACGTGAACTATACTAAACACACAAATTAATATTTTACACGCACATTCTAAACCATTTCATCGCCGCAACGTGACCGCAACACCGCAGGGGGTGAAAAAATAAATAGTCGTCTCAACACAGTGTCGTTAAAACATGCACACAAAATGTTTCATTTGTAGCCAAGAATTAGGGGCAGTGAGCACACGAAATACACATTTTGTGACCACAACTGTAGGCACAAAATGAAAATATGACTGATATCCGTGTCAGTCCTGGACGGCTGGGTGAGCAAATGGAGCGCACCTTTTCTAGAAACATTTTGTATTTGCAGTTTCAAGTGAAGGTGCGCTTCATTTGTTGACCAAGATGTTACAAATTTCATGCAAATATCCAAATTTGTGGGCACCAATTATTGCATTTTGAGGCCACAAATGACCATTTGGCACATTGTAGGCAGAATGTACTTTCACAATTTCACATTATGAGTGTTTGTTTGTTTTTTTTTCCTCCCCTCACACAACTTGGAAAGAGCAAAAAGTTCTTGATCTCGGCGATGGAATAACTCCAGATGACACACACACAGCACACGCGAAGCACACTAAGGGGCTAAATTTACTACATGACACGGGCTTCCCCCCTGGGCGGCCATAAGCGGCGTCGACGGTGACCCTGAATTTCCCTTTTGTAGATTTACAACCACCATTCAAATGCTTAAGTGCAGATACAATGATCCTCTAATCGCAAGGGACGCTTTTCAGCTGCTTGGACGGCAGAGGGGGGGGAAAAAAAGAAGAAAAAAAAAAGAATATAAATACGAACAACGGAGGCGTTCGGGGCCCACAGGAGAGGCGGCGGATGGGCGATAAAAACGGGACATGGGGCCGTCAAAACCAACCTGGAGGCAAAAACACTTTGGGAAAAATCAACACGCTTAAACGGACGGTGACGGCCATTTGTACTTCCTTTTATTTCCCGTCATACGGCACTAATACTCAGTACCTGCTTTCTTATTGGGGTTCTTAAGCAATAATACTGCAGTCACTTTTTAAACAACATCCAATTATTGTCACTTACACTAACAAGTCTAGTAACAGCAATATTGCTTTTTTTTTTTTAAACTACTGATACAACTGGAGACAATATTCCACGTGGATTAACATGCTTGAATGTTATTTTGATATTTTAAGAATTATTCTAATTTGAATAATGCATTTGACCTCTTAATGTTTCTATATGATTAACCTGTAAAAAAAAAACACACAAAAAACATATGCCTAAAATTAGGACAGAATTGACACTCTGAATTTTCCTATTCTTCAATAAATGTAAATATTAGCTTCATAAATAACTTTGAATGTGCCCCTTATGGAACATTAATACAAAGCGCTAGCATGGATTACTAGCATCTTAACATAAATTGACCATAAACATTTCCTGTACCACCGAGCTCAGATTACTTTGGAGATGTCAAATTCAAATCTGCCTGCGATTAATACAACAAATGGATGACACCTCCGCTTAAACGGTGATTTGTATTTTGTAATCCTCTAAAAAACACATTTACTGAATTGAATAAATGATTTATGTGGGCATTCTTTTGATAGCGTCATTCTCTCTCTCACACACACACACACACACACACACACACACACACACAGCCACTTCACTAATTGCCACCCAAAGAAACTTGATCTAAATATTCTAGATTACATAATAAAAAATCCCAAAAATCAATTGATCAGAAAAAAAAATGTTTCTATGCTAATTAATTGAGGATTGACTGTCATTGTGTTTTACTGTTCTTTCCACATTGCACACCAATTAAAATATGATGACGATAATAAACATTTTTTTTTAAAACAACTCCGTAAAAGTACATTTATTTGGGTTTGTAATCTGCTAAAGAAAATTCCAAAACGTTTAAAAGGTCAAAAAAATAAAATACTACGTTCATGTCATTCCTGTTAAACGTGACATTGTCACGTGCCAAAAGAATTTTTTCGACTGCCCGTCCATTCACGCAAAAAATGTCAAAAGCGCCGAGAGTAGGAGGCAACAAAGGCACGGGCTCCGCTGGCCCACTTGGCTCGGACGCGCGGCGCTGACTCGGGCCGGCGGCGTCAAGAGGGATACGTCGTCAACATCCTCCAATAAGTCCACAAGGGCATGTTAATGAGCCTAAAGTGCTCATTAGAGCAACAATTAAACACAAGGATCCCAGAGGCTCCGGGAGTCCGTAAAGTGTGTGCGCGCCAAGCGGGGGCCGCCGCATATCTCCCATCGCCATTTATTTCCCTAAGAAATCAGTGAGGCCACCTGGGCTTGGCATCGCAACTTCATTCATCTCCAGAAATGGATTCCAGTGGAGGGCAAAATCAAATTCTCATTAGCAAGGCAGCAGAGAAAGGAGGAGAGAGCGCGCGGGAGGGTACCTGGGAACGCTAACCTCTGCGTGAACCCGCCGCATCTGATAGTTTTGCTATTTGTCTGTGACATTGACAGCTCTGGGGGAGATTAGGACTTCCCACTTTGCATTCTGCCCGCGCGCCGCCTTACAGATGGACTGCGGCACAATTTCCCTCTGCCTCTGCACCCCCACTCGCACCCGCTATCCGCCAAAGCGCTCGGAGAGCGCCGCACCGGAGGCGAGCGCCGCTTGTAATTAGAACGAGCGCGACAATAAAACAAAGCAAACGAGGACAGAGGCTGCGTGAGACAAACCGGGAGGATGCAACCGCTGCACAGCGGTTGGAGGGGGGGGGGGGGGGGGGGGTGATGGATGCCCTTTGGTTAAATACGTCCAAATCCCCCCTTCAAGCCACTATCGTCTTGCCATCCAGTGTGAATGAGTGTGTGTGATAGAAAGAGAGAAAGCACAAGATTAATAGTGTAAACAGAGAGAGAGAGAGAGGGGGAAAAAGAGCGAGAGAGGGGGTGGGGGGGGGGGGGGCGTGGAGGAGAAACTATCAGCATCTGCAGCAGCAGCAGCACAGTAGCCCTCAGGGGAAGGCGGTGAACTTTTGAACCCTGATGGTGAACAGTCGTAGCGATGCAAAGCGCTTGTCGCCGCCTCGTAATGGCCGCCCGCGCCTCGCCGGCAAAGCGGCGGGGGCGAGGGGAGCTGGAGGGGAACGAGCCGACGTGGAGGTCATTAACATACTTGTCGCCTCCGTCGTAAACGAGGCGCCGCCGCCGCCGCCGCCGCCAAACGTCGCCGGAGCCGTGATGGAGTCGCAAACTTCTCGCAGCGGAAGGCGACGCTGGACGCGGGCACCTCTCGGGGGTGGGGGGGGTTGACTAGAGTTCAAAAGTTGAAAAGGTGGCGCAAACAAACACATCGAAACGGAGACGCCCCGTCGAACGGTTACGTCTGTTGGCGGGATGCGCCGCGCCAACCGTTTTTGGACGCAGCAAAATTCAAATACGTTGGTTTTTTTTTTAAATTGAAGAAAAGAAAAAAAAAAGACTTATTTGCATAATTGCAATGTCTGACTAATGACTTATGTTCACGTCACACTTGGGTCTGTTAATTTTACAAATTATTGCCCAAGTGTTGAAAATTGATACGTCCCAAGATTCTTCCCAATGCCAGCGATAGGTTGCTTTTTGGTGCTGATCAAATATAATCACACTACAACATATCTGGGGGGGAAAAAGATCAAGTATTAAAAACAATAAACACAACAAAAAAAAAGTAATTGTTTAATCTTATCACATTGGATCTGGCTTTTGAGTTTAAAATGGTTCCAAGATAGCAAATAAATAAAGGAATCGTCACCCAATGGGTCCACTTTTCCACTTCCAATATGGCGGCAACCTCGACATACAATTATATAAACCGAGGAGGGGGGGGGGTCACGTCAACCATCAAATAATCTCACACTCCTTTTTTCAAAGTTTTCCGCGAGTTAACTTGGCGCCTCGCGCCGCCAGGAGCCGAGTTGGCATGAAGAAGCTTGCTGATGGGAGAACATTTCGCTTCCCGAGCGCGCTGGCCCTTCCTAATAACGCCGTTCCAAACTGACAGCCTTTAGATTTAATATTCCATTTGCCAGCTCGGTGTAATAATGTTGTTCCTGCAGATTGGCTGCTCGTATTCAAATGAGCAAGCCGCGAGACATCGCTTCACACCGGTTAGAATGCCGCTAAATTCCTCTGCCAATACTCTAATTGCTGGAGGGAAAGCCTGGCGTCCAACACACCTGCCTTTACTCAATCACCAAATACGTGAACGTGACTCGAGAGCTCTTAACTATTAATAAACACAAAGCCGCTGTAGAGCGAAGCCGAGACTGGTTTGCTTCAGAGTAAAACGAAATCGCAATGCGCACCTGAGGAACAAACGTGCTTACGGCAACACCGGAGACAACAGGACAAGACTGAAACTTGACCTGCAAATGGCAAGAAGAGGAGGGGGGGGGCGGGGGGGGGGGGGGGGCTGCACACGTACCACTAGATTTACACCCACAAAAAAAACAATAGGAAATTTGGAGCGTGAAAAGGAAAATCCAACCCCCCCCCAAAAAATTTGATAATGTGTATGCAAAATGTTTTGTGTGTGAAAATAGAAGGTTGAGTTGAGAGTATTGTTGCAAAATAATGTATAAAACTGTCATTTTTTCAATTAATTAGGTCATTGAAGAATTAAATTACATGATTAAGAGTCTGGTATTTGTTGAAATACTTTATTTTGGCCACAAAGTGTATTTTTTTTTTTCTTTTTCTTGCTTCATCTCATGAAATAAATGTGAATTGATTTTGAAACAAGACAGCTGCTCAAATTACATTTACATTTTCAAATGATCACTTCTTAGACATGTTTAACATTTTATTAAGTAATTGGCTCATCAAATAAAATAAAAAAATAGAGCTGGTAAATAAATATTGAAATGTGCCTATTCATTCTTTTTTTTTTTTTTTTAAACTCAATTGTCTCCCTCGGTCAGCATTTTTTGATGAGAAATAACAGAAAATGGCACCATTTATTTGTAATAGATATCCTTTCAAAATAATAAAGTAAAACAATTACTGGATTACAAATGGGATTTTTTTTTTCTCTCTCAAAAACAAAAGTATTCTCCATATTTGTACTTTTTCTTAACCTTATTTTGAATGACGAGGCCCATCTGCGCATTTAAAAAATTTAAACCGGGACCAGATTGTTGCCATGCACACGTCCCCTGTGTGAGTGCACGTGTCAAAGGACAAAACATTGTGTCTCTGTGTTTATGTATTTAGATGTGCAGGAATGTGATGCATGCAAAAAAAAAAAGGGGGAGGTGTAGGCGGAGGTGAAAAATGATGCACGGTGCATGAGCCCCAAATAGCCCGAGCGCGAGGTGGAGGGCACGGTCGGCGTCAGACGAGGCCGCGGCGAGGACGCAGGCGCGCCGAGGGGGTCAGCGGTGCGGTCAGCGGGTGAAACGCAGTTCACATTAGCATGCAGACAGCCGGCCTAACAATGGAGCCCCCCATCTGTTCCCGTCAGCCATTACAAATCTGGTGTCAGTTGCTCCGTCGAAGACAACGGCCCGCCGCATCTCATCAAACCGAGGCGAAGGAAACGCAGCCGTCCGCTTGGCACTCGCTCACTCTCCGGTTCGGGACGAGAGCGCGGCGATTACAGAGGGTGACGTATCCTCGCCCTTGAGGAGCTCGCAAATACGGCATAAAGGCCGCGTTGGGAGTCGCTCGCTGTCTGCTATTTGGCGCAGCATCGAGTCCGTTCGCCATTTTGGAGTGCTGTTTGTTTGAATGCGTTGCGACTCGACGCCATGCCCGCATTGTTCAGTTTCTCGGGTGTTGTTTGATTTTTCAGTTGCGGTGCGAAAATATCTTCAACAAAAGAAGCGGATGGATATCAAGTGTTTTGTTTGTAGGAGTGCAAAAATATATATTTTGATAATCAATTGGATAAAAATACTTATTTGCATTTCCATCCGTTCATTCAAGAAGACAAGTTCCAAATTGAGAGTGCAGAAAATGCACAAACCAATGGATTTTGATTCCATCATCGTTTTGGTCCCCGTTTTTCAAAATAAAAGAGGTTGTTTGTAAATCTTTTAGGATTCTTCACAAACGTAATCATCTCCTCTCAAGGTGGACGACAGAAATATAAGAATATTTGCTGAGATTCTGAGGATTTAGACAATTTTAAATTAAACACGGTCTCAAAACCTATTGATTGAATTTTCAAATGAATTAATTTGATTTTTGATGAGTTGCCGATTGCTCGTTGCATCTCAATTTGTTTACATTCATTTTGCACAATGCACTCAATGAAAAAAAAAAACAACTCCATGTTGTTAGAATTTATCTATGTGCTCAATATTTATTTTACGGAAAGGTAAACTACCTGACATTGATCCAATACGCTGTCATCGTGCAACAGCAATGACGTAATTAAGCACGCGTTTCAAAATGATTTTTCAGTCCACCGATGAGTGAATTATATCGTCTGCCGTATAAAAATCGCCACGTCGCGATGAAGGAGTAGGCAATGAGCGAATGCTTCCACTCCCAGCCAAAGATACGACCGCAACTCCTTCCAGTCCAATCAAATACATCCTGAGGGAATTTAAATGAGCACCGGCTGACGTATGATGTCACCGATTTTCATTTAGCATCCCCCCCCCCCCTCTCCTCGCAAGAAAGTGCGCCCAGTGAACACAGGTTGAACTTTGAACTCCACATGCCCTTTGGCTGAGGACACAAGCCATTCACTATGCTAACACCATCATGAGAAAGAAGCAAACAGCGCCAGAGGCTCCTCTCCGGGAAGCAAAGGTTGCGCTTGTTAATGCCGCGCTAAAATGTTTACGTTCACAAGTCCAGCTATCTGATGTTGTTTGATTCCAGCCAAATGGCACATCGAAAGCTTAATTGGCTATTGCTCACATTTAACACTGACAAGGGTGATGCACACTGGCAGAGCTTTAAAAAAAATAAATGAATAAAAACTACAGGAGAGGGGGGAGGGGGAAAAAACATTTACAGCAAGATCTGAAAATGGCTGCACATCGACGGATCGGCATCCTACAGGGTGGAGCTTGCGAGATGCGGAGAAGCTCGTGGCATCGGATTCGAAAGGTCTTTGAGACTGTCATTGTTGCCGAAGATGCAGCAACAAAGTATGGAGCAAAAGGTGTGCCTCGTGGTCTTCAAGAGCATTTGAAGGCATTTTAAAGGAAATCCATCCATCCACCTGTTTTCTCCGGCACTTGTCCTTATTTGGGTCACGAGTGAGCAGGAGCCAATCGCAGCTGAGCGAAGCTGAGTGACACTGGACAACAATCCATTCACAATGAATGGAATTCAAATCGATGTCGCAACGTAGAAGAAGGCAATTGATTAAAAGAATTATTGACTTGGTGACTTATTTTTACGTTGCAAGTGTGGTAGAATTTTGTGAAGTGAATGCTTAAATAGACTGAACGTGAACGGGATCCGTGAGTTAACGACTCTAATCGAAATAGATCATAAATTGCCTTTCATATTAATTTACGGTTCATTTGCCTTTATTTTAGTATGAGCGTAACCTGTAAGATATTGCTCGTCTTTTATTAAAAGATACATGCAAAAGGACTTTGAAAAAAAAAAAACAATCGGATAAAGTGCAATCACTATATTGGGGGCATACGCATTTTGACTATTTGTTTAAACTTAAAAACATTTTCCCAATTTTTTTGTTTTGTTTTCAATGAACTTTACATGCATGTTTTTTGGAATCGTGGAAGGAAGCTCCACACAAGACGGCCGCAACTGCAATATGAACTCAGGCCCCCTGAACTGCGAGGCAGATGCGCTACCCGCTCGCACACCGTGCTGCTTATTTTAAAGCAAATGCAGAGAGAAAAAAAATAATTACGATCATCCCGCCATCTGCCAAGATCGTCTGCTGCATTTTCCTCGCGTTGCAGAGACGCACGACTTCACGTAGCCATATTTGACGACAACCAGCTGGCATTAATGAGCAGCGCGCTAAAACCACCGGAAACATTTTCCCCCCCCCGTACGCACGGACGGACGGAACAGTCTACATGTGCTCCGCAAAAAAATAAATAAAACAAGAAATGGGCACCAGAGACGCCCCGAGTCAATAATGCCCACCTGCGGCATGTCAAGGGCGATTAGCCGGCGCGGCGAGTTGGGAACGCAAAAATTCTGAAGAGGAGGGAGCGAGTAAGATGGAGGGAAAGATTGATCAAGCCAGAGAGGGACAGGACACACATGGGCCCTCAGGTACAGTGTTGTATTTCAAACCCGCTTGTGAAAGAATAGAGGGGCAGGGGCCTAATCAATCACGGCATTAGCCCGCAGCTACACGGCCTTGTGCCTGTGTGGGCTGCTGACAGCTCGCGACCACCACCGGGGGGCGCTCTAGTTCACCAATCAGCCCTGTGAGGAAGCGAGAGAAGCCCACCTGCTCACTGGCCAATGATGGAGAGAGAGAGGGGGGGGGGGGGGCGGCTTTGGAGGGAGGAGTCAGTGATGTCACAGAGATATGGCGTGATCTGTTTTCTCAAATTAGGACAACAATGTGTGCTTCCTGTGGAGTGAAGAGGCCATCTGAGAGGGTGTTAAAAGTGCAGCCGGGCAGCTTTCTCAGAGGATACAAACAATAACTCTTCCTTTTAATTGCCTCGTTCGATCAACAACACGCAGACGCACATAGATACAGAGTGAGACAGAGAGCGCTTACACTCAGCCGGTCCGTCCTCCTGGTAGTCGGAAGCCAGCGAGGCGGCGTCTGACGGCGCGGAGCGACCCAGGCTCGAGCTGCGGTTGTCGTCAGAACCGTCTTCCTCCCTCGAGTCAGCTGAATGCAATAGTGGATAGAAGGGCAATCAGCACGGCGGTGGTGGTGGTGGTGGCTAAACACACTGCACTGGAGTAGAAGTGCAGATACTGTCAAAGTCTCAAGTAAAAATACTGAGTCAACTTCTTAAAAAAAAAAAAAAGGACATACTCTGAAATGTACTTCAGTGTAAATCATTATTTCCTGTCAGTTACATATCAGACTCATTTTCAGAACGTTGCACAACAAAAACCCACACACTAGCGTATGTTTTGAGGGGGGAGAAAAAAAAAAAAAGCTTGCAGTGTTGGCTCAGGGTTTAGTGCCATCAAAACATGTTGCCATGCCAGGCACATGTAAAGGTCATGTGTTGGAAATAAAATGATACTTACAGGGGAAGGGGAATTCCTGAGGGTTTCTGCGAAGAGAGAGAGAGAGAGAGGGAGAAAAAAAAAAAAGTCTTCAGTGAAAGACGATAAAACCAGCAGTTTCTCTGCACCGGTGCATGCGCTTTGTATCACGTTGTTTCCGCTCTCTTCTTCACAAGGGATTCTGTCACTATCACGTCCACAAATTGAATCAAATTAAAAGGAAATGATAAGAAAAAGGTTTGTCTCGCATGAGACGTTTAAAAAAAAAAAACAACCTGATAACAGCAATAAGCAACAAGCCATTAGACTCTATGAGTTCATCTGAATGTAGCAAACTGTGTTTAAGGCAATTACAGCACCAATTACAGTTCTTGTTCGGTATTAGCAGCAAACGTTAGATAATTGGGCCATGAAATTACATTGTGACGCTTGAGTGGACCTTCGTGAGATTTATTTATTTTTTGGGGGGTAAAAAGGTAAACAGTGATGATGCCGACTCCTACCTCACGTGCACCACCCTGAAATTATTCAGTAGGATTTTGCGGGTCTCGGCCGCATTTTCACTCAGCTCCTCGTCCTGAAGGATCTCAGAGACAAACAGCTCGCAGTCTGAATGAACAGAAACGCAAAGAACAATCAGAGAAGTTTGTAAATGTTAAACGAGGGGCAAGCCACCAACAAGTGTACTCATGAGACCTTAGAGCTATTTGGAAAATGAGACATTGGTGCTTATTGTGGTCGTAGTTGGAATGAGACTCTTTTTTTGATACATGAAAGCACTTGTACTATATTGTAAAGTTAAAAACTGAGTACTATCATAATTAAATCGACAATATCTTTCACTGAATCAACATTAAAATAAAAGCATTGACTGAAATTGTTAGTAGCTTTTTCCCTGAGGCTACGGCTACGTTCAAACTGCCCAATTCGGATTTTTTGGGGTCAAATTTGATCTTTTTATCTGAGAGAGCACTGTGGCAGCCATTTCTGCGAACAAACAGGTTAGCCCACATCACTAATCTGACTTGTATCCTTCACACCATCACTCATATCTTGATTCATGCAAATGTTATCCAAAGGCATGATAGTGGCTATGAAACACTCCCAATTCAATACACAGATCCACTTCAGACAACTGTAGATTTCTTTAAAAAATGAATTAAATTGAGTGTATTTGGCAAAGCGATGAAAAAATATTACCATCTAGTAGTCTCCTGATGTCGTTAGGGATGGTCCCCATTCCTGACATCCACAACTGACTTTGCAAGACCAGCTGTGCTCGTACAGGCGTAGTTTTTGCTTTTAACTCGCACACCTCACCTCACGTCCCTTTGCACCGTTGACACAGAAACAAGAACCACCTGCTCTCTGAAACACAACTTCCGTGGCAGTATCATCACACGAGGATGTGTTATGTGGGGGTGGGGGAGGGTGTGTTCAGAAGATGATAACTTCCTGTGGTTTGATGCTGATGACAAGTTTGACAGGAAGTGAAGGTCGTAGCTCATCCTATAACATCACAGCCATACACAAGTCAAGATTAAGCAAAATATCTGGACAGTACTGTGAAAAAAAACGCTTAGGCCTCCATTACATTTGTTATACCATCTTACTCCTATGTATATACTCTAACTACGATACCACTAACGTACAGACCTCCACCAAGACTATGTCAGTGTTCAAGCTTAGTTGAACTCTATTGGACAGATGTGAAACAATATAGACCTTAAAAACTACACTACACACCACGTAGGGTATGATCAGAATTGTTTTCATGATTTTAACTTCACATTTGTAGACAAATATATTGTATATCACGCGACTAAACACATTAAATCTGGAATAGAGCATTTAGACGGAGGCACTGTTGTGTGACGTCACTGTTTAACACTTCAAACTCCCACATTTGACAAAACCAAACTGACGGTCGTCTGCTCAGGTGTAACAATTATATTTGTTTTGTATGATGCCCACGAATAATTTATCTTTACTTCAAAGATCGAACATACCTGAATACCCCCTTGATTGCGCTGTGCACTCGATTCAACACCGATGCCATTTTTGTTGTTCGCTCGCGGGAAAGAAGAGTAGGAGGGGCTGTAAAGTGACGTATTTCCGAACCTTCCAAACAGGTGACCTTCAATCCGGAAACATTTGCCCGGGTTTTAATTTAAAATCCAAAGAAAAAAATTCATAAATAAACACGTCCAACAAAATTTAAAAGATTGTTTTGTTTATCTTAAGTTCGGTTCGTTGCACAAATCAAAATAATGCACACAATCTCCCCTCTAGTTTTAAACTACTCAAATATAAAGGCCTATTGAAGTCCAAGTAACCTTATACGTTAAACAACTCGTTATAATAATGATAATAATAATAATAATAATAATATAATAATGATCAAAAGACTTTAAAAGTGTCAAATTAGAACGTATTAGGCGGTTGGCTTCCGTATTGGTGTGGATGCTGCATTCAATAACATTAGAGAAATCGGAAATCACATTGATCAGACCTGGAAAGCAACACGGTTTTTGTTTAAATAAATAACCACTATAGAATGGTTTCTGGGTATGTTTAATGCATTGTCCATACACTCACTGGATGCTTTGTTAAAGACAGAGTTTATTGCATGTGTTTGCCCATTGTGTTTTCATAATGAGGAGAAAATACTGCTGCTTTGAGCATGCATAAATTCAGTCACACTTGGGAGTTGGTATTATTATGGTCAAATCCAGTTACCATGCAGATTTGCGAGCTGGCTTGTCTGGAACTGTTAAACGCAAACCTACTCTTCAAATTCAATCATGGCTGCTGCTTTGTGTTTAGAAATTACACTACGGCGACTATCGTTTGGTCTCCGTCTTAGCCGATTAGGTTTTGAAAGGGATCCATACATTACCTTCTCCGAGAAGAGCACATATTAGCAAATACTTTAATAGATTTAATTCCCTCTCCCTGGGTTTAAATCATCGTATTGACCATCTTGATGGCTCTCCGATGTGGGCAGAGAAACTAATTAGGATATTTGTGACAACACAAGCTTCTCGAAATTGCTCCCGCACAGTATCTGAACAGTGATTTATAACAGCAGTAGATGTGTGACGGAACACAAACAGTTTGAACGCGTACGGGGAGTATAAAATGAATACAACACACGCTGGGCTTGGCCTATCGTTTTATTGATCGTGCAACACATCTGACGCACAGCAAGGGAAGCCATCAAATGACCGTTGCTCAATCACACGTGGCTCACGGCGCCCACTCAAGCTGAGCTTTTAATTTGTTTTTTAAATATGGAAATTAATCATCCGGATTTGCCCGTCCTTGCTTCGAGCACTGGGAATAGTGCAGTAACATCCCACAACTGCTCCCACAACATTGGAAGCATACAATTGTCTTCATAAAATGAACAATGAAGATTGAGGGTCATTAGGGTTTTAGTCCAACCCCTTTATTGACTATTTAATGAGTAGGTGTGTCCTGAGGCTTTTGTTCGTGGATGTAATGGTTTTACGAGCGTCATCTCAGTGTTTTGGTACATCCAAACAGTGAACCGGGGGATATGTTCAAGACCCTTGCGCAATCGATGTAACTCCACGATGTAGGGAAACCATCTAAAAAAAAAAATGATATGGTAAAATTCAGCGAGAACAACAAACCGCAATGTAGTGGGGAGGGACACCGTATTATGCTAACTTTCCCAAAAACACGTCTTTTGTGTCTTTGTTTGTGGTTTTCACGCAAAGCGCGGTTCGATGACGGCCTCCTTCCCCTGTCACGTCCCCACAGGAAGCCGCGGGGTCAGCCCGAGTTGAATCCCGTGTCGGAATTGTCCCCACGCTGACCTGCGCCTGACTGGCCTCCCAGCTAAAAAAAAAAAAAGCCCCTGTGAAGGTAAGAGGAACTGGGGTCCCCTCCCTTGGAAAAGAGGGGTCCCTCCCCTTGACAGCTCCACAGAGCCGCAGCCACCTGCCTGCTGGGTCAGCCCCATATGAAAAGGGAAGCCCTTTGTAATCCGACGGGGATTACACCAGGCAACAATGCGCCGCTGAAAGAGCGACAAAAGCCCTGTATCAAACGTCGCTGAGGGGGAGCGAGGCTATGATCTCCCACTACTACCAACACTGACTCCTTGACCACCTCTCATCTCACCCCCCCCCACCCCCCCATCCCCTTACACGCCCTCGACCCATATCCCTCACTCCCCCCCCCCGTTTAGGATTCACCAGCTCTTGTCCTCCTCCTGCCCTCTCATCTTTGGGATCTGGCCTTTTATCAGCGCATTCCTTTTCATTTGCATTGCGGGGTGGGGAGGGACAGCGGGGTCCCTCTGATCTGATAGCGCCAGGAGAGAGAGTCAGGAGGTTCCTCGGGGCACACGGGGTGTTGGAGCGCGGGTCTGTGTCCTGTCCTGGCTAGGTGCACACACACATTTTCGCCACACAGAGCATTCTCAAGATAGGAAGGTACAGTACCCCCCCCCCCACACCCCACCCCCTGCTGTACTCACACACACACAAAAATCACTGGGTCGTTTTCCAAACCCGCTGGCTGTATTTTTGAGCAGATTAGGTGACTTTTGACAAATCCTTAAACCCAAAGCAGTGGATGTAGATTACGCAAGAAAAGAAAGTAATGGATGGATGTCGGTCGGTGCTTCTGATAGGCCAGCAGAGAAGGCCTGGCCGACCCTGACGGCTCGCCACTGCCCTTTAAATCCAAACCCTGCGCAACGAGGCGCTCCGTCCGACTTCTTCCGAGGGTCGCCGGCAAATGTTTGTGTTGCCGCGGGAGATAAAAAGACGCCGTTTGCTTTTCGGATTTCCTCACAATACTTGTATTCCCAGCCCACCCATTGCTCACACACATGTCAGTGCAAGGGGGGCGGGGGGGGGGGGATAAAGGTAAGAAGCGATGATCGATTGAGGACACAAAAGACAATAAGAGCTAACGCTACGTGCGGAGCGTTGCTTGCGGTTGCCTCGGCGTATAGAAAGCCGGGATGAGGAGATTTTTATTATTGTAGAATATATGAGCCATGTGCAAATATTAATCTAGCATTATTTGAAGTGTCCGCTAAGCATAGCGATCCCGCGCTCGTTCGCTGAGCGATGACATACCTCCATTACACTTGATGTATGCACGCATGAGAGCGGCCTATTTTTCACGGACCAAGACATTGTCCCTAGAGGCGGTCCGCTCCAGAAGAATCCATGAATTATCCCCGCTGAAACAAGTGAGCCAAAGCTATTGATACAAGTGGGATTGAGATACTGGAAGGACGCCAGGAGAACGTGTCTGCCTGCACTTGTGATCCTGCCGCCTCCCTCCCCGTCTACTTAATTGGAATACAAAGCAGAGCGAGGTCGATGAGGGAACGGCGTAAGGGAGGAAGAAGGAGAGAGAAGGGGGGGGGGGGGGGGGGGGCGCTGTCTGTCTCCAGCAACCTTCACTCCTCGCTGGGAATTGACTGGGGGTGGGGGGGGGGGGGGGAACCAGCGAGCGAGACCGACACACTGTCAGCGGTAAAATGAACTGTCACCTTGCATTTCTCAACCTGCTGGCGCCGGCGAATTGGCCGCTTTGAACCATGTGACGTGACACTGATTGAGTTCTGGAAGGAGCCGCTCCAATTTCCACGCGTGTCCACACGAGGAGCATCCTCCTGGATCCGCACGTGAAGATGGAGCCTCACTGGATGGCGGCAGATTTTTGCGTGAATATATCAGGACTCATATCTCGATGCCTATTTCTACTTTCGCAATCTTTAAAGAATGTGCGCCTGTCCCGTGTCGAATTTGAAGGGAAGCAAGCCGGTTTTGTTCACACCCACGACGGCGCAAACGCACCTTTCTACCTTTGCTCGTCTACCAAGGTAGCAAAAGAAAGAAAACTCCACCCATGCGCACACTCAGACTGCACATTGCGCTCGACTTGTACTGGGTGTGAAAATAAGACCCTTTGACTTGCGCTCTTTTCAGCCCCCACAATGGCAACGTCACAGCATTCTACCCAACAAGTGCGGCGTCAACTTTAGCCACCACGTCATATATCAGATCGCAACACTAATGCAACCCGAATCAGTGACTCGATCACTTCAACGTTTCATGTTTCATGTTCTCTCTGTGCTCCGCGGTGCCGCTCGGCTGCTCCGTCTCCTCGCTAGGCTTGTTTTTCTTTGCCGGCGCGACAGGAGGAAAACTATTAGCGCCGGCCAGCTCGGATCCTGGAGGCAATCCCGGCGAGTATTAAGACGTTAACCATGGCCAAGTCACCTGTCTCTCCCAGTTACCGCACTGACGGGGCGGAGAAAGGATGCGGCCGCTGGGGGGATCCGAGAGCCCGGGCCTTGGGGCTTTGCACATCCATTAGAGCCTGACACGGATGGTGGTGGGGGGGGGGGGGGGGGTCTCGAGTTTAATGGAGCTTCAGTTCCACAACAAAGGAAGAAGGGGAACGCGCTGATCACAACGAGCCGCTTTTCCTTCCATCTACCGTTGCAGTTAGAGGTTAATTGTCCAAGCTGGACAAATGATTTGAATGAAACTGTTTCAATGAGCCATCCGATTTATTCATCAGTCAGCTTTATTTACAGGTTCATGTTCTACACATTTAAATAATTTGCTTGTCTTTGTAAATTTGAATTAAAATAAATGTCCAATTGGTTCTAAATTTAAGATCTTTGTATACGATCACGTGTTTATATTCAACACGGGATAAACAATGCAGCACATATCCTCACCTGTGAGTATATTTCCCTAAAAACACAAGGCCCTCTGAGGCATCTGTGTGACGAGAGAAGCCCCCCCCCCACCACCACCACCACCCCCCTGTTCCTTCCATGAACACTGGACCCGGCTGGCCCTTTGAAGCCGGGGGTCCCTGCCGGGTGACGTGCGACAGAGGAACTGGTAGAAACCCAAGGAAGTGAGCCTGGCAATAGACTTGTAAAAGAGCTGGCAACAACTGCGAGCAGCATGGGGTACAAACAGCACTGGCTTGACCTCAAAGTCATCTCAGGGGGGGGGGGGGGGGGGGGTCATCTTGAGATGTGTCAGATATCGAATGCTGTTCAGTGTCCCCCCGCTACGTCCTGGTTCATCGGTCGCACCACCAAAATGAACCAGAGGCTTTGTTTTTGTTTTTTTCAAAATGGCCGCCTCCTACCGCATTACAATGTCAATTTGAATTCAATTAGTCATCCAATCCTGGTCTTCTTGTACTTAAAATGTGCTTTAGCTGTTTGTTTGCGTGCGTGTTCTCCTCACCTTGTCGTTGTCCACCGCAAGTCTTCCGAGTTCTTCGTCCCCATTCCCGAGGTGAACATCTGTCTCGGAGACGTCGGCCACAGCGCTGACTCTGTCGCCTCCAGATGGAGAGCCCGCCGGGAGCGTTGAGGTATTATCCATCGAGCTGGCAGGGATCACACCTCCGGAATGAAATCCCACACTTGTCTTCAGCGCTGGTCGCTTCCTTCTTGTCAAATGTGCCACCGTGACCCGTATGGATGATACCCCTTCGCCTCTTATCGCCCACCGCCACAGTACTTGGCTTTGCGACTCAGCCGAAACCGCTTCTAAACTGTAGAAATGCATGAATAATTCTCCATTTTCTTCACTGGTTTATAATTTTGAATGCCAAACTTTTACATAAGGCGGCCCAGCCGATTGATTTGGCTTCCATCATTCAAAACATGGCCGCTGCTTACACACTAGCTAGCTAACTAGCTAGTTTACTACAAAAAAAAACTAAAACCCATACCTACTTTTGACATGTCAAATGCTGTCCTTTTACCTCCAACTGCCTCCTTTCCACCTTAAATCTAATTAACTCCAGCTGTTATAAATCACCTGGTGACTAATTTCCGTGTTTATGCGGAACTTTGATGAGAGATCCCTCAAATGCTAAAGCTGCGAAGTGCGAGAGAGGGTCTGCAGCCACCCCCGGTGTCCTGACAGATTGACTCCACATTCATCTGTGGCTGAACTCTGCGTGAACCTCGGGCGTTAGGAAAGAAGGCCGCCGACAGGCCGGGGCTGCTGGGCCAGTATGAGCCTGTGGGTGTTTGTGCTCAAACCCAACACCCAGTGTAAATATTGAAACTCCATGCCCCTCCTTCGCCATCACACCCGGCAAGGCGCTCGGGTCCGACGGAAGCCCAAGTAAGTACTGATATGTCTTGTAGGTTCCCTAAAAATGTTAATTCAGAAAAATAAATCAAGGAATTTTTAAAATGTGTTGAAATGTTGTCAATGGACATTCGTTTTAAACAGCTAATTTTTTGTTTTCTTTGCCTTCCATTTGAATGTATATGTATGCTTATGTTTTTTTTAAATACATAACATCTTATGGATTAGTCCTGACAAATTTTGTGAGCTGAAAAACCCCAGCAATTGCATTTGACTGTCGGCTCCATCCAGCAGGATTTGGGTAACAAAAATGGAGACTCGCATGCACCCTGCAGTTTGTTGTCATGTTTAGAGCCCCTGGAGGTATTTGGAGGTGAATAGGTCACCAGGAACCACCCCGTGTGTTGTGAAAGATTCCTCTTGTCACATTATGCAAGAGAGGAATAAATATAGACCAAACACATTTTGTTTTGCCAACTTGACTTAATACGATTTTTTTTTAAATAAAATATTTGGGTGATCTCAAATTTTAAGGCCACAAATTGAGAAAATTTGAAGTTGTCCAATTCAACTAAATATTTTAACTTTAGCTCGAGTTGTGAAAATTGTCCATTATTTCTTAAGAAATAATAGTTTTCAAACTGTTGTCTGTGGTATTAACCCCTCCCATCTTCATTAAAGCTGTTTTTGACCATTGTTGCCATAAATGTCAATCATTCATATTTTTAAAGTTGTCCCAACTTAAATGACTGTTTTAACCATCCCCCCCCCCCCAAAATGTTACAATGCAAAATAAGAATTTCAGCGTTTCATTTTTAAATTCATAAACTTTATTCATCTAAAACCTCTGGACAATTGTTGTAAAATACCCTGTCAAATAAATAGTGCAATCAGTGACACTGAGTGGCTCAGTGCTAGGACACAAACATACATTTTGTTTTTTTAAAAAGCAGGAAACCAAAAAAAAAATTTAGCAGTTGGCTATATACCCTGAAAGTCAACGTGCATTTGATTTTTTTTTTTCTCCTCCCATTGTGTTACGTCGCCTTCTCCATGAGTATTTTAAGTTCACTCTGTCGGCCTGGCCTTGGGGGGCGGCGGCGTCGGCGGCGTGTGGGGGTCTCCGGCCCCGAGAGCTTCTCCGCAGGCCCGCCGCCGGCGACGCAGCCCAGCTTGTCGCGCTTCTTCTGCTTCATGCGCCGGTTCTGGAACCAGATCTTCACCTGCGTTTCGTTGAGCTCCAGGCTGGCGGCCACCTCCACCCGCCGGGCCCGCGTCAAATACTTGTTGAAGTGGAACTCCTTCTCCAGCTCGGTCAGCTGCTTGGTGGTGAAGTTGGTCCGGATCACGTTGTGCTGGCCCGGGACACCGAATTCGCACACAACCGCTGCTGGGAGGAAGGAGAGAGGGGAAAAATGGATGGAATGGAAGACGTGAAACTTTTGGGGGTGAATGAATGAATGAATGAATGAAAAGTGGACGAAACATTAGTTTGCGGATCAACTTTATTTTTTTTTTACGCATCGCTTTGCGCGGAGCAGCTCACCTGTTTTGGGAGGATTTCTTTTCACTTTCATCCAGTCGAAAGTTTTAGATGTTTCCTCGGCCTGATCCGCGTCCTTGTGCTGGGCCGTGTAAACATTTTCTGGAGGGTAGTCCGGGGGCCTTTGCTCCGCGCCGCCGTAGTGGACGTACTGCGCGCCGGCGTTGCTGCAGCTGTCCCCGGTATAAGACGGCATGTTGGTTCCGAGAGGCGAGACCTGTGCGTGCATGTAGCCCCGTTCCTGCTCCGGGGCCAGGCCGTATTGGTGATGTCCGTACTCCACGGGGGACCCGTACACCGAGTTACCCGGCGGGGGTGGCGCATACTGCAGGTCCAGATTAACGTGTGTCTGGTGGTGGTGGTGGTGGTGGTGGTGCAAAGGAAGGTTCTGGTGGCCCTCCTGACCGTAACTATCCGCGTTGGGCGTCACGTATCCGTGGTTGAGGTTGTGGTAGCCGGCTTTGAAAAGGTTCGGCCCGCGGTTACAGAGCGGGTAGTCGAGGTAGGAATTCATCGCGGACACTCACACCAGAGAAGTCATTAATCGCCCTAACCCCGGAGGTAGTATGTCAAAGCTGTAAAAAGTGCCCTCCACCCCTCATATCACCTTCCTGACACGACACGTGACCCGCGACCGGCCAATGGCGCGGCCCGCCGGCTTCTCTGTCACGTCCGTCGCGCTCGTCCATCAAGCGGCTCGCATTTGCATGACAAACACTTCAATCAAACGCGCTCATCCATCTGATAAGAACACAAAGTCGAGCAGGCCGAATGACAAGTAATTGCCCCTCGAAAATTCTTAATGAGCTCGCCGTCGTGCGTGACTTGGGGGGGGAAAAAATGCCGTTCTTCCGAATTAAAGTCCTCGTTTCTAATTCTAAACAACTGGAGGAAAAAAATCATGTCTTTAAATGTGGCCGTGAGACTTTTCCAGCAGCCGTTCATCTTTTTAGGGTCGTGAAACTGTCAGTGAAATGCAACATTTAACGTGGTTGTACTTTTCTCTGCAGAATTGAGGGATGTGTTGTTGGGCCTTGTTTTTTTTTTTTTTTTTTTTTGAGTGACTGTGCCAGAAGACCGCATAGTGATCCATCATGTGCTCTTTAAAAAAAAGGCAGCTTCTGTGACCCTCAAAAGAACAATGACACTCTTCTCACATGTCAAATGTATTCTTATCACACAGGCTGACTTTTCTGTTAGGGCCTTGTAATGAGTCGAAACAAACGAATTTTATTCCTCTTACTTTTACGCACAAACTAGCCCATATCAAAGTAAATTGTTGTTCAAAAAGAGAATTAAACAGTGACTCAATTAAAATGTATTGCACATGATTGAAATCGAAATTGTACCAAAATAAATCCAAAAACGAATACAAATGTATTTGACTAAAAAGTGAAATACAACTGAACTGGTGACGCTTTCACATACCAGTAGAGGGCGTTCATTCTTGTATCCTGCTGGAATTTGTAGCCAAACTGCAAATTATCTTCCATTTTTAAAAATTCAAGCAGGAGTCCTTTTTTTTTATCGTTAAATTATCTTCGTTAACTTCATGATGCGATGAGTCAGTGCTGCGGCCCTCTACGTTACAAAAAAACATCAGTTTTACGCTTCTGCATTAGATGAAAGAAATGTCTAATGCCTTTACAATAATAATAAAAGTGCATGCATGTATATTGACGCACTATTATAAATGCGTGAGTTTAGGAGCGTGCATGATTCTGTCATGAGGGCTGCAGGAGGACAAATAAGATGACTGAAAATCCTCGTTTGGACTCTGCGCATGCGCGGCGCTGTGAGTGCGGTAGCGCGCGTCAAAAGCGGTGCTCGGAGCGGGATAATCCAACCACTGCTGCTGGGACTGGGGCCGGAGCGAAGTCGGTTGGTAGTCCCCGCCCAAATGCACGTAGCCGAGGCTGGACAGAGTCGGGCTACCCGGGGCGGAGGGGGACGAGCCAGGTGAGGAGGAGGAGGCAGAGGCAAGGCCGTGTGGCTGCTGCTGCTGCTGCTGCTGCTGCAGCTGCAGCCTCTCGTCCTTCTTCTGCTTCATCCGGCGATTCTGGAACCAGATCTTGATCTGCCGCTCCTGCAGGTTGAGCAGGCCGGCCATCTCGAGCCGACGCGGCCTGCACAAGTAGCGGCTGAAGTGGAACTCCTTCTCCAGCTCCACCAGCTGCGCGCTGGTGTACGCCGTGCGAGTGCGCTTGCAGGCCGGCGTGCTGGAGCTGGGAGAGTCGGTGGTGCTCGTGACGCTTGCAAGGTCTGCCAGACCAGCAGTACAATCAAACCACACTCTTTTTTTTTTTAAATCTCCAAAGCATACCGACAACGTTATCATAATTGCAGAGTGCTGCGTTTGGTTTTTTTTTTAGCTTTGTTGAAATCGTTATTGTTGGTTACTTTATTAATTGGCTTTCCACTCGGCCTTGTTTTATTGTGCTTAATATTATTCATTGTTTTGCTTTTTTTTTTTCAAATATGACTATTTTACTTACGGACAGCACTTTGTATGCAGCTGTGTGTGTTTTAAATAAACGTTCATTTGTGATTTTACTGACTGAAATGGTGTATTATTATCTACATTTTTAATCTAGCCTATATATAATGATCATATTTATTTTTCAGGTGTCATAGTTTTTATTGATTCTGTGAATTTTAAAAAATATATATTTCAGTTTTAATTGCATTATCTGTGACCATTTATCCTGCTTTGGTTTTTCAATATTTGACTTGTATCACACTTCACTTGTCTATTATTATTATTATTATTAGCTACTGATTTGACGTCTATTTAAAATGTTGCACTGATTGATCTGAATGGCGATTTCATTTGTCTCATACTTGAAGTATTTCCTTTGTATTAAACAAACTATTGCATTGATTGATGTGACGTTGCGGATCGTGAAACAAACCTGTCAGCCTGCTGTCGAGTTTGCGCTTGGCCTGCCTGGACTCTTTCATCCAGGGGAAAATGCTTTTGCTCGCACAAAACTTGTGATCCACTGTCTGCTTGCTGCACATAAACGCAGCACACAGTGAGAAGTTCTGTTGCTTCTGCTGCTGCTGCTCCTCGTGCGTCTGTCTTTGCTGCTGGCTGCTCTCCATGACACGCACACAGCGAGGCCCTTTGACCTTGTGACGCGGCTCCGGCAGCCAAAATGTCACATGGCAGCTTTGCAGAGAGCCTGAAAGAAGGCAGAATCAGGGAGGAGACCAAATGATCCATCTTATCAACTCAATAGTGCGCTGACATGAATAGCCTGCACACAGGCATGCTCGAGATTAACACAGGCCGAGCTCAAAGTTTCCGTGGCACCTTAAAACTGCTGGTTTAAAATGACCCAAATTTGAGTTTTAACAACAAGAAGAACATGGGTTCAAAGTCAAAATGGGTCATTTGACTTTTCCTAGATTTACCCAGCAAAAAACAAACCAACAAACAATAGGGGTTATCTGAACACTCCAATGTGGGATATTTCAAACGTTAACTTTTCCACTAACATTTGTCTAATTGGATAAAAAGTGGGCGTCCCAAGAATTATTTACATTTTTAACTAGTCCAAGTTTAATTGGGTTAAAAAAAAAAGAAGCAATTGGGTTAAAAAGAACTAAAATGACACTTTTTCCAAGCCAAAATGGGTTCAAGCCTAACCCTTAAAGATAACCCAATATGGGCTATTTTCAACCCAGCAATTTTAAAGGAGCACATATTGTTTTTTTAACATGCCCGTTTCAAAATATCATATAATACCCTCAAGTGTTTATTTTTGACATGTCCCACTATGGAATAGAATTTAAATGTCGCATTTGAATCAGCCAACCTGTCAGGCTTATTGTCTAAAAGGTCATTTTTCATATTTTTTAACACTTGTCAATGAGTGTTAAATGTGTTCTTTATGTTTAAAATGGTTGAATAACTTCATAGTATTTTTCATGATCCTTTTTTTAAATTTTAAAACAAAGAAAACGATGGTTAATCGCCCCTTGGCTGACTGTGGCGCATTTACGTCAATCAGTGTGCTTTGTCCCTGTTCAATAAATGTACAAAATAATAATAATTTGAAGTGAATATTTCATTGTATTTTTTTGTAATTAAGGAAAAAATAATGCTAGACAGGATGCCAATAAATATAGCCTATACACACTAAAAAAAAAACGACAACATGAAATCGTTTTGGTTTCTGCGTTTCTTTCCATTACGTATCAACAAAATATCAGCAATCGCATTTTAATGGAGTAACAATAATGTCTTATTTATCGAGATGATAACCTTCAACAAGACCCCCATTGTGGCGGGGCAGCTTTTGTTCAAATCCAACGTGGAGAGGGAAAAAAAAAAATGTAAACATGTTTCCATGCATCACCACTGTCTTCTTAACGAGGTGAAGCAGCAGCGAAAAAAAAAAGGGGGGGATAAGAAGTGTGGAGGCATGCAGCTTTATGAACTCTGCTTGAACCGAGCAGCCTCGAGTCAGGCTCGTAAATCATAAAGACACATCAGCGCGTCTGCATGCGGCCGCCTTACCTCGGAAAGCTCCATTCATCCCCGCGCGCGCGCGCGTGCAAACAACGACGCCTCTCCTCAGCCCGATACACTTCTTATTATTTCATAAGATAAAAAAACTCAAATCATCCTGCTGGCCGAGTCCGGGATTCAGCATTTGCGGATGTTTGCGTGCATGCAGACGGAGTAGACAGTTTTGTGACACGCACCCTTATCACACACACCGCCCTGCGCTCCGTCTGTCTGCGCGTGAGTGGTGCGCGTGCATGTATGACGAGACGGGAGAAGCGGATTTAGAAAAAAAAACGTTTGTGGTCATCATGCATGCGGACGAGCTAATGTAGCCCGTCATAACAATGATAAGACCGATCTTTTTTCTTATTTTAATGAACACTCAATGGCCTCTTTGTGGAAATTAAACAGCAGCCAGGGCCATCAAGATGGAGTGTTTTGCTATTTAAGTGGCTGGCAGATAAGCACTATACCTGCACTGCAGGGTCCTCTTGACTGCTCTTAAAATCATCTGATGGCCGTTCGTATTTAACGCCGACCTCATAACGCAGCTCAAATTTTGCCTGGCTATGCATTCAACATGATATTCGTACAATAATACAAACAATAATGAGAACACTTCCGGACATTTGCAGACGGACAACGAAAAGAGGCCTGGACGCGCTTTTGTGACGCAAGCATTGATTTGGGACACTTTTGAACTCTCGTCTTCACCCCTGTGCATGTCGATGGATGTGATTGGCTGGTCGAGGTCATTTTTAACGAACATCAACGAGTGGTTTTCGTCACTGAGGTGTGACCTGGCCGTTTAATAAGAATTCATCTGTCATGTAAAAACAGGACAAGTGTGTAAAAAAAAAAAACCATACACACATTTTAAACCCCGTGGCAGTAACGGAAGAAACGCTTCGGTCTGACGTCACATAATGAGCAGGCACCCTCCCCCCCCAGGAGTCACGTGATTAGATCGATTGCTCTCAGGTCATCTCATTTGTGACCGCACTCATAAGCATACAAACAAACCATAAAACACATGTGATGTATTGAAAAAAATTAATAGTTGGCTTTTTGAAAATAGCGACGAAAGAAAAAACATTCTCTCCAAGTCATGTTTCATCCCAGACACTCCTACTTACTTTATAATAATAATAATAATAATAATACATTTTATTTATAAGCGCCTTTCAAGACACCCAAGGACACTTTGCAATCAGGAACAAAAACAAAACACAATACGGGTTGAGCAGCGGCAGCCAAACGCGCCAGCGTTCACTCAACCCGGAAGTCAGATGATTGCCCAAATTTGCTGACTTCTCAATTATTTGAGTATATAACGGCATTAATCCAGGAATGGCTAAATTGTAATCATTTAAAAAGATCCATGCAAATTGTTACCTTGTTTTTCTACATTGAGCCCGCATATGATTATTTTGTGTGTGTGAGTGTGTGTGTGTGTGTGTGTGTGTGTGTGTGTGTGTGTGTAGTAATCAGACATACACACAGCTTGATAGAACACACTGGCCATTAATATTATGACCATAATCATAATATCCCACAGTCATATTCAAAAAATTTGAATTGAATACGTATTCCAATTTTAAGATAACGATGCTCATGTGTACTTCAACAAAAAGATGCAACCCCAAAATGCTTCTTTTTGATGGACTCTTCAAACAGGACCACATCTTTATGCCTCTCCTATTTTTCCTCCTCTCATTTCCCACAACTGGAGAGGACTCGCACGCGCATAATCCATGCCCATAGTGGCGAGGCAGTCCACGCCCGTTTTATGTGCGTGTGTGCCCCTTCCACACTCCAACTGCTCGTGTGGAGTGCAGACGTGAATGGAGGAGGTGACAAATGATGCGCAGAACAATGGCCTCATTCAAGGCAACTTTCACACACGCCATCTTCTGCACTCATGGACCACAGGGAGGCAAGGCAGCCATCCGGGAGAGCCAATCAAGCGCACGCAACTCGGAAAAGTTCAAATGTAATAGCAGAAAATATATTTCTAGAAGTACATTGCTTCTTAAACTTTTTACTCCAGTAGCATAATGACCAACATGAAACTACAGTAGCATAGTAGGCCCAAGTGTTCTAAAAGGTGTATTATTGTCAGACAGTATTACATTATAAAGAGTTTGAACTGCATTTCAACATAGGAAACGTAAGAAAATGAAGTTAGATTCCCAAAATGATATAAGGATTTGAAAATAAACCGTCCCTAAAGGTTACATGCAAATGTAATCAATAAACAAGTTAAATATAACTGAACTGTACTTGAGAAATGCAGTGTACCGAATTAAGAAAATGTTTAGGACACACACACACATACACACACACACACACACTCACACACACACACACACAGAGTTAAACATTCAATTAAGTGATTCTTAAAAGTACCGCTAGAGGGAGCCCTTAACACGCTTTGAGAAACACCGAGTTACATTCCATACTTGTTGACGTCCGAAATTTTTAAACAGCAAGTCCAAAAACGCTTAAAATATCTGAAATGGGAGTCTATTGAAATATTAATCGGAAGCTTGATGAAGTAGCTTTTGAATCACATAAGTATTTGATACATTTTACCATTCACCTTTGTTAGCTTAGCACACATAGCATGCGTGCCTTAAATCGATAGCACACCATTTTAAACGGTTTTTTTTTTTAAAATTGTCATTCCTCTCCCGATTTGGGTCTTCGCACGATCCTCAGCCTTCATACAAAACATGATTAAAAAAAAAAAAATCACATCTCCATGCTAACAAGATGTACTTGTGTGAACCAAGACAAAATTGGATTCAAAGCAGCCATAGCTTGATATTAAATACACATTTTTGTAATTACAAGGCATTCAATTGCACCATGAATAGTTGATTAAATGCAATTAACTCCTTGAGGGAGCACATTGGGAAAATGTTTGCCTCAAGTGCACTGGAGGCAATTCTGAAATCTGTGATTCCACGCAGACGACGCTTCCCAGTTGATCCCAATTGCTTTGTGATATGGGACAATTGCAAAACCCAAATATATCATAAAAGTGAAATTATCATGTTGAATGGACTTGTAAATGTTGAAAACACATCCTGTCCTCAAAAAATAAATACATAAATTGCTTCGGTGTTTGGAATTCATGTGGAGAAGTTGAATAAGGGAACGTTGCCACCATAAGAAAGGCCGATATTGTCAGAGGTCAAATTATTGAATCAATTCTCGAATTTCTGTCACTTCATATGAATGTGTTTTTCGTGCTGTGGAAATATGGGCTGGTTTGTAATTTTCCAGACTGAAGGTAAATTATGTCATAATTTTCCATTGCTATTTTTCATTTGTGTGGACTAATGTATGAAGTGAATAAAAAATATTATGGCACACAATGTTTCAGCAAATCTCTGTGCTTCAAAAAAAAATCTGACGCTGTCCTTTTCAAATGAATTTAAAAATGTGCATCATTGAACAAAACTCAACCCCTGAAGGTACTTAAGTGACTGAAGAGGACTACTTAAATCGTTAAGTGTTTTCCTGCTGGCTCATTATCTCACAAAACATCCAAGTGTGTGCACTCAAGAAACAGCTGTGTCAAAAAGTAGACTCAAAACGGGTCCATCCACTATTTGGGTCAATTTGACCCAGTTTGTTGTTGGATTTTTTTTTTTTGTACAAAACCACTCCATTTTTGAAGTGTTGTGCAACAAAAAAGTATCAAACTCACCCAAGTGGGAGTCGGTGCCTTTCTGGCCCAGAACTGTTTTTTTTTTTTGACCCAACAATTGTTGCTGGTGCTGCATGGGTAGGAAAAAGGGATCCAAATGTTAATACAAAAGAAAGCCCCGGCTTCTCTAACCTACATGACCCCCACACCACCTTTCCTCCCCTTTTGGCTGTCGAAGATAAGAACCCCGAGCAGAAAAAAAAAAGAAAGAAAAAAAAAAACATCCATCATCCTCCAGGTCGGTCTGAGGCGCCCTCTGCTGCCAGCTAGGTCTCATTACATCACCTCTTGCCTCTCGTTTCTGATCAATTCACAAAATCCAAGCGCGTATTTCAATTGTTTCCTCATCATAATGAAAAGAATCGGAATTAATCAGTCGAGACTCATTGACAGGATTAAATTATCTTTCATTATTGCATGGTAATGGTCAAACGAGTCGGTACTTGTTTGTCAGCCGAGGCTTTTATTTCTTAAAATTAGCTACATGCTTTTGTGAAGGCAAATTTTTATTTCTGTTTATATATATATATGTATATATATATGTATATATATATATACAATTTACAATTTAAGTATATTACATATGAATTGTGGCTAAAACTATTGCGCGTGATTGCCCAAATTTGCTGCCTATGATAGTACATAATTGTAAATATTGTTCTGCACTGTGACAGTGCAAGAGCATGTCAGCTCCCATTTGGTCTCCTGACCCCCGGATGATCCCGCTGTCATGAATAATGCATGACATCCGGCTCCACATTAGCCCTATCAATATGCAATAGTCGTTACAGGAAGGCCAAATTGCCACTTAATATAGTTATGAATATGTGCAAAATGTCCAGGGATGAGCTCCCTTTTTTTTGGTCAGTTTTGAACTTCTCTTTCTTGAAGTGAGAGAAAAGACAAACAGGCCTGATGTGTTTCACGTCCTTGGATGCGGCCCGTGTACCACCTTTGGCCGTCCAGTGACTCGCCTGGTAGGCATCAATCACTGCAGAACCTTTCTCAAGTTCTTCACACACACGCAAACAAATCTAATTGTTACACCGGTGTGTGTGTGTTGTTTTTTTTTTTATGCAAAAGGAATATTGTCAGCCGATAATAAAAAGCCAAATAATTGCTCTTAAACTGCGTAAAATGTGGAGGCAAGCGCGATGTAACCTGAAATGGAATTAGATGCGATTAAAAGGCAATAAAAACGCAGGCCCTCTCGATACTTTTATTGAAACATTGCGAGTCCACATATATGAACGTCCGTGCGCGCACGGTCCCCTGCACGCCGTTAAGCCGTCACTCTCATTCAAGCCCGCGTGAATTATATTGAACATTGTCTACTCCCCAAAACCATAAAAGCAACTTTATGGAGCTCACGTGACTTTGCCGCGACTGTTGTATGTCATATAGGGCCTTTACAATCTTTGCAAAGAGGGATTTTTTTACTTGTACTCGCTTATAAGACAATCTCTGCTTCTCTTTTGAGGAAGTTTCTCGAGCTAGAACCGTGGAAAACAAGCGCGGAGACGTCTTAACACCACAAGGTAAGTCCCTTTGATTTCATTATTATCTGATAAAACACAGCAAGGCGGAAAAAAGTGTCAGAAAAGTCACGCGTGAGAGAGAAAGTTTTATTTCCAAGCGCTATGAGTTCACATACAAAAAGCTTGTTGGCGAGAAGAAAACCAAGTTGACATCACGCACACACACGCGCTTTCACACGCACCCACACACACACGCGCGCACACCCACATCCACACTAAACAAACCGATGCACGACAAGCCTTCTCAATGGGCCCATGTTTACATTCAAATGGCAGCAGCTTTATTTTTTCTTATTATTCTGACTTTTTTTTTTTTTGTCTTAAAACACTCCACTTCAAGAAAGAGCTCACGTCCAAGAGACAAATATGAATATTTACACCAATCTGACATGACACCTACACGCTAGCACTAAAAAGAACCACAAGATACTTTTTTTTGTCTTCTATCACAATAGCATGCTGCAAGGTGCTGCGCTTCAAAGCGTTACAATTATTATTTTTTTCTCCATTTTGTTATTATTATTATTATTATGATCATTATTATAATTATTAGAACGCTTTCACCTCCATATGCAGCGGCTGCAGAGGTTGGCCATGGCGGGGGGGGGGCGGAGGTCGGCGGTCTTGGCTCAGTTGTGGAAGGCGCTTGCGCCCGTCACCAGGCTCATGCTCTTCAGCTTATTGTCCTTCTTCCACTTCATCCTGCGGTTCTGGAACCAGATTTTGATCTGTCTCTCGGAAAGACACAACGCGTGCGCGATCTCTATTCGCCTCCGCCGCGTCAGGTAGCGGTTGAAGTGGAACTCCTTCTCCAGCTCCAGCGTCTGGTAGCGGGTGTACGCGGTCCGGGCGCGCTTGCCGTCTGGTCCGGTCATATCTGAGAGGATCAAATAAGATTTCGATTTGGAAAATTCACTGGAGAAACACCTGGGAGGTTTATTTACCGTGGCTGATGTGCAGCTTCCTCATCCAGGGGAAGATCTGCGGCGCGTGGCACTCGTTGGCGGCGGGGGCGGACGAGGTAGCCAGGCTGGGCTCCTGCGCCCGTTGAGCGGCGCCCGAGCCCGAACCGCGGTCCTCGGTGTCGGTGGCAGCGGCGGCGGCGGGGTCGTCGATGTCCGCGAATCCGCCGTTGTTGGCGCTTTTGGTGGCCGCCGAGGTGTTGCTCCGCTCGCACGCCGGGGAGGGGCTCTTCACTTCCCGCGGGTCCCGGCCGGCGGTGGCGCACGACGGCGGCGGAGGCTGCACCGATTCCGGGGAGGACAGCGAGCAATTGGGCGTCTGGCGGTAGCCGAAGCCCTGGGCGTCATCCCCGAAGTGTCCGCCGCCGCCGCCACCGCCGCCGCCGCCTCCTCCGCCAGCGCCTCCGCCGCTTGTGGCTCGGTTCACGGTTAGGTCCATGCCATTGTAGTTGTAGCCGAAGGACCCGGAGTGCATGGTGCCAGGGTCTCTGAAGGAGCCGCTCACTGCGCCGTTAGTCCCATAATTTAGTAACTGATAGTCGGAGCCATTTGGGTAGCGCCCTGAGAACGAGTTTACAAAGTACGAGCTCATTTGCTTGCTTTTTTAAAGCCTCGATTTGTAGATCTTTGTCGCTATAATCCTTGTGTGCTTGCACGATTTATGGACGCAATCATGAATTATAAGCAATGAAGCCCTACTGTACTTTGCCAGGTATGCCGCCAAATATGGGAGCGCGCTCGGGAATCACGTGCCTTTGTTGACCAGTCGTAAATCCTCACTGATGACTTCAAGAGGTAATTCATGCTCGCCGCTTACAAATGATGACGAAATAATGGTCGTTAGGCTCCAGTCAATGGTGCCTCCCCGCTGCGCGTACCGGCATGGCCGCACGGGGCGAGGGCGCCATCTGGCGGCCGGATGGAGAAGCGGCCTCCGTTTTGTCACGGGGCCTCGGGAGTCATCCGTCATCCGATTCGAAACTCATGCGGCTATACCTCGATTGTTTCAATCCTCACACTTATTCTGGTCATACGTAATATTTCAAATGAAACAATCACAAAAAAGAACAGCAGTCTTTCCGTTATACATCAAAAGGCCTTTTATTTCTATGTACATTTTTTTTTTTATCCTGAACAAAATATTGCATCAAACACGTTATAGCAATAAATAATGACATGGTGATAAAGCTGACATTTTATGTACAGGCTGGAAGAACAAGTACAACACGTGCACGTACAGAGGCCAACAACACGACGTACATACGGGGAACGACATGGTCCAAAAAAGCACTACAAATTTCTGTACATGTTTGCATAGTCCCTAAACCAAGACAGAGCACACAGAGAATCCTAAAAGCAGCTCTAGAAGATAGTACGCCACACATGAATAATATCTACAGCATATTTTGTACACGTCGAGTGTCCTTTTTTTTTTTTTTTTTAACTCTTCTTCTCCGCCTGCTCCTCCTCCTCCTCCTCGGGCGTCTTTGGCGGGTTGAGCAGCTTATTCTCCTTCTTCCACTTCATCCTGCGGTTCTGGAACCAGATTTTGATCTGTCTCTCGGTCAGGCACAGCGCGTGCGAGATCTCTATTCGGCGCCTGCGTGTCAGGTAGCGGTTGAAGTGGAACTCCTTCTCCAGCTCCAGCGTCTGGTAGCGGGTGTACGTCTGGCGGCCCCTGCGACCGCTGGTGCCGAACGGGCCTGTGTGCAGACGGAGGGACACGCACGCACACACGCACACATACACACACGCACACACACACACACACGATTGGGTCACGCTTTTGTTTTGATCGTGCGGATACATGATTTGCATTGCGCGCGTATCGGGATGAAGTTTATTTAACCTTTTCATTTTGCATAGATAGATTTAAAAAGAACAAAATTAGGGTTATTTTTAACCCAGCAGTTTTGAAGGGTGATACTGTTCCAGTTAAAACATAAGGCAAAACCAAACGATAAAGACAAGAAAAAAATCTAATCATCTCACAATGGTCACATTTAGCACTCGAGTATGGTGAGGTACAATTATATAAAAAATGTAAACATTACGTGCATATTTGCAACGTCAGGCAAATGCGTATTAGTGCGCATGCCTGGTGCTGCTGCATCCATTTTACACACACACGTCTAGATCAGTGCAACTCTCGTTCTATTTCTGAATTAATAAAAAAGATAATTTAGCATGCATGTAAATAATGACGTCATAGAGTATACGTGTGTTAACGGACAGAATTGCATTAGTCCATTTTTAACGCGTTGTAGTTTCACGTCTCCAGCTACTTTTTTTTTTTTTTTTTTACTTTTCGTGTTCCGTAGCAGTCACGACAACTGTTTGTTTGGCTCTTGCAGGCCCGTGTGCGTGTGCGCGTGGGTCAACGCGCATCTTGAGGCGCGCCAGGCAAACGTGCCGAACTAAGGCAAACACGCGCGTAGGAGCGTGCATGCGTGCGTGCGTGCGCGGGTGCCACTCACCGACCGAGCAGGCGTTCATCCTCTGCATCCACGGGTAGATGAGCGCGGAGGACTTGTCGTCCACGCTCATGCCCGCGCCCTGCTCCCCCAAGCACTCGCCTTTGCGCTGCGCGTGCTCCTGAGCCCCAAAGAGCGGCGGCGGTGGCGCGTCGTCCCTGCCGGAGAAAGCGCACGACCCCTCGGCGTCTTTATAGAAGCCCCCCGCCGGGTTGAAGTCGCACGGAGCCCCGCCGGCGGCCCGGCCGTAGATGGCCGTCTGCTGGTAATAAGAAGCCGGGTAGACTTTGTCCTGCACGGCGGCGGCGGCGGCGGCGGCGGCAGCGCCTCCATAGGTGGCCGCGCCGGAATAGTGCCTCAGCGGGTCGCTGTATCCCGACGTGTAGAGGGGGATCTGGCCCAGGAGAGAGTCCTGTCCTCCCGGCAGAGACACGGGGAAAGTTGAGTTGACAAAATAGGAACTCATTGGGTGGACAACGGGGCGCACTCCGGAGGAAAATGATTTGTTGTCTTTTATAGTCCAAGTGCTTTTGCCATTACTTTATCGGAGATTTGCCTTTTGCTGAGAGGAGGGGGGTGGTTGTGAGGTGCCACTGAACACAGAGGGGAAATGTACCATCTGATCCACCTCTGGCCAATCACCGGCGTCCGCGCGTGCACGGCTGCGCCCATGGGGGGGCTCTTGTTGCGCGCACCGGGTCCCGGGTGCCTCCAAATCGAGTGCGTGGAAAACGCACGATCGTTAGCGTGTAGGACATCGTCATCATCGCGCGTTCAAATCCGAAAATTCCTTCCAAATCATCAGCACCAAATCATCACCCGGCACGCCAATCATCCCGATCGCGTCTTTCACGGGAACGCCGATCGATGACATCATTAGCGACAACATGATTGTTTTGATGTCTTTCTTTCACCCTGATCGATGAGTCCAGATTGCTTCAATGATCATCAATTGCTCCCTTAAATGAATATTGTGATGTTTACACTTCGATTCATCGTGGATGCAGACATTTTTCCAAACAAAAATGCAAATCTCGAATGCACCATCAATCCATTGAGTCGCGTGGAATATTTAATAAACCACAACACAAACGATTATAACGAGGCAGCACTAAAAACACCGAAACAACAAACACTATTTTTAAAAAGCAATATTTCAGGTTAATTATATGCAGGCCTCAGCAGCCAAGATGGCGACTGCAGAACGACAGCAATCAAGTTTGATATACATATTCATATTTACTGTTGTTTTAAAGAGACTTGTTTTCCTCACTTGACATTTTTGGGGTGTTTTATTTGATTTTTACTTTACAAGGCCACATTTTTACACTCTATACTTCATCCCGTTCATCTTTAAGAGAACTACTCTCTGCATTTCTACAACACATCATCGACAATGAAGCTTCTTGAATATTTCTTTTCCCCGATTGTTTTTGAACGCAACACACAGAGCAAGCATTATTTCACAGCAAAAATAAATCCATCCAAAATTCTCCAACCACAAACTCGATCCTCATCGACAAAATGGACCTGCGCGTGCTCGCCTCACCTGCAGCCCCCCGGGCCAGGCGTGCACGCGCCTTTAACAACAATATCTGCTTTTTGACATGCACTGCAGCATCTTTCCTGCTGCACATGGCAACAAAATACCCCCCCCCCCACACACACACACATACTGAACACACACGGGCCTTACCTTACTGCCGCATCCATCAGCCGTGCCACCGTGTGCCCCCCACCACACGGGTCCAGTTTTCCCCAAGAAGGTCCAGTAGAATCCCATTTTGCACAGGCCGCCATGACACCTCACGTATCCTCAATATAAAACACACAGTCCACTTCCGGGCCCAAATCCAAATCCTTTCCAGTTTTGGGCCGTTTTAGTCCCAACGAGCGCACACAAAATGGAAAAAAAAAAAAGGGGCTGCGATAAGCGCGGGGTTGTATAAGAAGCAAGAAGCAGCTGCCCGACGAGCTGTTGGGGAACAAGAAGTTGTCATTGTGGCCGTGCACATGATCCCGCAGCAGCCAATCCCCGAGCCTCACAAGTCGTAAAACTTGCAACGGCAAAGTTGTAAATTTTCATAAAGTGCAGCCCTTTATCGTGCGCCATTTTCAGTCTCCTCCGAGCCCGGAAATAATATTCAAATATAGAATGAAGATACGGAAGAGTCATTTGTTTTATTTTCGACATTTCGTGCAGGAGACGGGGAAATCGGCCATCAAGGTTTGGTTTTGAACAAAGCAAAGGTAAAAAAAAACAAAAAAACAACAACATTAAGTATAAAAACAATAATAAAACGAAAATCAAGGCTTATTAAAATCCTATTAATTCCACCAGTCACAAATTCTTAAGGCCAGATTTTTGTTCTTGTTCAAGTAATTCTCAAATTTAATTCATTGTCCTCAAAAAGTTCATCCTGCTTGGATTCGCATTAAATTCCCTGTAGATGTCTTCAAAATGTTCTGTTTATAATTCGCAATATTTTGGACTTCTCATTTGCCTCAAATGTCTTTTCCAGCCGCGGGCCAGCATGAAAGAGGATTTCCGGAATTTACACACGCAATAAAACCATAAATTCCTGAAACACATTCCACCTTTGTGTCCCTTTCTTTTTTTTTTTTTAACCCCCCCCCCCCCACCCCTAAACCTCCCAGGAAATAAGGTCAAAATGTTCGCAAATAAAGACGTCAATTCTGAAACGGCATGCTAATGAATTCAAGTGGAATTATCATTACAACATATTTTATTAAAGAATACCCGAATTATTTTCTCATCGAGGGCAATCTTTTTATTCGTTTTCTTTTAAAACTGCGGAGTAAAAATACAAAGTCAATCGTAATGTTTTGCACAAGAATCGATTTCGTTTCAAACAGGACGATTTAGCCGTCATTTTCTAAAATATTTAAAATACATTTTTAGTATTTTACAGTGTTGTGGCCAATTTGTCGTGTTTTTGTTGTTGTTTGTTTTCGGAGCGCACACAAAGCAGCTGACAAACGTTGTAAAGTTTTATGGCCTCTGACAAAATGCTACCACGTGGAATTTCATTTAATAAAAAAGGTCAGAGTAGGGAAAAAAAAATGCAACATGATACACGAGTCGGAAATTGCTTCCGATATAAAACGACATTTTCGTGAATTAGAAATAGCCTCATGATGACGACAATGTCCCATTTAATTCATTTTTTTGGGTTGTTTATCAAATTTGGAAAGGCCATTTATAGACCAATTTCTGCAATAACGACCTTAATTCATGTGAATTAAATATTAATTTATTTCCTTAGCCCCAGTGAGTGGTTTATGCCCTGAGGTCTGTTTGTGTTTTAATTAGCACCCCCCCCTCAGAAAAAAAGCAACATAAAAAAAACTCCTTCAGGTGTATTTTGACTTTGTTGGAAATTATGAGCCGTGTTATGAGTCCCCCCCCCCCCCCTCCCCCACCACCACCACTTCAAGGTCCCTCACCGTGCTGGGTGGGAGGGCATCGGGCAAGGCTAGGTCTCCGGGGCAAAGGGGGGCGCGTGGAGGTGACCAGGAGACCCGCGTGCAGGTTCGCCGTGTAGCGTTGTGCTAAGGGGCAACGTCCTTTGGCGGCCCCCGTCACGAGGGTCCGCGGGTCAGAGATCCTGACGTTTTGCAAGCGGGGGCCTGCAGGGAATATATGGGCACAGAGATACTTCGTTACTGTACTTGAGTATTTTTGAGTATTTCACTGCAAATAAACAGCTTGCATTTAGGAGGATGGGGATGGGGGGGGGGGGGGGTTAAAACACTTATTTAAATTACAACAACTTTAAAATATAAAAATGACTGAGATTGATGCAATAATGTTAGTTCAGTGGTTTGCTCCAAAACAATTTCCTGAGTTGTTTTTACTTCTATCTTTAAGTGTGTGTGCATATGAGTACTTTTTCCACCTTTGAATCTTCCTAGGGAGTTTCTTGTGACTTCACTACAGCATGAATTAAAAAAACAAACAAAAAAACAAAGTCCGGTAGGTCCTCACCTGCTCCAGGGACCTTGACAGCATTCATGGTCCATTCTTTGTTTTTCACTTTTTGGCTGCCTTCTGTCTCAAGTGGGGTGTGAAAATTCTTGATGGTACTCGAAGGCCTCAACGAGCTCTTGGGGGACAATGCAACACACTTTGGAATCAGAATGACTCATCGGATTTATCCTGAACCCTGTTGACTAAAATACAAAATAAGAATTCGCTCCTTGTGAGTGCTCTCATTTTCGATTGATGTGCATTCATTTTTGTTCTGCTCAACAAACGGCTGTGAGTGCAAATAAGACTGTGGCTGCATGAGGGCATTACAGTTCTTTATAGTTACAGCATTTTCCCCATTTGGCTCGCAAGACAAAGAAAAACATGATCATAATAATAATAAAACACTAATAATAAAAAGGTACCATTGTATCATATAATCTGAGCACATTAAGAAAGGAAAGAGACCATGTTTTACAAGAAATGATTCAACATTTATGACAAGCTTTCTTTGGTGTGTTTGCGATTTTCTGGAATATTGCCATGGATTGGAGGGGGGAAAAAAAGCAATTAAATAATACCAAAAAATACAATGAATACAACGCAAATGTTCAAGCTTTGTATTTCTTATCTTGGCAATTTGGTGTCAAGCTCTTTGAAAAGCATTTGATTTTTGGTAAAACAGCCCAAGGGAAATATGACATGCAAAGAGAAAAACAAAGGCTTTTTTTTTTTTGTATCGTTGGTGGATCAGTCATATCAAAACATATGATCCAAGACAAGAAACATCTGTGAAATTATTATTTTCTTTTGACAGGAAAACATACATTTCAAGTTCCACTTGAGTTGAGACCGTAAATCTTGCCCACGCATGCACACATCTTTCCAAATACAAACGTTCCACCTCCTCCAAGATCAGAAAACCCTCTGCTCAAATAAAGAAAAACATTTGCAAGCTCCGAAGTCTCCGCCAAAACCACAGGTGGCGCTATGTCACAGATTTATGGGGTGGGTGGGGAACTTACACCAGTGGGCCTGCCATGAGATTCTAAAAACCCGAGAAAAATTATGTGTGTGTGTGCACAGAATAACGCCTCCTTTTATTCCCCGCATTTAAATGATAATAATAAGTGTTCAATCTAATTACTGTTGTTGTTTCTTTGAGTCAGTCACATACCTGCCTGGGCGTCACAATGCAGGACGATGCCTTGGCCTTTGAGGGAAGCGAAGTCGAAGCGTCCAGCTGCGGCGAAAAGTCAAGGTGAGTCAACGTTGATGTTTGGGGCGAGGTGTTCACGGACGAGCAAGTCACCGTTAAATTTTGCTTCGTGACCCGCGGCCCTTGCTGGCTGGGCTTGTCGGCGTCGCGGCCCTCCAGCTGCAGCAGCTGGCGGATGTGCTGGACCAGGCCCAGGTCCAGCAGCAGCTTCTTCCTCTGGATCAGCGCCTTGACCCGTTCCTCTTCTTCCTCTTCATCATTCTCCTCTTCCACCTCACAGGTTTTGATTGCAGCAGGAGGCTCCAGGAGGGAAAAACATGTATTTATTTTTTTTGATAAGGTGAGCTGCACATGTATTATCAATAACCACCGCAGAACGATGTCACTTGTTTTTGTGACAAAATAGATATAACCTGCCCAAAATAAAAAGCAAATTTATTGCAACAAAATACTAATTTGTGACCACGAAATACTAAATTGTGGCCAGGATATGCTAATTTTAGCCTTGACATAGGTATAACGTGTGCACCAAATACTAATTTGTGACCGATGAAACACTAAATTGTGGCCCTCACGTGCAAATTTTAGCCAAGAAAAAGGCGCAACCTGCACACAAAAATAGTGATTTGTGATCACAAAAGGCTGATTTGTGGATGAACAATTTGCACGTCAGGGTAAACAAATGGCGCGCATCTTTGGATTAGGTGCGTTCCATTTGCTTATTTTGTGGCAGCAAAATAGGTATAACGTGAGCAGGAAATAATAATTTGTTGCCACTAAATATGTATATGCGCATAAATTACTCAATTCAGGGAAAGACATTTCAATTTGAGGTCACAAAAAAGCCATAATTTGCATGCAAGATACTAATTGGCGTGTGCACAAAATACTAACTTGTGGCCACAAAATACAAACATGTAAACACAAAATACAAATTTGTCGCCATGAAATAGGTGGAACGTGCACAAAATACTCATTTCTGGCTTTATTTTCATTCCCCCCAAAAAAACAACCCGGTACAAACGGAACACACATTTTGCAAGAAACTTGACCTTTTCTAAAGACGGTACACTCCAGGAATGATCATATTATTCCAAATTAGTGTTTCACGGCCTCACATTATCATTTTTTTTTGCAGATGTTATTTCTGTAGTGTGGCCACAATTAAATCCCGCCCCCCACCCCGCATGTCATGTCTGGGGCTCTGTACATTTGCATGCGGCGGCACTAAAAGTGTGCGAGCATCATCTGGCTCATTTGAATGCTGCCAGTGGGGTCAAAGAGAAGGCCAGCAATTCATCCTGGGACAAAAGAGCGCGTGGACGCCCTCTCGTGGCGGCTTCGGAGTCTTACCGGGCAGGAGGCGGCGGGGGGCCTGCGCGGTGCAGCTCCAGGTTTGGTCCGTTTGGGGCGCTCCCCTGCCGTTTCGCCCTGAGAGTCCCGATGCCGGGCGAAGGTCACGGTCCTCTGCCTGTCGTGCAGCTCCTGTCGTAGTTGCCTGTGCATCGACGGCAAAGTCATCATTTAGCTCAACTCAAGCAATAATAATAAAAAAATTACATAAAAATAACATTTGTAAATTAATGCAAAATGCCTGCTGGGGAACAGTCAAAATGAAGCAAATCCCAGCCGAGGAATAAAACAAATATATATATATATATATTTTTTGCTTTTACTATGTGCGAAGGTGGAAAAAAATATTAAAATCAGAAATGTAATTTTGGGGGAAAAAAAATCCAGAGATTTTATTGTAAGGCCGTATGAGACATCCCCGCAGCTGGCTGGTGTTCAGACGTACCTGCCGCACTCCTGTCGGGCTCTCGAAGCTTCCGTGGTCGGCACAAGCGAACTTCCCTGCATGAAGAACTTGTCGTACATGTCTGCTCCTTCCCTGGGGAAGATCCTCCTGAAGCCTCCCAGATGTTTGCTCTCGTATCTCTCCATCTGCTGGGCCGAGGCCGCCTTGTACTTGTGCAGCTCCTCGGACCTTCGAGATCAAACACAAAGCAGAAGCTTGTGGACTCGAGTCGGGACTTCGATCGCCATGCTACTTTGCCTTAGTCTGCCCACCATGAAAGGGCCACTTTAAAACGTGCAGTTGAAATATGAAAATGTGAGCATAACATATTTTTTTTGTCACCATATGTGATCTCGGAGTATGCAAAAAAAACGTGCAACGTGAGTCAAACCTTGCCGCTCTGGACCGGCTGGCCTGCAGACGTTCCTTGGAGAACCTGCGCTCCTCCTTGATGATTCTGCTCCTGTTGCAGGCGTTCAAGTTGATGAGCAGCAGCGTGTCCAGCAGCAGGGTGTCCTTCACCTCGCGGTCCAGCGGCGAGTCGGTGGTGAAACTCGGCGAGTGGTTCACCTGTCAACGTCACACAAATTAGCGGTTCCTCGCTGTTTATCCCGGTTGTCCGTCAGCAACGTTGGCGTCAGTCCCGAGGATCTTCAAATTTCTGAATATGTGCAACATTGAGCTGCTTGGAGATGGTCTTAAAAACCTTTTACCTTTAACGCCCTGGTCTATAAATTTATATTTAATTGAATCTCCTGCGACAACTGTCTACTTCGCATCCTCTGGTCCGTGGTTAGTGCGGTACACTCTCGAGGTACCTCGAGCAGCCAGGGCCGCATGCGCTCATCCAGCAGGACGTCGAAGCCGAGGATCTCGAAGCAGGCGCTGGTGGCGGCGTGGTGTGGGAAGCACGCGTGGTAGTTGTGCTTGAGGATTGGCTGCACGGCGATCAGCGTCTTGATGATTATGTCCTCGATGTCGTCCCATAGTTGCGCCGCGTCGGCGCGCGCCGCCTCCAGCTGCCGGATGAGCGTAGACAGCTTCCTGGAGGAACCCGAACAGCCCCGGTGAGAACTTTTCTTGCTTGTTTTACCCTCCCGTTATAATGGCAAAGCACCGTTTGCTGCCAATGCGTTCGTCATGGATGAAGTTTTCCTGGTGCTTGTTGATGGCGTAGTTGGTCAGGTGCATGCACACTTCGTCCTAATGAGAGAAATTGAAGGTTACCAAATCGTATTTGCAATGCTGTGGTAATACCAAAGGCACGTCAGTCACTCTCGTCGTGCAATGAGTGATGGAGTTTAGAACTTTGGTCCGCACCATGTTGCTGAGCGCTGGTTCCAGGTACTTGGTGGTGCAGAAGCGGGCCAGCCCCTCCTTGAATAGGAAGATCCTGAGCGGGTCACATGACGTCACCAGCACGTAGATACGCAAGTCGAACTTGTAGCCGTCCACGATTAAAGGCTGGATTCAAGACATTTACAATTTGAGTATGTGTATGTGTGGAGAGGTAAGGGTCTTGAGTCAGATGATTGGACTCGAGTCCAGGACTTGGTACTTGCATGGTTAAAACTATGGCTTGGTGTTCACGAGCTCTCTTTTTTTTAGGCGCGGTCTAAATCTGTGCAGGGGTGGGCTAGACTGTGTCTTGGTATTTTCACACGTAGCTTTAAAACAGGTGTTTTGCACCGTTGTGGGCGTGAACACAGCCAACCTGATTTGCCGGCACCTCTCATTCCCTTTGAAATCAGCATGCAAGTGGCATCGGGGTCGACATGCCGGAAGAAGAAACGGGTTCCACGGAGTCCACGGGGGAGCTCAAAGCGTTCAAAGTACATTTATGACTAGACTTGTGACTTTCATATACAGCGGTTACAGCTTTAGCGTGAAATGTAGCGTCAAGCAAAGATGCGCTATATCCTTTACGGCTAACGTGAATGCACACGTCCGCACAACTTGCTGTTCTCTAACCTGAGTGCTGAAATGCTGGACAGTTGGATCTGCATTCAAAAGGTTCACCCGTCATGGTTACGTTCCGTTTTTAGTTCACGTGAGTAGTGCATGCAACTTACTGTCACCTCTGATGTGTTGAGCACCCACCCTGGTGATGTAGAGCTGACAGATCATGTGTTCTCCAGGATGAATGTCTCTACTGGACCTTGTCATGAAGATGCCCCGTCCCTGACAGCCTGATTCTGGCTTGCAGATGAAGGTGGCCTGCTTTCGGACGCGCGTGTACGCTTGGAAGTCGCAGTAGCTACAAAAGAGAATGGAGGAGGGGTAAATATTCCAGGTGGTTTTGTGGGGGTGGAAAACAAGCAAACGCACTCTCCGGGAAGACACCACGTCCTGGGAAAGATGTTGTAGTCTTTCGGGAAGAGCTTCAACATGCGGTTCAAGTTCCTGGCCAGAGTGTCCTTGCGGCAGATCTCGATCATTCCGGGGAAATGATTGATCTTCTGGAATGCAGCAAACACACACGTAAAAGGCTTCTTTTTCTCTGGGTTACAAAGATGGACGACGCTGCAACTACTGTAGAAGGTAGAATTCCATCAGAAATGGCAATTTATGAACGAATGAATGAAGTTAATTCTGAGAGTCACAATGGGCTTGGAACCAGTCCAGGGTGTACTCCGCCTTTCATCCAAAGTCAGCTGGGATGGGCTCCGGCTGCTTTGTGAGGATAAGCAGTCTAGAAAATTGATGTAATTTTGAGAGATGATGTTATGGATTCGAAATGAGGCCTAAAATGCTGCTTTGGAGCCGCGATATGTGCCTTTCATATATGAATCTGGAATCCTTTTTGAATGATGAATGCCGTCTCGAAAGAAGTGGCAACAAATGGCGTCTAATTTAATGTTTCAAGTTTGACTTTGGTCCTTTAATTTAGAACTTTTCCGGCGAGACTACCTGGTACTGCTTCATGGCCATGACCCTCTCCAGAGACACGGAGCAGTCGGACCACATCAAGGTCCAGTCGTCTCCGTCCGTCGCCACTTTCAGGCCGTAGCGACGAGCGGCACGCCGCACTGACGTTCAAAATACAAACCTGTGTTTTAGCGGGTATAAAATATGTGTTCCATTTTTCTGTTTGATGTATTGTAATTCTTACCGCTTTCGTACTTGCAGTTGGTCAAGTTAACCCACACGTACCTGTAAGAGGGCCACACGGCAACATCGACATGCAAAAAATGCATCCAGGAAGTAAAAAAATATAGCAACTTTTTTTTCTCCAAAAATAACCAACTTGTATTTAAAATATGCAACGACTTTTTTTTTCCCGAATGCACGGCAGATCACAGCATGAGATCCACTACCTCCTCTTGGACCTCCTCCGCCTCTTTTGGACGTTTGGCGATGTGCAACCTGACGTGCTTTGGGTTTGGGTGATGCTTGTTGCTTGTACGTCATTCTGCTGCTCGTCTTCAGGTGGCAGAGTCATCCTGAACACACAAATGTGACATATTGGATGATCAACATGCCAGGAGGTGAGAGTTTGTTTTGGATGCGACGCTGTCAGAGGGGCAGAGTATTCATTTAGGTATAATGCGCATTAAAAAATGTCTGTTACTGCACCTCTCATTTAGCTAAGTAAGGTAGCAAACATTTTGGAACGAGCTCTCGCTCTTATGTCGTGCAGTCATACAGATGTCATGGTTAAGATTGTCAAATGAATAGCTCTTCTGACGGGTGTTCTTGAATTGGATCTTGTTAGTGTGTACAGAGTTGTGTACGTGACAAAAAGTTCATCAGCAGTGTATAATGGAGGCTAGATTGAATTCAGAGTGTCGTGTGGCAAATGAATTGTCATTTGTACTCCAATACGATCCCAGTGTACGTGTACAGACGTGTGTTCTTACTGTGCATCATTTATGGAGGCAAGGTGGGGCCTTCAGGAGCATCACAGGTACAAAATGGGCCAGGTCTCGGTGATGGGTGTCAGTGTTGGGATCCAATGAGGTGGATAATCCTCAGCGTCTCTCTGAGGCGCCGGTCAGCCTGCGTGATGACATTTGCTGGCTTTAGTTACACGGCGGGATTTGTGTTACCGTTTCACCTTCATCAATGCTTCATCATTGCTGCAAGAGAGAGTTAAAAGGCCCTCAGCACTGATTTTCTAGATTAATTCTGTTACCGCTTTACCTTCAAAACTCACGGATGATTAATTTATTTCAGCATCCGAGTGCCCTCGCGTGCGTTTCTCAGTCACTCTCCTTCGCCTGCATGGCCAAACCGACGCAAAAGGGGATGCCAAATTGCGTCAAGATAAAGCCCTGAGCCGCCGTCTCCAGGAGGAAGGGAAGCAGGCGTCATGTTGTCATGGCGAGCTCGGGCCAGATGAGCATCACTGATCTGTTGAGCAATTTGAAGGTGGCAGAATAAAAAAATCTGACTGGTGCACACTTGATGGCGAGATGACAGAGGATATAAAGTTATTCCACATTTTTTAACATGCAGGACAATAATGAAAGTTATGACTTGTACATTACATGTCTCGCATAGATGCAAGTCAGTCACTCTGACTAAATGAACAGAGCAGCTTCAGGGTACACTACACACATGTTGCCATGGCAACCACCATCTTAAAAACAACACAATCACCATTGTCACGCTAGTGGTGCTGGTAAAGTTCAGTTGTATTTAACTTTTTGTACAATTTCTGTTAAGCACAGTGTTCAAACTGTGCATAATGCAGTGACTTGTAATTGTATTTTTATGAAGACTTAGACCTACTATGGTACTGTATTTTAATGGCAGTCATTACAGTGGTACTGGGAGCGCCCAGTATTTTTTTTTCTTCGTGATTAGTATTGTTATGATCATTTGAATCAGGAGACAAATAGGTTAAGATTTTGAAATGAAGAATCAGCATTACTTACCAAGAAAGGTCCAGTCGCTTCCGCTGACATTTACCATTACTGTATCTTCATTTCAGGGGAACGTCTTTGACTAGCCTTAGTTTGAGAAAGTTACTATGAAAACTGTCATGGTGGGTAATGAAATGCATTTTTTTAACAGTGTTTCAGACACATGCTAAAATCAACATCGAAGTCTTGTGAAAACCATGAAACTGAACATCCCTGCACTTGACAGATAATCAGTCGCAGGAATTATTACCTTAAAATATCACAAGGATAACTACTTCACACGCATGTATCCTGTTTATTGAGGTTGTAAACTTTGCGAAAGTAAAAGGAGGTTAAACCTCCACCAGGAGACGCCTTGCTGTCATGCTGCCATGGAAACCAAAAGCTTCAACATCCCCATGGAGACCGAAGGCTTTGACTTTCGACACCGCTCTGCAGCTAACCAGCTTGAAAAAGGCTTTGAACGTCACAAACCTGCTCTGGTGGAGTGTGTTTACCAACAAGTCGTCGCTCCGTTGGCTTATTTCGGCTGCGGCGTTGCTGTTCTTGACATTCACACGAAGTCAAACACGAAAACAAGTCACCAGTTTCACGCTCACATTGCCGCTTTTGCTGTTAGCCAATCACCAACACGGAGAGGTGGCCTTCTTCACTCTGATTGGATGTTGGCTTGCTCTTCGCTGATTGGTCGTTGGTCCCGGCTGGCCTTTATGGGAACTGGACCGAGATGGTTATGACTGTTATTTATGGTTTCAATTTAAGATATTTGATATTTCAGGTTATAAAACGCCTGAAAATTACCGTGTATATTCTGACAAATATATATTTACTTCTTCAATCCTCATATTGAAAATGTACCGTGAAATGTACTCCCAACTTTTTTTATATTTTGTTATGTTGTTGGTTTGGAAAATATTAAAGAATATCTACACAATATTTACAATATTGCAAATCTTAGAATGTTCAAGTATACATTAACTAAAAGTATGAGACTAACGCCATACTTTTATCTTTAACTAATTTAACTGTCTTGTATGTATTATTATGACTCTTAAAAATGAATTACATTAAAATGTAAAAAAAAATAAAGCAAACATATTGTCCACTAGTAACATTTTTCTAAATTAATGCGGTAATAAGTAGAGACACAAATTGCATTTAACTAATATTAAATCATGAATCAAACGAATTCTGTTTTGATGGATTTGTCTCCCTCTCGTGGCATAAGTAGTAGTTTACATATACAATGATCGTGTTGCAGCTTCATCATTCAACGGGCTAGTGGCGCAATGGATAACGCGTCTGACTACGGATCAGAAGATTCTAGGTTCGACTCCTGGCTAGCTCGATCTTTTGTCCTCTGATTGAAATAAAAACTGACCTTTGACCGATATGTTATCTGGCGAGATGATCCCGTGGCCTCATGGTTAGAGTTCACTTTTAGGTGCCAGAAACCCCAACTGTTTTCTGCACGACTCGTTCAGACATAAATACACATTTAACGCATGCAAATACTGTTCCTACGAAGACACCTCCAAGACACAAAGGTAGATGGATACAGTATACGTTTCCTTTTTCCTTTTGTTTTGAGGCTTTTTCACAATAAATACCTGAGTAATTTCTCCGAGGTTTCATGATGGCACTAAAATGGTAGCTAATAAGTGCAATGACGGCAATTCAGCACTCTTGTAACCACATTTGAAAAATACCCTTGCAACTTTTTTTTTCACTGCTTGACCACAAGAGTGCATTTTGAATGTTTTTCCCCTTGGTCAAATCTTTCAAACACATTGAATTCAGAGAACAATTGTGATTAGGATCAGTGCAAACTTTTAATGTTTATTTTGTGTTTATATTACTTTTGCGAATAAACAGACTAATATTTATTTTAAACATACAAAGTACTCTTGTGGAGTATTTTATCTTTAAGCAACAGACAGGCTTGAGGAACGTCCCCAAAGAAGGCACTGATCCGAGGGTCCCTGAACGCACCAGATTAGTTGCAGATCCGAGTGACCTCACTCGTCAGACGCGGTGACAACAACAAAATGTAAGTTTTATCCTCTCCGCCAAGCTTTACGTCGTCATCTCAGCTCTTGTTATTCAATTATTTATTTGTCACCGTGACGCTTTATGACAAACGTGATACTTATCTTACAGGTGACTAAATGGCGGCGGTTGTTTATACGCTTATTGCGTGTTCAGTGCAAACTTTTAAGTTTTTTTTAAATTTTTTTTAAATCAAGTGCAGACTAGACTGCAAAAAGGTAGAAGACGACGGGGGGAAAGCGCGTTTTAAAATAAGTATGTCTCGGTGACACCTGCTGTCTTCACTCACCCCAGCCTGATAACTGCGTGCATTTTATTCCAGTATGCACAACTCCACGAGCGGCTTCTCCCAGGTGGTGTTCAGGGACATCCCGCACTCGTACCCTCCAGCCACCTCCGTCAGCTGCTGCTACACTCTCGCTGCACACTTCCAGCCCAGTCCACGCGACTGGGTGGGCATCTTTAAGGTGGATAATATATTATTTTTGGGAGACGTTGGAAACATAAGCACCACATTGTGCTCCTTTCTGTTGTGCGCGCCTTAGCCACAAGGGGGTGTATAATACAGAAATACTGTACACACAAATATTAAGGGTTTCACAACTGGCTGAAGATGCAGTATAGTTATTTATTTATTTTTTTTTTGCAGAGGATAAAAAAAAAAATGCATATCAGTAAAATGGTCCTTCTGGTCATTGCTTATTAGCCAATACAGGGCAGGAGAATACAGCCATACAGATTTTTGCAGAGGATAACATATCTGAGTAAAGCTCCCCGCCCACCTTATGGAGCCTTTGAGCATTTCCTACACACTGAGCTGTGTTTTCCTTTTGATTTTTTTTCCAGGTTGGGTGGAGCACCACAAAGGACTATCACACATTTGTGTGGGTGGAGTCATGCGGGGACTCGAGCCAAGAACAGTCATCGAAAAGGCATGCTTATTTTAAAGGTGGGCCGAGTCATCCACTTTGTTGTGTGGAGCTCCTTATCATCAGCATTCAAGCTCTTAATGTTGTCCAAAGTCAAACAACATTTTTCCCCATAGCAAAAAAAAAAAAAATTCAACTGATTACATTTCTTATGACAGATTATTACCTGCCCAAGGATGAGTTGGACTTCTATCAGTTCTGCTACGTGGACAGCTCGGGTCAAGTGTGTGGCGCCAGCACGCCCTTTAGCTTCAAAGCGCAGGATGTCAACAATGAGCAAAGTGCGGCAAACAGCTCAGACGACCTGCTGGTCATTACCACACAGGTACACACACAGAGATTAGCTTCAGACTTTATACAAGTCGGGACACAAACGTGGGGTCAGCTTCCTCATGGTGCAATGGTTGTGTGTTCAAGTCACATCGGGGTCAGCAGCTTCTTTTGTTTGGAACCAGGAACAAGTGGAGCAGAGCGATCGGGAGATTGCGTCGCTGAAGGACGAGGCCCATCGCATCCAACGGCAAAACGCAGAGTTGGAAAAAGCTCTGCGGGAAGAGAGACGAGAAGCCGCCGTCATGAAGGTCTTAACGCGACGTCAGTGATGGTGACGGACGGGCGCCAGTTGACCGTTTGCTTCACAGGACAAACACGATGAACTCGTGTCAGAACTGCGTCAGACGAAAGAGAACAAAGAGAATCTTCTGTGCACTTTGCAGGAGCAACATGAAGAAATCCAACGCTTAAAGGTTTTATTTGCCCGTTATGCCTATAGAACCTTTTGACCGTGTCATCATTTTGCTGCGTCTTTTCTTCAGGAAGAGATGTTGGTCCACATGGCCAATCAGGTAGAACTTCAGGAGCAGAACCTTCCTGAATGCACAGAGTCAGATCCAAATTCAGGTGATGACAACGGACTGTTGCTACAAACTGAGGTACGGAAAGGAGAAAAAAAAAAAAAGACCAGAACATGGATTCAAACCTCACATCGCAGAAATGTCAGGCAGACGTGCTAACCACTAAACCAATTTTCCTATAATTGTACATTATAGTTCATATTATACATGCAGGGGCTTTTTTTGGTCTTTTAGCTGCAACTCCGAGAAGCTCACGCGGTGATCGCGGACAAGGATGCCGTGATCAAGGAGCAGAAGAACTTGTCATCCATGTTGAGGCGCCACAACCAGGAGCTTGCTCAAAAGAACCAAGTAAACAGCGCCTTTTACTGAATTCTAAGTTGCATATTTTGCCGCTGCTGTCCTCACGGTGGCGTCCATTTTGTCGTTAAAAACTCACACGTGACATTGAGGAGCTGCGCAGGACTTTGGATGAGCTTCAAATGCGCACGAGCGCCCACTCGGCGGACCAGAATGCCACCACGACCGCCCACTGTGCCACAACACAGCCGGATGCTGCGGAGACATGTGACCTGTCATATGACAACATACCTGTAGGTCAGTGTATGGCCACATTTAACTTTAGCATGATTGATTTCCCTATTCAATGTCAATCATCTTCATCTGACCTTGTTGCGCTTTTTGCAGTGAGCATTGTCGAAGATGATGAGGAAGACCAGGTAGCGGGAAAAAAAACAACCCAACCTCATATTTTGTGTTTTGAATGTGATCATCCCTCACTCACCACTGGTGTCATATTCTGGACTCATAATTTGTGGTCTGTGTTTCTTGCTTAAACCTCGATCAAGACTGTAAATTGTCTCGACCTGTTGCGTTTCCCCGCCCTGCTGTAAATAGGAAAAATCCAGGAGTTACTGACGTATTACCTATTGATGCCACAAGACGGCAGCAAAGCACTAATTTCAAATCCTCCCGAGGTCAAAATGGGTGCCTGATGACGCCAAAGCAATATTTTTGTGACACATGACTTGGGCCTGATCACAAAATTGTGAATGGTGAGATTTCCAGCCAGTTAATATTCAGGGAATTGAATGAGTGAGTGAATGAGTTGAAGAATTTCATTTGGACATAAAGTGCTTTCTGCCATCTTGCAAGATCTAGAAGCAATTATAAACCTTTTGCAAGTTTTCGCTATTTCAAACTAAATTGCGTAATATTAAACAAACATGAATAGCGGACATACATGCTCTGTTCCAATGTGTGTATGTATGGTTTTTTTGTGTGTGTGTCCTTTCACCCCCACCAGCCGGCCCTGATGTGCCGCCATTGCCTGGAGAGCTTCCCGGGAAGCACGCGGGCGGAGGTGGAGTGTCATGAGCGCAATCATCAAGTGTGTCCCTTCTGTACGCTCATATGCGACGACATGGAGCAGAACGTGTTCGAAGACCACGTCTACAGCCACGAGATGTGACGGTGAAAAGCACCTGCCCGGTGTTCCTAAAAAGAAGTCCATGATTGTTAAAAAGCGGAAAGGTGGGCTTGAGCATTTTGAATCGAGGCAGTGGTTCTTGACTGTTTTTTTTTAACCCTTTGCTGCTAACAATGCCTATTTACGCCTTGCTGTTTGAAGTGATAATAGATGAAAGGAGAGAATTCATCTTTTGTAACCTCAAGATCACTTGGATGACCTACTTTTCGGTCTTAACCCACCAGTCGAGAATCACTGCTTCCAGGGGGTAAAGCCACGATAATTGCAGCTTAAACCGGTGCCAAAGCTTTGCACAGTCTTAAAGAGATCACAACAGTCTAAATGTATTTTTTATTCATGAGACATGATTTTTAGACAATAAAGTGCGGCTATAAAAACAAAAGGCTCAACTGTTCTTGATCGCATTGACATTAATCTGAAGACATGACAGTGTTTCCCCGCTATATACGGGCTAATAAATACCCATCCACAGTTTGGTCAGGGGCTCATCTGATTGGCCTCCTCGGGCGTGACATCATGCGAGGTGAGCTCGGAGAAGAGCGCGGGCAGCCAGTATTGCGGCTCGCCACTTGCCTGAGAGTCCAGCCAGGCCAGGCCCTCCTTTAGCAGGTGGTCCTGGCAATGACAACGCAGGTGAGATTAACACTAAAGGGGTGTATTTGCTACGAGAGATATTAATAAGAGTTGTTTCTGTGAGATTTAATTTGAAAGCCGTATCTTCCAGCCCTTCTTAATTTTTCTCCCTTAGACACTGTTGACATGGACTCACCAGGACGTGACTCGCTCGCTCATTCTCCCACTTGAGACTGTCGTTGATCTCACTCACAGTCACGTAGCCCTTTTTCTACAAATGACAAGCACAACCGGTTTGAATGAGAAGAGATGTATATATTTTTTCCTGCATGCGGCTTACTTCGGCCAGCTGCAGAACAACTGTGTGGTCCATGTTGAGCTCCGCTGGGACGGACTGCACCAAGTAGGAGCCACCCACCGGAATCATCCCGAAGCCATTGCCCATGACTTTAAGTTTTTTGATGGCTCGAACCAAGTCATCCCTGGGGAAACACGCGACACACACACACAAGTTTAATGTAACAGCTTGAATCATGCAATGTGCGGACTTGACTTTCTCCTCGACTCTCGTCCACTTCCCTCTCTTTGTGGCAACATGTTTCTTCCTTGACAATCATGCTTTGTTTTTGCGGTTCACTAAGTAATAATAATAGTAACTTAGAAATGGTTCTATTGGAAACACTTACTGGCTGACATCCTGAGCGTATTTACCGCGTCCCTTCAGCACCCTATGATGGAGTTCATCCAAAGTGATGAGTCCTGACAGAAAAGATACAATCCTTTCCTTTCACTCCTGTTGCCACGGGTATGTTGATTAGGTGGCATTTATTTTATCACTAACCTCCATTTCTGTGCTTGAGGGCCAAGCAAACCTCGATAATCTGCACGCCGAGCTCATAGTAGAAGTCGCCCACGCCGAGCATCTCTGACCAGAAACCTTTGCCGGCTGTGAATAAAACAATCTGTTCAAAAAATACACTCTAGAAGAGTATGTTCAAACGTTTTTTTTCATAATGATTCTGACAGGCAAGCGGATCAACTCCAATAGTGGCACACATCTCCTGAAACTGGACCCGGAACTGGGAACTCTTGCGGATTTCCTGTTTGTGCTTGCTGGCAAACTCCTCCAGGTGGGACTTGAACATGTCCAGCTGCTTGGACATCTGACAGAGAGATGAAGTAATGTAATTAAAATGTTGTTGTTGGAGCATCAGTGCAACAAGAAGCATCGCTTGTAATGTGGACACACTTCAACTAATAAAGGGAATTACTTGCCTGAACTAGTTGATCCTCTGCAAGAACAGTTCCTCTCTCTTTATATTTGGCCTGAAAATAAAATGAAAATGTCAAGATCATAAAAAATCTACCAACAAAAATGTAATTTAATTTTGACTTTTTACTGAGAGGCATGTGGGCTTCCTTAAGTGGTCTGCAAAATAATTGCTCTCTAAATTAGAGTTCAGTTGTATTTTTGATCCACTTCATTCATGTGGGTACATGAAATAGAATGTTTTCTTACCTCGGCTAGCTTCTTTTTGGCGATGGCGCCAGCCCCGACGCCTCTCCGGTGCATTTTGACTTTAATAAGAAAAAAATGATAAAGCAATGAGAAAATACTCCGTTAATGTCCAAAACGATGGCAGCTTTCGATGTGACCAAGAAAGCTAAACCAGTTAATGTACTAGCACTTTTCTCACTTCTCATCAAGATATTGAACCATTTAAAACAGTTAAATTTCGCGGCTTATTGATGTATTTCAAGTTAAAGCGCGATGAAAAAAATACATTTTAGGGGGGGAAAAGAATGCTTCGAATGGCAGAGGTGAGAGTTACTTCCGTACAAGCGTTTCCATTTTGACTGTTTGATGGGTTGGGGGGTGCCATTTTCTACAAGCTGCCTCCTAGAGGCTCGGCGAATATTGCAACCTTATTTTCATACGTCACTGCAGTTAAATTTAAATAAAAATGTAAACTTTTGAGGGGGGGAACACGAAGGACCTATTTGAATATAAATAAGTGTGTTCTTCGAACAAATAAAATCAATTAAAATTATTGTAAGATGAAATAAAAATGAAAACTACTAATGCTTCCAACTATTTACATGCTGCTATGTGTAGAGTACTTTAATTAGACGTGTAAATGTGATTGCCTGTTTGCCACACTACTGCACCACATCTCCCGGTTGACTTTGATGATTTACTGTGATGTGTCTTCATGAAAACCCTTAAAGCAAGACATGGCAATCTAACTCCCCGCGCATGCGCAGAAGAAAACGCGTTACAAGACTTCAACAGGGAACATGACGAGCATTGTTGGTGGACTTCAATTATAGCCCGGGTAAGCTCACAAGCCGACATGGTGGTGTTAGAAAACATGCCTGTTAAGAATTTGAGTGTTTAGCTGCGATCAGTGCGGCGGTGACGCTTTGACCGCGGGGTTTTGTGTGTGATAAGCTAGCAGGCTAGCCACTGGAGCTAGGTAGCTGTTATTGTTTTTTTTTTTTTTTTTTAATCACGGCGTGCTAAAATGGAGGAGCTAAAATGGAGGTTGCTTCACTGCCACTCCCGAGTCCTTGAACGTCTGCACACTCCGGCTAAATCGTTGCTAACGTGAGAAGTAAGTCGCTGAAGTACTGTAGTTGTTGCGTGTTTGTGTGGCGTGTGCGCACTTGTATAGCTTAGCTTGCAATTTCAAACCCCGGCGTGTGACTCGTATGAAAAGGAAAGGTAACGCAGACTTGACGTAAAGTAACAACATAACGGCGAGCGTATTTGTTCGGACAAGAGACGACACGGCCGTAAGCGAGAGTCACAAACAAAACCGTGTCTTAACGTTTGTGTCTGCGGGGTTTTTCCTGGCTCAAATTGAAGCAGGAGTGGTAGTTTCCGTTCATTCTCACAGGTGCGTATGCTTATTTTGATGTATTTTATTGTACTTGCGTCGTTTTATTTTTCAAAGAAAATCCTGGAAAAATACTCTGTTTCTAAAACCGCAGGGTGTGATGCATATTTAAGATACAGGACCAGGACATTGCGAATGACGTCCACCGTAAAGGGTTTGTAATTCCCTGTTCACGCAGATTTTTTCACCCCCATTTCATTTATTTCAGGTAGCGGTAAACATAAGCAAGACAATCAAAACACAATATTCCAATCAAACTTAAGACCGAGCCTGAAAAGGAGATGGTACAAGAGAATTGTTTATGTGTGTGTGTAACTGAAGATTCTTCATTTAGACAATGGCATGGCCTTACTAAATGAAGCTGCTCTGCACACTTCAGCGTAGTGCCCTGGCCCCGACACATTCAGACCTTGGTTACAAAAGACAATTGTTACTGGATTAAACCTGGTAAAAACAAGCAGAGGTAGATACTTCCAAACTTTATACGTGACTGGAATAAACTTGGTTTGTGTGCACTTTGCAGGGGGCAGCTAGCCACGTTCACACCATGAACAGTCGCCATGAGCATGAGAGCCTCCCCAGGCCCGCATCTGGGATCCAAGGCGAACGCTAACGCCATAGGTGGGACGTTGTCTTTGTTTCCCGTGAGCCTCAGGAGGGAGTCACGTGACTCGCCCTCGGATGCTCCAGGCGATTTCCGGTGGGCCGGAAAGATCCCGGGCAGGTCCAAGCGCTCGGAACAGACTTACATGAGCGGCGACGTCTCGGAAGTCGTCGAAGTAGATCGGGCCGCCGCTCTGGGGGTTCTGTCCCCTGTCAGACAAATGGGGGGTGAGGGAACCCCGGTGAAAGGCAAACCCCTCTCCATGGACAGCATGGAAAACCCTCAGATGGCGCCGAACAACAACAACACGCCCAAGGATGCCGATGGCGTTCTCGGCGCCGCGTCAATCGAAGTGTCGTCCGAGGGCAAGTGGAAGAACCTTCGGAAGAGCCCGGCCAACCCTCACACGCAGGCCAACTGTTTGCGGCAGATCCTGCTGCTGCAGCTGGACCTCATCGAGCAACAGCAGCAACAGCTGCAGTCCAAGGACAAAGAGATCGATGATCTCAAAGCAGACAAGGAGACGGTATGGAAAACAAATGGGCTTGTTTAATATCCTGACATGTACTTTTTTTTTTAACTTGTCAGCATAGTCATTCAACGGTTTCTTACATAGGACTGGGTGATGTTATTAAAAAAAAAAATGAAGACACATGATTAAAACTGTAGAGGAATAAAATCCAATTTCACAGATTAGGAAAAAATATATAGCATTGAGTCTTCATTATTTGAAGGCAAATCTCTCAGTCAAGAGGATTTTCCATTGACTACCAGCAATAAACTGCCAATGTTTTCCAAATATAACTTACCGCAATGAGACTTTGCCTCCACTTGTGTAGCTCCTGGCACGTATTGAGCGCATGGAACGCCGGCTGCAGCTCACCAAAAAGGACCCGCCACGTGACAAGCGCCTCTTCCAGCCGCTGGAGCCTTGGACCCCCGACAAGGAGGACATGTGGGACTTAGAAGTAGAGGAGAGCTCGCAGCCCAATCCATCTACCCTGCTACCCTTAGGTCGAGGCAGCAAAGGGCAAAAGAGGTAAAGACAAAATGCGACAAGGCAATTTCAGTCAAGCTGACGCTCATATGAAACGCAATTTGATTTGGGGAAATGTAAAATGGGACATTAGGAAAATGCAAAAAAAAAAAAAAAAAACTTAGTCATGTTGCATTGAGAATGAGTAAAATCAGTGATTTCCAGTTTTCAACATTTAACATTTTTCCTTGACGTAATTCCCAAATGTGAAAATTTAGCTAAACCTGTCATTTCTCAACAAGCTATTTCAAACGCACAACAGAAAATCCTGCTTTGGGGACTCCAAACTCCAGAAGGCTCGCGGCAAAAGCGCCAAGCTGAGTCCCCACAAGCTGGAGAGTCAACCGGCGTCTCCGTCTCAGCGCGAGCTGCGCAGCAAGGAGACGCCGGAGAGGAGCGCTCCGGCCAGGGGCAAAGAAGAAGAGGAGGAGGAGGCGGCGGAGCTGAGCTGCCGGATGGACGACCTCCCCTTCCTGTCCACCACGGAGATGTACTTGTGCTGCTGGAACCAACCTCCCGCGTCGCCGCTGCGCGAGACTTCGCCCAAGAAGGAGAAGGAGGAGGAGAGGAGGAGGAGGAGGAGGTGGCCAGTGAGTGGACTCCTCGTGTACTCTCCGATTATGCAGAATTTTTTTTTCTTGTTTGTGTGAACCGAACCTTCCACCACCTCTATGTCCTTCAGATGCATCCAGCACACACTCCATGATGAATTTCCTTTTCCCGTCTTCGTGCCGCCTCTCAGTTCCGTCATGGCGGGAAAATGTCATCGAGCCGTTGGGTGAGGATTTAAGCATTGACGCACAGGAGGTGAGAACGTCGCAAAGATCGGAATTGAAGTGGCAAAAAAAAAAAAAAAGGTGTCAAAAGTTAAATCCGCGTGTCTTCTTCGTCCAGCCGCTGGACGACGGTGTGTATCTCAAACGCCACGCCAAGTTGGAACTGGATGAGAAGAGGAGGAAGAGGTGACAGCATTGTCATTTTTTTTGGGGGGGGGGGGGGTATTACATCAAGGGCGTCTAGAAGTGGTCCGTTTGATTTTAAGACTCAGAAGAAAAGATTTGGACACCCCTTTTTTGGAAGCTTCAAATGTCAGCCTCATCCTCTTGATTCCTGCACACAGGTGGGACATCCAACGGATCCGAGAGCAGCGCATGTTCCAGCGCCTGCAGCAGCGCATGAACAGGAAGAAGATCATACTGGAGACTGAGCCTGAACTTTCGTCGTTCTATCCAGAAACTGAAGACGGTACCTCATCATCAATACTTGTGCCCTCCTTAAATTTACGTAGCATGGCAAAAAATACACAATATTTTTGTAAAGATAAATTTGTTTAATACACCTTTTTTTGTTTTGTTTTTTTCCTTCCAGTCGAAGCGATTATGATCACACCCTTCTTGCCAGTGGTCGCGTTTGGTCGGCCGTTGCCCAAACTTTCACAAGAGTAAGTTTGAACATTTTAGAAGTGCTTTTCATCAGTCCATGTTACTTGTTTGAGATGAACCATAAAATTTTAACCAAGCAAGTCTCAAGTCCAAAAATTGGTAAATAGCCATGAGTCGTTTTATCATTATTTGTTCTTAAATTATTTTTTTTTTCTCCTCCCCCTCCAGGAATTTTGAGCTGCCTTGGCTGGATGAGCGCAGCCGCTGTCGCATCGAGGTGCCCAAGAAACATACTCCTCACCGGACCTGTCGCAAGTGAATGTCACCGAGTGGGAGACGCCGCCATTTAGTTCGATACGGTCAAGTCACCAATTGTGTAACTGCTGTTTGCTTTTCTTTGCGGAAGAGAAAGGCGTGTCAAACATATCACTCGTCACGCGGCGTGACGCGGTAGCTGCGTTCCCATCTTCGAATACCTTCACTGTCACTGCACTCAGCTGACAGATTTAAAAAAAAGAAAAATACGGTTCACGTCAGAGCTGGTTGGACAACTTTACATTTTGCGACTGCTTTAGGAAAGAAATGTCCCAACTTTACTGTGGTGCTGTGTATCTGTCGCTCAACCATCCATCTATGGAGCAAAGCACTTTTCACACACAGTGAAGGTCTGTTGAGGAAAAAAAAAAAAAAAGCCTGAATCTGTTTTTCTGTAGGGGGAAGAAAAAAAAAACTAGACGGGTCCTAATGTTGGTTTGAGCCCGAATGTTCTGTTTCCTCAGTTGAGTTCTTTTACTTTTACACTACTCACAAAAAGTAAGGGAAAGTGGGCTTTCGGTTCCACTTCTATGCCCCTTTGTGACTTCTGTGCAAAAAGTTCCGAGACACCTTCAATCAAAAGTTTGCACCTGTACAGGTTAAGTTCCAACCTGAAATTTCACCCCCCCCCCCAATCCCTTTTTTTGTGAGTCGTTAACATGTGAATTGCATGGGTTCCATTTAGCTGTAAAAGACATTGGAAACAACGGTAGCATGGCTTAACCCCTCGATGGATCTTCTCTGCTCTTCAGCAAAATAAAAAGGATGCAAGCATGACTTTTGGCTGCAAAGTGTCGGAAAATATTGACACTCATACAAATAGTGAATGTGTATACATTGACCTCTTCCAGGAGCAGTAAGCCAACATCGGGGGAATCCATTTTCGACGGAAACGTTCCTAGCTTGTAGTTCTAACGACATGCTGCCATTCTCTCCCCTCCGCAGTAAATTTTATTTGGTTTGGTTTTCCTTCACGAGGTAACAGCTTCAACCGCTATACTGTAACAAGTGGAATAGATGTTGGCTAGGTCCGGAAGCTTCGTCTGTACATAGCTTTCACAATGTACATAAAACATGGCTGTTATTTTTTTATTATTTAATGTTGAACGTGTTGTGTACATTCAAAATTCAATGATTGTTGACAAATTGAAAGTTGCATTTTCTTTTTGGAATAAAATGACCATTTCTCTCTCTTGCGAGGTTGGATTTCGATCCCCCCCATTGCGAGGTTGACCTCATTTTGTCATTGTTAACCTGAGTTGTGTTGCTCTTTCTAGGGAAGTCAGCAACTTTTGAATTCCTAAAATAGGCTGTTTGGAATTTTCACACACCAAAATTATCTTCTATCTCGCATTCATTAACCGAAACAGCTTTTTTTTTAAATGTGGAAAAAAGTTTATTATTCAACAACAAAAAATGAACACCATTCCATCTCTTGGTGTAAAAACTATAAACAGGTTTTGGGTTGATATCAGCCCACCAAGAGTATTTTTAAGTTGCTTTTGTAAAATGAGCCACCCTTTTAGTGGACAAAACAAAATGTTTAAATAGATTCAACAGCTCTGCACTGATGTCCACTGATCACATATCTAAAGAAATTGTTCTATAACTTGAATTGAATTCAACTTAATTGTCAAATGTGCTGTACGTATGTGTAACATACAGCACAGATGAAATTTCTTCCCCCTCAACATAAAACAAGAATAACTTGGGTTATTAGTGTTAATTTTAAAGTGAGCATGGACATGCTGTCTTTTGGCATTGTCATAAATGAGATGGGACTTTTCAGGTCCCCATCAAGGATAATTTATATTTTGATATACAACAAATGAAACACCGCAGAAAGAAAAAACCAACCACCGTCATGGGCAAGACGTTGCTTCCAAGAAGTCAGCATGTGTTTTGCATTCAGTCTTTGCGAAGGTTATTGAGCCGTGCCTCCAGGTCGGCGTCCGCATCGGCTAAGGTGGCTTGAGGCTCCGCTTTTTTCCCAGCGGCTACTGACAAGCTTCCACCAGTAGCGGGGAGATCTGGAAGGAACACAGTGGACAATTTACAATCCAAACACTGATATTTGTTCTTGGCGTTGTTTTGTTCTTACTGGAGAGTTCATCACTGAGATTAAGACCCAGCTCATCCAGGACTTGGGACACAATGGCATCACTGTGAGAAAGACCAGGCAAAAAGTCAGCGCACACAGCACAGATTTGAAATATGTATTGTTGCAGAATCATACATCAATGCCACCGTCATCTTGAATGTGTCAAAGAGGAGCGATAGCTGAGGATGCTTCAACTCAAACCACGCTGTCGCGGCTCACCTTTCGTCCTCGTCATCTTCGTCCCCAAGGGCGTCATCGATGGCGTCGCTCATCATCTCCTCCTTCATGTCCATAATCTCACTCTGCCGCTCAAATTCCATCATGATCTTCTGAATCTGAGGCAGTTTGAGCTGTGGAGGAACACGCAGATATGCACTGCTGTCAATTTAGTGCTTTTGATGAAAGGGGCTAAAATGGTTTTGAAAAATAAGCAGATTGCATCCTACTCCCCACCCCTTGATATTGCGATTGAATATGTAATCGTTTGTTCAAGGTACTCTTCCCATGTATTTTTTATTTTACAAAGAAAAGTAATAGGTGAATCTGTACTACAATAAACAATATCACAGTTTTGGTCTTATATGTTAGGCGAATATTTATCTACTTCAATTGGATTTAACTTTTTAAACATTTTAAATTCCGCCCACGACGGCTTCTCAAAATTCTACCAAACAAGTCTTCAAGTATGTTTGACATGACTGAGGCGGACCTGTCTGTTCATGGTGGCCATGGCTTTGGTGACGCCCTTCATGGCTTGCGCCATGCTGTTGTTGGACTTGAGTGTCTGAATCTTCAGACTGACGGCCTGAATGTTGGCTCTCATCATGATGAACTTCTTCACGTAGCGTCTGGTGCGGACCAAGTCTTTGGCCATGATCTTGACTGCATCCTGCACACATTTCAATCACATGTTCAGAATTGGATCTCCTTTTTTTGTTTGTTTCACACAAAGACTTTATGCACCATTTGTCCCTGTTTAGCCATTTTCTTGATGTCAGCGATGATCTTCTTCTCCTGCTGCTCCAGTTTTGATCGCTCTCTGTCCAGATCCCTCATGGCCCGGTTGAGTGCCCTCTGGTTCTGCCTCAGCATCTCCTCTGGGGTCTTTCTCTTCCCAAAAAGGAAATCCATCTGTTTGGAAGCACATACATTTTATGTTGAGGGGGAAGAAATTTCATCTGTGCTGTATGTTACACACACGTACAGCACATATGACAATAAAGTGTATTCAATTCAATTCAATTCAAAATACTTTGCTAATGTACTTAAGTGGGTTTTTTTCAGTTCTATGTACTTCTTGACTATTCACTATTCTGATGACTTATTTACTTTTGCTCACTACAATTGAAAAACAGTGAGTCAAAATAAGATTGTCAGTCTTTTTCAACCTCCACATACAAAAAAACCAAATTTATTTAGGTCAGCGACAAGGAGAACAATTGCACGCTCGTACACTGAAGGTACATAACCTGTGTATCCACATTTTTGCGACATTTCTTCATATGGAAAATGTGTGCCTTAGCTTAATAGAGATTGGAGAACATCCAAACAAGTATTGTCCCTGTATATTGCTCGTAATGACATCTTTACATTTTAGAAATAACGAGAGAGGGTATACAGGAGATGCTACTTTAGAGACTATATGTAATTGTAAAAACTTACGTCGTCACATGAAAGTTTGTGCCAAATTCAAACACTACATTAATGGTAACCCAGTTTAGTGTTCTAGTCAACTAAATTAAGTGGCTTAAGGACTGTTCATTTCTTGGCTCCCGACATGACGTCTTTTTGGAGCCGTCATTCCCTCACCAACACTTCCCCTCCACCTCCACTACTTGCGTTAGCCGTCACAAAGTCTCTCAGCTCACCTTGATGCGCTCTGGTCGAACCAGCACAAAAATCCAAACGACAAACGACGTTTATTAAGATTTCCTCACAAACGATCTTCTCAAACGACGAGTTTTGTTTTCCTCCACACACTTCCGCGTTGCCTTAGTTTTACTTCCGGTTAGTGATTTCATCGACAACGTCACAAGTGACGCCACCTGTATCGGTCACGTGTATGAAATGGAAGAAAATACAGGAAGTGAATATGACAACCATGAACACATTTCAAAATAACGATTATGTGAACATTAGAAGTGGTCAAAGTAGAATATAGTTTGTTTTGTTGGGAACATGTAGTTTATCTTACAAAGAAAAAAAATGCTTGTACAATCTTAATCACCAACTGACGACTGTGATGCAATATTTTGACTGTTGCACTGTTATTTTTGTAGTGCAAATCGCTCGTTATCCTGTCTTGAGCTCAATTGGTACCGCGACCTTACAGACCAACGTGGTTAATTCAGTATTGGTTTTCTCAGTCCGCGTTCTGGTCTTCAAAAGCAGTTAAGCGTTTGCGAGCTGATATTTAGGATTCTTATCAGTATGGAATTACAATGTCTTGATATTTGACTGATTCTTTGCGGCTTAAAAGGCTCTACTGAAAGCCCCAGTATGAGGTTATTCAATTATGCTTCTAAGCACAGGCTGCTGTTTATTAGGACGTGGAAACTTAACTGGGCCCTGGACTCCCATTTTGCTTACCATGAGGACAACAATAACACCAGGAGATCCAGCAAATCTAAATTGTCAGGAGGAAAGTACCCGGATGAGAAAGCATCACCAAATAAACTTCAGAATCCAAGACGAATGTCATCAGAGCTTCAGAAGCTGGCTCTGGAGGACTTATCAGACAGAGAGAGGACTACAAGACTCAAACCATCCTTGGAGTCTTTCGACCAGCATGAGATTGTCTTTGGGGTCGCTCCTTGTCTCCTGGCTCTCACTCAGGCTCGCCGGAAGGCCTTGAAGCTGTTTGTGAAAGATGGTGACATCTCACGCAGGTCATCACTTCTCAAGGTTTGTGAGGAAGCTCACCAGCGACGGGTTCCCATCCAGCGGGTCAATAAGAAAAACCTGGATCGGATGGTTTTAAGTCAGGTTCATCAAGGAGTTTGTCTGCGAGCCACTCCACTGAGCTACCTGACCGAAGACTCAGCCCAGAGTTCAAAGTCCACGCCTTTCTGGCTTGTCCTGGATGGGATTCAAGACCCGATGAATCTCGGGGCCATCTTGCGCTCTGCGTATTTCCTTGGCGTGGACCGGGTGGCCAGCAGTGTCCGACACAGCTGCCCTTTGACCCCGGTGGTCAGCAAGGCCAGCGCCGGCATCATGGAGGTGATGGGCGTGTATGGGTATGAAGACCTGGAGGACATGGTCAAGGTCAAGGCGGCGCGAGGCTGGCAGGTGGTCGGCACAGTGGGGGCCGAGGCGCCGGAATCTGGTGTTCCCGTCATGCCATGTTCGGACTTTCGCTTGACCATGCCCACGCTGCTGCTGATTGGAGGGGAAGGTGAGGGATTGTCCCGGAAGCTTTTGGCTTTGTGTCAGACGCTTGTTACCATTCCAGCCGGGAGACAGCTTCTACCTGGCGTCGAGTCACTCAATGTGTCTGTGGCCACCGGTATCCTGTTGCACACGCTGCTTGCCTCTACCAGCCCCACATGACGCTCCGAAGTTTGAACTGGGCAAATGAAATGTACAATAGGATGGGGTGGGCAAACTTTTGTGCTCAAGGGCCAGTGCTTTAACATCTGACTCCAGGTTCAGTTGGCCATTTTCAACCGAGGGTTGTCATTTTGCATTTAAGTGTTAGGCTGCTTGACTTGTTTAATAAAGTGAAGCTGAAAGCACATTTATTCGTGTGGGCCTCATTTTTTTCAATGAGGCATTGCTGCTTTGGAGCGCCTCATTGTTGCCTGTGAGTGCTGCATGTCATATTAAGAGCGGAAACGCCAGGAGGGTAAAGAAGGGAAACATGGGAAGTCCAACTTAGTAGAGCTACGATTTCATTTTGTCTAAGTAATTTAAGTGTGCATTTCTGTATTTTATCCATGGGTTATTTGCACATGTCCACCATTTCGCCATCTCCCACAAGGCGGCAGTGTGAACAAACGGAGGTGGCATCAAGCACCCGTCGTACGGAGGAAGAAGACTTGCGCACACAATGCACTGCACGGCTGAAAAGGGTTGCGTCTCCCCGATGTCCAAGATACATTTACAATTCCGAGGAAACGCGTGAAAAGGAAGCGGTGGAGGACGCTGGGTGGCCCCAACCCACATATGTTTTTTGCACACTGGACTTGCCCAGGAAATTTAAATCGCGAGCAGGGGACGCCGGCGACCAGTTGAACTTGTGCTAAACATTGGATCTAAACAGTGAAGGCTACACAGAGGAGCTGCCCAGCCCGACGGGGGTTGGTCGACACCCTCGTTTATGGAAATCGACACCGAGGCTTTCAAGAACGGGCCTTGATTTATTGTTCCACGTGATGGAGGGGGATCGGAAGCATATTTGAGCTTATAGGACTAATATGACGTTATTAAACGAGTGATTGTCAATAGTGGCTTCGCATTCCTCCAGTTTCCTTTGGAGGAAAAAAGGATAAACCCCCGCTAGCTAACAGCTGGGTCAGCTAATGCTAACCTAGCTGAAGTGCTAACGTTACGTCTTTCTTTTGATGGGATACAAACTCAAACCATCATTTATCGACCGTCAAACTCATCGACAATTGAAAAAAAGAAACATCAACTGGAGAACATTTTTCGGCCACGTGGTTAACTGTCTGGATGTTAGTCGCGGGTCGCTATCGCGAAAATAGGTATTTATTCTTAGGTTGCTGTCTGCATATATTGTGATGTATCGAAGTTAGCCTCGTTCGTGCTATTGAATTAGCACATGCTAATGTGTTGGAGTCAACGCGAATTGAGTGCTTGGCAAGTGGTCGCGTTCATAGCGTTAACAAATGCAAATTTTGGACTTTAAATTTGACATTTGTGAGTGACTGGTTTAGTTCTGACCTAATATTACAATGTCACCACAGCCAATGTGTTTGCGTTCCACTATTTGGCCTCTGGGCCTTCCTATCTAGCTAACCGTGTCGTTTTTGTGCTAGGACTCAAATAAATTGTCGGTAAATTGTTGACGGAAATGTTAGTTGGCGATGGCCTGATTTTCAACACTAAACCCGTGTGAGAGCGTTCAGCGGGCGTTGTCATCAATCTTAGCAGGGCTGTCGTCGTTGTTTACATGCTTATTCACTTATTTTCCTTGCTAGCGAGCTCATGTTAGCCATTTAGAAGATGTCTTGATCGTTGTACTTGTGCTTCACTTCCGTCGTGGCTCGTTGAAAATAATTGAAATGACACTCAAATTCCGCCGAAAGAAAGGCCCCGATGCCAATAGACTATTGTCAAAGGAAGGAAAATAGTATTATCCACTGGTTCAATTAACGCCATTTTAACTGGGGCTCCGAGCGAGGGCCCGGGGGGGCTGGTGTCATCTCTTTGCGGTTAGGTGCCACCTTCCACCGGACCGGGACTTGAAATAAGTGCCTTTGGCGTCATTTGAGTTGGACAAAAGGCTTGGAGGACATGGAGGGTCCGAGCCGAAGCACTGGAACCAGGCAGAGCCGCCGCTCCCGTTCCCAGCGCGACAGGGAGCGGCGGCGGAGGAGAGTCAACCTGGCGGAGGAGCGGGCCACGTCCCTGTCGTCGGGTTCCGATCGGGAGGATCGTGGGACAAACAGCGTCCTCGGTCCGGGTCCGGGTGAGAAAGAGGGCCGGCCTGGTTTTGGTCGACACAGACCACCGCGTCGCAGGAAGAGGGAGTCGGTGTCGTGTGAGGAAGACATCATCGATGGCTTTGCCATTGCCAGCTTTGTCAGCTTGGAAGCTTTGGAGGTAAATGTGTGCATGTTGATGTTTGTAGGCATTTACTCTTCATCAAACAACTGTTGTGAATTTTCCTATTCAGGGAACAGCAAGTTGTGCAAAAAGTACTGAAACATTGAACGGGTGGATTATCTTTTTGAAAGTGAAGAACGTCAAACTAAATTCATTTAAAGTTAATCCTGAAATTATGCCCGAAAGCCCAATGTCCTGAACATTGTGAGAGTAGTGCATGTATATGTGTGTGTGTGTGTATGTGTCACAGTAAGGGGGTGTTGTGTTTATCTCTTCCTATTAGACCCATTATCCTTGAACTCCTCAACTCTGACACCATTCCTTGTTTGGAAAATGCAATCCACTCAGTCAGGCTATTGATGGCTTGTGGAGAGGCCTCAATTATTCATGTGCTCGTTCCGGGAGGTGTTGATAAGCAGGCAAATGGCTTTGCAAGGAAAATGTTTGTGAAATGATCCACACACCAATTTGTGTATTGGTGTGTCTCACTAGGCGCGTCACGGTCAAGACGCGCCAGCCACACGTTTTTTATTTCATATGTTACAAATTTTTAAAAAAGGATTTTCCCATTCGAATGCATTGAAATAGTCAGACCACCAGTCAGAAATCACGAGTACTTTGACTAATACATAAGAGGAGTAGCCTTTAAAAAGGTGATTGATTTGAACAGATTGGTGGGCGGTAAAGGGTTACTGTCAGTCTTGATGCTAATTACAGCCAATCGCAGCATTGCCATGGAGACGGGCACAAACAGGGGCTCTGCTGAGCCTTCATCAGCTGCTGTTCAACTAACTGGTCAGTGGGATGATTTTGAGTAGAGCGAAATCCATACCAAAGAGATCAGTTTCAAAGAAGATAGATACTCCTGCATAGTCTTTGTTCAAAAGGACATTTAGGGCATATAATTGGTCTAAAGTGGTGTTGAGGGGGGGGTGAATGACATAATTTTTAAATAGCTGGAGTAATTTTTCAGAATGTACATTTATTCAATGGATAGAGTGCGAATGAACAAGCCCCGTGACATGCAACACTTATGTTCTTGCGCATCACGGCGATGGGTTTTCTTATGATTATTCATTGCAGAAACATACAACTCACGATGATGAAAATTCAGCCGCCTCCTTTGTCTTCTTTGGGCTTACCCGAATGAATTTGTTCTCCTCAGATGGACTGCTCTATGAAGCCCAGCCAGCACAACGACATGCTGGGAAGGAGGAACAAGGGCAAGAGGGGTCCGGAGGAGAATGGCGGGGGGCCGCTGTCTGAGCCGGAGGAAGGCGTTCCGCACAGTTACCCTAGCAGCTGTCGGAACAAGAGGAGGAAGCTCGAGGTGAGACAAATCTTTCGGGATCTGGTGTCTCATCAGCTGAGTTCTCGGTGTGCATAGATGGAATATTCAGCTTAATTCCTCTTCCACAAGTTCCATATTAAGAACATTTTTGTCTTGCGTTCCCCTTTCATTCACTTTTTTTTTAACACTCTTTGAGAGTGTCTTTTTAAACCGTTGGAACCACTAACATTTCTCTCCTGCCCTAGGGACACCCTTTGGAGACTGGCTACATTGTAAGTGTCAAGTTGAGCATTGAACATAATGCAGAATCCTTTTTTAAATCTGATCTTGCAAATGACTGTTTTTTTTCCCCTTTACCTCAATTTGTTTCAGTGTGACACTGAAAGTGATGCTGGAGACAAGGTATGTTGCTGCACCGACTCACCGGTCTTCTCACATCCAGTGCTAGTAGCCATTGGCTGGTATCTGATTCTGACAGCATGATGACCGTGAGGAAAGTATTTTCAAAATAGTTTCACGGTGTACCTTGAAGCTGCAAGCTGGCCCATGCCGACTCTTTAGTCAAGCCACCGTTGTGTTTTTTATTCATGAAATGTGTGGCACAAAGCCGTGTTTCCTGCTCTTGACAGCGTCTCGAGTCTTTTGGAAATTTCAGATCACCTCATTCATATCATTTTTGAGGAATGAAGCACTTCCTGGTGTTTTAGACATTCGGTGTAATAAGCCATTTTTACTTTTTCAAGGCCTCGGACCGTGACATGGATCCAGTGTTCACAGTCAGCACCCGAAAAGGTTAGTGGCTCATTAAGTGCTGCACCCACCTGACTGGAATCCACACCGGTATAACCATTACCTCATGTATGAGGTTAAATAGAGCATGGCGAGATTATAAGTAAAATTAAAAAGTCTTCACAAAACTGAGTACAACTAAGGTACAGGCATCCTAAAATCTACTCAACTACAATAACCAAGTATTTGTACTTGATTACTTTCCACTACTGCTTGGTTTTATATCCTCTGTGGTTGAAATGAATTGTACAACACGATGGTCATGGTTCAAGAAAAAAAAAAAAAGAGGCCAGCTGCTTGACACTAATTGTCTTTCTTTTTTTCACTTGAAGTTGTTGAGCCTCCGCCTTCAACCGTGGGCAAAAGCTGCCCGGGCATGTCGGCGCGGAGTGGCATCCCGCGCTTGATGGTGACGCCCAGGGTTTCTGGCCTGGAGCGCAGCCAGGAGAAGAGCCTGGAGTCTCATTTCCCAGAGGCCGTTTCGTCTTGTACCTCTTCCGCCTCCTTCTCGCGCCTGCCTTCCCGCTCCCCGGCCTCAGCGGCAGGGCCAGTCCCCAGGCCCGGTGCCGTCAACGGAAATGGCGGCCGGCACCACAACGGCAGCCCCCCGCTGTCCAAACCGAAGCCCTTCCTCACCTTGCCGGGACGGTCTCACACCCTTTACAGCAGGTTTGTTTTACTTGTTAATGTACACCTTTTGGTCACGTATGTGGAAGTCTCAAGTTCTAACCTTCAAGTCGCAAGCCAGTGTGGCAAAAATCAAGTCGAGTCCACATTTAATTTTTAGCTGAGTTCACCCCACTCACTCAATAACTGTACTTGAGCTAACCGAAATGACACATTCACTATCATGTAATTTTTAATGGTCCTAAACTGGTGTACAAATTGTTGATTGCTTTGCTGTGTTCTCACTTATCGCTTTTTGTCTTTGACAATGTCCACTGTCCATACTTTAATTCCAAAAATGCCAATTTTCTGCAACAAAACCAATAAATCTGATTGAACTTATTTGACTTCAAGTTAGACTCAAATCATGTGACTGGAGTCCCGCACCGACGGTTACTGCAGGCAAAAATTGACTCGCTTGTTTTGGTCCCCAGGAGCAACACGCCAGGCAAACCGGCGTCTGTTGCTTCGTCGTCATCTTCCATGCGCCCTCCAACTCCCTCCACCAGTGTCTCCATGTCTTACATCCGGGGCGCAGGGTCCTCGGGGCCCCTCCGGCCTCCATCCCGGGCCAACTCGGGGGCCTTGTTTACTTCCTCACCAGGGCTGCCTCCCCCTCCTCCTCTACTACAGGGCCCTTCCCACTCATCAGCAGCAGGTACAGTTAACATAGAGCGGCACCTTATTGCCTTGAACTTTCACGAGGTGATTTTAATTGTCTTTCCCACACTGTAATGCCATCCACCACAGATCAGGAAATGCTGCGACAGAATTTAAACTCTCACTTCCTGAACGCACAAGAACGCGAGGGCAGACGCAGCGCTCCGGGGGCCGAAGGCAGTAACGCCGCCGTGGGTCGTTCCACTCCCGGTGGGGCGTCGGCGTCCAGTTCCACGCCGGGCTCGACTGGTCGGACGTCCCAGAACCAGCCCAGCGTCCAGCCGCTGGCCTACCAGTTCCATCAGCACAACCACCAGCACCAACATACGCACACGCACCAACACTTCACGCCCTTCCTGCACCCCACTGCCACTGCTCCGCCCCTGGTGAGGAGTATCCTTGACAGATGTCAAATTGCAGTCGTTCTGGAATGTGGACGGAATTCCATGTTTGTGTTATTTAACCCTTCTCCCACTTTTGCTTTTTCAGTTTGATAAGTACCCGGGCAAAATGGAAGGGCTGTACCGGCATCCTGTAAGTACCACTACTGATCACGCTTACACTGCTCGTGCTGCTTCATCGAATCTTCGAGTGTTCATGAATGTGTCTTTCTTGACAGTTCTTCCCACAATACCCGCCGCCGCCCTCAGTGCCCAATATCCAGCCTGTGATTCCTCCCACCGGGCCTTTCAGCTCCCTGCAAGGAGCGTTCCAGCCAAAGGTGCGAAGAACTTTCTTGACATCCTTCATACTTTCTGTGAACCGGTCCTGACCGATGAGATCAGAAATGGGTGGTGGCTCCTTGTGGTTCTCTTCAGTGCACAAGAGGAATCCGGCGAAAGCTCACCTCCCGTTTAGGACACTCAGTCGATTAACACTCATGACATAGTTTGATATAGTTAAGCATTTTTGTCAGTTTAGTGCTGCTAAAAGGGATGAGGTGTCCTCGGAAGGAGTGTGGAAGTAAAGCTCCAATCAAATGCTTTATTGTTTGATGGTATGATACTCGGAATGCATGTAAGGACCTGTTCTAGACACTTAGGACTGGGTGATTCAAATAAAATTCGTTTCCTCTTCATGGAAAAAGGAAATCACAATGACCTTGTTCTAATATCCTGTCCATTCAATCCCCGGGACTGAGCTAAATAAGCCAATTTGTGAATACCAAATTGCGCATATATGGGGGAGGTCCTCTGTAATTGTCAGGTTTGATTTTTGTTTTTGTGCCTTCTAGGTTTAATTTTTTTTTTTTAAGTTCTGAAAAATTCCGAAGAAGCACCTTTGTGTTCACAGGCATTTTCTTAGCACAGTCAGTGGACCAAAGTGTAGATGTGAGACGTTATTAATTAGCTGGTCCGCCGGCGATCCCTGACACGTCCTGTTTTGTGCGACAGCCTCTTGTCCCTCAGGGAACTGGTCCGGATCTGAGTGCTCGCCTCGGGGTCGTGCCACACCACCTGCAGCCCAAAGATCACCGGGTAAGGAGTGCCTTGTTGTTGAGTCAGTCTTGTCGTTTCCACAGCGACATCGCATTTGTCATTGCACTTACAATATGTAGCCCGTCAGGTTGTATTCCAAGCTAAGACGAAAAGTCTTTTCTCCTATGCAGTGTGAGAAATGTGGATTAAAAATTAACTTTACAACTGTGTTCTCTCGTAGCTAACTGATCCATTCGGGACATCGTTGAAAATCAGTAATGTAAGCACAAACGGATGTTTTGAATGCACTGGCTCGGCTTATCTTACTTTCTCACTGCTTCATTCACACCGCACTAACCTCACAACATGTTGGCTCGCTATTGCTCATTGAGTGGCCTTGCACACCAGTTAGATATTTCACATTTCATAATGCTTTGACTTCTCCTGTCCTCACTTTGGCCCCGCTCTCACTTGTAATAGTAAAGAGATGTTGAGAGATGACTTAGAAATGTGGATTGAGTGCTAGTGATTAGCCAGGGGTGGGTTAAGCATGGTTCGGGGGCCACACATGACCCACTGTTTACATTGTAAAATTGCTGTCGCTGTTTTTTCCCCTCTTAATAAATAAAACAAATATTTTAAAAATATTATACATAATTGGTAAATGAAGTATCATCAAATTAATTACAAATAAATTGTTACAATAAATTGTACAAATTATTTTTATTAAAACATTTTTTTTTGGATTGACATGGCCCACTGTTCTAAAAAGCCAACGTGGCCCTTGAACACCCACATTTGCCCATCCCTGGAGTAGGCACACAATCAGACAAGAAATCACGTCTGAGATCATCGAATAAAAGGCAAGATTGATTGATTAACAAAGCAAACATGTTTTTTGTGCTGTGCAGAAACCTGGAAAGTGGTGTGCTATGCATGTATATGTGGCGTGGATGATCCTGAGCCATCAGAAGAAAGTAAAGGTACATCCCCGGTCGTAAGAACACTTGGACACACTCCCCAAAACAAATGTTTGATTTGCGCTGTGATCTTTCCTTCCCGCAGTTAATGCAGGCTGATCCTCACAAGTTGGACTTCCGCAATGACCTGCTGGCCCGTCTTCCTGGGGCCGGTGGACTTGGCCCCATGGGTCCCATCGGAGGGCCCCTGCCTCCCAATCACGACTTGACCAGACCTCCAAGTCTCTTCTCAGCAACAGGTGCAGCCAGCCGACCAGCACTTGTACATTTTTTTTTTCATATCCAGATACTCTTCTACTTGAGAAAGTTACTGTTTGATGTAACATGTTTCGGATGTGCTTTGGAGCGGAGTATTTCATAGTTGGAAGGACTGGATTTAATCGTTGTTGTCACATTACCTTCCGGCAGGTGCAGTCAATCCGTCCTCAGCCCCTTTCATCGCCCCATCAGGACCCCACTCATCTTTCCTCACCCCAGCTGCACATTTGGGTAAGAGCGCCGTCTAAATTCTACAATCTTGCTTTGATTCACTCTTTTGAAAGATTGACTGGCGAAACTATTGGGTTTGGATTGCGGTTTAAATAAATGGAATCTCCTTAACTGCAGCCCAGGAAGCCCGTGGAGAGGAATTTGAAACAGTAATCGTGATGCATATATGCGCACATATTTTAGATCCATATGGCCGCTCTCCACCCTTTACACCGCTGGGAGCCCTCGGTTCGGGTGCCTTTGGAGGACTCGGAAGCCCAACACTTGGTCAGTCTCATCGTGTCCCTTTTCTTGCAAATTGTTGGCTTGAATAAACCTCAAACTGGCCCCATTTTGACAAATAGCAAGCTGCCTGAGTGAATTTTATGTTAAATAATTGCTGTCTTATATGAGCTCAGTCATGATTTGTGATAGATATTAATGCAAAATAAAATGGAATCCCTTTACCCCACCACCTACAGGCACATTTAAACTTACAAAAGCACACTTATTAAACATTTTAAATGATTCCTTCGCACCTAACTGCCAGTTGAAGCGAATGCACAACTGACATAAAACAAAAGCCAATCAAACATTTAATTCACCCGCACTGGAATCTTTAGTCTGCTGTCATAATGCTAACATACAGTGTCATGCAAAAAGCCATAATATATGCAAACAGAAATTAGCATAGATGTTAACAGTAATTATAAACCTTCAAGCAACTGCCACTTTCACATGGAGCAGCAACACATACATCAATGAATTTGGACCCGCTCGTATACTGTAAAAACCCATAAAGTAAATGATCGCGTAAAAAAATGGGTGACATTGCAAGGGCACAGTGTAAAGTACCCTGAATTCAAAAGTAACAGGCAAATTCTGGTTTGCAGCAGGCTCCATGTTCGGTCCTAAGGACTCACCTGCCAGCGTGGTGGGAAGCCTGTCCAACGCTTCCAACCACCACGAGCCGTGGAACCGCCTCCACGGCACACCGTCGGGCTTCCCGGCGGGCCCGAGCTGGGCCAAAGGTGGCGACAAGCGAGACGAGAGGGATCGCGCCAAAGACGGCGAGCGCAGAGACATACCCCACATCAAAGATGAAAAGGACAGGTAGGATGTGGATTTTCTTTCTTTTTTTTTTTAATCTACGAAAGGCTATGATAGTTGTTTTGAATTGACATTCGGATTATATTGGGAAAATTTGAAAAATATTCTCCCCTTAACCCAAAGAGTTTGTGAACCACTGAGCTGATTTGCCATATTAACTGTGCTTGAACTGTGTGTTTTTCAGAGACAACACGCTGTATGGCCGTCCACCTGTGAGGATGTCTCCTGTGGCGCCCTCCTTCAAGCCCCGCAGTAGCACCCCCATCCCCCACATCAACGGTCACAGCAGCTCCCTTGGTGGTGGAGGCGGGCCCATTGAGGACATGACCCGGAGTCTGAACAGAGACAGAGAACGCGAGCGGGACCGAGACGGGGACAAGAGGCCGCTGCCGACAGTGTCTTCACGGGGGCTTCCCCTTGGCGCTTCCACTTTAGTAGCAGAGCGGGACAGACCACGTTCTTCCTCGTCCTCCGTGCTCAACACCCCTCCGCTTGCAAGCCGCTCAGCCCAATCACCACTGGACCTTTACCCCCGATCGCTAGGGCCGGCAGCACACGTCCATCACAACGAACACTCCCAAAGAGACGGCAGCCTACCTGCGTCCTCGGCGGCTTCTGCCTCCGTCACTTCTTTATCTCAGGCTAAGAAGTCTGATCGGACCACGACGCCCGTCTCCAAGCCCCCCCTGATCCTGGGGCCGATTAAAGTGAAGGAGGAGCGCAAAGAGGAGCCGGAGCACATCCCCATTTCCCTGCCTGCCCCGCTACCCAATAACACGTTCGACCGCCCCAACAGCCACCCTCACCACCACAGTTCTGGTACGCCCTCGTCCTCTCTCTCACTGACTCCCACTCCAGGTGTTCCCCTCCCTCCGCCCACTCCCAACCCACCTTCTCACCTTTCCCTGCTGGATCGCTCTCGGGCTATTGAAGCCTATTTGGGGAGCGCGGCAGGTTCCGGTTTGGTAATGGGCCCAAGTGGGGAGCGTTTCACCCACGGGGCACCCCAGGGACCGCCGCATGGTCCCCACAGCTTCACCTGGGATCCCTGGAGAGAGCTTGCAGCCCAGCAGCATCAGCAACATCGAAGGGAGGCTATGGCACTTCGTTCCGACCCGCACCTCACCCTACGTTCTGATCCCCACCTGGCGCGGCTCCTCCAGCACCAGCGCCTCCTCGAGGCGGAGAGGGCGGCAGCCGTTGCAAACGCGCCTCACCACCACCCTTCCACATCTACTGCCTCCACCCAGGCGGTCCGCCAGGAGCTCGCCCTTATGGCCCACCACTTTGACCGGCATCACCAGCTGGGACCGCCGGGAGGGGGCCTGATGGATGAGGAGCAGCGTGCGCAAATCCTACGGGAAGACTTTGAGCGGGCGCGCTTCTTTGGCATGCACCACCACCTCCCGCCCAGCTCCCACCTCTCCAGCCCCTCCCATGCTGCTACAGCTGCTCACCTGGAGCAGCTTCACCCTGGCCTTCTGTCCCACCACCTGCCTCCAGGGGCCGCCGCTGCCTCCCAGCATCACGCCTCTCTGTACGCGCGTCTGGGCCCACTTAACGCACACCACGTGCCCAACGGCATCCTGGCGAAAACGCCTGCGGGATTGGTGGGGGCTCTATCAATGGGGGCGCCGCCGCCTCTCATTCCGTCCATTACCAGCCGGGCGTCCACACCACCCCGCGGTTCCAGACTGATGGGCCCCGGCGAGCTGACGCTGTTTGGCGCCCACAAAGATGGAGAATCCAGATAGTACAGGTTGAAGGAGATGAAGGGAAATGTCAGGATCACTGTGCCGCTCGCTAACACAGTCTCTTACACAAAATAGTCCCAGCGAGCGGAAGCCAGCTGCTGGTAAAGATGCAAGACTTACTGAGGGGTTACTAGTGCAATTTAGTTTGAGCATTTAGCCTGGATATCCAGCTTCATGTCTGTTCTCGTACGCTCTTTGCAGACACTAGTAAGACATATCAGCACACTATTCAGATGTTAAATAAATGCTCAAACAGGTTGCCATGAAGCCATTTGAGCATGTATTTGATATGGTTTAAGGTCCAAAACTGCATTTGTTGACAAATGCGTGATACAAAAAAAAATGTAATAAAAAAATCTCCAGGTTAACACCTCGAGCTTCACTGCTAGTTCACTGCATGGTTTTGCCTCATTGGTAACCTTTGGTTGTCCTGTCGCTCTTCTGCTATTTAAAAGACAGAGAGCTACATGGACCTGAAAAGGATATCAAATGAATGCTCTAACAGCTGGCCGTAAAGCCGTTGGAGTATTTATTCACTATCCTACGATGATGTCTTACTAGTAAGAACAAAGTCTACCAGTAAGTACATGGACGCTTGATATCAGGGATGTCAATTAAATGCTCTCCATGCTACATCGGGTGCATCTGACGAGTTTTATTTTCTGTGGGCAGTTGCTGACTGCAGGGCCGTCATTGGCGGCGCACTTTCTGTTGACTTTTAAACAGGCTTTTTTTCTGCGTGGATCAGCAGTGACTTCCAGAGCACCTGAAAATGTGTCTAGAATTCAGATTCTCATAAGGTCACGTCTCAAAATCCAGAAAACGTGGTGCTGAGGAGGAAGGCGTGTAGACATGAAAAGGTTTAAAGTGGCACGTTTTGTTTGTGTGCACGTTTGTCATTGTGAAAAGACAGAATACTGATGAGACCAATCCATGAGTCAGTATTGTACCTCAGTTTCTTGCTTTACCCAAAAATTAAAAAAAAAAAAGAACCCAAAGCCTCACCCTCATGGAACATGAGATTCATCCCATTTCGGTTTGTTTTTGGGCTTGTTTTGTTCTCTGAGGATGGATGGCGAAATGAACTGTGCAACGCTGTGTTCACTCACACAGCGTTTTAGAGCTTCCTCTGTTTCCCCACTCTCCTCTGGACTATACAAGCAGGACCAGATTATTGTAGTCTAGACAAAATGCCTTTGTAATTATTATTCTTAACATTATCTTCAATAATAATAAATATATTCACTGTTATGTTATTGTCATTGTTTCAGGTATGCACCAGTACTCTCTCTCTCCCCCCAGGTAGTAATTCTACACATCTGCAAAAGGCTTGCTTCACACTAAAGTTGAAATGCTGGCGTAGAAGCCTTTGGACTCTTCAAGGATCTGATCTATGCCTTTATTACGCTCACAGGGAGATTTGACTGGGCCCTTGCTTTGTGTGTTCTATCCATTTGGGTCAATGTTGTAGAGCCTTGTACAGTAAGATTTGGAAACGGTTTGTGTTGCTGACAAAAAATAAATAAGTTATATACATGGATGAGTGGGACACCTGCGGAAGAACTGAAAAGGCATACAAAGGACATCCACAGTGGACGTAATGAGGGGAAAGACTGGGTCGATTATTTTAATATGACCATTTTATACCTTTCCAATCCCTCCCCCTAGAGACCACAAAGATTAATTATTAAATGAACTGTTGTTTACTCTCTCGTGTGGGTCTTTTGTTCTAGTCTCATAATTAGTCGGCTTTAATAGTCCTTTATTAGTCAATCGAAAAGAATAAATATTAAACTTCATGCTGACTAAAATGCGTGTACATTTAGGCCTTGAAACTTGTGTATCATGCATATAGTGTACTGTATTTAAATACACAGCTATTGTTCAAGTTATGTGAAGGGATTTGGTTAAAAGAATCATATCTCATATCATATCGGAGATGATTTTCTCCCTGAATAGAATTCAATATAAATACCATTGTTCTTTAAAATACAGCGTGTTCCTTAAACATTCGATAAATAGGTGCAAGTCGTGGCCGAGTTCAGATTTGAAAGCGGTAATTCAACTGCAAAGTCGTCAACATTTCAAGGGTCGCGCCGGTTACGGTATCGCGAGAGTTGCGTCTGTTGTGTACTTTGCGAGGAGCAGCGCCGCTCCACCATTTCGCTGCGCTAAGTCTCCTCCCCGCGACCGCTACGTTCTGAGCCGAAAGACACTCTCTCCCCGTCCGTATTTTAACTTCTTCATCGAGGTCGACTGCTACCTCGTTGGGTACCGGGAGGCAGTTTGGACCGCCGGCATCACGGATTGAGTGCGATTTTACACGGATGACGACTTCTTCAGCGAGAATTTAGTAAAAGAAAACTGCTCGGAAAATTCAGGTAGGTGGGAACTTAAGATGGCGGCCTTTGAAAGGGAGGGGGCCAAAGAGGAAGTCATGAGAGACTCGGGGGGAGTTCTGACTTACGACACCGCATTATCACACTGCACATTGTTTAGGTGTGAACCCGTAAATGGTTGTCTGAATGTAAAAACAACTACGACCAGACACTAAACTGCTAGGTCATGGTTTAAATCTGAAACTGAATCGAAATTTGATTATCGGACTAAACGAGTGTTTGAGTGTTCTATCATTGCGGTCGCTGCTAAAGAGCCAACAGTCGACCAGAGCGAGCCCCCCCCCGAACCGCCCCGTACAAAATTGTTTAATGTATACTAAATGGAAACACTATTTTAATTTTCACTTTTACTACAAGGACAAGTAAATGGCCCGTGTGATAAAAAGGAAAAATGACCGGGTTTGGCTTTTGCTAAAACACCCCCCCCCCTTCGCGTACTGACGTCACGAATGATTGTCCCCTATTTGTAGTACATGCACAAGCGGCTTTTAATGGCCCATTTTCAGCCGCGGTGGCCCATTTCAAAGCAACTTGTTACGTTTGAACGCAATAATGGAAAGCATTACATAACTGCGGGTGGGAATGCGGCGCCTGCGCGTCCCACGAACGCAACCGACTAACTCCTGGTAGCTTGCTAGTTAGCTGCCTAGTGCCACCCTAGTACTGTTGTTGTACGGCGCTAGCTAGCTCATCAGCTAACCGCGTTAGCCAAACCGGCGTTGCGAAAACATCAAATTTAAGTCATCTTTTATGACGGGGAAACTGTTTTCTTTGACTGTGTTGTTTTTATCCACAGTCGCTACGTGTCTATGCATTTTATGTAAGCCGCCACTGCTCGTGTAGCCACCGAGCATATATGTGAATTGGCTAAACGCAGATTCCACTGAATATGTCTTTGTAATTAAAGATCCTACTTGTGGTCGATGAATCTTTTAAAAGGGACTGAAATGAATGAGTGGAGGCTAATACGTGTACTCATTCGCCGGCTAGTGGCGTGAGGGCGCGTGCTGCAGACTTCTTCCTGTGGGCGAATGCAGCAAACACAAGTTCACTCTTTTTTTTTTTTTTTTTTTTTTTTTACTGCTACTGCAGGATGCACACTCCATACACACAAACTCGGCACACTGGGGCAGTAGCAGCGGCTTATTAGCCTGCTAGTCACTCATCTCGCACCTCGTGACTTTTGTGATGAGATGGATGACACTTTACCAAGCTGTCCTCTGTAACTTCTCACATCATATGTTCATGTCGCTGTACAACAGGCTTGGGGCCAATATCCCGGACGAATAAAGTTCCCTGTCTCTGTGTTTGCTTCCCAAGAACATGTGGAGGGGACCCTAATTTCATCATCCTGGAAGTAGAAAGCACTGAGGATCCGAGTCTCATTCCACAGACAGGTGAGGAGTTGCCTGCGGTCAAATCGTATTGTACATAAATGTGATAGTTAAATTAATATAGATAAATGTTGTTCAGTGTTCCCTCGTTAGTACGTTTCTCATTTGTGTCCTCACCAGATAGATTTATACACACACAGTATATACACACACACACACACACACATACAGGCAAGTCTGAATTTCAATGACACATCTTACGTGTAATAACAAGGTGTGTCGCAATATGTCAGAAAGCACTGAGGACTACTGGACGAGGTGTAATGTAATTAAGAGCAAGAGGAACGGAGAGGACATACTAACCTCCAAGTTTTAACCTGCTCCTCATGCTTTTGTAGTATTAACATGTTTTGGCTTTAGTGGAACCAAAAGACAAGTTGGGGATTTCATTTGTCATTTGGGAGTATTTCAGGTTTGAGCCTGCAGACGTCAGTGATACCAAGTGTTAAGGTTTCGTCGTGACCTTTGCAGTTGTTATATATTCAGCTGTTCCAGATAAGTCGAAAATGTTGTGAAAAGTTTGTGTTCCAAGTTCTAATATAATCTGCATATCGTAATGTAATATGAAAACAGTCTGCCTTAAAATACAAACTTTGATTTATTTTATTATATTAATGTGTTTGCATTCGCTCTATTGCCATATAAACTTTCATCAATGTGAGTGGGTCTTGAATGTAAACGATAAAAACGTTATTATTATCATTATAGTTATTATTACAGTATTATATTTTTTAATCTCCAGGTTCGACGTGTGGCCGCAGCAGCAGCGAGCAAGGAGGCTGTGGGGAGGCGGCAGTGCGGCAGCGAGCCTCTCCGGCTGTGGATGTGCTGGGTGGCAAGTCCCAGGCCGCACACAATGTGTCTGGGGAGTCACCTGGGCATGTCTCGCAGCCGGCCGCCGCTGCCCCCCGCCCGCTTCCTCCTTTGCCAGAGAGCGTCCAATCGCCATTCCCGGTCATGGAGACCGCTTCTCCGCTCACCGTTGCCGGTGCTGCTAACGTCTGCATCTCACGTGGCGAGCCCGTCACCCAAGTCGATGGCATCAACTCGTCCAACACTGAGGACTTCAAACCATGTGCCCCCCTTGCCTCAAATCCGCAAATCACCAGCGGGTTTCGAGGGTTGCAAACTGGCTTGCATACTGTTACTAAAGGGACAGACATCTCTGATAGCAAGTCGCTTCCTCTTCAGTCTCCCCAAGCCAACGCTGGACTCGTCACTGGTCAGCAGGAAAATTTGGAGTGTAACTCGGAGACGAAAACACATTTGGAATTTGACGGAAAACACGCGAGTGGAACTGTTGCCGCACAAGCTCAGGTCTGCATCACGGCCTCATCCCTCTCAAGCACCATGGAGAACAGACCTACTGAACAGTCGGATCAAGCGAAAGCATGTCAGGAATCGACGTCGCCTTCGCCTGTTGCTTCGAACTCTGGTGAGCAAGTCAACCTGCCACGGGTCCTCAAAGAGGTCCAGCAGGATGTCGTCCACGTTAATGAGATGGAGGATGCGTCAAACAATGCAGCCCCTCCCTCGGCTGAAACACTTGAGACTCCAAACACAGGAGAACTTGGTTCAGGTTCTTCACATACGCCAGCGTTGTTCAACAGCACAGCAAACGCTCAGACGGGCTGCGTGACTGATGAACCGAGTGACTGTTCCCCCAAGTCCTCCGCTGTCCGCTCGGTGCTCGACTCGGGCCTGCTTGTATCTTTGCAGGCAGAGGCAGAACCGTCTCAAACCTTAACGGAAGCGCCCATGATTACCGAACTGGTGCATGCCGCCGACTCGCAGCAAATCGTGGTGGTCAGCGAGGCGGCACACCTCGGGGGCGGCTGGTCCAACGTGCACCTGAAGCAGAGTTACCTCCTGCAACGCGCCGACGGCACCGTGTGCGAAGCAGCCATTGTCACCGAGCACACGCCGGCTGAGGCCAAGCTGTACCAGGAGAGCGTGCAGGGCGAAATAGGTATAGACGCTCAAAACGTGGAAGTGTACCAGTTCTGCGGCCTGGTGGAGGAAGTGGCTGAGGAGACGGTGTGCGTCAGTACCAGTGTGCAGATACCTCACTCTCCGGGATATGAGGTCAACCTGTTCAATGCTTTGTTGGACCCCTCCGAGGACCTGGAATCCCACCTAGAACCTGCAATCCACACTATTACGGACAGTGGCACAGTCATTATATCCCAGCAGGAACACGGCGCAGGCCAAGCACAAGTTTGCTCCACCAACAATGTCCACGGTATTTCTGTAGCTGCAGTGGGACAACACCTGCTTCTCGACACCGGCTCCAACCAGGTGTGTCTGGTCGAAGTGGACTCGTTCCCCATGGAGCAGACTCAGACGCAAGTCTTGACACCTTGTCAGCAGGTGAGCCAGGACAGACAGGAAACGGATGGACATGCTGCTTTTTCCTCGCTCGTGTTGCCGGTAGATGCTGCTCAAAGTGAGCAGGCGGAAGTTTCCAATGCCACACTTGAAGCTGGCATTCCCTCTTCTGCAGGAACGAAAGAACCTCCCTGCGAGGGTTTGTCCCAGCCTGCCGCTGTGTCCACAGGTGCCCCACCGGGCGCTATTATTGCTCACTCTGCAGGAGGTATTAATCCAAAGCTGTTGCTCATCCAACCAGGAGCAGCATCTCTCCTGAAGCAGGCAACTACATTCTTCAAGAAGGCAGTAGACTCGAAACCGGAAGACAATCAGGGCATCGCGGTGTCCACCGAATCCGTCGTTGTTGGTTCTTCAGTGCCATCTGAGAGTGGTGGAACACACGTGGCGAAGCCAGTCGCCAGGCGGATCGCGGCCAGTTCACGGTGTAGCCAATCAGAGGCCCTAACTGTCAGAACTTCAAGCCCGACGACTTGCGCTTTTAGTGAGGAAAGTGCCGTCACGCCCTCTTCATCTAGCGCCAAGGACCTGACAGAGCATGACTCCCTCTTTGAGGAGGACGAGGAGGAGGAGGACGACGAAGAGGATGATGATGATGACGATGATGATGATGATGATGAACCTACGGGGGACGCGGAGGCCTTGGATGCCACTTCCGGACAAGTCAGCAGTGAAGAAGATGGCAGCGACGACGACACAGAGAGACCGGACGGAGACATGACCGCTCCAAATTCTTCACATAAGGTAAACACATTGTGTGACCTTAGCAAGAGTCACAATCATCTTGAAACAGTGTTATTTCTGCGTGTGTCATTATTTGAGTGAATCCCTGGTTCAAGAATGTTTCATCGCGCATGCAGCACGCTGGATTGCTCTACGCACGTTTTTAGCATTCGTTTCTTTCATGATAATGGAAATAATACAGTACAAAATAGATACACAAAGGAATAGTGAGAAGACATGTTTTTTTCAAACTTGTCATTCATCCATCCTCTGTGTGTTGGCAGTGGCTAGGAGATGGGTCCTCACCCTCCACCTCTTCGTCGTCCTTCCTCGAACCTTCACCCGGCGGCGACTGGGTCGGCTCCCGCCGTGACAAGTCGTCGCCTCTGCGAGGACCTCATGGCAAGTTTGTGTCTCCCACCTCATTCGGGGGCTACACTTCCTTGTTGTCTCCACCCGATCATTCCACACCGCAGCGGCCCCGCGGAGAGCGGCGCTCCGACATGGCTGAGTTGGCCAAACACGTGAGTGGACCAAACCAATTTACTGTATGCTCTTTTGCCGCTTTTTTCGGTTCAATCCAACTCTATACGATAGTTAAATCAAAACTTCAAAGATAATTTAAAGTTTGATGTTGTCCCGCAGGAGGCCGACATTGAGCACCGAAGCCAGGTGCTGAAGCGAGAGGGTTTTTGGTCCACTAAGCGCCTCAACCGCCTGACTGAGCCGTCGCGGCTCAAAGTGCACTGGGACTACCTGTGCGAGGAAATGCAGTGGCTATCTGCTGACTTTGCCCAGGAGAGGCGCTGGAAGAGGGGCGTGGCCAGGAAAGTGGTGCGAATGGTGATGCGACACCACGAGGATGTGAGGCAAAAAGAGGAAAAGGCCAAGAGAGATGAGCAGGGGAAAATCAGGAGGGTCGCGTCCTCTATCGCCAAGGAAGTTCGTGCTTTTTGGAGCAGCGTGGAGAAGGTAAGAGATGCCCTTCCAAAAATGTTTTTTTTTTTCCCCACACCAAGATGTGCAGTTTGTTTCAGATTTGTAGCCTTGCCAGCCTTCATCTGGATGGGACTGCTTGTGGAACCAGGAAAAGATGTTGATGTATGATGATTTAACAAATGTTTTGTGTACGCTTTTTTTTTTTTTCCATCTGCAGACAGTGGCTTTTAAAAATGCAACGTTTCCCGAGAGATGTATTCTAACAAGATTAAAAAAAAATTTTAATAGAAGAAAAAAGATGTGCAAAAATATCAGAAGGGTGAAGAGCATTTGCATCTTGTTTGTCCCACACAGGTGGTGCAGTATAAGCAGCAGTCTCGACTGGAGGAAAAGAGGAAGAAGGCTTTGGACCTCCAGCTGGATTTCATCGTCGGACAGACGGAGAAATACTCGGACCTCCTCAGCAAGTCTCTGGCGCCTGCCAGCCGGCCCGAACCAATCCCATCACCTTCCAAGACGCTTGTGCCCGCCGCTGCGGATGAAGATGGTGAGAGCTAATAAATCTGTTTCTTTGGAAATTGTTCACGTTAATTACTTTTTCTAAGCGGAAGAGACAAAATACATTGAAATCAGAAATTGAATTTCTCGGATACAATTTTGAGACTTGCTTTTGTAATGCATTTTAAACGCACAGACAAAAGTGGCACGACAGGCCCAGGAACAAGGCCTCGGCCATCACGACCCGTCTAACCTGTTTGACTGTGCCACACTCTGGCGCTGCGCTATTACTCACGCATCATTCCTGCGCCACCAGGGCAACCCCACGTGACTTGCACATGATTGACGACAATGACATGAGCTCAGACTGACCTTGAATGTCTGACTTGGTTAAGTTCCGCTGATTTCATTCAATGCGGCCTTAAAACATTTCTGAATACAGTGAAATCTCGTTCATCACTGAGATATGTTCCAGACTCCCAATTTTTTTCTTAGTCTTTACATCTCCCATATTCCTTTGTGCATGTTGTCATTCTGTTACTCACAAGTCATGCTACAACATAATGCTACACTGAAGGCGTATAAACCTGCACTTGCCTATTTATTCTAAGAATCCGTGAAAACAATTGTTTAAAAGTCCTTCTTTTGCCGAGGTCCGTGATATAGCCAGGGAATATTGCAGCAACAAAAATAAAAGTTGTGTCCCCTCATGCAGACCGAGACTTTGAACCTCCTTGTGAGGAGGAGGACGATGAGGAGACCATTGAGGTGGAGGAGCAGCAGGACGGTAACGATGCTGAGAGCCACCGTCGGGAGATTGAGCTGCTGAAGGAGGAGAGCACGCTGCCCCTGGACCAACTGCTCAGCACGCTGCAGCAGGCGCAGGTGTTAACACCCGTCAACGCCCTGTCTCAAAAATGAGTTAATCTGTCTTTGTGACGTTTCAGTGCAGGAGTAGGCAAACCTTTGCAGTTTTTCTTGATCATGTAGTTAGGACAGATTAAAGAACGGAATATAGCCATTTGTGGCCTATGGGCTGCCCTTAGGCCAATCTTTCTTTGGATGAATAAATCACATTGGCTTCGTGGTGTAGTTAGTCCTAAAACACTAAATGATGTGGATGCGCAGGACTCGGTCTCGGATGAAGAATGCTCCAATGAATCGTCCTCATCGGCAGAACAAGGGGAGGAAGATGGAGAGTTTGCTGCCAATGAAGAGGATGGTGAGATGACTTTCAGTATTGACCTCATTCTTTATCTGTCCGACATTGAGGAAAGTTTGACAAGTTAAGAGGGGGAAAAAAAATCAGTCTTCTGTAGCGGTTTTACATGGTAACGTTTGACCTTTATGGACTGTTACTAAAATTGTTCTTTTTTTGTATGGTTACCAGCTGAAGATGAGGAGGACACCATAGCTGCCCAGGAGAAGGTGGAAGGAGATGTGGATCATGCAGAAGAACTGCATGACTTGGCCAAAGAGGGTGCGTTTAATTAGTAGCTTTATTTTATTGGTCCCAATTTGTAGATACAAACTCGTCATTTAATTTATTGTTTTAAGTTATGGCTCATGGAACCATGGGAGTCGGGGATCCCAGTTTGAGAACCACTGATTTAGCCATCCATTGTCTGCTTTTACATGGCTGCTGTCCCCTTTTGCACCTACAGGAGACATGAGCATGGAGGATCTCTTGGAGAAGTACAGAGGAGCATACGCCTCTGATGTAGAGGAGCCCTCTGCCTCCTGCTCCAAGGTCAGCTCGGAATGGGAGGCGTCCGCCGATGAAGAGGATGACAGTGAAGAGGAGAGTGATGTAGAAAGCAACACTTCCTCCTCAGGTAATTGACAAGATTCTTCGCAAGAATCAACCCACAGCATTGTGCCGCGTTGATGATAAATGAGTGTCTTGTCAGACTCTCCAGGGGAAAGTGAAGAGGAGGAGGAGGAGGAGAACAGTGAGAAAGATGAGAACGAGGAAGAGGACGACGGTGCAGATGAAGGGATGGAGGTCTTGCTCAAGGAGGGAGACCAAAGCCCGTCTTCATCAGGCTCACGGCCCAAGAAAGAGATCAGCCACATTGCAGCCACTGCGGAGAGTTTGCAGCCCAAAGGCTATACGTTGGCCACCACCAAGGTGAATTAGTGAATTAGGCCGACTGTTAGTTTTGCTGCAATTTTAAAATAAACGGTGTCACAACATAATTGATATACCAGCCATATCACAAATGCCGTATCAGGTGGGGTTTTTTTTCCAATCAAAATATGTCCTGGTGTGAGGACCAGAGTTGTTGACCCGTGCTGCATACGGTGAGTGTGCAGAAAGTGAAAAATAATCATTGAAATCGCCCTTCTTGTGTCGTCTAGGTGAAGACGCCCATCCCCTTTCTCCTTCATGGCACGCTACGAGAGTACCAGCACATTGGACTGGACTGGTTAGTCACCATGTTTGAAAAGAAGCTCAACGGAATCCTGGCTGATGAGATGGGTCTGGGCAAGACCATCCAGACCATCGCACTCCTGGCTCACCTCGCCTGCGAAAAAAGTAGTGCTGATGTGTTCTCTCACACCTTTTTTTTATTTTTATTTTTTGGATGAAAAGTTTCTGATGGTTCATGTCTTGCGTGCAGGTAACTGGGGCCCTCACCTCATCATCGTCCCCACCAGTGTCATGTTAAACTGGGAGATGGAGCTGAAGCGCTGGTGTCCCGGCTTTAAAATCCTCACCTATTTTGGAAGCCAAAAGGAGAGAAAGCTGAAGAGACAGGTAATGACTATTGCATCGTCTTAGTTCACATATAGAATGACGAATCTCTTGACCGAGCTTTTAATTTCAGCGAAGGTAGGGAGGAGTAGTCTGTTTGTATATTATTGGTGTGCCAGTTCCTAACTGACTTCTTTAAATGAGATTGCAAATGATTTTGTGGACGCCACGACTCGCGGCCCCACGGTCCCGTATTTGAGACCCACTGTTCTCCTCAACAGGGTTGGACCAAGCCCAACGCTTTCCACGTTTGCATCACGTCGTACAAGCTGGTGCTGCAGGATCACCAGGCTTTCCGGCGCAAGTCATGGCGCTACCTGATTCTCGACGAGGCGCAGAACATCAAAAACTTCAAGTCCCAACGCTGGCAGAGCCTGCTAAACTTCAACAGGTCTCTACAGCCGTCTGAATAAGCATGAGGACTCTAGATCTCAGAACTTAAAAGTCCAATTGTGCACTCGTCATGTAGTGTTCAATTGTATCCTCCCTTTTCACGGTGGGGTGAGACAAGGAGGGGTGGGGGGGGCACACTGGCTCAAATTAAGAGCCCAACTGATAAAATTGAGTATTGTGTCTAAAATTGGAGGCAAGGTAGGGAATAACCTGTTTGAGATTTGACGTAGAAGTGCTTGTTTTTTTTTTTTCTGCTTTCAGTCATGCTAAATGTTGGCTTTGTCCTCTGAATTTCAGCCACAGACGCCTGCTGCTGACAGGGACTCCGCTGCAGAACAGCTTGATGGAGCTGTGGTCTCTGATGCACTTCCTGATGCCGCACGTCTTCCAGTCGCACCGCGAGTTCAAGGAGTGGTTCTCCAACCCGTTGACTGGCATGATCGAGGGCAGCCAGGAGTACAACGACGGCCTGGTTAAAAGGCTCCACAAGGTTCTCAGGCCCTTCCTGCTCAGGAGGATCAAGGCCGACGTGGAGAAGCAGATGCCAAAGAAGTATGAGCACGTAGTGCGCTGTCGCCTCTCCAAGAGGCAGCGTTTTCTCTACGATGACTTCATGGCGCAGGCCTCGTGAGTAAAGTACATTTTAGGGCCTTTCGGTCTCTGTGTCGTCTCTCCTCCAAACGTCTCTTTGTTCCCAGGACCAAGGAGACCCTTGCTAGCGGGCACTTCATGTCCGTCATCAACATTCTAATGCAGCTTCGGAAAGTGTGCAACCACCCCAACCTGTTCGACCCTCGACCCATCCAGTCACCTTTCATCACCAAGCCTATAGTTTTCTGTACCGCCTCCCTGGTGCTGGACGCCCTGGAGGTGTCTCCTCTGAAGGTTGGCATCATAGCAATCGTGTCACATTTTTACAGCTGTGTTGCTGAGGTTTTTTTTTCTCTCTCTCATCCGCATGCAGCGCTGTGACCTTTCTATGTTCGACCTCATTGGTTTGGAGGGCCGCGTGACTCGTTATCACGCGGATGTCTTCATACCAAACCACAAAGTCAGTCGCCAGCTCATTCAGGAGATCATCGAGTCTCCCGAACCCCTGCCTAGACCCCGAACGATCCGCATGAAGGTCAACAGGTACATAGTCATATTTCTATTTATATTATCAATGAGATGTGCTCATTTGTTAAGGTCTCATATAGAAATTGACAAAATAATCAATTTGAGCCAGGAAAAAACCTGAGCGATGCTGCTCCTTACAATTTTAGTGTCTGATATTTCAGGACGCTCCTCCCGCCCCCCAAAGGCGACGGCGGCTCTGTGGCGCCAATGAACAAACCCACCTGCTCGGTGCCGCCTGCAGCTCAGACCTCCAAACCTCCGAGCTCAGAGGCCACAGCGGCGCCTGCATCTTTGCCTACACCTGCACCCGTGCCCGCACCCCTGCCTGTGCCCCCATCTGCGCCCCCACCTGCTCCTGCTGTTCAACAAGGTAGATGTTATGCATGTGATGACATCGCATCTCTTGCCAGCTATTTGTACATACAGCACATTGTTCTTCCCACCCTTTGTCCCTACAAACCTCCACATTTCTCAAACAATCAAACCATTTCAATTTCAAAATGTTCCGATCAATTAAGACACGATGGAAGCGATTTTTCACATTCCGAAGTTTGACATTTTCCACCCAAAAAGTTTTCAAAAGTAAATCACTGAACAAATTAAACTTGAAAGTCAACTTTTCACCATTCACACAGAAATGACATCCAATTTTTTTTCCCATTACAGTGATATGTTCGGTGACTGCCACAGCCCCTCCCCGCGCCCCTCTGCCTCCTGGTGCTCAAACGGCTGTGAGATCCAGCATTCCCAAACAGGTGCTGACGGTGCGCCCTCCCCCTGCTCCGTGCACCACCGGCATTCCCGGACACCCGAGTCCCAGCATCATGCCACAAAGGGTTCTCCTCAGTCCAGACATGCAAGCCAGGCTGCCTTGTAAGTCTTTGTTGACCCGTGCTGTACATGGTGTTTAGAAAATTGTGACCGGTCCTCATTTTCTTGTGCCTGTACCTAGCTGGTGAGGTGGTGAGCATAGCGCAGCTCGCCTCCTTGGCAGGGCGTCCGGTGTCGTCGTGTCAGGGCAGTAAACCGGTCACCTTCCAGCTGCAGGGCAACAAACTGACCCTCTCAGGAGCGCCCATACACCAGGCACCTCCCCCACGTCCCATACAAGGTATGTTGCTTTTTTTAAAATTGGTGTTAGTATCTTCAGCAGTTGTAAAGTCATAATTACAGTAATTTTTTTGTAAGAAAAACACATCAAGGTCATAAATAGTAACCGATTCAATTAAAAAAATAATTATGCCGGTAAGAGTGTTTTGGCACGAACACGTGACCGCGTATTCTTAGGCCAGAACGCAAGCTAGTTCTTGCCTCTTTCCATCGTATGTCTGTGCAATTAGAAATTGAGGATGCCCTGTCAGTTTTTTCTCACAGTTGTCTGCAACTGGCTTTTGCTTCTTAACCTGCAAATTGAGAATCTAACCTGAAATGACCAATTGTGTCCTGCAGGCAATGTGATGCACCTTGTGTCCAGTGGGGGGCACCATCATATCATCAGCCAGGCCGCCCAGGTGACCGTCCAGAGCCCTGCACCCACTGCCCACCGACTTACCCCCAGTGCTTCTTCTCAAGGTGTCTCTCTTCGTCTGTGTAGTGCGGGGGTCCTCAAACTTTTTGCACCAGTGACCCTTGCAGGGGAAAATCTTTTTATCATGGACCTCCCCTTTTAATGTCATACGAGTTTAAAAGTGTGCTGTTTTTTTTAGAAATAGTACAATAAAAAATGTGAAAAGAGTTACATCATATCTTTTCATGAAAAACAAGTTTGAATCTTCCTAAGTTGTTTATATGTTGACAGCTTCTATATCATTTCTCCTTAGTGCCACCTTCCTGCGTGGTGAGCAGCCCCGGGGTAGTGAAGATCGTCGTACGTCAAGCAGCAGGCAAGGAGGGGGGCCCCGTGCCCACCCTGGCCGTGGCCCCGTCCCCTCGTGTGGCTTCCTCTCACCCCCACCCAAACGCAACCCCTGTCCGAAACATGGCCATGCAGCAGGTGGCCCAGCGTACCCCTGGTCCTGCCACCGCCCACTACACTCTAGCACCCCCTAGAATTCCCAGCACTACCCCCAACCAAGCCCAGCCCCCGGTCCCCATCCTCAAAATAGTGCAGCCTCCTCCACCTTGCACAGCGCAGCCAGGTGAGAGAATCTGAGTTTTTGTCTCTCAATATGGTGTGTGCATGAGCAGAAGTGGATCATAGCCAGCAGGTGGGGATCTTGAGTCACATGACTTGACCGGAGTCAGACATAAGTCATTAATTTTTATGGCTAAAACTTGACTTGTAATTTGTGATATATCATAAGCGGCTAACCCAATTAATGATAGGGTTTGACTTGTTTGAAATTTAATTTGGCTTCAAGGTTAAGACTTGAGACTCTAACTTGCACAAATGTGACTTGGTCCCACTTGGCGGCTGATCTTCAGTCCTTTTTCCCGCTTCACTGTCCCACTCCCATTTAATTTGATTACTTTGGAGTGTCTCCAGCCATGCTGATGTCTTTGCCCTCTTCCTTTTCAGCTCCAGCAGAAGCGAAGACATCATGTGCCGCATCCAAGCCGGCAGCCCCTGATGGCACCAGCACCGACACCAGTACCACAACCTCCACTGCCACCGCAGCGGTCGCCAGCACCAGTCAGACGCCAGCTGTAATCAAGGCAAAACCCACTGCTGCTCCGAAAGCCCGTCCTCCACCCAGAAGAAGGCCACGACTACTTCCTCGCTCTCCTTTTTACATTGTAAGTTGAAGCAAATTTTAAATAATGTCAACATCAAGATAGCAAAATTGCAATGGTTTGGCTTCTGTCCATGCAAACAACATCAGTCGTTTTAGAGCTATAGCTTGGGAACCACAAAGTTAACATGATTTTATCAACATCCCGTCCTCACTCATCATTTCTGTTCCCCCCTTTCTCCTGGCCGTTAGCCGTCGCAGGCCGAGGCCGTCAAGAAGCAGCGGGACAGCAAACTGGACTTCATCTTCAGGGTCAGCGAGTGCCATTCTGCTGCAAAGCCTGTATTTGGCACGGAGGTTCTGGATTTCCTGACATTCCTGCCCGGGCCCCAGCCCTCACCTGCCGCCCTTCGGGCTGCCGAGGCCGAGTGGAAGCGTTCGGGCCACGGCAGCTGTTTGATGTCACAATGGCGACACCCGCACAACTTGTGGAGTCACAGTCATTCGGTGGCAAATGCCATCCACAGCATTGAGGAGAGGTTAATGCTGCTCTCAGAGATTGTGGACCGGTAGGTTTCTAAACCTCCATTGTATGACTTTAAGAACATGTTTGGAGGTAATTCTCCAAAACATTTTATTTTTTTAACAACACTCGTTTCTGAGTATTTTTCACCTCACCCGAGTGGTGTCTTTTCTGAAACTCACTCCAACTGACCAAACGATGGCTTGTGACTTGACATGTACCCGGTAGAAAAGTACAAATTGTGCTCTTTATTGTCAGGTTTACGTTTGCCATCCCGCCAGTGGAAGCCCCTCGCATAACAATGCACTGCTGCCATCCTCCTCCCTCTCTGAGCCATAAGGAGGCGGTATTCTCCTCAGCGCTCTCTGCTCATGTGGCGCCTATCACTCGCAGCCTCCATCGCATCCAGTGCAACATGAGGACCCAGTTCCCGGATCTGCGACTTATCCAGTATGATTGCGGTAAGAAGTCTTTTTTGCATAGTTGGCAATACACAACTCAAGTTGACTACACTCCTAGATTTTACGTTCAGACCATGTTGTCCCACTCCACAACAACGTTGTGTACTACTTCCTACGCAGTCCTTATTTTGTACTTTGGTTTCGTCTTACTTCAGGGAAGCTGCAGACCCTCCACCTGCTGTTACGAAATCTGAAGACAGGCGGTCACAGAGTGCTGATATTTACGCAGATGACGCGTATGTTGGACGTTTTGGAGCAGTTCCTCAACTATCACGGACACATTTACCTGCGGCTGGATGGCAGCACACGGGTGGAGCAGAGACAGGTCGGTGCAGATGTCTATCAGAGGTGGGGACTTCAGTCTAATGAATGGACTCAAGTCAGACTGAAGTGGGCAATTTCAGAAGTTGGCTCCTTGCTTGGACAAAACTTAGGTGTGACTTGGTCTTGGCTTGATCACACTCCCAAGTTCATTTAGACTTTAACTTTGGACATTGAACACGCCTTGTTTGATTTTTGCAACAGTAACTAAGATTTTGCTTGAGACTTGAAGGTTAAGACTTGAGATTTATAACTTGCACATTTATTCCCACCTCTCATTTCTTTTTTTTGGATACAAGTTCCAACCTTCTCGTTCTCTTCTAGGCCTTGATGGAGCGCTTCAACGCAGATCGTCGGATATTCTGCTTCATATTGTCAACTCGTAGCGGAGGCGTAGGCGTAAACTTGACTGGTGCCGACACGGTCGTGTTCTACGACAGCGACTGGAACCCTACCATGGACGCTCAAGCCCAGGACCGGTGCCACCGGATTGGACAGACCAGAGATGTCCACATCTACAGGTAGGTTCTTAAATCTTGCTAATGGCCCTCTAGTGTGGAGTTTTCATGTTTTACTCCAGCTTCCCTCCACATCCCAAGACCATGCATTTCTACATCAGTGTTTGCGCTGATGATGCTTTTGTGCTCGTCTTCAGGCTAATCAGCGAACGCACCGTGGAGGAGAATATTCTGAAAAAAGCCAACCAGAAGAGAATGCTGGGAGATATGGCCATCGAAGGAGGAAACTTCACCACTGCCTTCTTCAAAGAAGTACATGTTCCTGCCCACTTACCAATGAAATCGCTTCCGAAACCTTTCCAAACGTGTTGTCTGTTGTTCCTCAGCAAACTATCCGAGAGCTGTTTGACGTCAACGATGGTGAGAGGAGGGAGCCGGCTGTGGAGGTGTCAATGCCTCACGCTGAGGACGAGGAAGCTGGCAACAAGCAGAACACCACCATTCTGGAACAGGTTAGATCAGTGAATCTTAAACATTTGTGAATATTTGTGAGAAATATGCCTTTGGTAGTCTTTTTTTTGGGGGGGGCACGATTTTAGCTTGTTAAGCTGTAAGTGGGCTTCATTTATTTATGGAATACTAATCAAACTAGCGTTACAGCAATCAAATCAATACAGTATGGATACCTAAGGAGTCTCCAAGCAAACAGTTCGCGTGCCTCTTTTTCAAGTGCTCTATGAACAAAGGTAAATTGAGTTCGTTGACTGAATTAGCACAACCATCTTGCAGGCGCTCTGTCGTGCAGAAGATGAGGAGGACATTGTGGCAGCCTCTCAAGCCAAAGCCGAGCAGGTGGCAGAGCTGGCAGAGTTCAACGAGAACATTCCACTAGATGACGCAGCCGATCAAGAAGAAGTGGAGGAGCTCTCAAAAGCGGAGCAGGAAATAGCCGCTCTGGTGGAACAGGTGATTTGAATTAGTGCGACAATTATGAGGGTTTCCTTTGAGAAAAAAAAATCCTCCTCTGTTCAGGCGTCTTCGACACAAAAATGTTGTTAACCCCTGTGACCTCTCTTCTGAAACACCGCTATACCCTCTTTCATATTCCCAGCTCACTCCTATTGAGCGATATGCCATGAACTTCCTGGAAGCCTCCTTAGAAGATGTCTGCAAAGAAGAACTGAAACAAGCTGAGGTAAGTCATGAGTAACCTGGCAGCATCTAGTTCCCAGGACTTGAGTTTGACATGCTTGAATGAGACCGTGATCTGAATCAACATGTGATCTTTTCTGCGTGTTTAGGAACAAGTGGAAGCTGCCAGAAAGGGTCTGGACCAGGCCAAGGAGGGGGGCCTAAGGCTGCACGCTTCCTCTGATGAAGATGAGGTTTCGCTGGCTCAACCCTCTGTGGAGCCCACTCAGCCTGCCCCCGCACGACGTGGACGCAAGCCCAAGGACAAGGACAAGGTGAAGGTTGTCACCTCGACAAGGACTAGTGGTCGTCTGCGTGGGGCTTCGCCTGAAACCGAGCCCGAGCCCACAACGCATAGGGAAGTGCCTATCCGCACTGGTCTTAGAGGGCGCAACGCCGCCAAAGACTCTAGTATCCCGTCTCACACAGACCCTCCAAAGACATCAACAAAGCTGCAGGATCCCCCCAAATGTTCCAAAGCCTCGTTGTCTCCTGCCAGAGACCAGCAGGCCGTCGAAATCAAGCCTCCGGCCGATTCAGTGCCTTCCTCGCCTTCAATCCTGTCCCCTGGAGGGAAGCAACAAAATGCGGCTGAAACTGAGAGCAAGATGCCCAAGAGAGGCAAAGAGGATAGCATGATTTCTGAGTCCTCGCTCGAATCAGTCTGTCCAGTGCCCCATGAGGCAAAAGATGATGAGGCTAAAGACCAAAGCGCCATGTCTCCGCCCTCCACCAGCTGTCGCTCGCCTCGCAAGCGCCAGTCCGCCGACGGTGAAGTCCTGAAGGGCCTTGTAGATGATTCGCCGTCAGCCAAAGTCCTGCGGAAGCTTCCGGGTCGGCTTGTCACTGTGGTGGAGGAGAAAGAGCCAAGGAAGAAGAGGTGCCGAGGAAGTGGAGCCGGAGCATCTTCAGAGGAGGCGTCGGTGGAGGAGAACTCATGTGAGGAACCAAATAAAGACTCATTGGTCCCTGACAGCAGCCTGAAAGACCCTTTGACCAAATCTTGTCAAGACCAAGACTCTACATCGAGTCCACCTGTGCACCTGCAGCCTGTCAGAGCTTATCCTCCATATTCTCCTCCCCACTTGTCTCCGGACATGCCCGTGCTGAGAAATCTTCCAGTCCGCCGCAGGCTGGAAACGGAATCTCGTATGGCGGCTCAGCTTGGAGAGCAGCTGCATGCCGGTCGAGGGAGGAACCAGCACAAGAAAATGGACACTTCACTGAGTAAAGACACCTTTCCTGCTTCGCCTGATGCCGGTGGCAATTCCCTTGATGTGCCCACGAAAAGAAAGAGGGGCCGGCCCCCTAAAAGTCAGTCCAAGTTGCTTGAGCTCAACAACACAGCGTCTCCTCCTCCCACGCAACCTGTTTCACCATGTGAGGATGGAAGCCTTTCCCCGAAGCGCAAACGGGGACGGCCCCGGAAAGACTCTGTGAATACTCCAGACTTTGTTTTTGATGGACACAAATCTAAAAAAGTCAGCCCTGCTGCGGATGTATACGATCCTGATCCACTGAAGTCAGAAAGCACGGATCAGGATTTCCTGTCTGCCAAAGCTGAGGAAACAGACTCAAAGACTGTAGAGTCTGCATTATCGATAACACACACAAATAAAACGTCCTCTTCTGTTTCAACTTCAGCGGTCGAAGCTGATGCCACACTAGAACCTCTTGTAGCCTCCCCGGATCCTGTCTCCATCCCTTCCTCTGCGACCCCAAACCAGGTTTCCAATGTCCTGATGCCTGAAAGTACCACAAGTCTATCACCACCTGTCAGCTCTGTCTTGTCACCTCCTCCCGTACCAGACTTTTCTAGACCATCCGATGCTCCATCAGAGCCCTCAACAGAACTTGATTCTGCCAAAACCACCACTTGTGCAACACCAGCTTCTTGCCCTCCTTCACCACCACCACCGACAATGGCGGAGGCAGACCCAACATCAAAACCGGACGCCGTCATGCCATCAGCCATGGAGATCGTGGAGGCAGCCCCCGTCCCTCCTGCTGACCCTCCTGTTGTTACTGATCCGCCAGCAAACACTACAGAAACCCTCAAGCATGACTCCGCCATCTCAGCGAGCCCAGTGGAAGACCCAGAACCAGACAAGAATGAGCATGTGTCGGAGCAGTCGAACACCAGCGAACCCACGTCTTCGCCCGCCGTCACGGCTTGTGCACGTGACGCACAGCTTCCTGTGGAGCCATCAACAACCGAGCAACTTAAAAACACCATCTCGCCAACATCTGCTCCGCTTTCTCCAGCCCTCACTCCTCCATTAGCAGTTACGACCACGATCGATGCAACACTCACCGACACAGTCACGTCAACATCCGCTGCCCTCTCAGAGGATTGTCCTTCTGTTGCTTCGCCCAACTCTGAACTAGTCACTCCATCGTCTACCATAAGTAGCGCCACAACTACCCAAGTGCTGACGAGCACGGCCCACGCAGAAATACCAATCACATCAATGACCACAGCATTTGCTCTTCAAACGTCTCCAGTCACTTCTTCGCAAGCAGAAGCCGTATGTGCAGTCATCTCTTCCGCTAAAGAGTCAGCAAAGACCCCTGCTGATACAGAGTCAAACCCGTCCTTGTCTGAAAAGGATCTAGACCAGACTACACAGATGGAAGTGGATGGTGTTCAGGCTGAAGAGGACGCGCAGCTGGACATCAAATGCAGAAAGATGGAGATTTCTGCTGAGGCCGAACCCATCGAGAAGGAAAACCAAGCGACAGACATGGACAAAAGTGCCTCTGTCACGGAAAGGGAAGTCAAGGAACCCGGCGAGGAGCTCAAGGCTCTCATTCAGAAAAGATCCCTCAGTCGGCAGAGCAGCCAGGAGTCGGCTTGCTCGTCGTCACCCTCATCCGGCTGCTCCACGTCCACCCTCACTCGTCACGCTCACCACAAGAGGACATACGAGAACCGACATCCTCCCAAGAAACGGCGAGTGGACGTCACCTCAGATGGGGCAACAGGAGACAAACTGGAAGAGGACGAAAGCCAGAGGGACCTCGGTGCGACATCACCTCACAGGAGATCTGGTTCATCGTCCTCCTGCGACTCAGACGACGATGAGCGGGGAAAGGAATGCCGCTTAACTCACCAGCGGCAAGACCGGGACCAGAACCAAGACAAAGTCAAAGAGCAGAGCAGCAAGCGCCGGGGGAGGAAGCCAACCCTCAGCTCCGACAGCAATGCCAACACATCCACTGGTGGCGACTCTGGCAGCGACTCGTCGTCTGTTAGGATCACAAGGAGATTAGCAGGGTCTTCTCGAGACAAGAAGGCTCCTGCTAACCGTGCGGCCCCACTGCCCCCCGAACCCGAAGTCTTGGGGAAGCGGTGCTCGGCACTCAACGCGGCTGCCAAACTTCTCGCCATGAAAGGAAGGGTGGATACCCCTGGTCACACCCCCCGCAAGGACCCTGCTGCTAAAGCCGGTGGAAACACTGCTGCTGCGTCTTTGTCTCCTGACCAAAAAAAACAAAAATCCAAAAGTAAAACTGTCCCAGCTTCTGTTCAGAACAGTTCTGTTACCCAAAGTAAAAATGACAGCAAACCCTTGACACACAATCAGGCCAGTCACCCCATACCTCGCTCCACCAGGCAGTGCCCGGGGTCCCTTGTGCCCCCCCTGGATGGGCCTAAATACAAAAGGCTTAAAGGGGATGAAAAGGATGTTAGGAGTAAAAATATGGCAAGAGTGAAGGAGCATGACAGGGAGGTGACGCAGGGCCGGAGCGCCTGCAGCAGCGATGGCGAGGTGGATGGCGAGAGGCCGGACAACAGCAGCGGTGGGGCAGGCGGCGGGGGGCCACAAAGTTGCCGAAGTCGTAGCAGCAGCGACAGCAGCCGGCGGGCCCCCAGTGTCAGCTCCCAGAACACGGACAGCAAAGGGGCCAGCTCTTGTGCCACCTCCTCGGGTAGCGACCGAGACCGCAGCGCCGAACGGGGCGGCAAGGACCGGCAGGGCCCACGAAAGGGTGGCCGTAAGACTCAGAATCTGATGCAGGAGGCGGCGGGCACCGCGGGGACGGAGGGCACGCCAGACCGAATCCTGAGGAGCGTGGCGGCGGCGGCTGCTGTTCAGGCCCGGTCCCCGGCGGCCAGCACGCGGTCCTCCGCCAACCAACAACGCCACAACAAGACATGAGCGCCAGTGCCCTGGAGTGTGAGGTGTCGTCACGGAGCGCGTCCGGGCCTTCGGGGTTCCCGCACAAGCCCAGGGACATGCCGGTGTCTTGGGCACCCCTCGCCCTCCTTTAGATACGAAGCTGGGCGGCGCAGGGGGGCCGGACTGGGTGGAAGAGATCCACGTTACAGCAGGCTGGGCGGCGGAATGGAGGTAAAGCGTGGGCGCGGTGTACTGTCATCATTTCAGGACTGAAGAGAAATATCGCAGAGGTGGCTGCTAGCTGGAGCTTCTTTGCGTTCTCTTGGTTCTTCTTATTTGCACATCCTCACTTCTTTTTCTTTCTTCCATCATTGGTTCATCTCATCACGGGAAAATTGTGATGTGGTCCCAGCGACCCCGAGGCAAAGTTACTGTAGTGTTTCTAGTGCGTCAGTGCCTCTTTGGCCTTGTGAAAGGGTTCGGACCCGAGTTTGCCTTGTGAAGCACTCTGGAGTGTTGAGCTTTTCTCTTGTGAAGAAAAGTCTCTCCCCCCCCCCCCCCCCCTCAAAAAAAAATTAAGATACATTTCTGGAATGAGCTCTGTATTTGTGCTACCAAATTATTTTACTTGTCACGCCTTTGTTCTGTAAAATATAAACAGGGACAGAATATGTGAATGGAGCGGTCCACAGAAAGTGACCAGCAATGAATTTCCTTTCAGGTGTGGGATTGAGGATGCGAGGCGGGGGGTTTGTTTGGTCGGGTGATGGTCTTTTTTTGGGGGGGAGGTGGGGAAGTTGTCAGTTTATTTGTTGCATTCCTTCAATCCCTTGTAATAATTCCACATTGTTTTACTTGAACAATAAGACAGTTACTATTGAATAAAAAGACCAAAATTGAATATTTTTCCCTTCATTAATAAAGTTTTTCTTCCGACTCATTTTCAGACTAGTAGTACATGGCGTTCATTTTTAAATTAATGCTTTTTGTGCGGCTTGTTCAAAAAAGTTCACTTAATACTTTAAGGTAGGGATGGGGACAACTTCAAATGGAATAAAAGGATTATGTAAAATATTTACTAAAGTGCTACATGCTCATTTTAAACCATATAATTGACAGATTATGTGCATTTTTATTTTTACAATTTTTGTTGTATTTATAAAAAATGAACAGATTACTTCATTAAAAATGTTAAATGTGAACATTGAAATATTAATTTGTTTCAGCAAAAATCATGGCAGCCGACAATGTTTTTGTTCTCTATGAATGACACAAAACCAGGGAAGATGGCAGCATTTTATTTTGAGACCAAAGCCACAGTAATACACGTTTCCCAAATGAATCTTCCAAGTTATTTCATTGCAAATGCACAGACCAACTGCAGCTCGCATTTGACTGCAAGCAGCGGAAGAAGGGGGAAAAAAACAAAACTTTCAGTGCATGATGAGGCCTTTAAGAATTTAATATGCTCTTGGCATCCCACACGTCCCAAGTTCAAGTGATAAATACAAAAACTGGTCCGCGACGCTATTAAAAATCCAAAGGGGAGGAGCCGTGGGGGTACAAACAGATGTATTTACACCACATAATTACACTAGGGCAGTTAGTAACATTTGCGTGAACAGCACCATACATTATGTACAATTAGTTATAAAAGAGATCCTCCTTTGTCCTATAAAACCAAAAGTATTCCTGAGTACTGATTGATCAGCGCCAGTCAGGCTCCAGTCTGATTGATGGGTGGGGGTGGGGGGGCTGTTATAACAGTCCTGGTCTTGATGCATGGGACATTTTTACAGGGACGAGCAACATAAGGGGAAGGCCGACTATGTGTTAGAGAGGCAAAAGGAAGGCGCCGGGCATATTCGTAACAGATCCAGACCCAAACGTTACAGGCGGCCCGCTGCGTCAGGAGAAGGTGGCGGCCAGCGAGATGGCGAGAATGATGATGACCACGGCCAAGCAGATTGCGATCCAAATCTTTTTCTGCGCCAGAACAAAAGATGATCAGTTGCGTGATGTCAAACGTGCCAAATATCGTTTCAGTAAATGAGTGAAAAAAGTTCAGTGTGTTTGAGCAGAGTGTGTGATCTCCTTTAATGGACAATAAATAACATTACCTTGCGTGCTTTCTGTTGATATGTGACCGCTTTCTCCGTGTTCTCCTTGGCCCGTTCCACGTAGTTGGACGACTGCTTGATGTTGTGCTCGATCTGGTCCACCATCTCCCCCTGCAGGACACAAGATGTTCTGAAGCTCAACTTCCTTTCGAGCACATTTGAAAACCATTCTTAAGTGTACTATTGAAACTATTTTGTGAAAACAAAAAAATTTGCAGTGTCTGGGGGTGAGAAGTAAAGGTGGATGTCAGACCTGAGCTTCCACCTCCATGGCCAAGTACTGAAACATGTCGTGAAGATCTTTGATGCTTCGTTCCAGCTTTAGGATCTCGTCGTGCCGTGACTCGATCTCGTTCAGCGCTTGTTTCGTGGCTTTGGTGTCGCTCAGAATCTGACCCACAAAATCAACACTTTGGGTTTAGGAATATGACGACTGACCCATCTCAGATTTCTTTCCCTCAATATTGCGATTTAATCATTTCTTTCAAGGTCCTGTTCCGATTTCAAACACATACAAAAAAGTCTTATGGTACGTAAAATTATATTAAACATAAATTCACCATTAATCAAAATGCTGTACTCACGTTTTGCGTGAAAACGTCTGTCTGGCCACTTTCCAGCATTGAATCCAGCTCCTCATCTGTCACTTGGGTGCCAGCTAACAAAAACAAGTTCGCATTGTTTTATTAAATCATCTTTTCAGCAACTCGTCGCGCCAAAGAGGCGGCACCATGTGTGCAACTCACTGATCTTGAGTTGCCTCTTTATCCTCTCCACGTTGCGGTCTCTGTACTGCGCCTGGATGGTGTTGCAGTGGCCCATCAGCTCCACAAACTCCCTGGACAGGACGGCGTGCTGTGGACACAGAAAAATATGGAGACAAGTGCCCAGGTCAAAAAGCCTTTTGTGGTAAATTACAATTTTTTTTTAAGAGTGTGCGGCGCTACCTGAGTGCGCTGCATGCGAGCGTTGACGGACACATATTTGCCATCGTCGTCTCCCTTTTTGGGCTCAATGCCTGCATTGCATTGACAAGCAGTCAATCAAACACACAGACAACTCAACATCTCTGTTTGCTACCAAAAAAGTGCATTCTGACGAATTAACTCCCAAGTTTTGATTTACTCTTCAGTTTCCGTTGGATTTGACTGGCCAGCGTCTTGATCTCATCTCGTAGTGTCTGCAGCTGTTTCTTCATCCCTGCAAAGATGACATCAACGCGCTTAAATGAAGTTGTCTCGTGAAGTGTACATTCGACAAGTTGCACACAAAATCATGACAAGCACATCTCACCCTCCTCGGGCAGCGCTACACCCAGAACCGTTTTCTGCTTGTTCTCGAGTTCGCACACCATTCTCTTAAAGCTGTAAAGACCCTCATGGATTTCTTGAACCTACACAGTCCAAACCAGGTGCACATTTACCAAGTTGTCAACCAGCTCCGTGGCTCTACGGCTCGCAGACCCCAGTTTAAGAGCCACTCTTCAAGGTCAGTCACAAACTCATGGAAAGTTGTGTTCACCTTTTTCAAGAAGCTCTCATTGTCCTTTTCCTCCTTGGCTGAAGAGCTTCCAGGTTTGATCATCAGAGATTTGCCCTCATCATCTTCATCTGAAGCGTCACCTTTCTGCGCACATGGAAAGGAAACAGTGAGAAAACGTCGTAAGGTGAGCCTTTAAACTTGAATGCCAGGGGGAAAAAAAGTGATGATTTGTCCCATTTCACCAGTCCGCCCCCCCAAAAAGTTGAATCAGACAAAACAATACAGTTTATGATTCTAAATTTTCCCATTTCACCAGTAAAAAAAAACAAAAACCATTTTTAATGATAGAGAAATGTATGGAAGCCTGTTTCTGCCAGTAAAGAGGTGATTTTTGTTTCACCAGAAAAAAATGCTAAAGTTAAAAAAAAAAGTGAACTCAAGGCAGAAACGGGTTTCCACACTAATGGATTTTTGGCTGAAAAATTTTTTGTTAATCCCGAATGACTAATAAAGGCCCACAAGTTCAAATATTTTGAATTTTCTGTCAATTTTTTTCTTTAACGGTTCAGGCTTTACGGGAATAATTGTTCCGGAAATTTTTATTTGCATCGAATACTGTATCTTTCTTCACCTATGGATGCCAGCAGGATGTACTGACCATCATAACAATTGCATGTTCATCAGGTTGGTAGCAGAAAGTACATATTTAACCCGTCTGTCCACCTTTTGTGTCATGTGTATGGTGTGCCGACTTTCCGAATGCAAAATGAGTGTCTTGATTGAGAACCATTGCGACCCTCTTGCACATCCTCCAGCGGAAGTCGCCGGTAAAACAACGCCCAAACCGAGCATGGGGGCAAATCAAAAGGTCAAATGATCTTAAAGGTATTTAAAACCCGATTTGATTATGTACTGATGTGAAAGTTGTCGCGTAGTGAAGGCTGACATTTAGGACCGTTAATCGAGTGAGTGCTACGTTGCAAACCTAGCAAGCTAAAGCTAAGGGGCTACTGCAGTTATAGTACTGCAGTACTCCTCACACTTACGTTCCCCAATTCTTTCGTTCGATCCCGCATTTTTGTTGGCTTCTAACCGCGCAGAGTTATGCCGGAGACGCCGCAGCGGTACGCCGAAGTGTGCCGACTTGTCAGAAGGCTGGAAGAACGTCGGCGATGAAAAGGTGAAAAGTTTTTAGTTTGGTTGTCATTCAACAAGTTTACTTATTGGGTTTCGTTTCTTTCTGCTTCTTCACATACCGTTGATGGGCAGAAGCAGACATTTGACTCATTAGCGCCTCAAGTGCCTCCGCTGTGTAATTTCACCAATAGTTACAGGCGTTTAGCCCAACCGTTTTAATTGTGCAGTACAGTATTATGAATTCATGCATCCTCAAATTTAAGGACTTAATTATTGCTAACCAGTACTTTTGATGCCCAGCACAGTACTACGAGTTTAGTTATAGCAGTAATAATTTCTATTACCTTTATACATATGTACCTCTGTTCCCTCTGAATGTTGTTCCACTAATTTGTTTTGAGATGTTCTAACGGTACAGCCCCCACATAGTAGGGTTAGTGTTTTAGCACACGATCACCCAGGTATATCTCTAAGTGTGTAATTAATACGTCTTTAATTATTACTCTCAATGCCAGGGGGTTAAGAAACATTGTGAAGCGTAAAGCAATTTTTTTGTTTACTAAACAGCACAGAAACGAAAAAAAAAAAAAAAAAAAAAAAAAAAAAAAAAAAAAAAAAGTACAGTATTATGTACAATACTGGAAAGAGCAAGGTGGGAAATGAGGAGGATTGAACAAATATTAAAACGTAAATTGGAAATGTAGTTCAATGCTTCAGATAGTGTTGAGGCATTTTGCAGGGAAATGTACTGAAGAAAAAAACCCCAAAAGATTCTCCAAAAATGCTGACAAAAACAGCAAACATGTATTCCACAAAAATAGGGTCAAACGGAGGTCCATTCATATGAAACAACTGCAAATGTAGATTTTATTTGACCTTTTGGAATCACAGTTTTCTGATTCAACTGAATTGAACGTTTTTGTTTTGATAGACTACACTTCCCATGATGCACCGAGCCCCCAGCGTCAAGAGCGGCAGGGAGGGAGGGAGAGCGGGAACTGTCAGTGGCCAAGCACGGACGCGCAAATTCAGTCGACAAGCACTACCGCCATCTCCTCAGGAGCTAGCGAGCGAGTGAGGCGGCCCACGGACACACGCCGGCCGGCCGCCCTCGTCGTCGCCGCCATGAAGGCAGCAGCGGTCGCTCGGCGTGGTTGTCACGGCGGCGGACGACGTCCATGAGACCCCGCGGAGTTCGTGTGGCGCAGAAGAAGACGACAAAATGAAGAAGCAGTTCAACCGAATGAGACAGCTCGCCAACCAGACAGTGGGCAGGTAGGAAGGAAGGAAGGAAGGAATGGATGGATGGATGGAGGTCGCGCCGCGTGAACGTTGTGTGATTGACGGCGTGGACGCGCACGCACAAGCGCGGGCATGATGGCCGTGTAGGACTGGGCAATGCCCCCCCACCCTTTACGCACTCTGCAGTTATAAAGGGAGGGGGGGGGGCTCACTTGCATGGCTGTCACGTATTGATCTGACAATCATCACTGAGGACACTTGATTAGGTACTCCTATCTATCTATCTATCTATCTATCTATCTATCTATCTATCTATCTATCTATCTATCTATCTATCTATCTATCTACATTGTTGTGATGATAGATTATCAAGTCACTGTGTCTCCATGCTGTAGCTTTGTTTTAATTTTAAGATTGGTTCCCGCAGACAAACTGCCTTTTTTTTCTTCTTCTTCTTTTTGTGTTGGATTCCAGAAAATCTTTTTTAATCCCAGACTTGAACCGGGCATCCAAGTATTAAGCGGCCGTACCGGTTAAAGGCAGTGACACGTCACCCTTGATGAGAGAAGATGTGATTAATCCTGCTTAAATCTACAAAGTACGTAAACATGCTACATATTTTTGGTTTAGGGCAGGTACTCTAATTATTCTCTTCTTTTTGTCTCCTGGTAAGGCTAATTGATTGTGGAGAAGCTTGTGTTGTTGCACGCCATGATGGATACAAGTTGCTTCGTTTCTCCATTACTGTTGATATCCTTGGCCCACCTTTTCGATGTCTCTTGCACCAGTAGTTTTTTTTCTTTTTTCCAAAATTCCAATTTGTTGTATTGGCGACACCTGATCAAGTAGAAACACCCATCTGCCACGTGTTCTACAAGTCCAAGACTAGTATTCATAACCGCTTACTATGTGTATTTCCTGCCTGTCACAGAATAATGTACCACTATCAAACCTGGCTGTTTAGCCTTGGCGGAAGCCTGTTGGTTGTTCGCGGATGCCTCAACCACACAGTAAGAAAGTGGGTCGACTTGTCGCCTCTCATCGACCAACGGGCTCTGTGTTTGTTCAAACTGGAGCTGGGCCTGCAGACAGGAGGTGCTTATTCCAGCCATGAAAGAAAAGATACTAGTGAGACTCAGATGCTCATCATCATTACGTTTAGTTTTGATTTAGAAATGGCGGCAGTGTTGTCCTATTTTTTTGGGGTGTGAATATGTGGTTGATGGAGCCCGGTGAGGAGGAACATGCCAATAATGACCTACCTCATAGGTGACGCAATTAGCGTGTTTAGAGGAGGACAAAAGTGCTATGTATGGAATACATGCAATATCAGATTCAATATGGCCTGTCAAGAATTTAGTTTGCCCTTAAGGTCATGCATCCTACTGCCCAATCTCCAGTGTGATTTTGGGATCCCGCTTTACTTAGAAGCCACCAGTGTTTTCTCTGATTGTCACCTTAAAGCCACATCATGAAATATACTCTTTTATTGAGACGTGATTATCAAAAAATGGCCACACAACCATTTTTTTTCACCACCGAAACTTGTTCCCCCCAATGGTGTCACTCCAATCCAGATGTGGGTCGCCAGAGGTTCAGACGCAGTTCAGCTCATCTCCAAAACAGCCAGCGTGCAGCGCTAATCCTGCCTAAACTGTGTGACTGAGCGACGAAGTGTAAACCCAAAGCGTGCAGTATGAGTGGGGGGGGGATGACGTGTCCTCTTCGATTTCATTCACGGTTTCCATGGCGATGATGCCGTAAAGAGAAAGGGGGAGTTTCAAGGCTGGGTATGCCGAGACGAGGCGCTGGTCCATATCGAACAGAAGTCAGAAAGTACGGAGGCCCAGACATTAGGAATTTGTGGTCACAAAATGGGTATGACGTGCACATAAAATACTTCAATACCATTCTCAAGAACAACTTGGACGTCCTGGTAAACAAATGGAGCGCACCTTGATGAGAAACTGGAATAATTAATGTCCTCTACATTGTGTTTCTTGATAAGATGCATTTGATTTTCCACCAAACTCTGCAGGAATGATTTTCATATTATTTATTTGTATTTTTGGCCACAAATGAGCATTTAAATCTTTTTAATTAACCAATTGTACGGGGGGGGGAAAAAAACTGAGAAATTAATGAAAGAAATGTAAAAGGACTCAAATAAAATAAAAGTGCATCCAAACGGTAACATAGTTCATTTTATTATAATAATAATTAACCATCAGTTGTCGCAACCAATTATGGAATAGAATGAAACATTATTTTAATTAAATTTTTGATATATTTATTTATTATCTTATCATTTGTTTCACTGTGTATTGAGCAATCAGATAATAATAAATAAAATGTCACAAAGCAATTTCAAGGGGAAAACAGCTAAATGAATGCAACAAATATCGCCATGCTCTTGGTAATGTAAATACTCGGTGGGCCGCCGGCAGAACGTTGCCCACCTATGTTGTAGCTGGATATACAGTATGTAAGTGTGTATCCTCCTGTAATGCTGGTGATGAGAAACATCTGCGCTCTGTTGCCACTTGTGACCCTCCGAAGCGAGCTTAGTCGACTGGGGTTTTGCGGCTTATTTTCGATGAGGATGAGGAGCTTTCCCTCTGATTAGATGGACGCATGACAAAGAGATGGGGGGACGCTCCCACTGTTTGTCCTCCGCGTGTAATCCCATCACTGCCGTCCCCATGACGCACACAACCTTCATGAGTCGTGTGACGTGTGGGCAGGGAAATGGTGGGATGGCGTTCAAAGTTTGTTTTCCGTTTGGACGTCATTGACGAGTTTTGTGGTGCGTTCGTGGCCACCAAAAAAGCTCAAAAGCGTTGACTGTGTGTCTGATGCAGCTGTGGTGGCACACGCCTATGTTGCCGCGGCGACTGGGGCCGGGCTGTCTCGAGGTGACGTTAGCCACCCAGCTGTAGGCGTGCTCCTGTTCGTTTTGTGCTGAGAGCACTTACAGGACAGGAAGTGATGTCCCCGGGTGGGGTGCGGCGCTTCAGCGATGCTAGGAGTAGCTTGATGAGAGCCAGGACAGTTCCCGGAATGTTCCGTTTCATTCAGGAATGTGGGGAAAAAAACAGCTGCATCTTTTATTTTATTCGGAGCTGTTGGAATAGTGACGCGCAGGCGCCACGTACTGCGTGACCTCATTCAGGCATTTCCACGGCAACGGCGGCGGCCTCTTGTAACTATGGCAACGGCAATCGCGGTGATTCCCCGTGTCCGTGTGTCGACGTGACCCTCGACTCAGATGGGTCAGCCGACACTGATGAAGGTCCACCCCAGGGACAACACGCTCAACCACTCAGCCATCTTGTAATATTTTGATTTATTTTCATTGCAGAAAATTACAGCTTTAATCTAAAAAAAAAAAAAAAAAAAAGCTTGACTTTTATGGCCTTTTTATTGTGACATTAGAGAAAATTCCATAATATAATGATTTATTTTTAGCATGCTTTTCATAATCATTCATTTACATTTTAGGACCAGGGGAAAAAGTAGGTCTTGGAATGCCGCCTTCGCACCGTGAGTCAGGTGATGAGTCACAGCTCAGCGGACATTCCCACCGGCCGCCTCGTTCCTTCCCGGGACCGATGAGTGCATCTTAGGATGTTCTGTCTGGGCACAAGAGTGGACGTGGATGTTATTTATGTCCCACGCTAAACATTCAAGATTTACTGCCATTGACTCATGCCTCTAAACTATCATAGGTCAAGTTTACGAAAGCAGGTAGGGACGTGGCTCCTGAGTAATCAAGTCAGTTGTTTACTCAGCATCAGTCGCAAATAACGTTCTCGCACGGCGTGTTCATCTTCCCGTTTAGTTTCAGAGACGTGTCCGCGTTCGCGCTTCGCCACGTAGCAGCTGCGGCACATCCCGAGGCGTCGTCTTGCGGATGCCGTCGCGAGTACGTTTCTCCTCAGAAGGCCTCAGTTGTCCCTCCGGACGTGATGCCTGATGAAAGCACAGCTGACATTTTCAAAAAAATGACAAGCCAAACACTGTGGCAAAAAAATCGAATAAATCAAGTAGCCTCCGCAATAAATCTTTCAGTCTTTAAGTTTTAGCCCTAGCAACTCCGCAGTCCCAAAAATCAGCCGACTTAAGTCCGATTCGAGTCAGGTCGCGTCAGTCAAGTCCCATTCCTGAAAACGTCGAGGAATGTGGAATGTGGGTCGAAACGAGAAGGAGAGGCCTTGCGGGGAGCGCCATAAATATCTCCCTACTTTAAATGGCGCTCGCTGCTTTATTGGGCGCTCGCAGTAACGAGTCCACACGCGGCACCAAGAGGAGCTGAGAGGAAAGGAGCCCGAGGCCAGTTAACGCTTTGAAAAACGCACAGGAGCCTCCTCTCACGTTATTTCATCAAACATGTTGAGCTGCCTTTACATAAAGAAAGTGAGAGAGAGAGAGAGAGAGAGAGAGAGAGAGAGAGACAGAGCATCCTTCGAGATGTTGCAACACATCTGCTTGATGGGGTAAAAGCAGGCGAACATCAGGATGCGTCGTCATTGTTGAAGCTTTTCAAGCAGTTAGCTCATTTGTCGACGAGGTACAGAAGAAAAACCTGCATTGTCAAATTCATGTATTATTTTAATCAGTCATTTCATAAAACGTTTTTTTTTTCAAATTGATGCTAATCTTTTTTTTTTTTGGAGGGGGGGGTTATTTTTTGCAATTTATGTGATCATACATATTAGAGATTTTAATTGCCCCAATGCTAAATTTGGGAGAAGGAATGTTTGCTTTGTTGGGACCCCTACTACCATATTTCGGTATGCATTTATTAACGATATGACGTAATTAGTGCTATTATAGCGCTAATTACACTCGTCATCTGGCAGTTTTTTTTTTTTTTTCTGAATGGATGCCTTGACACGACAGTGCATAACCGCACACACCCTCCACCACTGCAGCCACATTTTGTTTGCTTTGTGGTTGGAAAGCAAACACTCGTCTCACTGCCAATAACCGCCGCAAAGAAACTGTCCATCGTTGCTTCACCGTTTGGAAGCACTGGTTTGACTGTCACTTGTCAATCGCAGTCAAAAATGGCCATTTTTCTTTCCTTTAGGGATATAAGCATCCAACTAAATACATATAAGCATCTATATTTCCCTGACAGAGACATTTTAAACACCTCCTCCTTTCTGTCTTTACAGAGGCACGAAAGTGTTGTTGTTATTTTTAGCCCTTCTGAATTATTGATGCTGTCGGTGAGAGAAACGCTGAAGTTTTAAGGTCGAGCTGCTGCAGCAAGTTCTGCATCAGAAGCAGAACCTCAGCACTTACTCACCAGATCCACGACAGGAAGTTCAAATTTTCTTTTCCCATTCATCCGTGACATTTGACCTATGAGGGTTGCAGGTGAGCTTGACAAACAATGAAATGAAGACCATTGCCGAGATTGGATCCCGCCGTGCCCGATAACATTTCGGCGCGAAATGGGTCGAGGTACGGCGGCAGAATTTGGAGCGCAGCCCGCTTTGTCTTTGTGTAGAGAGGCTGGAGGAGTGGGGCTGGTGGGGTGGGTGCAAGTCCCTCCCCGGGGTGCCGCTGGACACTTTTTGCAACTTTGGGCCATGAGCGGCATTTTGATGAGCTCCCCTTTCTGGGCCAGCTCCAGCTCTAGGCTGGGTTTTGTCGTCACGTGACTCCGTTTGGCGTGCAATACCAGTACAACACCAACGGCACCAGTGCAGTGTGGTGGGGAGATGTGGGGGGGGCGGGCGGCAATATTTATTACGTTTGCTTCTGTGACTCCTGTTTCAGCAGTATATTGTGTGTGTGTCTATGTGTGTGTGCCTGGTTCAGTGGTGTGTCGTAGTTCTCTCCGTTTTCCAAGATTCTTGCAACACACAATTTCATCATTCGGATGTTGGCGACAAATTGTGTACTCGTACAGATTGTCAGCCCATCAGATCTGTTCACTGTCTCAATGCACCATCAGTCAAGCTTACATTATGTTGTCAATGTCAGAAGTGTGTGTGTGTGTGTGTGTGTGTCAAGTGGAATTCCTACTGACGTCTTTCCTCAGAGCAACTGTCAATCAGAACGCCCCCACGCCGCCACAGCTTGTTTACACAATGGTGCGTCTCAACGTGTGAAGTGCATTCATTCAGTTTTGCCTTAATATTTATTTGTTTCTGTGACTCCTAAAGATGTACGTGTGTGTCTCAAGCGCATTTCCTACCTTGTCTTCCCCCTCGAAGCAGCTGTCAATCATAACCTCATCACGGCTTGTTTCCACAATAGCGCGCCTCCGCCGCGTAAAGTGCACTCATTCGGTATCAAAGTGCGACTATTCTGCCTGCCCGTCGATGACATCATCCCAGAAAGTATTTCCTCCTGCTCTGTGGTTGCCACGGAGACCACTGGCTGGTTAACAATGGGCGCAGACTGAAAGACCTATTAGTCACATCGCTGCTAATCCTGACATTGAGGCTGACACTGTGTGTCTGTGAGAAGGCGGAGGAAGTGCACACACACACACACACACACACACACAGACACACAATTGCATGCTAACACTCACTAGCATATCTGCACTCAAAAATATGTACTGTACACCCTAACATGTGCACGCACACACAAGAACACGATTGTGCAACGGGCCCCGTTGTCACGGCGACAATTATCAGGCAGATTGATGGCTGATGAGGCAAAGAAGCGTAAGGACCAGATAGTCAGGTCTCATTCCCTCTTCCCTATCCGCCCTCCTCCTCCTCCTCCTCTTCCTCCTCCTCCTTCCTTCGCACTCGCTGCCTCGGCGGGTCTGAAAGCAGGCGCCGTCCCGCCTGCTTGCGAGGGGATGTGGAAGAGAAAGCTGCGGATCAGCAGGGCTCGAGCTGCTGTTCTGTGAGTTGTTTTGTTTGTTTGTTTTTTTATGTCGGACAGGAAGTGAGGGAGGACAGACCCGATGTAGCTGATGACTTTATTGATAACTTGTGGCTTTGGGCAGTCGTTTTTTTTTTACCTTTTTAACGGTCAAATCATGTGAAAGGGAGAATACGACATCACAACCATTTTTAACTTGATGCGACATAAACATGGAAACATTTTCGGTTTGAATAGAGAGTTCCTTTATTATGTTACATGTTTATTGTAACACGATTTATGATTTACGATGAATGGTGATTTTCTCTGCTTGGAAAGGTGAAAACAAAGTTGGAACGCCGGACAAACAGAAGTTGTCCTTTTCAACTCCCAGAATGCACTGCGATATCAGCAAGCCGCTGGTGTATTCTATGATTTTATTCAATCGAGCCTCTTTTCTACATTTTCATTTCAATATCTCCTCACATTGTTCACTGAAGAGCAACGATTGGCTTCCCACAATCCTTTGCGTCAACGGCGGAGCCAGAAATGAATCGTTTGCTCCACTCTTTTCCTGCAATATTCATAAGAAATGCAGCAAACGACATGCATGTAATAGGTGTGTGCGCGCGTGTGTGTGTGTGTGTGTGTGTGTGTTGTTTTTCCCCAGGTTGCTATGGCAACTATATCCCTCCAAGTTGAGCCTGACTCACAATGAGGCTTCTTTTCTCTGTTCCCTCGCAGGGCTGAGAAGACTGAAGTGTTAAGCGAAGACCTCCTGCAGGTAAGTCGTCGTGGACGCGTGCGCTCCTAAGCAATGAATGAGAATGATTTCATTCGTTGGAATTTTGTTACCGCGTGTGTCAGGCGGAGAAGCGCCTGGAGCTGGTCAAGCAGGTGTCACACAGCACCCACAAGAAGTTGGCCGCGTGTCTGCAGGGTCAGCAGAACGTGGAAGTGGACAAGAAGTCGGTCAGGTCGCCGTCGGTGAGCAAACACGCCGTCATTAATCTTTTTATTTACGATTCACCGCTTTAGCGAGCCAATCGACTTTATTTGTCAGGTTTGCTGAAGCAGTTATTTATCCTCATGGGTATGTTTTTTACAAAAGTCACTATTTTGCCAACGTCAACTCGCCTAGCAAGGAGTAATTGTTTATATATGTCACAAAATGGGCAGCGTAGCACTTTTTTCTATTAGACAAGGTTATGGCCAGACTAAATTAAGTCCCTCACGTCAACATAGTTGCTTGGCACCCAGATGCCACTAGATGCAATACTTTTGTATTTGACATGGCTTTGGTGCCCTACATATTCAAATAAAGCATATCCCATTTTTAAAAAAGCAATACTTATAATGTCATTGTCATTTGCTTTTTCGATAAGCGTAGGTGTGAAATCGATTAAAATCGGTAATTAGCGCCATACATTGCAAAATGGGTGCCATCTGCCATGGCAAGCTTCTTTCCATGAAGTTGGTGGTTTTGATTGGTGATCTTGGTGACAGAAATGACAAGAAGTGGGGGGAGGAAGAGGAGAAGCGGCAGTAAAACAGACCAAAATATAGTTGTCAGGGGTGTAGCAGCGCGAGAGATTAGTTTTGTGTCAACCCTGGTTTGTGTGACCATAAACACGCGAAGCTGGCCATCATTGTGATTCTTTCATGTTTTTTTTTTTTGTGTGTAGAAGAAACTTCCTCTCGCAACGCTCGCACAATGCATGTTGGAGGGGGCGGCGTTGCTCGGGGACGAGTCTATGCTAGGGTGAGTACATTAGTGCATTAGCGGTGAGCCTGCAGTCGGTCCTGAAACGTCTGTCATCTGTTGTGGTGTCGCAGGAAGATGCTGAAGCTGTGCGGCGAGACGCAGGAAAAACTCTCCCAGGAGCTCATCCTGTTCGAAGTCACCATCGAGAGAGACGTCATGGACCCACTGTACGATCTCTCCGAGGTACGAAAACCACCTTTTGTAAATTGGCAAGGGGTTCATTGTACAGCAGTGTCGATTCTAAACAAAGCCCGCCAAAAAAAAAAAGAGAAAAATAGATTGATGAATCAAAAGCGACAGACAAGAAGTGACAGTACATACAAGAAGACGTAGCTTCCTTGGTGGAGGTCATGAAATGAATGCTGACCTTGTGTTTCCTGCTTGACCTCAATGTGACACCTGCATGCTTGTAAATGAATCCGCATGAGACCAGCTGTGACCACTTGTTCACAGCTGACAACAAAAGTCAACTCTGCTTGCCCCCCCCCCCCCCCCCCCCCCCCCCCCCTCCTCAGGTGGAAATCCCAAACATCCAGAAACAAAGGAAACATTTAGCCAAACTGGTCTTGGACATGGACTCTGCACGAACACGGTCAGTGTGCATGTTTAGTATATTGATGTGGCTCAGCAGCAGACCTGAGATTAATCTTGAATTGTTTTGCTAGTGCTGTAAATTGTCTTACTTGTTAGGGTAAAAAAATTGTACAAGTACACAGACCTTAAAATGGATCGAATACATGTTTTCCATTCCTTACTGTATATTGAATTGATCGCAGATACTATCAGTCCAGCAAGTCGTCCGGCCTGTCCGGCAACCTGCAGCCCAGCGGCGCCAAGGCCGACCACCTGAGGGAGGAGATGGAGGAGGCCGCCAATCGCATGGAGATCTGCCGGGTCAGGAGTTTACCTTGACGTGTGGTTACTTCAGTGGACGGCTTATCATGATCAGTTTAGAGTTGATCGTTATTGGTGCATGAAAGGGTTAAATGTGACCGCGTAGCCCTTGCACCGCAAACAGGTGCATGCATGTCATGAATGATTTTGTTGTAATTATACACACTCGTGATGACACACTTGTATTTTGTTTCTTGTCACTAGGACCAGCTGTCTGCGGACATGTACAGCTCCATGGCCAAAGAGCTCGACTATGCAAACTACTTCCAGACGGTAAGTTAAAAACACGCACGTGCTCAAACGCACACACACGTACACACACACACACACACTGATGTCTTGTGTGCCCTGCAGCTGATTGAAGTCCAGGCCGAGTACCACAGGAAGTCGCTGGAGCTGCTACAGAACATTCTGCCTCAGATTAAAGCGCATCAGGGTAAACAAGTGACCACACACTGCTTTCAAATATAGAAAAAAAAATAATAACAAAGCTGTACTTAAATGATTCCAGTTCAAATAAACATAACACCCAAAAATTTTTGACTTGAGTAAAAGTTCAAACAAACCGTTCTTGAAGAGTAAATACATTTTCAATTTGTCGTACTGAAAAGGGGAATACAACAGAACTGTAATCTGTCATTTGTTTATAATGTACCGCCAGCGGGAACCACATACCACAAGTACCACACTTTTAGAATCATTGCTGTGCCGTATTTACATGAGTGTAAAAAGCTGTTTAAAAAAACATGCTATATAGATTTCCCAACAGACCCAAAAATACGTTCCGCAAAAAAAAAAAAATCTGATACAGCAAGGGAATATTGTACACCTGAGTGTGCATCTAAAGCGTGTGTGTGTGTGTGTGTGTGTTGACAGAGTCGTGGGCGGAGAAGCCTTGCTACGGGAAGCCGCTGGAAGAGCACTTAGAGCTCAGTGGGAGAGATATTGCTTTCCCAATCGAGGCCTGTGTCACCATGCTGCTCGAGTGCGGCATGCAAGAGGAGGTCAGACTCGCACACACACAAACGCACGGGCTGGGATGACGATCTCACGTGCGCACAACAAACAGATTAGTTTTACACCACCACTGTGACACTCTACTGAACAAGCAAATTGACACTTTCTGGAAACGTCGCGACCCGTGACGTGTTTCTGCCGATGTCAGGGTTTGTTCCGAGTGGCTCCGTCGGCCTCCAAGCTGAAGAAGCTCAAAGCGTCTTTGGACTGCGGCGTGCTGGACGTGCAGGAGTACTCGGCCGACCCGCATGCCATCGCAGGTGGGCTCATGTGTTTCCATGTGCTCTTTAAACTGCTCATGTGACTCGGCTGCTACGGCACATCGAATTTGTGAGCTGGGGGTGGGGGGTGCGCATCCCCCAGTGCGCATCTTGCATCAGCTTCAATGTGAAACTGTCCCATCACTGCGTGAATAATGTTTTTTTTATGAATGTATATTCTGTATGCATATACGTTTCCTAATCTCACTTCGCTTTTCTGCAGCATTTAGAAATTAGCTACAAATCTGTCCTCCGACACCAGAAAATCTTGCGTGACACAAATGTAATCATTGTCCCTTAGGAGCTTTGAAATCTTACCTGCGTGAGCTCCCCGAGCCCCTGATGACATTTGACCTTTACAACGACTGGATCCAGGCCTCAAAGTAAGTAGCCTCGAACATACTACAGGATAGAATTGTGTCATTTTATTTTTAATTTCACTTTTGTTTGCTTCCCGCAGTATTCCGGACCAGGACAAGAGACTGCAAGCTCTCCGCTGCGCTTGTGACAAACTACCGCCCGCCAGCAACAACAACTTCAGGTAAGACCTTCCGCTCCTTGTGCCCCTCCTCTAAACTGCTTTGAGAACGAATCAAAATGGATGCTTCATCCTCGGTCCTTTTCAAATAGTTGAGTGTGAAAAGAGCTTAAAAACATCAACTTATTGGGTCTCGGATCTTGCACGCGTCAGTGTGTCTGTCGCATCTTACAAATAGAGTTTATTTTTAGCGCTTTTCCTCAGAGGAGATGTCAGACACGAGCGAGCGACCGATGTTTGCGGACGCACACGCACACGCGCTCGGCCCACTGGCCCACTTTTGTGTCCTCGAGGGTATTCTCAAATGGGAGTAGTGTTTAGCTCGGGGAGGCTTTGATGGAAGTTTATCGCACGCGGCTTCACTCGGTTGTCGGGAAACTTGTACAGCTCAGTAATCTCGTGTTTTTCTTCCTCGCGAGTCCGCCGGGAAAAGAAGAAATGAGGGAAAAGTAGGTTATGCAAATGTGCAATACGACCTTGCTTTTACTTCCTGCGACATGTTTGCAGATATCTGATTAAGTTCCTGTCCAAACTGACGGAATACCAGGACGTGAATAAGATGACTCCTGGGAACATCGCCATCGTGCTGGGGCCCAACCTGCTGTGGACGCACAGCGACGGGTAACACGGTTTTCGTTGTCCTTTTGGATGTGCTGATAAAAACCTCGGGACGACCATTTCCAAAATGGGGTCTGCTCAGGATGGTGACGCTGCAATTTGGGAAACGAGTCGCCCTCCCCGGCGTCCTTCTCAATGTGTCGGCCATCAATCTATCAAGCTCTTAATTATCCTTTCACAGCCGTCGTCCTGCTAATGTTCCCCGCTGCAGAGTTGGCAAACGCATTTCTACTCTTAAGTGAAAGTAAAGATAATTAAATTGGAAAACACGTTAAAGTAGAAGTTCCGGTTCAGCTCTTTTTCATGAAAAATTCAAAATGATGACGCACGTCTTGTCCTCCGCAGCAACATCACGGAGATGATGACCACGGTGTCCCTGCAGATCGTCGGCATCATCGAGCCTATCATCCAGCACGCCGACTGGTTCTTCCCCGGAGGTGAGGCGTCAACACCGAATTTCTCAAATAATAATCTCGTAAACCAGGAAAAAAAAAGATGAACCCTTTCATCCCGAGGCTTTGAGCGATGCGCTGCGCTTCCCCCCCCCCCCCCCCAGAAATCGAGTTCAACGTGACGGGCAACTACGGCAGTCCGGTGCACACCAACCACAACGCCAACTACAGCTCCATGCCGTCTCCCGACATGGAGCAGATGGAACGGCGGCAGAGCGAGCAGAGTCGCAGACCCCTCAGCGTCGCCACGGACAACATGATGCTGGAGTTCTACAAGAAAGACGGGTACGGGGCTTCTCTTAAGACTGCGGGGTTTAAAATTCACCCAAATTGGGTGAAATAGCTAACCCAGCGCTGGGCACGAAAGGCCAATGCCGGGTGATGTATACTTAGACTTCAGGACACAACAGAGCTGTCAAAAATGGAGACCAGTTTGAGGTTCAGGAAGTCCAAAGTTGACAAAGGATTATGTCAAGACATTGTCAAGACATTTTCTCTCTCTCTCACTTTTTGTGATCCTCCCACCATTCTCTTAAAGCTCTCGTTTGCCTTATCGGGCCCAGCGGGGCGTCTCGGCGCAGCTCGGCTAATTAAACCCGGACTCTGATCCGTAGAGCGCAGCCGGCGGCTGTCTTAGCTGGAAAGGAGTAAGGCTTTGCCATGAAACTTCTCAACTTGATGGGAATCATCGATTTTATTTCCATTAAAACAGTTCAACTCGAGAAAAAAACGTGACCAAAAATCTTCTTGGAATCTCTGTTCAGTATTATTCTTTTAGAGAATGAATCACCTTTTTTTTGGGGTGGGGGTCTCAAGGACGTGTCTGTTGTGTTGACCTTTCACCGTGTCCTCCTTCTGCTTTTTTTTTTTTTTTCTCTATTTGAACCATGCAGCATCAGGAAGATTCAGAGGTAGCGTGATACCCCTTTCGCCCCTTTCATTACGTCTCACGGTTTCTTTGTGTGTGGTGTTCGTCTTCGGTGGATTTGAACAAAGCGGTCTTGTTTCGTTTGTGTGTGTGCGTGTGTGTGTTTGAGTGTTTGAATGTTTGAGTGCGTGTGTGTGTGTTGCATCACTGTGATGTTTGGCACCAGATGGACTCGTTGGACAGCAAAAAAACTCTTTCGCAAGTTCATTTTTATCAAATGAAGTCATCAAAATATAGCGAGTTTGGGACCTAATTATTTGATTGTTAATTCTTTCATTGTTAATAGCAAATCAATGAGAAATAATGATCGAACTAAACAATTAGGTATTGATTTAAAAATTTTTTTTTTATAATCAGTGTTTTGGTAGACAAGAACAAGACTCAAAGCTTTCAAGTCTTAAAACATCCGTGGTTAGATGGAGGAAGCTGATCCCTTGACTGAGCACCCCCCACCCGCGCCCCCCAAGCTCGCGCCCTCCTTTGCAGTGATTGGCTGTGCGTCTGTGTCCCACTGCAGCATGGGAGTCAGGGTGATGGACACTTCTTGGGTGTCCCGCAGGGGTTCGTCGTCCTCGCGTAAAACCTCGTCCACACCCCCAAGTGTGCGGGCACCCACCCCGCCCTCGGACGCACTCGCCCCTGAGCCGCCCGGGGACCCCTCAGGGTCCCCTTCCCCCACCCCTCCTCCCACTAGCAGCGAGCGAGCCAGGTAAGGCTGTTGTGCCCCCCCCCCGCGCCAGTCCGTCCCACTGTTTCAGCCCCCGGAAACTGCGCCCCCAGACCAGTGCTGTGTCATCGTCACCCTCCAAAGACCTTCCTTCGACTTTTTAACCTTTGACCCCAGAACATGCTTGAATATGTTAATTTTTTGGAGCCCCTTTCACATTGTCTCCCTGGCAAATTGCACATAATGAGGTAGAACGTAGAGTCGAAATGTACTCGGCGGTGCCTTTCAGACCAAACTTCCTTGGGGGGGGTTTACACAGCTCTTGCGACCTATCACATTTAGATAATTAGATGCAGCTTCCCACTGTCACGTTTTGCGTCGAAAGCTCACGGTTAAATTTAACCCATCCACTCACCTCAATCTAGCTTCTTGGCATGAAGATAGAATGTTTTTTTTTAAGCCTAGTGACATCTAAGGCCTTCCTATAGGATACAAAAACAGCAATTAGGTGAATTTTTTTTTAGCAAAACAACTCGAATCCGAACTGTGACTAGGCGATGGAACGGTACTCCTACGATGTGCCAATTGCGTCGGCGTGAAAGGGGCTCTGGCTGCCCGTGCGGCGCTCTCATGTTGTCTTTTGGCCGTCAGCCCCCGCATGATTCACAGCTTCACCTTCCATTGTCGCAAGGCTCTGCAGTGGATGAGGTGACGCTTCTTCTTTTTTTTTTTTTTCTTCTCCCCCCTTCTTCACCAACAGGAATTTTTTTCCCCCCCGCCCCCCGTTCTCCTCTTCAGCAGCTTCCCCGCTCGCCGTAAAACATTTCTTTTATCATTCCAGCTCGGATGACGCCTCGGACTCCTGTAACGCCCACCCCTCCCCCGAGGAGGAGAGGCCGCCCCCCCCTTACCCTTCTTCCTCACCCTTCTCGCTCCCCCCGCAACACTTCTACGCCCGAGCACCCCCTGGTATGCGCCCGCTCTCCCGCAGTCCCGAATGCGTGCCCACGGGCCCGTCGCCCATCCCCCGCCGCTCGGGCTACAGCCCGCCCCCGTTCCTCCACTCCCTGTGCCCATCCCCGCAGCCCCTTGACATCAACTCCAACCCCCGAGCCCAAAGCTCCCCGCCCTTGCACAAGCAGGCCTCCCTATCCGAGCCCCTGCATGCGCCCCTAGCTGACACCAACGGCTCCCACCTCTACATCAAACCCCCGCTCGTTCTTGCGCGTCACGATCTATTCCTGGGCTCCCCCAAATCCCCCGGCACCCCCTTATCCGTCCCCCCTCCTTGGGCCACCTGTAGCCGAGAGCGAGGACGCAAGGCCACTAGGTAAATGCAAGAACATCGCTTTTTTTTGTTGTTTTTCCCCTCCGTGCGGCCCCTCTGGTAAGAGGTGGGTGAGAAGAAGCAGCAGCCTTTTTTTTGTTGCAGCTATCAAATGCATCTTTAATGCAAGTCATCACGGCTACGTGCCGGTTGCCAGGAAATGCAGGAGGCAGTTGCTAGGCAACAAAGAAGTGTCAAAGCCTTCACTGATGAAAGAGGTATGGCGTGTGGGCAGGAACCAGGGAGCTGCGAGCCGCAGCTTGGGGGTCCACAAAATGATCATGCATCATTTAAAAACACGAAGAGAAAGGAAAACAACTATATGGTCAAAGACATGTGAATGTCAAAAGACTCATCTGCATGGCTCCGCCCCCGACTTGCAACGCTTCAGTCATCCTCATTTCTTGGAAGCTTCCGTATGGAGCCTTAGATGGTTTTGCCCTTCAACCCTCATTGTGGCTATCCTGTAAAATGAATAAGATGATAAGTAAAGTCAAGATGTATTTTTTTTTTTTTATTACAATGATGAAGGGATACAAGTATGATGGCGGCATCAGCTTGGCGTCTCATTTTGTTTTTTGTCTCACCTCAGCACCCTGAAGAACAAGGAACTGTCTCCGGTGATCGGGCAGAAGGGATTCCAAGCCACGCTGTCTTCTGGTAGCCAGTCTGAGCACAGCCCGCACACGGTGAGAAGAGGTAAGATGTCATCGCTGATGCCGCTAATTGGCCACGGAGCAGTCCTCTGTAGGTGTGCCCTTTTGACACATCATTATCATTGGTTGCAAAGGATTTCGGACCCCCCCCCGCGTTACAGCTCGCAGACACCCAGAGGTGGCTCTAATCTGAAAACATGCTTTTCGCTCCCCCCGCTAGCAAAGAAGCTCGCTCCGATCCCGCCTAAAGTCCCCTACAGCCAGACGGGGGCCGTGTCGGAGCAGTCGACGGGCCAGCCGTCTCCCGTCAGCCTGTCGCCCACGCCCCCCAGCACCCCTTCGCCGTACGGCTTCGGCTACCCGCAGGGTTACGCCACCATCGGCTCCCTGGGACACGTCCAGATGGCCAGCGCGCCGTCTCTGTCCTCGCCGCCCTCGCTGGCCGGAACGCTCACCAAGCCCCGGCCCACGCCCAAGCCGCCCCGGCAGAGGCCCAGCTTGCCTCCCCCGCAGCCGCCCTCCACCCCCGGCAGCAGCCCGCAGCCACTGGAGCACTCGTCCGGCCTGCTGGATGGTTTGTCTCCCGGAGAGAGCATGTCCACAGGTAGGCGCTGTCATTTTTTTTCAACATTTGGAACTTGCACGCCGTGAGATGCAGTACGAGTGCGTGTCAAAACCCGAAGGGTCAAACTCACTATTCGTGAAGAGCGTTTTTTGAGTTGGTGTTGACACAAAATGTGTGCTCAACACAAACTGCTCTGATGCGTGATTGTTGTTGATCACTTGCAGCCGTTTGAGCCGTCGTTGTGTTTGAGGGACTTTTAGGGGTAAGCCGGACTTCCATTGACATCCACCATCCCTCCAACCCTATCTTGGCCACATGGTGACACACCCCCACCCCACCGCCCCCTCCTCCTCTCCCCCCCCCCATAAATCCAACCCCGACGTCTCATTGCGCCCATTTCGCATGGCTCGTGTGGGCATGAGGGATGCGCTAAATTAAGCAAAACTAAGCTCAAGCTTGGCACCCGTAATGCCTTGCTCCTGCTGCCCGCTTTCAACGTCACCGCCACCTTCTCCCTCCCCCTGCCCACTCCTCCATGCTTGAATTTACACAACATTATTTTAGGTTTGTTGCTACTGTGTGATACATACTGCAGTAGGGCTGTTAAAAGTGTTACATACATTATTGAACATTCTCTGGTCATACTGCGAATTTTTTTTTTCCTCCCTCATGCCTGATTTGGACCCGCACATTCCTTGCCCAGCATGGCCCCCAGCCCCCACCTGGAATCTTCTCCACATCCCGACCCCCAAAGAAATCTTTGAATGATGAATAAATGTTTCCCTCTTCCTCTGCCTCCTCCTCCCGCAGATTCTTTCTGCAACCTGGACATTCCCGTCATCAACATGGAGCTGGACGGCCTTCTGGACTTGGCGCAGATCTCCCACCTCAGGCACTCGGTGGCGCTGCTGGACTCGAGCCGCCTCGGACCCACCGAGTCAGAGGAGGGGGAGGATTCGGAGAGCACAGTGTTATGACGGCCCAGCCTTTCGCTCCTTTCCTCCCCTGATTTATTCATGCGTTTTGGATTGTTCCATTTTTAGTTTGTGTTTGCCTTATTTGATGCCTTGAACGCCAGACAAGGACCACGTGAGTGGGGGCAGGATTCAATTCTTCCACAAGGAATCTCGACAACCATTCTGCTCTCCGCATGGACATCTGCCTGTGTGTGCACCGTGTGCATGTGTGTGTGTGTGCGAGTGTACCATCAACAGACATGCACGCTGTACATACTTAGCCGATTAACTAACAACAACAAAAACCATCTTGATGGTTAACATTCAATTACTGAAATCTATTTATTGTCTATAGTGTACATTTGCAGAATTTATGATTCCTAATCAAACATCAGATCCTGTTTTATATTGACACGAGAACACAGACTATCCAGTATATGAAATAGTGCAGGGGTGGGTTTCATTTTATGATTTAAAAATCAACCTATTTCACTATACAAGTCGCTTTTTAAAAAAAAAAAGAAAAATCTGAATCAATTGACCAACTTAGATGGGGGGGAAAACAGCTAAATTAATGCAACAAATGTAACAGGGCTCCTGAATCTTCCCCTTAGGGGATCCAAAAAAATAATAAATCTTTTGACTCTTAACAATGTAAATGCTCAGTGGGCCAGATTAAAGAGCGGAGAGAACCATTTGTGGCCTGTTCTTTGCCCATCCCTGTTTTATGGCTTGTTTCATAGTTGTGGCTGATGACGGTCAAGGTCATTGTTTTGAACAGTGGCTCTCAAATGTTTGACACCAAGTACCACTACAAAAAAAAAGGTTCATCGAGTTACCTAACAATAGATTTAAAAATGGTTCTAAAGGATTGAATTCAAATGTATTTGTGGTAGACAAATGTAGCCATTCGGCAGAATTCAAACATTCTATTCAGTGATTTTTTATTTTTTTATTGTACCACTAGAGGAAGCCTGCGCACCACAGTTTGAGAGCCACGGATTTAAGTCATTTAGGTGAATGAGAACGGATATTGAAAACAGGCTCTTAAGCACCAAGAAGCGGCCTGCTACTTTTTTTCTTCTTTTGCCTGTTGATGGATGCACATTTTTCCCCCCACGTGGAGGATGACTGTGTGTGAGCGCGTGCGTGCATGTGTGTGTGGGCACAGATGTGCAAAGCATCCTGTTTATTTTAAGCAGAGTATTTATGATACAGATCTATTTCTTGCAAAGGCTTTTTACTTGACATCCAGGTGGGCGAAGAGTAGCTTCCACGTGGGACCAGACATTCCTCTCGCTTATCACATGCAAAAAAACAAAAACAAAGACTAACCGTGTAAATACATGTGTGTACATACATGCTTTCTGTATATAGTGACTTAAATCTAAATATATATATATGTAGATGTATAGGAATACTGGATTGGTTGAAATGAACACATGAAGAGGACGCTTAAGTTATGTCTCCATTTTTAATATTCGAGTACTTATTGTCTTTCTTTTTATACAATTAACCATTTAAACGACTTTCCATATTTATTTGATAAAGGAAATGGACAAAATACGTGTTGACTTGGACATGTTATTGGTGGGACTGGACTTGTCCCAAAAAAAAGAAAAGGAGACAAAAGAGCCCCATTCACAATATGAAGTGACAGCTAATTAGCACTGTTTACAATTTCAATATTAGAAAAACCTAATGTAGAACAATTCAACGAATCATCTGTAATGTTATTTTGCTTGTGCTTTTGTAAGTGTCCTGGTTTCTGGTCATCACATTGTTGACGCCTTTTTTTCTACACGATTAATTGGAATGTAAACCTGGCAGGTTGTTTGTGTTTTGTGTCGAAGGAGGCAGTAATAGAAGTGTGTGTGTGTATCCTGAGTGAAAGTGTGCCAGCATGCTTTTTAACCACCTCTAAATGTCTCATCTATGCCGTCTGTGGATACAAATGAAGAGAAGCAAGTGATGCTTCTTATTCTAAAAAAAATGTTTTTTTTAAGGTTAAATTTGCCCGAGAATTGTCTTCTTGAAAAAAATGGGGAGTGTCCAGGCTAAAAAACTAAATGAATCATTGTGTATCTCGTGTTTACTTTGCATCAGAGGAGGCCCCCAACAAGTTGGAAGTGATTGTGACAAAGTGTGTTGATGATGCTATTAAAGTTTGGACTCAAAAACAAATGTGAACATCTCGTATCAAAGTGTGTGTTTGAAGGGGAGGGGGTGTCATCAGAATATGACTACAATTAAAATTGTTTTGCAGGACTTGCAGTGTGTGGTGTTTTTGTTACATTTTTTACTTCAATGGGATTGAGACATGCTGTTGATATTTACTATAAAGACCTTGTTTCAACCGAAGCATATAGCGGGCTAGTGGCGCAATGGATAACGCGTCTGACTACGGATCAGAAGATTCTAGGTTCGACTCCTGGCTAGCTCGACTTTTTTTTTTTAAAGAAACTTAATTCCTCAAATGTCTCCCGAAACCTATTTCCTTGATAAAAAATCACTTTATCGGATTCAATTGACTTGTCTATTGTAACACCGTGGCAGCACATCGGGCTAGTGGCGCAATGGATAACGCGTCTGACTACGGATCAGAAGATTCTAGGTTCGACTCCTGGCTAGCTCGTGTTTTTTTTTAAGTAACTTAATTCCTCAAACGTCTCTCTAACCTTAATTCCTTCATAAAATGAATCAAGTCTGACTTTATCGGCTTTCCTTGACCCACTCCAAATGTTGTTTTTTTTTGGTAATGTGTTGTACCACCCTTACATTTTATGTTTGTTCTAAATTTGATATGACTTGTACACGATGTACTGCTGTTGTATGTGCAATTTGTTCAATAAAGCATTTACTATTAAAAAAAAAAAAACGTAATGACGACCTTTTACGTTCTTTTGCGTCACGACTAAGTTTCGTGCTTATTGGACTAAGACATGGCACTGTATCAAAGCTCACATGAACAATTATTGTTGTATTTTATTAAAGCACAAAAAACAATGCGTTATATAACTCCAAGCTATTCCTTTTGATCGTATTTATTGATATTAATCCCTCCACACTTCTTATCCAAGAGTAGGGTACTTATACAACATGTCCAGTGGGGGGCGCTAATGTCCCGCTGTGTACCTCGTCGGCCGCCGTTTAACAAGACAAGGAAGAAGCATCTTCTCAAGCTTCGAGCTAAATGTTCCGATAAACATCTCATTTCGATGAAAAATCATTATTTTCATATGGTGATGTTCAGCAGGTAACCTTTCAACTTATTCACAACCTTTCAACTTATAGTAAAAGCGCGAATGTTTAAACACCACGGATGAGTGCATTTTTTACGAGCTCAGCCATGTTTGTCATTTTGCCTCCGTCTCTATTTATGTCGATAATCCTCCTGTCTTTTCGATTATTTTATCTCTATTATTTCTCAGTAATGTTTTAAGGTGGTTGTTTGCTTAATTATTGTGTACATTTCCCTATTTGGCTTTAAAAATTAATCGTCGTCTGAAGTAGAAATCTACATCAGGTCAGGCGTTAGAAGCATCCACATAAAGCATACATTTGATGTTTACCTGCTAGAAGATGACAAATCACATCAGCTACACGAGCTTTCACGTTTGAAAGTCCTATTTGACTTAAAATGAGTGGACAATACACCATGTATGTAGCTCAGCAGGCTATACGTAGTGATGCAAAATTGTCTTCACACCCCCTCTTCAAATGTCAGGTTTTGAAATCAAATATGACAGTATTCAAGTTTTTACATCACTTTTAACCAGCTGAGACCATCTTTAAAAAAAAAAAAAATCAACATTCCTTCCTGCTTAGATTTGATGGAAGCGGACAAGATACCTAAATTCTCCTCCAAGGATGAGGAAATCAACTTTTGGAAAGCTCTCTACGTCAAGTACAAGGCAAAGTATGTGGCACTTTGTTTTGTTGTGAGGTGAAACACATACACGCTTTTGACTGTCGATTGTGGAGTTCTTATAAGTTCTTGCAGGCTTTCATTTTCTTGACATTACAGTCACATTTAGCGTGACATCTTTCTCCGTCTCTGTCCGCTTATGTGCTCTCTGCTATCGTCCGGCAGCTACCAGGAGGCTCACGAAGAGCTACTGGAGTTTCAGGAGGGCAGCAGGGAGCTGGAGGCTGAGCTGGAAGCGCAACTCGGCCAGGCCGAGCATCGCCTCAAGGACCTCCAGTCGGACAACCTCAGGCTGAAGAATGATGTGGAGACGCTAAAGGTGAAACGCAGACCCAGATATTGGTCATGTCATCACTCTGACCTGCTTTTTATGAACAAATCCTTGCCTCCTTCCTCCCTTTGCCCAAACATACTTTCCTTCTTTCCCTCCTTCTGACAGGTTTGTAATCACCTTAGGATCCTTTCATTCTTTCTTTGCGAAAGGTTGTGAGTAAATAGCAACTTTTGGCCCGAGTGAAATGTTTTTGTGTGCCGTGACAGGAAAGGCTGGAGCAGCAGTACTCCCAGAGTTACAAGCAGATCTCTGTTCTGGAGGACGACCTGGTGCAGACACGCAGCATCAAGGAGCAGCTTCACAAATACGTGCGAGAACTGGAACAATCCAACGATGACCTGGAACGAGCCAAGAGGTCTGGAGACATTTTGACGGCACTGTTCCGTCAGCGTGGCATTTTTCTTCTGACCGCGTTGGGTTTTTGCTATGGCCCCTCCCTCACAGAGCGACCATCGTTTCTCTCGAGAACTTCGAGCAACGTCTGAACCAGGCCATCGAGAGGAACGCCTTCCTGGAGAGCGAGCTGGACGAGAAGGAGTCGCTCCTCGAGTCCGTTCAGAGACTCAAAGATGAAGCCAGAGGTGACACCTTGAATGAAGTCATTCATTTTCACCTCTTGACTAATTAACAAACGTTTGTCTTTCGTCAGATTTGCGTCAGGAACTGGCCGTGCGGGAGCGTCAGGCGGACGTGAGCCGGACGTCGGGCTCCAACTCGCCCACCCACGACGACGTCAAGATGGACTCGGCGTCGCCCTGCAGTCCCGCGTTGCCTCTTAGCAAAGGTCTGGACGTCACGCTCATTGGTAACGCCGCAGGTCAGTGCAGCCTTGCATGTTTTGCTCCATACGGCCAAAAGTATTGGTACACAACTTAGTTTTTTTTGCAGGACTTTCCACGAGCAACTCACCGCTGACTCCCTCAGCGCGGATATCAGCTCTTAACATTGTCAGTGATCTACTGAGGAAAGTCGGGGTGAGTCATGCTTTAAAAAAAAAAACACTCATCTGATTTTTGCCTCTCCTCATCATGAGCCTCATGTGTCGGCAGGTTCTGGAGGCCAAACTGGCAGCGTGCAGGAACCTGGCCAAGGAGCAGCACGCCAAGAAGACTTACACTCTGGACAACGGCAACATTCTCAATGCTAACGGTAGCGCCTACTCGCAGTCATTGCATATCACCTATTTGGACAAAGGGTGAGTCTCCTTGTTACCGACCTTACGCCGTAACCTAATTTTGTATATTTTTTTTAAAATTTGATTCTTTTGTTTTTGCAGCAGAGGGACCAGCAGGCTAGATCCAGGGACTCTCAATGCCATCACGGTCCCTCCTGCCGCCTCATCGGCCGGCTTGGTGCCCCTCACCGTGTGAACACCACAGCAACCACCTCCACAGATCCGCCCCCCGCCCCCCACATGCGCGCGCGCGCACACACACACACACTTACGAGACAGTAAAGTGATATGCAAACAATTTATCACTCATCGCTCAGCAATAAGAAAAAGAGTCCGAGCGAGCATTCACATGCTCACTGAAGTGTTTCCTGAATAATTGTATTTTCTTTATTTCTCGATGTTTGTAAATGTTGGAAAAAGTCTTAAGGGAGGTCATCTTGGGCATTTTGTTTGCTTTCTCTTGCACGTATGACCAAAGACAAATAGGACACCGTTCAAATGTGTCACACGTTTGGTCATATTGATCGTTTATATTGCAGTTACAGGTGGCAAGAAATCAATTTGGTGACTGTTTAAATTCCTAAAAAAACAGTTCATTACGATGGCGGACTAAAATTATTCTAAAAATAATTCTCATAAAGACTGTCACTAAATCTCAGTAAAATAGCCATTTTTTAAAATTATACTGCTCAAGTTTCAGAAAAACTGTTTAAAATAATTAATTTAATTTATGAGTGAAATAATTAATTTTGAACGTAGCAGACTAAGAATTATTAGTGGTGATGTTTCAACAGATTTGGTATTTTAATTAATTTGATATGATTAATTACAACTTCAATGACACAAGTCATTGTTTTTTTTTTTTTTTGGAGGGATGTTTTGGTCCGAACACATCAAAGCACTTCAGTTCATTTGTATTTATTCTTTCATGTGCAATATCACTTGTGTGTGTCAATGTTTGTATTTTTAATTTATTTCAATTAAAAAAAAAAAAGACTTCAATGTTGTGATAACATCCACGAAAGAAGCCTTCTATCTGTTAACAAATGAAGGGCATGGGTTCTACTATTATTCTTTCTAAAATCTCGGCGAACCGTCCCCCCGATTGTTTGGAAAATGCCTTTGTGGTTTCCTGGACAGTAGGGGGCGATACGGACCAAGGAGATATAATACATCGAGGAGAAGAAGAATACGCACAAGAACGATAGAACATCCGGTTCATTGAGCAAGTATTTCCGCTGTCCACGAGCTGTGTTCTCGGTGAGTAATTTTAACATTTTAAACTGACTATTCGCCGTTTAATTCTGTGTAGACAATTAAGGAGCATAATTACGACACGTTGCTCCCCTAATTTGCTCGTTGTTACTAAGTCGCTGGCAGTTAATCGTAAAAACATGAGCAAAGGGGCCAGTTCGCAAGCACGCCGCTGACAAATAGACCTCCGCTGTCAGTCAAAAGGCAATCGAGGAGAGCGTTTGGCTTGAATGTTATCGTGAATGTTTTCCACACCAAATCTGCTGTCAACCAGTGGAATTGGCTTCACATCAGGGGGCAGATTTGTCTCAAAAATATTCACACAAATGAGTCCGTGACTTTTTTTCACTTGTTTTTCGAAAGATATTTGTGATTATCACAAACTAAATCCTGAATTCCAAATATGTGTTTATAATTTCCCCAAATATACTCGTTGTTCTCACACGTGTTTTCGGGTTGGAAATGGTCTGCCAGAGAAGGTCTGCCACTTTATTCTATGAATAATGACTCAAATTGTGTCACTCAAATCTTTTTTATGGACAGAAGAGGATGACTTGCCACTTTTGTTTTTCTTTCTGCCTGACTAGATTGAAGAGGCTCCTGGTCCAAAGGTGCATCCGACAGACTCTGAGGACATGCAGAAGGCCAACCTGCATTTGGACACATGTGAGTTTTGAGCCATATTGTGTGCTTGAAGAGCTGATGTCTGATGTCACGTCGCACCACAAGGTGGAGGTGAGTGCGCCCGCCTGTCTCTCACTCAACTTAAACTTCTGCTCCGTGTACTGCACAACATTGTCAACTACACATAGCATCGTCAAGCACTTCTGGAATATGTTTTTAACATTGAAGTGGCCCAAGTTAGTTTAAAAATGTGCATGCATATTTATACATGTATATCTAAAACTTACTTGGCCCACTTCAATGTCATTTTAAAACTTGACCAGAAAAGTGTGATCATGATGTTGTGGAGTACACGGCACTTAGTTTTTTTTCTCAGTGAGAGAAGTCTGACGTGCTCATGGCCCCCTTGTTGTGTCATGAGATGTAAGTGGCATCACACATGAGCTGGTGAAGCACATGCAAGACTTAAGCTGCTCCCTGGCCTGTTGTCAGTGTTTGTGTGTGCAACTTGAACTGACCCACGCAAACTTTGACTGGTAAATGCTTTCACATTGTCACGTTAGCTTTTCTGTCCAATAAATTGTTGAACTTGAATTCGAGTCTTTGCCTTTCATGACTAAGTCCATCCTCAACTCACTCGAAGTCTTTCATGCTGAGTGATCACTGCAGCTGAAGACCTTTCAAAGGCTTAAGTCTTGAGGAGAGAGTTGCACATCAGTCACTTGTATGGCCACAAGTGTAACACTGCTTGTCCCGTTGGTCTCTACATGACTCAAAACTCCAGGAATTGAGCTTTTGGGTCATGTGAAACTGATGAAAACAGTGAAAAGACTGTCTGGTGTGACTGAAGTGCAAGTCTCACCACAAAATTCAAGTGACACTTTTTCAAAGTGCTGCAAAGCCCGCCCCAAACCACACCCAATTTCACATCCACCAATCACGACGAGGCCCTCATTTGCATATATTTGCATAACCAATCAGAGCGCAGGATTTGCATAGACACGCCCACTTCGTAGAATCCAGCCAATCGGATTGTTCGGAATTTGCATATCCACACCCCAAAAGGAGTCGACCAATCGGTGCACAGCTCATTTGCATAACCACACCCTCGTTTCACCCAATCACAGCATGTTATCGTCATGCTCCACCCACTTTCCCAGCCGTCAGCGAATCATGAGCTTTCATTCTAGTATTGCCCCACCCACTTTCCTAGATTTTCGTCCTGGAAAAAAAAATCCCCAGAAAAAAAAAAATCCAGAAAAAATTTGAAAAAAATTTTCGGAAAAAAAAAATTTGAAAAAATGTTTTTGGAAAAAGAAATCAGAAAAATATATTTAATGTTTTAAGTTATAGTTTTGTGATGTGTTTAGGAATAAAGTTGAGAGTTGAAGTGTTCTTTGTAATCAAGCTTTATTTCTTTTGCAGAACAGACAATCACAAAGCAGAGGAAACAGTTGCAAGTTGGATGGCAGTCTGCTTCTTGCTGGGTGGCGAAGTGGTCGGCTCGTCAGAAGAACTTGGGAACAGGCGTGTTGACCTGAGAGGAAAGACATCAGTGAGTTACACACAAGTCAATGTCTTGTGCAGACAAAGATGTTTTTAGCATGAAACTTACCATTGAGAGAGACAAGTTGTTGGGTCTTTTGTGCAGGAAACCGATCATGTTGACTGCTGCCTGGAGAAAAGGGGGGTGGTCAAGAAGAAGCAATGCTGGTGCATTGGAAAAGTGTTCACAACTACTTTTCAGGCTGCAGCACCTTGCATATAACAAAGTAAGGCGAAAAGCGAAAGTGCGGCCTGCGGATCTGTGCTCATCTGTAGACTCTGGCGGTGAGCAGGTTACTCCCTCATATGGCGTAATGGAGCCAAGAACAGTTCAACTCTGCGGAGATAATGAAAGCATGCTTGTTGAAATGAAATGTGACTTCTTACCAGCAGATGGCGCAGAGTCACGTTTCACCTCATCACACTGCACCCATTTATCTGGATGACAAAGCAGTGAGTAAATTTATGGAATATGTTTTTAACATCAAAGTGGCCCAAGTTAGTTTAAAACTAACCAAAAGCACCATTGCATTTTACTCAAAGCTGCTGCCGCAGGAGCTCTTCATTTTTGCTGCAGAACTTGGTCCAGCATGATCAGCACCAACAGGCCATGCTGCTACTGGTCCAGTGACGAATCCAAAGTAGTCAAACCTGCTAATACTACAAACGAGGAACCTATCAAGCTTCTTTTTCGTACCTTTAAACGGAAACATTGAAAATGGAGGCAGCAGTGAGGACCTGCTCCCAGCTTGTCACATTCCTCTCCTTGCCCAGCAGGTGGAGGTCTGACAGTATTCTGACTGGAAGCTGCACTGCCTGTAGAGTCAAACAAAAAGCAGGTAAGTGTGCTTGAAAATTCAATGTGCTGTGCTTTTTGGGTGTAGCTTCGGTCACCCGTCAGTCTGCTTTACATCAAATGGATCGTGACACATGTTTCCAGAGGGCCTGCATCCGCGCCGCCTACAACGAACAGTTCAAGGATTTGGATTGGAAATTTGCGACAGGCCCAAACCTTGAAGACGACTCGACTTCACAACTTGTTCTCTGGTTCTTCAGCACCACCTGGTGGAAGAGTGCAGGACAAACACATGTTGAGCAAATGTCTTGGGACCACTCTCCCACCCATTTCTCCTCCATTTCCCCCTGGTTCAGCACCAGATTGAAATGATCAGATCTGATCATTCGTCCAAGTGTGCAAGAGAGCCAGAAAAGAGCCCCGCCACTGTTTGATTTTACAAGTGCGCCTACTCAACCAGCAGGTGAACGAGCGCCCGGAAGCTGGTTGAGTAGAAGGTCCTGTGGTTGGATTTGACACCTGTGCACAATCTTTCGTTAATCACGTGCTGATTTAATTAAGAGTACTGCACATGTGCACCTGTGTGAGAGAGTTCGCGTCACTTCTGCAGGAGAGCTGCATGCTTCGACAGCACGGTAACCTGCAAGACAAGGTAACACAAGATCTTGACTTAAAATATTCAAACTTTCAAGCCTGTGGCTTCCCACCCAGATATTTGCTAGACTGCCAAAGTCTACCAAATACCTGCCAAAGTCTCATGAGCCAGGGCCCAAAACGCCACAGGACGGCAGCCATTTTAAGGGCCATTCTGTCGAGGTGAGCCTGCGTAGACAAAAGAGAATCGGCAGATAGAATTTAGTCCGATATGTATTCAGATGCGTCAGTTTTACCTTGTTGCAGTCAATCTGGCCATTCTGTTGAAGATGCAAAGCCTGTGGATAGAAAAGAGACAAATTAGATGGGCTTGCTCAAGACTGTTCAGCTTAACTTGCACATTAAAACGCACAGCAAGTGGCCCATGTTAGATTGGATTTGTACCTGTGAACAGAAATAACACAATTAACACTCACGCATACAAATTCGTTTTATTATGATTTTAGAAATAAGTTTTGTCTACTTACCCTCTCGGCAAACGTTGCTTTCCTAGGAAGTTGAGAAAAAAAAGTTTGTTGTAAGGTCGCAGGAGACGTTAATTGCATTACATTTTTGCTTTGCATGTTTGCCAGGTGTGAGCACGTTCAAAGTGCTGCTTTCCATTCAAAGTGAGGAAATGAGTGTTTTAAGAGGCTATTAAAGAGTAAAAAGTCACCTTGTTGGAGTTTTGCGTGATCTTGTTGACAGGCATACGGAGCAGGAGCAGCGTGTGGACGAGCGGAGGCTGTCGAAGGTGAGAAAGAAAAATTGCCTCATTGTCGCCGTTTAAATAGGTTTCCTGTTATGACGTCACTTCCGGAGGAAAAAAATAAATTAAAACAAAGAAACTACTCGGGCTCGAACTTGTGTTCGCCAGTCGGGAGTACTTGTCGTTTACCATTGAGCTATCATCTGACACTGTGTGCAAGGGTTTACACATTTATATTGATAAAGGAAGCGAATGTGAAGAAAAACATTAACACCTGGAGGCAACACCCGGGCTCGAACCAAGGTTCACCAGTCGGGACTACATTTCGTATACCATTAGGCTATAGACTGACAATGGTGGCAGCTGCTTTTACATGTATTATTATTGTCACCAGCCACTGAACCTTGCAAGTATTTATAAGACCATCTAAATACGACCAACCAAATTGTTTTGAAGAGATTCGGCGTGGTCGAATGGTTAACGACTTGATATTGTACCCGGGAAACCCGGGTTCGAATCTTGCTCAATTTACAAATATAGCAGACAGTGGGGCTCGAACCCGGGTCGCCTGACTACTACGCGTTGTCTTTTACCATTAGGCCATTCTGCCGCGAAAATTTCGGGAAAATTATATGTAGTCATAGGTAAACACCTACACATGAGCGGAGATGGTTGACATCTCTCGTGGAGTGAGTGACCTCTTATGTTTCTCACTTCGCCCCTGAACTACGTGGCGGCACTCAAACCTAACCCATAAACCCTCAACCTCACCAGTCCCCCTGTCCCCCCTCTCCGCTCCCTTCATAATGCCATCCTGAGATCAGGAGAGGGAGTTTGCAAAGCCAACTTGCTTTGAAACGGAAGACGAACATCACAAGGAGATAGTGTCGTTTTGTCACTTTGCTTTATTGGCGATCGTGAATAAAGTGCTTGAATAAAACACAAGTTTCTTGTGCCTGCTTCAGTCACAAATAAAACATCCATAAACACACACTTCCAAACGTGCAAGTCAACTTTGTTCATTGTTTCAAGATGCTTTGTTGTAAAGGGCAACTCCGTTGGAATCGTTGAGATCCAAGTCTCGTCTGGGTGGTTTTGGTCTGTGCAGGTCTGAACGAGGTCCGTAGTCTGAAGAACCTGCAACACTCAAAGAATCACGGTGAAATCAAACTTCATTTAATATTGGGCAGAAAACTAACCCCCCAAGTATTCACTGTCTTCGGGAATATATGCCAATCAATACGCCCCCCCAACCACCGCCTCCGAAACAAAGTTGACCGAAATGCGACAGTGGAAGAGTTGAGGGGGGGCGGGGGGGTATGTCCCCACCGACCGGCAAAGGATAATTTCTGGAAAGAGTTTTTTGTGGCCGTTGTGGAAGCGCTGTAAAAATCAAGATGAATTGTATAAAATTGTTTACTAATTCGATTTGAATGATCAAAATTTCTTTGCGCATCCGCACGGACAGACGAGTGTGTGGTTGTGTCTGTGACTGATTCCCGGATGCGGCCCGTGGACCACTGGTTCGTACATCGGCTTTCCAGTACAGCGGTGCAAGGTTTGATGCCAGCCATGGGCTTCCTGTATGTGGTTGGCATGCTTTACCTTTTCCGGTTTGTTTCTTTCACATCGTTGGGGAAAAAACAACAACAAAGAAAATCATGAAAATAAGACCCCCGCCCCCCAAAAAAGGCCAATTTTAAAAAAAAAAACCCGACCATTTATAGGAAGGCATGTTCTTCCTGTGTCTCAACGAGTGTCCTCCCACATTCCAAACACGTGTGGCAGGTTCATGGAACACCAAAACATTTCTGTGACCACTTATCTTTTCTCTTCGCTTCAATGAGGAAAGAGGATTTTAGCGTTTCAAGTTACAAGCTCAGTCATGAAACAAATTAAACCCGTATCTCAAAGCACTTCCTGACTGAACCGAATAGTCATCACAGAATCCTAATAGACAATTACCTGTTCTCAGATTCCCTTGCTTGGCGGTGTCCATCGCTGTGGTGCTGCTCTGCTTCTTCTCGCGCGCCAAGACGACGAGATCGGTGCGTGCCGTCACCATGGCAACTGTTCCAGAAGACAGCGGTGCCTCCATCCAAGCCATTTTGCTCGCGGAAGGTCAGGAGGTGGCGGACAGACGACTCCAAACTGACGAGCGTTTGACCAGGCGGGCTCGTTGCCACTGGCCCCCTCGACCGGCACCCATGCGCAGAATGGCCCCCCCCCCCCCCCCACGAACTTTAACCAACGCACACTGCGTTTCCCCGATAGGCATATTTTTCTTGCCCCGCATCAAAGATTTCATGCAGATCATTCCCCCGTCGACACACCAGCCACACCAACACTTCTCTTTGAGTGACAGCATCGCCTTTATTACAATACACTACTGACGAGTCGAAGGTCAAATAAATATGTGGAGGTTGCGGGTATTGTCGGAACGGGTATTTAAATAACCGATGACTCCTTGGCTTTTTTGAAGCGCGTTAAGGCAAAAGTATGTATCCGGCGGCTCGTACGTCACAAATAACGACTATCGGCTGGAACAGAACACGAAAAGGTAACAAGTGTCCGTCTTCGTATTCATCGGTCTGCCATTCTGCTCAGATGATTTTGAAATTTTTTTTTTAGCTGGTTTGCATTTCTCAGTGCTACAAATACAAGTGAAACGAGCAGGCCGTGGTGCGAACGGGTCCCCTTTTTTTTTCGGGGGCCGGATTGTTGCGTCCCAATCGCCCCTAAAAAGACACTGAAAGAACAAATAGTGGAGGGGGCGGGGCGAGGGTGGTACATTGTAATCGACAATCAGTCCCACACAATGGGCCAAACGATGGCCGTCCCTACGCTAGACGTCTTGTTACCACGTTTGACGATCGGCACACACCCACTCGCACGACTGCCACAAAAACAGAGAGCCAACTCTAAAACCGTTCCGATATCCACAGAATGAGGACAAATTAAGTAGAACACCACATCTGCCCAAAGACATCAATGAACATTTCTGACTGCCTCCCCCAACCCTTGAATGGCACAGTGGAGGAGGTGGCGGGGGGGTGTCAGAGAAAATGGTCCCAGGTTCTCCAGCTGCGAAACTCAAAAGACCCAGCTGACAGGCACCCACTGCTGCTCGTTGAAGAGTTTTTCCATGGCAGAGCGCACGCTGCGGAATGTCGCTTCGAGGCCGTCGTTGACGATACAGAGGTCAAAGTAATGTCCGTAGGCCCGTTTGATGCGCTCGCTCTCGTCCACCGTCCTCTTGAGCTCAGAGTCCTGAAAGGGGGGGGGGGGGGGGAGATCACGCGAGTGGTTGAGCGTTACGTCGTGGGGCGCCTCGGTCATCTTTCAAGCGCGAGAACATTTGCACTCACCGTGAGCTGCTTGGTGACCACTCCCGACTCGATGGCCGATCGGTTCATGGCTTTGAGGACCTCAAAATCGGGAGCCTCGATGAACACGACGTAGGGCAGGAACTCTGACGTCCGCAGAACTTTAAGAGCCTTGAGGAAACGCACACACACACACGTTTGGGCCGTGAGGGAATACTGTCGTCACTGTACGGCGGGTCATGCCCAACTTTAAAGGTCAAACAGTTGACCCGGAAAGGTTAAAGGGTATTTCAACCAGACCCCCCCCAATATCCTTGAATTTTTCCCTTACCTGAGGGTTGACATCCAGGATGCAGACCTTCCCCGTTTCCGTCACCTCGTGGATGGAGTTGATTTTGGTCCCGTACAAGTTGCCGTCGTATTCGCCGTGCTCCAGGAAACGCCCGTTCTTGATGTCGCACTCCATTTCGCCGCGCGTCATGAAGGAATACATCTGGCCGTCTCTCTCGTCCACCTTCGGTTTTCTGCTGGTGACTTGGGAGACAAAAGGGCGGAACGTTCTCAAGACGCTTGGAAACTGGACGCTTTTCGCCTTCGCCGCCGCCGCCGCGCTCACAGGGGATGGTGGTGCCGTAGCGCTGGGGATCCAACACCAGCAGCTTGTTCTTTAGACTGCGACGGCCGACGCCCTGCGCCCCGATCAGGACCAGCGTCTTCCTTCGGAAGGGGGGCACCTTGGCCACCTCCTCGTAGATCCGCAGCTCGTGACGATCAAATTCTTGCAAAGGAACGCCATTCGTGAGCATGTCATTTCATTTCTTTAGCCTGTCAGTCTCCATACAACACAACATATTAATATAATAAGTAAGATAAGATATATAATAAAAGATTAAGATAAGTCCGATTCGGGGTACCTGCGTTCTTGGTGGTTAAATACATCATCTTTTTCTTTTTCTTGCCACCCACTCCGCCACACAAAGGACCTGCGAGAAACCAAAACAAGACTGAGCATTGCTGTCTGGCCACATTTTCGATTTTCAACGAGCGGAAGAATCTGATGCAATGCGCGGATGTGACCACTAGATGGCACCGTCCGAACGCTCTGAGACGGCGCCTTTGTGTGACAGGCAATAATGTCTTTTGTTGAAGGCATAAACCGAGGCGCATAAAGCAAAGTGCACCCCCCCCCCCCCCCAAAAAAAACCCATTCGGCTCTATCAATTTAATAGAGACAAAAATTACAGCCAATTCGAGGATAAGATTGGAAAACGAAGGCAACAAATATGACCAAACTGTATGCTGTGTAGACTATGTCCATTGATCAAAAGTAACGTGCCGATGTCGAAGTATTGATTGTCACTGGATTGTCACTCTTGCAAAATTTGTTCCTGGACATCGTGGGCCGGGTCCACCCGAGTCATTTACCAGGACTCCGGCGAGGAGAGGTGACAGCGCGGTGGAAATGCATGCGTGATGCCGAGCGGGGCACAGATGTTGTCTTTGTTCCCGGCGTGTTATTTTTTTTTTTTTAATGCAGCACGGGGGGGGTCAAATCTGCATAAATTGCCAGTGTTTCTCTCCGTTGGCTCTGTTGTCTTTGTCTGGGTCGTCGTACCCGTGGTGACCAGCTCCAGGTCTCTTTTCACAAACGCTTTCCTCTTCTCCTCGAGGAGCTGACTTGGAATCAAACCGGCGCTGCCTCCCTGGATATGGCAGGCCTGAGAAAGACACAAGATGAGCAACTAACAGCTCCCGTGTGGTGTCGTGTGTGTGTGTGTGTGTGAACAAGCCCGTGCGTGTTACTGTAGGCGGGAGAGGCTTGTAATGACCTGCCACCAGTTCAGATCTTCCTGGTTGAAAATCTGCAGAATGTCTCCGCTGCAGAAGCTCAGCCCCGCCTCTTTACACGGAATCAGGTTGTCCTGAGACGGGTCGTAGTCAAAGTGGCATTTGACAAAAGCCTGCGAGGACAGACATCGGGGGGGATGGGGGGGTTGAACGTCACAAGGGAATTCGAAACGGACGCCGGGCAATGAATCCCTCTCGGGGGCCGAGCGCTATTCATTTTGGCGGAAGTAAAAATCGAATCGACTCGGCTCGACTCCGCGTAACCGCCGCGTTCAAAAGGCGGGACAGAAACAGACACAAACAAAGCGAGAGGGCGAGAAAGAGGACGACAGCGAGAGGAGAGCCAGCCAAAACACGTCGCCATGGCAACCATTCCCTCCCCCTTCTGCGGTTGATGCCTTTTCTCATACTCCTATGATGCATGATCATTAAAACACACACACACACACACACACACACGCTGCGTGGCGCTTTTAAATAACGTTTTTAGAGGCTGCGGCTGGAGGTGCGAGCTCAGCAGATGGGACCGAGATTGTAATCGCAAAAACTATGAAGCAGTCGAGGAGCCCGCACCGTTTTGGAAGACTTACAATTGGACCGATCTTGACGTTTTTATAATCGGGGCACGTAGATGGCACTTGGGACAATTTATTGATCGTTTGTCTGGAGAAGTCAAAGCTCAAAATCATCTCTTGAATGGTAGAATCGCGATGAGAGGAACGATTGCTTTTTTTGGTATTCATATCGGCGGAGTCACGGTCAAAAAGAGCCGCTCTTGGAAAGCGGATGTTTATCGGCGCGGACAAAACACAATTGGCAGCCACTTTCCTCTTTGACGCCACATCGCAAATGGGAATATTGAAAGGCTCGGTTTGGCTCGGTTCCTCTGATGCAGTCGTAAAGCAGCAAGCAAGCCCTTGAGCTAGCAAAGATTTGTTAAAAAAAAAAAAAGCAAAAGTCGACTCGCAGTCCCGCACCGACCTGTCTGGGTGTGTGCGGCTCCTGGTAGCTGGGCAGGATCTTGAGCACCACGCTGCCGCTGGCCTCCTTGAGCATCTCCTGCAGGACTTTGGGGTCGTTGCCCACCTCCTTGCCGTTCACCTCCTTGATGATGTCGCCCACGTGGAGCAAACCTTGCTGGTCAATCATGCCGCCGTGGAGGATTCTGGCGATCACCAGCTCGCCGCTCTCCACGCGAAACGTCACTCCCTTCACACACACGAGCGGTTATTTTTTTCCCCCCGACGATTGATCAAGAAGCTAATGAAGTGACTCCAGATCGATCCACTCTATTTTCCGTCACGAGGGTAGAATCATTATTTTTCAAAGCCATTAAAAAGAAATGAATACATCAATCTCCCCTCTCATTTTCAGCGCCAGTTGATTGATGTTCCACTTACCAGGTGCTCGCCGGACACCTTGCGGATGCCCACCATCCTCACGGCGTCGGGGGGCACGGGTTGGTTGTTGAGGGCCGCGTCCATGAAAGCGCAAGGGCTGGGGGGAGGAGTTTCGTAGTTTTTGGAAGCCACCGAGTCATGAGTCTCCAGGAGAGACTTTAGAGGAGGAGGAGGGGGTGGGGTGGGGGTGGGGGGGGGCAGACGACAGGAAAGGTTGAGGATTGCAATGAGATGGCGCTAAGATATTAGCATACTTGAACGTGATCAATGAGATTCAGACAAAGACCTGAAAGTGAGGCTCCTTGAGGATGCGGACCAGCTCGTCGGCGGCTTGGCTCCTGTGCGCCAGGGGGCCGAGCTCCTTGAGGATGTCCTGCACAAGCTCCACGTTGTTCTCCCTCACCGCCTCCAGCTTGGGCTCCTCAAAGTGCTCGTGAGCCTTGGTAAGGACGAGGAGGAAGCAGATGCCGCACATTTGTCAATTTGGGCTGCCCAGTATCAGTGTCTTGTATATTTTATATTTTTTTTATACGTTTTTCCTGAGGCACTTTCACATTTCTGCGAATCATGAATTTTCCACTCTCTAATTCACACCGACAGCCAATTGCAACTTTTCGGGAGAATCGAAATCTAATCGAGGTCTCGGATGCGTCGGTCACAAAAAAAACCGGCTTTTTGAACGACGTGGGCGGATCTGAACAATGATCAAGTGTGAGTGACAACCGCCATGAGCGAACCTATTTCGAATGCCAAATGTCGAGTCTGCGCTAATTGCAAGTTACCTCGCATCGAGTCGCCGGCCTCGATGACCTTTTGTTCAAGCGGCTCATTACGATTGACAAGCATGGGAAGAAAATTGCAAAACGCGACAAGCTTTTTTTTCCTTTTGCAGTACAGTGAAACTCCTCTACAACGAAACTTACATGGGCGAAAATACCCCCTAGTGTGAAAAAAAATCTTTATGCATTAATGTGTGTGTGTGTGTGTGTGTTTACATCCGAGATCAAATTCGCTACAGTGAAAAACCCCCTGTTGTGAAAAATGTCTTGCTGCAAACACGATTTCGTTGTATTAGCAACGTGCTAAGCGCTTCGATGCAACAGAGAGCGTTCGCGTTTCGGATTTTGCTCTCACCACCGGGCTCTCCATGATGCCTTTGAGGAAGATGAGGTCCAGGTCGTTGGCCGTCGTCGAGCTGACGCTGTCGCTCAGCGTGTCCAAAGTCTGATGCATGGCTACGCACGAAACAAGGAGACACAAGACAAGAAATGATTTCCCCCCCCCCGCGGAAAGTGCATTGGTGGGTGTTTGATTGACAGCTGAAAACGGAGCGACTCGGCGGCCGTGTGAATGACAGCATCAAACCCGCCGCCGAGTCTTGTTCTGCCCGCGGCGACTCTTAACGCGGACGAAACGAGGCCATTGACAACTCCATTCAAGAAAGAGCGATTGACGGCGAGCGTTTGCCGCTTCAAGCTCGCCGCAATTAGACAACGGCGCTAATCTCCAGCACGTGTTGCGCCGGCCCTCAAAGTCGGCGTCAAGGACGCGGGTCACATCTTGGCTTCCCCCCTCGGGATGAGACGAGAGCCAGGCGGGCAATAAAAGGAGCGACGCGAGCCGACGACCTTGATCGTTGGTGACACAGTCCTTCCGCCCCTGTCGCCGGATCATCTCAACGTAAATTGAGTTACTAATTACAAAGCATTTAGCGAAGGCTATCTGGGTTGCTATGGAGCGGCGTTTTGCCGAGAGGAGGCCGAGGGGGTACCGCCACGGGTTAGCGCAGAGAGCCTCCTCGCTTCCATCTCGAACCGCCAGATAAATCCTCGCCCGATAAGGTCGTTACGATCTCACGCGGCGGGTCGGTGAAGATGGACGTTCGAAGAGAGAGGGGGTGAAAACATTTGATCGGGGCTTGAGTCACCCGATGAGTCATTTCTGACTTAATGAGGTGTTCATTAGTCATGCTGCCGAGTGCCCAGACGTTTCAGGGCCGGCGTGCGAGCGGAGCGCAAGCGGTCGGGAGCGCGAATGCAAAAACGACGCCTCGAGGACTTGTGATATTACGTGCGGGGCCTGAGAACGTTTTTGGCACGCCGGGAGTGCGAGAAAAATGGGAGAAAGTGAACAAAGCCAGATTGCGTTTCAAGGTTGTAAACAATGACGTGTTAAGGCCCGCCGTCTCTGGTTAGCGCGCGATGGCATACGAAATGAGCTCATTATGCATCTTGAATGTACGCGCGCACGCACAAACTGATGCTTTTTTTTCTTCCCACCCCCCCGATAAATGGGATACAATATGGCTGTCACTACCTGTCAGGTCAGATTACAAATTCGGAGGCTTTGGCGCGCCATCGGCGGCGCGCTTCTAACAATGTAAATTTACGCGGATTTAAAAATCGACGTCGTGAGCCACGCCGCCGCCTAACTGCATCTGGCAACCGTGACGGTTTTAGTGGCGCCGTTCACAATTTAAGGCAAGCCGTGCACGGGTCACTGAGGACAACTGGTGCAGGCGCATAAATAACCCTGGACACACACACACACACACATATGAATGCGCAGTATGAACCACAATGCAATCTTAATGAATTGGTCAATTATGGATGCCGCGTGGATGGTACGTCCAATTCGATGCTACTGGCTAACGGGTGTGCATTTTAATTAGATGCGCACGCGCACACACCCACCAAAAAAAAAAAATCTGCATTGTCACTGTCCAATGACAACAACGTGTTTCAGCATTTCTGTTTTGGACATGACTAACAACAACTAAACAAAAAAAAAAAAACGATAGACAAGAATCATGAGAGCGCACGATGAAACACCAAATTAACGTTGCACAAGCATCGCTGCAGGTGCACGCCAGGTTTGAAATGTAGAAGCGGAGTATTCGGAACAGCGTATGTGAGGTGGGGAGGTCATCGAAAAGCCGAATTAAGCCACAGGGCAACCTTTGACATGCAGATATCAAAACTTTTTTTGGGGGGGTCCATCATCATCTAAAGTAGAAGCACATGTTTTGAGGGACATTTCCCAGCACAATTTAAACAGTACACGCAGGAGATCGGGTGATGTCATAGTCGAGAACTATTTGACAACAACTTTCTAACTTTCTGTCGCGCTCCGTCGTACTCGCTCGGGACGGTCAACGTGTGCCAAGATCATGAAAAGACGGGACCGCTCCTTGCCATCTTTCCTCATCCGTCGGCTCATTCGCGCGCTTACTTGTCGCCGTCACCAAAGGCGTACAAACCGACTCCCGAGCGCGACGACGAGCGTTTTGTTTTGCGGAACCGGCGTAAACCCGTACATGTTGCGCCGGTTAACGCGCCGCCAAGCGTTTATCCGCGCGGAGACCCCGCAGGTAGGCAACTGCGCTCTTACCTTCTCCCCCGAGCTTCATTTCCAGTCCCTCCAGGGAGAAGGCCGAGCCCCCCTCCTCAAGGGAGAGTCTTGCAAACAGGCTGCCAGCCATGGTGACCGACACCTCACGACAGAGCGCTCACACACATACACGGGCGACAACACACACAATGCTGTGCGTAAGGGGGGGTGGGGAGGGGGGGAGCTCGCGCCCTTTCCTCCTCCTCCTCCTGCTGCCAAAACAGCTCCTGGCTCTTCCCCCCTCCCTCTTCCACCTGCTCTTGACGTGAATGTGCGCGAGCTACGCCTGACTGGGAGTCTTCTCCGACGCGCATGAATGAATGCAGACGACAGGCTTGTGTGCATGAGTGGAGCGAGGAGGAGGATGGGGGGTGGGGGGTGGGGGGTGGGGGTCGACACGTGAAAGGGGAGTGGGGAGGGAAATAGGAAGTATGATGCGTCTACTCTGGGAAGGAGGAAGAGAGGCTGGGCAATTTTCCCGGAAGCTTCCCTGTGGCGGTGAACTGGGGTGGGGGGAGACGAACTTTTCATAGGATCAGCGGTACAGAGACTGAACGGACGGATGAATATTTCGAGTCACTTTTCGGCCGCATCGCTCAGGAACGAAATGTGAAGTCGAAGTCTGCCAGTGACGTCAACTGTGGCGTCGCACTCAAAAGCGTACAGCGGAAAAATCCTCCGAGGCGCGACTAATTTAAGACCGGCGTCGGAGCGAACCATTATCCGCTTCATTAAGTCACATTCAAACTGGTGAGATGAGATGCGCGTCCGGAGTGCCGGAGTAGCCGCAAAAGCTTTCGCTATCACTCGCGTTCGTTTGACATCTCTCGATGGCCGATACTCTACTGAAGGCGCTCGATTTCATAGCGACCGTTCGATTTGAAGTTCGATTTTATTTATTTATTTTTGGGGATCTTGTGATGCATTAATTTCCTTTTGCAGGCGTGACAAATTGAGCCGTGTACACAGACGCTCTTGTCACAGTTGACGAAGCCACTTACCCGAGTCAGAAAAAGCCGTTGCCACGGGCATTTTATGATTTGCTTCTTCCTTGCGCCCTCTGCCAAACTTGCTCGGTCACCTGTGAAAGGGGGAGAGAAAAAAACAAAGGAGAGAGAGAGAGAGAGAGACATTAGAGAAAAAGTCAAGACAAAACGGTGCTGCTGTCTCAAGCAAGATAATCTGGTCGATTGTGAGCCTTCCAACCAAAATCAACAAAGCTCCCGATTGTCAAAGATTAGCTTGTAGGGTGAAGTTTGTGAAGCGTGCCCCCCCCCCCCACTCCCAGCCCCCCTCTCCCACTGACGTGCTCCCCTGTGCCGTGACAATGACAACAAACTCTTCCTTCCATCGCCATCACGTTTTCAATCCGTCTAAACAAGCTCCCACCCCGATGCTAACTGCTCTCTAACTCACTTTGGAACTATTAATAGACACCCCCGGCAGTTACTGGCCTTGTGTCCGCGAGGTGGGGGGGGAATGTTCCGAACAGATGGAAAGATTGAACGAGCGGGCGGGCAGGCCAGCCAAGGTTTGGCTTAAGAGAGGATCTGGTGATTCTAATTGATCCATTTAACATCAGGCAGCATGAGAACGAAGCAACACCCCAGGGGAGGGGGGAGAGGGGGGGGGGAACCTGGCTTTGTCAGGTGATGCGGCACTGGCGACATCGGTACTTTAAATAGCAATATGGGCTTGAAGTAATATAAACGGAGTGGAATCAATAGTGATGTGATAAGGGGGAGGAGCCAAAAAAAACAGTGGGAGTTGTGGCAACACATCAAGTGGCAGGTCTGACAGGAGGAGAATGGGTTGAAATAACAGGGATGGAAAAAAAAAACAAGCAGCTGTTGAACAAGAGATGCCAGTAGGATGCTAATTTCTGGTTGCTATGACAACATCTACCCAATGGTCGAAAGCGGCGCGACGGCAGCCCGAGCGCCCCCCGCGCTTGTGTAAATATAGGAGCCCCAACCTCACGTGAAACTTTTAAATGATTGGGGGTCAGAATTGCAGTTCTTCTTTCGCGCCAAACATTTCTACTCGCTCAATCACACGAGAAAATGTCAGACGCCGAAAGCGCTTTGGCATCATCGATCCATACGGATTTGGTCGTTGGGGTTCAGCCCAAAGGGGGATCCCGTCCCGTGTTTGCACGAGGCAATCACAGAGCTTGTTCAAGTATGCAGAGGCCTCGCCCGGATTTTTACTCCCTCGTCCCTTTTCGCAAACTTTGCGACGCTCGGTCACGCCTCCGGCAAACTGCTCGATCAACATTGCATCATCCCCAGCTGGCATGGCACCGACAACGCTCTGCAATGTTGATCACCTGATTGAGACACACATTGGACGTCAAGACGCTTATTTCGGTGTTAATAGATTCAACCCTAAAAATTGCAGAAACACTTTATTCCGAATCCACTTTGAACTTACATGACCCTACAAAAATATCAATGAAAAAAAAAAAAAAAATGGCTCACGGATGATTCGTTCCATTCAAATACAGACAGGACAGACTTATTTATTTGTTGTGTTTGTTCGAAATCGCAACATTGATCGGGGGATCTCAAAAAAAGATTACTTTTCAGAAGCGTTCGGTCCTGGTCATGGGAATATTTTGAAATGTCATAGGTATACAGTCAGGTGTCCATATGACAACCGCCTCAAGGCGTTCCCACAATGCAGCAGCGTGCAAAGACACACACACACACACACACGCCCACACACACACAAAAGCAGCAGCCAAACAAGTCTTAATCCACATATGGAGCCTGGCGTCAGGCCTAAAAATAACCTCGTGCTCCCACAGGTTCAACTCCTCTCATTACTTTACAGAGAAAACTGCCGTATCCAAGACAACCGTGAGCAGCTCCTCACTTCCCCCCCACCCCCCAGCCCCCGGGTGCATTACCATGGCAACAAGGGAAACGGCGTAAGAATAATGAGGACGGAATTAAAACCGATGCTATTTGAAGAATTGACCATGCTGGTCTTAATTACAGAGTTGATCAGATTTACAGGACGCGGCCTGTGAACGCCGCGACCAGAGAAAAGATCACATCACAATCACTCGAGATGTTCTTCACAAAATGCCCGAATAATAAACCAGACAACACATCCCGCCATCATACCGAAAGTAACCCCCATAGAATATGAGCAGCTTCGAATAAAAAATGCATGTCATGTATACTGAATAGCACAGTATGGCTCAAGGCAACATGCTGAGAATCCCCCCCTGAGGACAAGTTTGTCGATTCACCAAGCAACCAACACACACAAAAGACCCCATGACATTCCATCCATTAGTTGCTGAGATGTTTCAACGTGTGTGTGTGTGTGTGTGTGTGTGTGTGTTTGTGTAGAGGAATACATATTTTTAGCATTTTCTAAAAGGCATTGCACTATTTTTAAGTGTGTATCGTACATAAATAACCTGAAGAGATGATTCGGTCGTCAATAACAAATGTGGTTCAGGAGATGCTGACGATTGTTATGAATAACACCAAAATAGTCCGGAATGGGCACAACAGTACTATAAAAAGGCACATCACATAATTGAAAGTGATGTCATGTATTTAAATCTTCCTGAGGAAATGTAAGGTTAAGGACAAACTTAACGTACTATATTCAGCATGCACGTCAAACAAGTCATGCATGGCAAATGCTATCGTTTCAGTCAGGGAGCATCCAAATTAGAAACTGATTACAAAAAAAAAAGTTACATATATATTAATCTTTGCTGCCAGCAAAAGCTGGTGTTGTATAGTTTTTTTCAGTGGATACAAAAAGTCTACACACCCCTGCTCAAACGGGAGGCTTTTGTGACGTGGAAAAAAACCAGTAATTTCAAAGGCTTTTACGCCTACACACACATAAATATATACTGTACATATACAGTATAAGATATGCGAACTCGTGACGTCAGTTAGCAAGAGAACCCCAAAACAACTAGGCGCGTGCCCTGCGTGTGCGCATGCGCAAGTTCCAAAACACACGGCATACATTCATTATTAGTGTATCAGATACGTTCCCATACAGTCAAGAAGCCGTAATTACTTGAAACACATAAAATAATGCAATATGATATGAATTTCGCGGTTACGGAAACGCGTGACGTCTCTGCACAGGTGCAGTGAGGTCAATTACACGAACACAGCACATTTCGAATATGGCCACTAATTGGCCTGGTTGAAGAGGATGCGGCGCGATCAATGTAGCCATTCGTGCGTTACTTATTACGGGGATTTTTTCGTCATGGGATCAGTAAAACACAAATACTCGCATAAAATGAAAATAAAAATGACAAAAAACGCAATGAAAACAATAGCCTGGCCGTTTTTCTGTTCGACGTCCCCCACCGTGAGAAAGGGGCTTGCCCACTCACCTTTATCCGGCTGCCGCGTCGCGGAGGACGGCTTGCGGACGCCACTCGGCTCGGTGCTGCTGGAGGCGGCGGCAGGTCTCGGTTAATCCGCGCAGTTTTTTCCAAGCGCCAACTGCAACCCACTCAACGCGCTTTTTTTTTAAAACGAAAGCGTGCCTGAAGACAAAAGAATACCTTGGGGGTTGAAACCACCCCGTTTCTTCAATGTGATTCTATAAGGTTCGATGACGGAGAGTACACGAGACGGTGTTGTTCGACAACACACACGGGAGAACGCGAGTCTGCCGTGGTTCCGAACCTGCTGTCAGCGGAAATGAATGACCTGTCTCTTGCTTCGACAGCGAACTCTAGTGGTGGGGAACTTGCATTACAACTCGATGATCACTGTACATTTGTGTTGTACATTTCAGGCCACATTTGATTTGTACTTTTTTTTTTTTTTTTGGGATGGATAGATAAACTAATTTTAATAGGGGCGGGGGAAGCTAAAATAATGATGGTCAGAGCGCAATTAAACAACTGAGCCCACCCAGAATGAAACCGTATTGACTCAACACTTTTATGCCATTATTTCCTTTATTGTAAAGTTAGTTCCTCATACAAATTATTTACACTGTCGCCCAGAAAACAAAGAGGTGTACAAAGAGAAGCAACGCAGACACACAAAACGAGAAACATGCGTGCATATTGGGAAATTGAAAGAGATTATTTCGCTGTGAGTTGGCCCTCCAGGAAATCCCAGGGTTTCTGATTGTTGTTGGATTTTTTTTTTTTTTTAGGAGGACGGGTCACCTTTTGGGGGCGATTACCACCCACTGTTATAGTCCAAACTGTAAAATAATAGACACAAGCAGGTTGGTTAAGGACCTCATCCTTCCTGTGCCACAGACAACAACACTGGAACCACATTTATTCCTTTTCCTTATAACCGATAGCAAGTGCCTGTGCCTTGAGATGTGCAGTCAGCAATAAAATGAAATTAGGACGAAAGAACCATACATTAAAGATCCAAATTGGACGGACTCGAATTACAATCACACTTAATGGAATTTCCCGAAACCATCTGAAGCTTGATCTCTCACCGTGGTTCGGAGTCTTGGCTTGGCTCGGCCCCATACAGCAGCCACGCCACGGCCTGCTCAGGGGATGACCTCTTCCCATATCTGCATTACGTGACATAAGACATGGTTGAATATTTGCATTTTCATTCACTGCTTGTCTCACCGAGCCATGAGGAAGCTCCTGAGATCAATGCCTGGCCACTGAAGAGTAAAAGCTGCGTGACACCATGACAAAACCAGCCTGTGTAATTACACAACAGGAGGATACATGACACCGAGTGTACCAAATAACCCCCCCACCCCCCTTTTAAACTGTGTACTCTTGTAACCAGATCTCCACTTTATTACTTGGAGGGGTGATGTAATGTTTGGCAAAGCTGAAATGCGAGATTATGCATTTGATCAGGGGGAGCTGTTCACCTTTTCGACTAAGGCACTAATTGGTCATTTGAGATGTCATGCGGCGGGCGTCAATAAGCGGAAGCGGCGCTACGCGGCATCAGTCAATAATAATCTTGGCACTGGAGCGGTACCTCAAAGGTGGCCGAACGTGATGTATTTGGACATTTTTGTCAGAGGAAATTAATTTCCAACACTGTATGCGTTGGTTGCGTTATTAAATCTTGACAAATGTTTTACTTGGTGTCTCTGCGGGATATTTATGGTAAAAAAAAAAATCATTTGGGGAGACTTTACAGTACACAATAACGCTGAAAACTGAGGGGGAGGGGGGGATACATTATACAGAAAGCATGAAGGTTAATAAAAAGTTTGCATGGAACGGATATTGGGACATTTTGTCTCTTTTAAGACATCCAATCCCATCCGATCAAATTTCATGAGAACCTTCAGCTTGGGGGAAGGAATGGGGGGCGTAATATTTCTTTGAACTCTTCAGAAAAGTACAAATGTCATCACACCGCGCTCACCTCTGTCTGGTGATCAGGTTGACATAATGCCGGACGGCGGCCTGGTACTTGGCCCAGTCCTCCGGGGAGGCATTGCTGCCCGGGCTCTCGGGTTTGGGAGGGTACGCGTCGGCGAGGTTGCCCCAAAACACCAGCAAGCACAAGAGGAGCGCGGCGAACATCATGCACGGTTTCAGCATGCTGTGGACGGACCCTTGAAGGGGGGGAAAACAACAACTACGCATTCAGGCACATTTTTCTTTGGAAGTGACACGATTTGAGTCAAATGCCACATACAGCGACAGATAATCATCATCATGACAGTAAAGCAAAAGACAAAAAGCAAACTTACTTTTTTTTTTTTTCTGGTGGCGGGGGTAAGTCTTCTGGAGCGCACTGGATGGTTGATGATGCTGCTGCTGCTGCTGGTGGTGTTGGTGCCCCTGACTTGCTCCTCTCCTCCGCTTGCCTCCTTTTATAGTGAGGCGTGCATACCTGATGCGTGCTGCTGACTAACACCAAACCACACCTCTCACTTTCCCGCTACTCCGGGAAAGAAAGTCACGCATCGGTGGATTGCGCAGCTTAGAAGCATCCATTCATTACGGGATCGTCGTTGTGGGTTGAACGTCATATTTTGATATATTTTGGTAAACTTACTCAGCTACCGAGAGTCTCAACATATTTGAAACACATTTCAGTCTGAGGCGCGGTAGCTCGAACCACTTTCTACATGAGAAAAATCTCCCGATATGCGATACATGCGAGTTGGCGCTTTGCGGAAGAACCGATTTGCACATTTTTGGCGCAACTAATCCTCTGCTATTCACAGATTTTTAAAATTTTTATTTAAAGGTCAGCGCGATTATTAGTATAAAGATAATGCTTTGGAACTATGTTGAAGTGGAGGAGGAGCTTCACTTTGCCAGGCCTTCATTATTGAATGGCATAACGACCCAATTTGTGTACCCAGTCATCACAAATGTAGAGTATTATTGTGGTGGTGGTACAACCTTACATATTGCTGCACGGGTCAATTTTAAGCAACAACGTGCCCTTTTTCGCACTGACACTTGCAATTGCTGCCTTTTCAAACTCTCAAAAGGCCTGGCGAATACCCGCGGTTTCAACCAGCACACACTGACACGAAAAACATCTCTCCTGTGGTCAGACTTGTTGAATACTTTTTTTTTTTTTTTAATGACCTTTGCAGGAGCTCCGGTTTATTTCGCATTTTCACAGTCACGCTGTCCAGCCAACGACGCCTGAAAAGCGAAGCCGCACTTAAACGTTATGCGGGTGTTTGTCTGTTTGCCTTCACGGCAGCGATAGCGATGCGCAATTGTGCACCTGCCCGCTATCTGCTTCGCTTTTTTTTTTTTTTATTGCTCGATTGCTTGGCGACATTTTTGCGGGGTTTGTGTTTGCTTGGCGCATTGGGGACGCGGTCGTTGCGGTTACTTGTTAAGATGGTGATTTGGAAGCGGGAGCAAAAAAATAAAATATAGATCCTAAAATAGGGGCTCATGTGAAATCAGGGACTTGCAAATTCAGAACGTGGCAGAAAGTGCAGGCCACGATAAATCACAGGCAAAGAAACACATGACGTGTATCAATTCAAACCACATTTATGTTAGCATATCATCCCCAAAAGAATAACGGCTTTCAGAACCAATTAAGTGAAATTGCATCCTTTCCCGCGGCACAACTCTTGCAACTCCAATACACGAGTTGCCGTCAAAATGCAGCCGTTAGAACGCGATTAACGCTCGCTGTTGATTGACGCCGGAGACGTATTACAATAACAACGGGTTTATTATTGTGGTGAGACGTGACAAGTCGGGCAAGGAAGAAGGATCAAATCATGCATCAACAATTGAGGACTTGCACTCATTTTGCTACAAAACACAAAATTTTCGACATCATTTTTAATACAGGTAGTATGAGGGGGCGAAAAACGTGGAATTGTGGTCGAACCAATTTGTTTATTTAGTTAACCATTGCAGCTAAATAGCAACCAAATCTGACCGCATAATAGTTAAGTATTTACAAAAATATATTGTGGACATTATATTTAATTAAAATTAATAGTCATAATATGACAAGAATTACATGTCACCCTTTAAGATCGCCCTGGTCTATATTCCAGAGCATAATGTCAGTGTTTATACACATCGAAATAGAAATTTCTTTCCTAAAAAACAAACAAACAAAAAAGATATTTTTAAAGCAACATGCACAATGATTCACGCATGTCAAAAATAAAGCTTTTTTTTTTATTTTTTTTTTTTAAATAGCATGCAAAATTAGATTGTTTGGTTGAGTCAGACTCTTGCCTGGTACATGTCCTGGGGGGCTCCCCTGAGACGTGGTGACAGTTCCACAGTCATGAGCTGTTTATAGAATAGAATAGTGATGGGGGGGGGGAAGCTTTTTTTTTTTTCTGTCCCCAGGCCCTTGTCAAAAACAACTTGATTTGGGCATAAATCCCAACTGGTGGCCTCTGTGGACCTCCTTGCTGCCAATAAACAAGCTGTTAAGAGTGTACACGACCGGGCCGTAAAAGGCTGTAAGTGGATTCGAAGATTACACATTGATTGCTCGGACCATCTCTCAGCAATTATTGCACCATCATTCAAACACACGCACAAAACGCCAGATTGAAGTGAAAATGGATTCCAAAAAAAAATTGATGAAGTCCTTGAAGCAAAGGGATGAGCTCGTTCTCTTGTCACCATCCATTTCCAGGCCCTAACGGTGGCTTTTCCGGAACATTTTAATTCTACCCCAGTAATCAACATCTCAGCGTTGACTCTCCGGTGCCATAAAAGTCAATGGGAAGAAACAACGATGTGCACAGGACAAACTCATTAGCTGTCCACGGTGTTTGCGTGTGAACAGCCCAGATAAGAGGATAAACGGCTACGTTTTTCACAGGCCGCTAGCGCTTAGTTAAAAACCCTCCTGTGGAGAAGTCCTAATAGGAGGCAAACTTTACTTGATCACAAACAGCTTGACCAACTTTTGCAACGCTGACCCTTTTTTTTTTTGCCATCAAAAGTCCCACTCCAGATAAAACTTCTATTTGCACTCCTCGCGCAGTTTACACATGCAGGCAGGGTGCATGCGCAATCTCCGGGAGAAAATCCGACTCCTTCCTGCCAAAGGCTCGCAAAAGGGGGAAATGATATGTTTTTTTTATTCCGTCTTATCTCTGTCAGTGAGCCGCTAATATGAACAGAGTGCTTTTCAGTCTGCTATATGGAAGCCCCAGAGATGACACTGCGCACACAATGTTCATTTGCGGATTGAAATTGACGAAGGGGCGAAGTACTTATTCCGGCGTTTGGCTACGCAACGTTTAATATTAGCTTTGCAGTTAGCGTGTGGTCTTTTCTCCATTTTCACTTCGTCTCGCATGGTTTCCTTGAGTGGTGACAGTTGTCAGAAGTGTCGTGTCGGATTCTGTGACTTAGCTAGCAAGCTCTCACTCGCATTAGCTTAGCGCCAATTAGCAATACCTGAGCAACAGGGAGGATGGTTAACCATTTGAAAGGGACCCAGTTATTTATTTTTTTTAGTGGCCACAGCTTAAAAAAAATATATCCTCTCCATTTCTTTGCTCCGTAGAGCCCCGACTGTTTGCCGGGGTCATTGCGAGACAAACTGGGGAACTGATGATCATTCATAACCGTAGATGCGGTCTAAATGGATCATCCAAGCATCAGTGTGGAGTGACCGCGGGGGAAAAACTCGTCATATTTCCCTGGGCTGGTATATTATGGACACGGGCTATTTACTGGCATAAACACAGTGACTGTAGACGTCAGTTGTTTTCTCAAATCGCAGCGTCTCGTGCGATTCTCGTGTCCCAAGAGGCGCGCGGCTACTCAAGCCTGCTTTCCCCCCCCCCGCTAAGAACCATTTGTCTTTGCTGGAAAGCAGAGCGGGCCAATTACAGCGGCGGGCATAACGTACTGATGCTTTTATGAGCTGGCCGGCAGCTTCAGGTAACGCTGATAGATGACGCAGGTGTCCGACCAATACGAGGGTTGATTCGATTGGGAGGGTGGCTCTCAATTTGGGGGAAAGTCAGGATAGTATTTATGATTCTGAGCGGATTGGAAGGAAGAAATTGGCATCGACTTTCGATCTCTCCATGATCATCCTGTTATCACTATTTGTGGACTCCGCCGACAATCTACTTAATTGCGGTTCGCTTGTCACAAATTCACCCAACGCATTTATTTTTGCATGCTTTGTAAGGTGCCACAAGATGGCGCCAAAGGTATGGCTAATGGGGAAAAACGTAATTGATGACGGAGGTATGCTCAAGTGACAATCAATGCATTTAAAATGAAAGGTAAATTTACTTCAGGTTGTTAGCGCGAGATACAAAGTATTTTTGGCCCATATTGAGATACAAAGTACTGTTTGAAACAAAAACAAACTATATTTTCAAGACAAAAAGGCTGCGATGGACCGACAATCGCACAATAAATCTAGATGGGACAGAATCAACAAGTCAGAGAGAGTGCGCGGATGACGAAAGAAGTACGACATGTTCAAGTGGAGAAAAAGGTTGGCGTTACCTGTCAGACGCATCTGATCATTGTGGTCGAAACTCAAGGACTTTTGTGTGGACCAACAATGGCGCTTAAAATCCGCTTCCTTGTTTTGGGCCACCTGTAGCAAACACTGAGAGTTTGGCATCAATCACTTTGACTCTCTGGCTTCGAGCTGCGAGTGCGCAAGACTGGTCATATATCAATCGTGGCTTTAACAGAAACCCAAAGAAAGGTAATATCAGAGTAGCCGGAAGCATTGGAAAGCGAAAGCGGACAGTTGAGGTGACGTTAACCTGAGAGAGAAAATCAACAGAATCAGAGAGAAGAATTTGAAGATGCACATTTCCAATTTTGATTCCCAAATGTAAATAAAAACATTGGTTTCCCCGAACGCCACGTAAGAAGCTCAGCTACGCCGCCGCATGCCTGCACTTGCCCTACAGCGAGATGAATGACATTAATCAGCACTGTCGCAATCCCTCACCTGCAGCGATAAAAACGTCTGCATGAGTAAGTAATTCCTCTCATTTGCCTGTGTTGCATTAGCGGAGAAGTGCCACTGATCTATCGATACAACTCCCAATTCCCCCCCAAAAAAAGACCGCAAACCTAGAACCTGCGATCGCTGGGTTGGGGGTTTAACTGCAGCGCATTTTAAGTTGGTCATAAAATTTCCCACCAAAGCCCAATTTCCCGAACTTTTTGTGAGAAGTGTACATGAAAACGGTCGTCAGAGACTCAGTATATTTTCGAGGAAACAGTCTACAATATGCTGGAGAGATGACTGGTCAATACACACAGTGCTCTTCCGAATGTTTGTTCTATAGTCAGAACTATTGTGACTGAAAACAAAAACTTTATCGCGACGGGCCGTTTTCTGCGCCACCTGCTTCTTTGGCCAGCAGCGACTCCACCATCTTGGGTAGGAAAGATTCCAGGAAATGAACAAAGTCCTGAAAAACTCCGGCCTGGTCGCCGCACGGCTCCAACTTCAACTCGACCTTTGTGCTCTCCGTCTCGCCCACCACGTGGGCCTGAACCTTGAAATCCAGCGGCTCCTTGAGCTCCTCTTCTTTCTCGACGACGCCATCTGTGACTTGGGTCTCGATTTCCACGCAGCTGCCCTCGGGTCGTAGGTCGGCGTCTTTGATGAGCTCCCGCCTCACTTTCCGTCTGCCGGCCCACACTGGGTGTTTCTGCACCCACAGCCAGTGGGGGGGCTCCCGCTTGCCCCTTTTGGACATCCTCGGCTTTTTTCCTTGAGGGGAAACGGACATGTCGCTGTCGTCGGAGAGTCGCCGCTTGGCGCCCGCCGCGGCGCTGCTGGTGGGGGAATCGATGCTGTCGTTTGCCGACGTGTTGAGGGGGCCCGGGCTGGTCTCCATTTCGGCAGACGAATTCTCCGGAAAGCCAAAACCCGAGGAGAACACGAGGTCACATCTGAGAACGCTTTGGAAGACTCGCTCCACGGAAGCGCACACCTTCTCAAACCACACCGATCGAAAATCCTCTCCTGCCGTCTGCAGCTGGCCGCGAGGGCTTCGGGCAGCGCGGATGGCTTGAAAGGAATGCTGATGTTCATCAGCTCGTCCGCTTTGGTTTGTGAGACTCCGCCGTTGGGGGTGAACAAACGCACGAGCCCCCAGGACTTCCCCTTGGTGGACTTGCGCAGGTACTGGAGACTGCGGCAGTACTTCTCGGCATCCTGACACGCCTTCTGGAAGCATTTCTGGGAGCGCTCATTCAAGTTTCCCGCTACGTTGTGGGATAGCTCGAAGGGGTCCAAAACATTGAGGGGGCCCAGTCGAGGTCCACTCTGATGGGGCCTGGTGGGGGTTTCCTCCTTATTGTCTTTGCGACAAAGAAAGTCCGTGATTGGGATTGCACGCCCCTCCCTCAGAGATATGACACTACTTGCAAAATCAAACTTGGCATAGAAGGAGAAGAAACCAGCCAAAAGGGTGCCTGGTGGAAACAGATGTCATTTTAGGGCTGAACGAATTTTAAAAATCACCTCACTGCAATTTAGTTCCCCCCTCAATATCGAGATTGCAATTTAATATGACTTTTTTTCTCAAACGAACCTAAACGTTGAGCGTACATCAACTAGCACGACTGATTTGGAGGACCCTGGGTAGATGAGATTGACATAGCACCACATAGGAACTGAAATTTCATAAACAATAATGACTACATATCTTGACACCTCTTTTTTTTTTTAGAAGAATTGTTCACTATCTTCCAAACTCTTGCTTCTTGTGGAGTGAGCGGAGTTCACTGACACCATACAGCTTTCATATCACAAATGTTTGCTTCCAAGCAAAAAAAATAAAATAAAATCAGACAAATGGTTTGTATCTCGAAAAAATGAGTAACTCTGGTCGCTCTTTTCTCAAGGCACCACGGCATACTAAAATCATAGATGGACAGACTTACACAGATTTTGGGTGTTTCCACTGGGGGGCACGGCGATGGGCTGACTGGGGAAGGTGCAGTTCCATCCCTCAATCACACACTCCTCTTCCTCACCTACAGGGTCAACAAACACTTTCACACATCGGCAGCCAAACTCGCAAATGCATTTTCTAATATTTCAATTTTCCTCTTCAGAAACATTTACAGGACAAATTTGTTGAGCAGGTTGCATTCGTAATCTGTTTACATACCGAAACACAGAAAATACAAGTACTCTCATCATTGGGTTTGTAGCATGACCACGATCAGCTCACTATTTGGCAGAGAGAGAGAGAGTCGACACTTACACGCCATGTCTTTGAGGCGGTCCACGGTGGGGAGAACGGGAGGCTCACAATTTTGCAAGAAGAAGATGACGAGCAGCGTCAGAGCGTAGTTGTTGAGCAGGGGGCCGGCACCGCTGGGGTTACCTTTTGGTGTTACAAATAACAGACCACTGAGTACAGTATTTGACAGAATGAGCACAGAATGAATACAGGGCCAATCCAAGTTGGAGATGTACTAGTTGGTACCGGTTTATTTTATGTCAAAGAGAACAATAATAAGGTTCTTCAGTTTAGAACAGTTCCTCCTCATTTGGACTTGTAAGGTAGATGTAGTCTCTGTTTTTCACTGCCAAAGGGAGAATACTGTCATTTTTATTAATGCTATAAATGAGCGCTGGGCACACTTTTGTGATTGCTTTTATAGAACGGGCAGATTGAGACACGGCGGTTGTCATGAGGTAAAATGTTAAACTGTGATTCAATAAGTGAATTTATTTCCATTTCATTTTTTGTAATGGAAAAAAAGTGGAATAAAAATGGATGCTAAATTTTTTATTGTATTTATTACCTCACTATATTATTTACCCCGACAGGTATCCAGAAGTGAGGTTCTACCGACATCTGCTGACCAAAATATGAAACAACATGCAAACGAGCCCTCATTTGAATTTTGAACAAAATCAACGGCGCGGATGTACGTTCTCACCGATTGCAAATTTTTACCTGCCAGTTGGTTCTGTTTGGCCCAGCAGCGTATCGTGTACACCAAAGGCCTCAATCTCTCTTCCACCCCTGAACACAGCTGAAGGAAGCGGGTGTTCCTCACGGCCAGTCTGAGGAGGCAAAATCAGTTTTAAAATCAAAGTATGACACGAAAAAATATATATATCACGAAATCATGCAAATGAACCTGTTGTTGACCGTGATGTCACCCTGTAAGTTGAGCTCACGGTGATGAAATTTCACCACCGGGAGGCGGGCACTGCTGACCACGTGGACTTTGTGCACGCTGGGGACGCAGCGCCTCAGGATGGCCGCCACCAGGTCCAGAATCTCGGCCGCAGAGGCTGTGGACAGGTCGATGTCGGACAGGATGGAGTCCTCCGAGCGGCCGTCGTCTGACATGCACTCGGCTGCCTGAGGCTAGAGCGAGATCAATTATTCCTACGTGGACAATGCAAACCGACAGTATTTCACTACACAACAACATTTTGACAAATGTCGAACCTCTGATGTAGTCCTGGCATGAGCCTGAAAGACTTTGGTGTTCTCCAAATCCAGAACCAAGTCCAAGTCACAGGAATGAATACCAAAGGTGTTGACGGAGGACCCAAACGGCAGAATTTGGCTATCTGTAAGATGCACACGAGTGGATGTGGAAGTTGGTGCTTGAATAAAGTTGCGGAAAAATACATTTGACTGTTTTTCAATTTCATGTTAATTAGCTGGGCGTAACCTTTAATGTGTCTTTTTGAGGGGCTCTTTCCCCCCGCCAATCAAATAAAACATTCACTTTTTCATTTAGTTTTCACATGTTCACAATTGCCAATGGAAAATGGAAAGAACGTATGTGCATACCTGGAAAAAACTCCACAAAGATCTCCTGCAAGAGTTGCACCAGCAAGTTTCGAGCCTTCTTCTCATTATCTCCAAGCTGGAACCGCTTCTCAATGTACTGAATCTGAGCATTAACCTGAAGGACATTACAGGAAAACAACACACATGACTTACACACCCAGACCGTAACCTTGATGCGTCTGTGACCTTATTAAATCCCAACCCATGTTCTTTCGTATTGGGCGGCTGCATCGTATCATGACTTACACAAGGCAGCTGACAGAGTTGTGGTTTTAGTTGGTCCAGAACTTGCTGCAGGTTCTGCAGGTCACACTTCTGTTTCGGGATGTACTTGAATTCCTTCTTCTCCCGGGGTTTGACACGCAGATTGAGTCCTTTCATTTTGTGCTCGACACAGGACAAGGCGGCCTCAATGCTCTCCGTCTGGTTGAACTGCACAATGGCAAACACGCCCTGGGGATGCAGAGGATCACAATAACGCAGGATTTTAGGATGCTGAACAAAAACGTAAAAAAATATTGAACTCACAGTATATTAAAGACGGCCGCCTGACCTTGTCTTTGTCCATGATCACGTCGGAAACAGTCCCAAATTGCTGGAAGTAGTCAGCCAGGTCAGCCTGTGAAGTATCCAAGTTGATGCCGCTGACAAACACGCTGTGCTGCTCCTGGGTCTTCCTGGTGCTTCGCACGTTGCTTAACGTTTGGTGCTTTCGCCCTTTGACATGCTGATCCACGCTCGAATCTGAAGCCATCACGAGAAATACAGAAAAGAAAAAAAAACTGGTAGGAGATGCAAATATAGAATACATGGCAACACCTATGAAAATACTGTAATGTAGTTATGGATTCAATGTAGATGTGTTTATGATTGTGGTTATATTACATAATTTAGAACCATTTTTGTTGTTGTTGTTGCTTCATTTCACTACACGAGAAGCGGAGTTTATTGGAGTTCATGAATCACATTGCTAACCATGTACATGTTTTCAACCTGGCCTTTATGGGATACTTTCGTATTAATAGTTCAGATTGTGAAAAAGTCAAGTAAGAAAACATAAGGCTCGGCGGCGTTTATAAGAGTTTAGAATGTGAAAAAGTGAAGTGAGAAAACCATCAAGCTCAGCGGCGTTACTTACCGTTTGATAAATTGACCTTGCACAGGACACAGTGGAAACCTCTCGGCGTCGTTTTTATGTCTCTTTCGAATTCCATGACGATAAAAAAAAAGAAAGCTTGGACTAGGAAAAGTTTAATAATTACGAAAACCCGCCGAAAGGAAAACAACAGTCCTCCATGCGTTTCTCAAATCTCCCTCCAACGTGATCCAAACGTTTGTTCCGGGTCTGGCTCGAAAAAGCTTCCGGGTTGTTCAAACATATACTTCAAAAGGTTCCGTGTGATATAATGAATAAAGTTATTAAGATATTACAATTAATTTTTTTTTTAAAAACAGTTTCTAAGCAGAAACAGATTTGTATTGAAGGTGTGGCTTGTGCTGAATAAAAATCTCAAACAATCTTTTCATTTCACCTTTTTTTTTTATCCTAGCTTTAGGGAAAGTTGACATTTTCACAAATGATTGAGGAAAATTATTTGAACCGCCCTTCCAATTTTATCATGTCAATAAGAACGAAGAAGTAATCTCAGAACACTAATACATTTATTGACGGTAACCAGTCGACACTAGCACACCCACATACTGTGCAGAAAAAGAAAAAAAAAAACACAGAAATGCTGCCCATTAATACTTTTTTTTTTTTTTTTAAACCTAACAATAACACATCTGCAAGACATGGAATGAATGAAAAGTTTATAAAATTCCCTGCGGTCAAAAATAAAATACAAAAAGGCAGAACACACAGTGCTTAATTTTTCATCTGCATAGAGGCGAAAATACATTTAAGAAAATGCCAATTAAACAACTTGTAGCTTTAAAAAAATAAAAATAAAAACATGTTCTGATCAAAGGATATATGCGGAGGTGTTAACATTTCTTAGCGGAGCGCCCTCTTCTGTTTTTGGGTTGAGTCTCCACATCTTCAGCTTTGCCGGTGTCGATTTTTGCGGTGGACTCGGCTTCCTTCGCCCCTCGCCGGGCTCTCTTGGCGGGCTGAGGCTCCGCTGCCTTTTCTGAAACGTCCTCCTCCGCAATCTCGGACTCACTCTGGCTTTGAGTCTCCATTTGATCGCCGATGTTTGACCGCTTGCCTCGAACCGCTCTCGGGGTTCTTTTGGGGATTTCGCGGACTTCGACGTGCTGGTTCCACTTCACTGTCCTGGAGCAGTTTTGTGGTTCTTGAGTTGTGGCGTTTGATTGGCTGCTGGCATTGGACTGTTTTTCGTTCACTTCAGACGGATCCGATTTGGCGAGCGGCCGTTTTCCCCTTTTGATTGGTTCTGCTGAAGGTGGAGCTGACTCCGGAACTGCCACCGAACCTTTTTGGGCCTCATCACGGGAGGAGGCTGGCCCTCGTCGCACTCTCTCGGTTGCATTGACTTGTTTTATGTCATCTTTCAAACCTCTTCCCCTCTGCGGCTTCTGTTTCAGTTCCGATTTTTCCTCTGGTACCTGTGCGGTGGTGGTAACATCTTCGACTTGTTTTGCTCTCCCTCTTCGTTGCGGTTTTACCGTTGCCGTCTCAATTGCAGCGTCTCCGGTCTCTGTGGAATCAGGCGTAACGGCGGCTTGCTTTTGTTTTCGTGCCACCCTCGTCTTGTTTTTGCAAGACCCGAAGCGGGTTCGCTTATCTGCTCTGGTTCAGAGACCGGCGGTCCTTCTGCTTCAACTGGGACAAGATTTTCGACGTCACCCTTTTTGTTACCGGGTGTTTTTGTCGGCTGCCGGGGTGCCGCTATGCAAGCCGTGTCACTATTTTCATGCTCTTTTTTGCGTTTGGCATTCTGGCCTCTTGTTCCTCTGGCGAGAGGCTTGGACTGATAATTCGTTTCTTCAGAGGTGACTTTTTCAAGTTCCTGCGGCTCGGCTGTCTCAGAGATGACTTTTCTGCGACTGCCCCTTTTATCGGTGGGTGCCGGTGGCTGAACTTGTTCCGCGGCAAGTGCCTTTTCTGGCTCAGGTGCGCGTTTGGTTTTCCTGCCCTTACTAGGCTTCACGACCGAGTCCGCTGCAGGAGTCTGGAAATCTTCTTGGCTGGCGTCTTTCTCCGGCACCGTTTCAGTGAGAGCATCAGAAGATTGTACCTTTGTCTTGGTGTTCCGACTTCTGGTAGTTAGTCTGCCTGCGGGTGGCGCAGTTGCTTCAGTTTTCTTCCTTCTCACGGCCCTGACTGGAGCGGAGACAAGAGCTTCCTCTAAAGCGGCACCCTGCTGCTCGTCTTCCACCGGGTTGCCTCTTCTCCCTCGAAGAGGCTTCTTTTGAACGACGGGGGCGTCCTCTGTGATCTCCTCTTCCTGTAAACTCTCTGTTGATTTCTTTTCATGGAGTTCAGCTGGCATCTGCTCTTGGCGGTCGTCACGAACTTCCTCGATATCTGAAAGTGGAGAATGCAAATGAGGAATTTAAGCCTTTTGCGAGATGTAACTTCACACTCAGAAAAAAACCAAACAAAAACATTTTGAATCCAGCAAATGTGACGGATATTCCGTACCTTGTGCGACGTCATGTTGGCAAACGTCATCGCTGCGGGAAGAATATTGTGCTTTTTTGGACCGAGTAGATGGTTGTTTGGGTTTTCTTCCTTTTTGGGGCTTTACAGCCTCTTCTGTCAAAGATACAACACTGTCGGCCACGACAGGCTCACTCTCGGGCTCCGGCAAAGTTGCAGCGGTAGGTTGTGGAACCGTTTCGGTTTGTTTCAGAGCCTTTTTGGCATATCTTCCTCTTCTTGGCTTCACGGCCTCTTCTTCCTCCAGAGATTCAACACTGTCGGCCACGACAGGCTCACTCTCGTGCTCCGGCAAAGATGCAGCGTCAGGTTGTGGAACCGTTTCGGTTTGTTTCAGAGCCTTTTTGGCATATCTTCCTCTTCTTGGCTTCACGGCCTCTTCTTCCAAAGGTGCGACACTGTCAGTCACTGCAGGCTCACTCTCGGCGGGAGGCTCTTGGACTGTCTCAACCTTTTTCGCGTATCTTCCTCTTTTAGGCTTCGGGGCAGCTTGAGCTTCTTCTGCAGGCTCTACTTTCTTCCCCCGTCTTCCTCTGACAGGAGCAGAGACAACAGGATATTGAGACGATTCCTCCGTCACCGGATCGGCTGCTTTGACTCTTCGGCCTCGGACTGATTTCTTGGCATAGGCCGTGTCCATTTCCGTCTCCGTCACTCCCGGTGTATCTTCTACCGCAGCCTGAGAAACCGCTTGCGTAGCTTCTGACGATTCACAAGCAACACTTGGAACGTCTACGAAAACCTCGGTTGCCTCTGCCTCTAACCCTAACCTCATGAGCTGCTTGATGCCGAAGTTCTCCTCCACCGGTTCACCTCGCTCTTTGGGAGTCCTCATGAGCCTCTTGATTCCGAGGAAGTCCTCAACGGGAGCGTGTCTTTGCCGAGGTGTTTTCATGATAGCCGAGAGGCCGTCCGTCGGGGAGCTGGCCACTTTCAGAGTCGACGGGTTTGTCGGTTCCGGGAGGTCTCGGGTTTCTTGAGCCGGCGGTGGTCGGTCTCGGGTCTCCAGTTGGTCTCCAACACCATTGAGAGAAACATCCAACACTTCTGCATCCGTGGGAGTTTGGAAGAGTTTCTCTGCTCCGTCGATGGGTTCACTCTGTTCTGGAGTGGTAAAAATTCTTTTGACTGCGGTGAGGCATTCCGTTTGCTCAGACTTCTGCTTGGGAGTTTTCAGGAGTTTCCCTCTCAGATCCTCCAACGGTTCCGTCTTCTGTTTTGGGGTCTTTAGGAGTCTCTTCACACTTGTGAGACACTCCGGTAGCGGCGGCTTCTGCTCAGGAGTTGTCGCAGCGCTCGCCATCATTTCCGCGCACTGCTGTTCAACAAACTCGCTCGTCTTCTCCAGAGCGGAGGCGTCGGCGACGAAACTGGATTCCCGACTGGCGCTGAGAAGGCGTTTCACTGCCTCTTTGTTGTATCGGCCCGCTTTCACCGTGGAGGCGAGAGAGAGCGGAGACACGGCCATTTCACCTGGAGATGGGTCAAATTCATTATTTTTCCGCCCGCATTTTGCGCGGAATACAACTTTTCATTCAAATGGGACGCTTTACCTGGCTCCTCGGGAGTGTTCAACACAGAAGGATCAACGACAGCTGGCTCATTCGCTACCAACGGAGTCTTGGCGGAGCTGCCGCGGCGGTGTTCCGATCTCCTCCTCCCCTCTTTCGAAGGCGTTTTAAACATATCAGAGATTCCTAAAACAACAAGATATAACATACAGAATAAGAGCCCCCCAAAAAAACAAGACCAGCTGTGAGGATTTCAGGAGTGTCATTACCAGACAAATCCTCATCCATGTTCAGGTTCTTCTTTGAGATCGCTGTATTGAGGACGACTTTTGGCGGAGCACCGACCGGGTGCGTAACTTGGCGCTTGGAAGCTCGGCCCACGACGATGGTAACGGGTGACGCCGCATGCCCGGTGCTTGCGTGGCCCAGCTGCTTTCTGACAGGCGTCTGAGAAATTGAGCAACGTAGCAGGCGCAGATCGTCGCGTGAAATCAAACCACCAAGTACAAGGCGTTCTTTGTTTGGACTGCACATTTATTTACCTGTGCTCCGGACGCCAGCTTCTTCGAAACCTTTGCGACGGGGACAGCACGTTTGACTGTTCTCAGAACGGGGAGACCCGCGCGGACTTTCGCCTGCCCAAACCTGACGGTGTCGGCCCAAGAGCACGTGGCTGGAATGGCGAAACCCGAGCAATGAAGGCAAAAGAAAACATTTTCATGAGGGAGAAATTTTTTTTTACAATGCAACTGGCGGTAATTTGGTTAGCATCGTTCCAATACCTTTCAGGGCTGCTCGTGAAATGCCGCTTCTTCGGAGCATTTTGATGGCACTCTTGGTCAAGGGAGTCTTGCGCGAAGTGCTCTTCATGCTCTTCCTCCTCAGAGGGACTTTGGGTGTCACCGTGACTGACCGCGCCGGCGCGATGACATCATCGTTTGCAATCGGTGATGGGGTTTCGACGCGAGACACAGAAAAACGTCCCTGAGCCGACGCAATCTTCGCTTGGGAGCCCTGGGGTGTTTTCACTGGCAGTTGATTGGAAGTTTTTGGTGGGGTAAGTCTGGGGCTTGCCCTCTTTGCACGTTGGGGCATTTCATTGGAAGTCGGGCCTTTGGTCAAAGGAGTTTCCCATTTGTTACCGGAGGAAGATGTTCTCCTCGGTGTGCTGAATTTTGAAGTCTTCTCGGAAGACGAAGGGGAAGAAGACCTAGATTTTGTCGATTTCTCTCCCGACAGCGAGGACTCGGCGGCCGGTATGTTGGGTTTTGGTGACTTAAGAGCAGGAGACGCCCATTTGGATGAGGGTGTTCTTGGTGTCTTTTCTGAAGCCGTAAGCTTGGCCGATTTCTCTCCTGAAAATGAGGCCTTGGCGGACGGTGTCTTGGGTTTTGGTGACTTCTTCCCAGGAGATTTCTCTCTCGGGGAGGCCGGTGTAGATTTTGGCAACTTCCTCTGAGGAGAGGGCGTCCTGGATTTTGGAGTCTTCTTTTGCGGAGAAGAATCTTTGGGGGATGGCGACCTTGGCTTTGGAGATTTCTTGACAGAGGTTTTGGGAGATTCAGGGCTCTTCTTTGCAGGACTTTGAGCCTTCTACCCAAAAATAAATTGGGCCGTCAAACAACGGCAAATGTGGATCTTAAACATTAAAGTTCAACAACAAGAGTCTTACCTTGGATAGGCCGATGACCGATGCTCGCCTCAGCAGCACTGACTGTTTGGGTTTGGCGAGACAGAGACTTCTCCTTGGATTCTCGCCTTTTCGTAGTGGCGAATCAGGCGGCATTTTTTTGTCAAACAACTCAGGAACCAGGTAGCCTCCAAAGGAAACGTGTCTCTTCTTCATCTGTGGGGCCGGGGAATTAAGCACAAGCTCTGCGCTTTTGCGTTTTCTTGACACCCCTATTAAGTCATAATAGAAGAAAAATGAATTAAATTAATCAGCAGTTTGATTTGTGGAGGGGTGGGGGGGAGCAAGTCATTTTCAGTAACATAACATTTACCTTTCCCGGTGGCTCTTGGCGAGTTTGTATTTTGTGGGCTCGGCATTTCTTTCACGTGTTCCTTGGCTGGTGTGGCCTCCTGACTCCTGCATCTCAATGGCGACTTGGGTGCCGGAGTACACATTTTCTCAACAGCATCCCCGGCACCAGACTTCTGAGGAGTGACACGCTGCCTTTTCTGCGGCGAGCGCGCTTCAGATTTGACATTTTGTGCATCTTTACCTGGTGTCACCACACCGGAAGAAAGAACCTGTGGGGAATTCTTACGCTTCTTCTCAGACAGTGGGGCGACAATGCTTATATTTTTAGCCTTCGCTACTGTTTCGCCATCAGAGACTTTGGCCTCTGCCACTTCCGATGTGTTTCGATTGGTGGAAACATTGCTTTTCCTCTGCGACTGGATGTAGGTGCCAGAAGATTGACGGGGGGTCTTAACATCCAGAGATTTTCTGATCATTTGATAGAGATCACTAAACGGAGAGACCGGCTTGCTTTGTTGCGCATCACCGTCCAGCTTGGGGTCTTCCTCTTTAGCCTGCTCCAGTGCTCGCTGGATGTTGTGGTTGGTTCCATTTCTTAGATGAGGGTTGGGTGTTCCAGCTTTGCTTCCTTTGGCAAATTTCTTCGGCGTGGGTGCCGGAGGGGACTGGAACCTGAAATTCATAAAATGCATGACGTACAGACCATCCATTTTTCATTTGGACTGTGCTTTTGTCAAAACAACTGCACCATGTTTTCCACAGAAGCCCTTGTGATAGGAAAAAATATTAAGTGTTCGCAATAAATGACAGAAAACAATTTGTTCCTGAAAGTTTCATCATTTTGCATATCGCACCTGAAAGAACGATCAACAATGGTTATGAGATCTCCATCCTTCAAACGCTCAGACTGTTGTAGTTCCTCTCCGTTGATAAGGGTCGGGTTCACCGAGCTCAAATTTGTTAAAATTACCTACAAGAAACAATAGAAAAATTAAAGTGCTTCCAAAAAAACGGACGGTTAGCATACAACATCAACACTGACATAAGCAGCATTGAGAATAACTTGAGATACAATAACATAAAAAAAAAAGGGATGCATGTTTGGTGTTACTTCTTTTACCTCTTTATTTTCATTCAAGTCAATTCTGCAGTGCTCCTTCGAGACTTGGGGAAGCTGAATACGAATGTCACAGTCAGCCTTCCTGTAGCACAAAGGGAGCGTTGGGGAAAAAATAAATCAAACTACACAGGGACATTGCAAATATTGATAAGATTTAAGAAGAAATAATATTCACTTATTTTGAAATTTGGGAAAGCTTAATTTACCATCTCAGTCTCCTTCTGATCAAGAGTGATGTTCAATGTTTATTTATCTATTTCTGTCACCATTTATATTTATGGGTTCATGTCAACTTTATTGTCAAGTTTGCCACGTGTGCAATATACAGCACAGATGAAATTACGGTCCTCTCAACCACAGGAGAGAGAGCAGCCGCTGCGGGTGCCTGCGCCGCCATCAAAAGAACAGTTAACATAAAATGACAAAATAATACAACACAACACATAAAACACAGACAATCATGCAATCTCAACCACTTTTTCTCCTTTCATCGGTGGATTAAAGACGTCATGCTGAAAATGTGCACACGTCCGCTACAAGCCAAGTTTGAAAGCAACAATAAGCTGTAGCGTCCATTGACGAAAAATATTGGCTCACATCTCCTGTTGCATGTAAATCAGCTACACTAAATTACATTACAATCCAAGCCGTGACTTCAAGTTCCAATTCCAAGTTGCGACATTGTTATTATGTTATTTAAGTTGTTTAGCCATTTCTCCTGCTGCAAAGGATACCGGATGATACTGTATGTGTTGCACAGTAACATGAACAAAGTGTACATTTGAGTTTACCTTCCAAACAAGCACGATGCAGTCAGAGGAAATTCGGTCCCATCTCCTCCGGTCCGCTTAACCACGACTATCTTTCCATGTAGTGGCATTCTGGCAACTTTACATTTAACCAACAGCAAGGAATTAGTCAACATTGCACGTAGTCTAAGTTAAATGGCAACAACAAATGGCTAACCAAATGGACATTTAGCAAGCAAATTAAGACCGTTGTGTTTATTTACTTAAAGTCCTTAAATGTCGCTCTAGTATAACCTGGGATAGCTTCTGAAGTCAATTTATATCGAAAAAGTGTCTCGTTAACAAACAAAAAAAAGTTTTTTAAAAAAAAGTTCCAGAAGCGAAATTCGTCAATCTCGTCATTCAAGTCTACGGGTACATTTAATTATACGTAACCTTACCTGGATTCTTTCAACGACACGTCAACTTTTAAAAAATACATACACGTACACAAGAGGCTACAGCGCGAATAAATGCTTCTTCAAAAGTTAATATCATTTGAAATTTACGGTAAAACCAAATCGGCGGGACCATGCGTCGCGAAAACTACTTTACTTCCGGCAGTGGCCGGTGTTCCCATTTTCAGATTACTGTATCCATCCGCCCGTCCGGACAAAACGTCCTCTTGACACAACTATGACAAGTTAACGTTAGTTTCACAGTGATTTAGAGAATAATTGTTTTCAACAATAATTTTAAAAAGCTTAATAGATAGTGTAACTGAAATTGTATCGTTGTTTGAGGAAAGGAACTATATTGTTTATGGATTTCGCGGAGCGATAACTCTTCTGATAGGATAGTAATTTGAAAAAAAGTTTAAAATATCGCGCCAAGGACTCTAATTGGTCGAACTGGTAGGAGGGGCCCGTCAAATGACTCCCACTTGCTTACGGTGTGACGTGTCTGACTTTCCTGTTTTTTAAAGGATGTGACGTATTTTAAAAACAAAATTTGTATTTTGACGTCATCATTATGTTGAACTCGGACAATTTCATTTGATGCCCACCACCGTGCTGCCCATCTTTCTTTCTTCTCCTTTCGGCTTGTCCCTTTTTTTACACATTTAATAGCACTCTCCTTAGTTTGTAAAGTGCAGGCAGGGATTACATTTTGATTTTATATGCACATGTACATGGTTTAAACTTCTTTATAAATCTTGTTTAATCTTAAAGTGCATTACTATATTTTCCAATACCAATTACTTGTTAAAGTTTGTACAATCAGTGGGATGAGTTGCAATGCATATATGTGAAGGATAAAAATAAATTGCACATTTGTCAAAGGAAATGTAAGGTGCTTCATGAAATGTTTTGTAAAAGATATGATCATTAAATGTCAACATTTTCCTAATGTTCTTGTGCTTCTTTAGACCAAAACAAAGGAAAGCTTTGTTATTTTGGTTATTTATAGCAAAGTACAGTATAATTTTAATGGTCCGGCCCACTTGACATCTACCGAGGCCGTATGTGGCCCACCATGTGAAATAAATTTGACACCCCTGCTCTAGACCGTACATCATGGCTGGTCTCACAACTGTTCTGTAAACTATTCCCTTCACCTTAGCTGACACTCTTCTATCACAAATCGCTCCTGACACTTTTCTCCAGCTGTTCCATCCTGCCTGCACTCTATTCTTCACTTCTCTTCCACAGTCTCCGCTGCTCTGCACTGTTGATCCTAGGTGCTTAAATTCCTGTACGCATTATTTGTAGTGAATAACAACATTTCAAATAAAAAAATAAATTAAAAAAAGTCATCTGCACCACAAGTGGTTGTGAATCACTGTGTACAAGTAGTTGCTGAAGGCAAAAAGGTGCTATTAAGACCTTACTTTCAATGATTAAACACATGAAACCACACAGACACATTGGTTTATTATTAAATGTTGGTTTTATTTTTATTTATTTTTTGGGATTTTTTTTGTTTTCTTTCTTCGTTTTTTCCCCCCAAAGTCGCTTGATAATCTTGACAAAAAAAAAAAAAAAAAAAAAAGCAACATATTCCATACTTCTCAAATGTAAGTAATCCAGATGAGCCGTGGAAAGAGAGTCAAGTTGTGCGCTCTTTCAGACAGTCTTGCATTGC